>OW284512.1:79909543-81162590 GCA_935413205.1 Polydrusus cervinus | reverse complement strand
GACCCGAACAGACCCGAACAGACCCGAACAGACCCGAACAGACCCGAACAGACCCGAACAGACCCGAACAGACCCGAACAGACCCGAACAGACCCGAACAGACCCGAACAGACCCGAACAGACCCGAACAGACCCGAACAGACCCGAACAGACCCGAACAGACCCGAACAGACCCGAACAGACCCGAACAGACCCGAACAGACCCGAACAGACCCGAACAGACCCGAACAGACCCGAACAGACCCGAACAGACCCGAACACACCCGAACACACCCGAACAGACCCGAACACACCCGAACACACCCGAACACACCCGAACACACCCGAACACACCCGAACAGACCCGAACAGACCCGAACAGACCCGAACAGACCCGAACAGACCCGAACAGACCCGAACAGACCCGAACAGACCCGAACAGACCCGAACAGACCCGAACAGACCCGAACAGACCCGAACAGACCCGAACAGACCCGAACAGACCCGAACAGACCCGAACAGACCCGAACAGACCCGAACAGACCCGAACAGACCCGAACAGACCCGAACAGACCCGAACAGACCCGAACAGACCCGAACAGACCCGAACAGACCCGAACAGACCCGAACAGACCCGAACAGACCCGAACAGACCCGAACAGACCCGAACAGACCCGAACAGACCCGAACAGACCCGAACAGACCCGAACAGACCCGAACAGACCCGAACAGACCCGAACAGACCCGAACAGACCCGAACAGACCCGAACAGACCCGAACAGACCCGAACAGACCCGAACAGACCCGAACAGACCCGAACAGACCCGAACAGACCCGAACAGACCCGAACAGACCCGAACAGACCCGAACAGACCCGAACAGACCCGAACAGACCCGAACAGACCCGAACAGACCCGAACAGACCCGAACAGACCCGAACAGACCCGAACAGACCCGAACAGACCCGAACAGACCCGAACAGACCCGAACAGACCCGAACAGACCCGAACAGACCCGAACAGACCCGAACAGACCCGAACAGACCCGAACAGACCCGAACAGACCCGAACAGACCCGAACAGACCCGAACAGACCCGAACAGACCCGAACAGACCCGAACAGACCCGAACAGACCCGAACAGACCCGAACAGACCCGAACAGACCCGAACAGACCCGAACAGACCCGAACAGACCCGAACAGACCCGAACAGACCCGAACAGACCCGAACAGACCCGAACAGACCCGAACAGACCCGAACAGACCCGAACAGACCCGAACAGACCCGAACAGACCCGAACAGACCCGAACAGACCCGAACAGACCCGAACAGACCCGAACAGACCCGAACAGACCCGAACAGACCCGAACAGACCCGAACAGACCCGAACAGACCCGAACAGACCCGAACAGACCCGAACAGACCCGAACAGACCCGAACAGACCCGAACAGACCCGAACAGACCCGAACAGACCCGAACAGACCCGAACAGACCCGAACAGACCCGAACAGACCCGAACAGACCCGAACAGACCCGAACAGACCCGAACAGACCCGAACAGACCCGAACAGACCCGAACAGACCCGAACAGACCCGAACAGACCCGAACAGACCCGAACAGACCCGAACAGACCCGAACAGACCCGAACAGACCCGAACAGACCCGAACAGACCCGAACAGACCCGAACAGACCCGAACAGACCCGAACAGACCCGAACAGACCCGAACAGACCCGAACAGACCCGAACAGACCCGAACAGACCCGAACAGACCCGAACAGACCCGAACAGACCCGAACAGACCCGAACAGACCCGAACAGACCCGAACAGACCCGAACAGACCCGAACAGACCCGAACAGACCCGAACAGACCCGAACAGACCCGAACAGACCCGAACAGACCCGAACAGACCCGAACAGACCCGAACAGACCCGAACAGACCCGAACAGACCCGAACAGACCCGAACAGACCCGAACAGACCCGAACAGACCCGAACAGACCCGAACAGACCCGAACAGACCCGAACAGACCCGAACAGACCCGAACAGACCCGAACAGACCCGAACAGACCCGAACAGACCCGAACAGACCCGAACAGACCCGAACAGACCCGAACAGACCCGAACAGACCCGAACAGACCCGAACAGACCCGAACAGACCCGAACAGACCCGAACAGACCCGAACAGACCCGAACAGACCCGAACAGACCCGAACAGACCCGAACAGACCCGAACAGACCCGAACAGACCCGAACAGACCCGAACAGACCCGAACAGACCCGAACAGACCCGAACAGACCCGAACAGACCCGAACAGACCCGAACAGACCCGAACAGACCCGAACAGACCCGAACAGACCCGAACAGACCCGAACAGACCCGAACAGACCCGAACAGACCCGAACAGACCCGAACAGACCCGAACAGACCCGAACAGACCCGAACAGACCCGAACAGACCCGAACAGACCCGAACAGACCCGAACAGACCCGAACAGACCCGAACAGACCCGAACAGACCCGAACAGACCCGAACAGACCCGAACAGACCCGAACAGACCCGAACAGACCCGAACAGACCCGAACAGACCCGAACAGACCCGAACAGACCCGAACAGACCCGAACAGACCCGAACAGACCCGAACAGACCCGAACAGACCCGAACAGACCCGAACAGACCCGAACAGACCCGAACAGACCCGAACAGACCCGAACAGACCCGAACAGACCCGAACAGACCCGAACAGACCCGAACAGACCCGAACAGACCCGAACAGACCCGAACAGACCCGAACAGACCCGAACAGACCCGAACAGACCCGAACAGACCCGAACAGACCCGAACAGACCCGAACAGACCCGAACAGACCCGAACAGACCCGAACAGACCCGAACAGACCCGAACAGACCCGAACAGACCCGAACAGACCCGAACAGACCCGAACAGACCCGAACAGACCCGAACAGACCCGAACAGACCCGAACAGACCCGAACAGACCCGAACAGACCCGAACAGACCCGAACAGACCCGAACAGACCCGAACAGACCCGAACAGACCCGAACAGACCCGAACAGACCCGAACAGACCCGAACAGACCCGAACAGACCCGAACAGACCCGAACAGACCCGAACAGACCCGAACAGACCCGAACAGACCCGAACAGACCCGAACAGACCCGAACAGACCCGAACAGACCCGAACAGACCCGAACAGACCCGAACAGACCCGAACAGACCCGAACAGACCCGAACAGACCCGAACAGACCCGAACAGACCCGAACAGACCCGAACAGACCCGAACAGACCCGAACAGACCCGAACAGACCCGAACAGACCCGAACAGACCCGAACAGACCCGAACAGACCCGAACAGACCCGAACAGACCCGAACAGACCCGAACAGACCCGAACAGACCCGAACAGACCCGAACAGACCCGAACAGACCCGAACAGACCCGAACAGACCCGAACAGACCCGAACAGACCCGAACAGACCCGAACAGACCCGAACAGACCCGAACAGACCCGAACAGACCCGAACAGACCCGAACAGACCCGAACAGACCCGAACAGACCCGAACAGACCCGAACAGACCCGAACAGACCCGAACAGACCCGAACAGACCCGAACAGACCCGAACAGACCCGAACAGACCCGAACAGACCCGAACAGACCCGAACAGACCCGAACAGACCCGAACAGACCCGAACAGACCCGAACAGACCCGAACAGACCCGAACAGACCCGAACAGACCCGAACAGACCCGAACAGACCCGAACAGACCCGAACAGACCCGAACAGACCCGAACAGACCCGAACAGACCCGAACAGACCCGAACAGACCCGAACAGACCCGAACAGACCCGAACAGACCCGAACAGACCCGAACAGACCCGAACAGACCCGAACAGACCCGAACAGACCCGAACAGACCCGAACAGACCCGAACAGACCCGAACAGACCCGAACAGACCCGAACAGACCCGAACAGACCCGAACAGACCCGAACAGACCCGAACAGACCCGAACAGACCCGAACAGACCCGAACAGACCCGAACAGACCCGAACAGACCCGAACAGACCCGAACAGACCCGAACAGACCCGAACAGACCCGAACAGACCCGAACAGACCCGAACAGACCCGAACAGACCCGAACAGACCCGAACAGACCCGAACAGACCCGAACAGACCCGAACAGACCCGAACAGACCCGAACAGACCCGAACAGACCCGAACAGACCCGAACAGACCCGAACAGACCCGAACAGACCCGAACAGACCCGAACAGACCCGAACAGACCCGAACAGACCCGAACAGACCCGAACAGACCCGAACAGACCCGAACAGACCCGAACAGACCCGAACAGACCCGAACAGACCCGAACAGACCCGAACAGACCCGAACAGACCCGAACAGACCCGAACAGACCCGAACAGACCCGAACAGACCCGAACAGACCCGAACAGACCCGAACAGACCCGAACAGACCCGAACAGACCCGAACAGACCCGAACAGACCCGAACAGACCCGAACAGACCCGAACAGACCCGAACAGACCCGAACAGACCCGAACAGACCCGAACAGACCCGAACAGACCCGAACAGACCCGAACAGACCCGAACAGACCCGAACAGACCCGAACAGACCCGAACAGACCCGAACAGACCCGAACAGACCCGAACAGACCCGAACAGACCCGAACAGACCCGAACAGACCCGAACAGACCCGAACAGACCCGAACAGACCCGAACAGACCCGAACAGACCCGAACAGACCCGAACAGACCCGAACAGACCCGAACAGACCCGAACAGACCCGAACAGACCCGAACAGACCCGAACAGACCCGAACAGACCCGAACAGACCCGAACAGACCCGAACAGACCCGAACAGACCCGAACAGACCCGAACAGACCCGAACAGACCCGAACAGACCCGAACAGACCCGAACAGACCCGAACAGACCCGAACAGACCCGAACAGACCCGAACAGACCCGAACAGACCCGAACAGACCCGAACAGACCCGAACAGACCCGAACAGACCCGAACAGACCCGAACAGACCCGAACAGACCCGAACAGACCCGAACAGACCCGAACAGACCCGAACAGACCCGAACAGACCCGAACAGACCCGAACAGACCCGAACAGACCCGAACAGACCCGAACAGACCCGAACAGACCCGAACAGACCCGAACAGACCCGAACAGACCCGAACAGACCCGAACAGACCCGAACAGACCCGAACAGACCCGAACAGACCCGAACAGACCCGAACAGACCCGAACAGACCCGAACAGACCCGAACAGACCCGAACAGACCCGAACAGACCCGAACAGACCCGAACAGACCCGAACAGACCCGAACAGACCCGAACAGACCCGAACAGACCCGAACAGACCCGAACAGACCCGAACAGACCCGAACAGACCCGAACAGACCCGAACAGACCCGAACAGACCCGAACAGACCCGAACAGACCCGAACAGACCCGAACAGACCCGAACAGACCCGAACAGACCCGAACAGACCCGAACAGACCCGAACAGACCCGAACAGACCCGAACAGACCCGAACAGACCCGAACAGACCCGAACAGACCCGAACAGACCCGAACAGACCCGAACAGACCCGAACAGACCCGAACAGACCCGAACAGACCCGAACAGACCCGAACAGACCCGAACAGACCCGAACAGACCCGAACAGACCCGAACAGACCCGAACAGACCCGAACAGACCCGAACAGACCCGAACAGACCCGAACAGACCCGAACAGACCCGAACAGACCCGAACAGACCCGAACAGACCCGAACAGACCCGAACAGACCCGAACAGACCCGAACAGACCCGAACAGACCCGAACAGACCCGAACAGACCCGAACAGACCCGAACAGACCCGAACAGACCCGAACAGACCCGAACAGACCCGAACAGACCCGAACAGACCCGAACAGACCCGAACAGACCCGAACAGACCCGAACAGACCCGAACAGACCCGAACAGACCCGAACAGACCCGAACAGACCCGAACAGACCCGAACAGACCCGAACAGACCCGAACAGACCCGAACAGACCCGAACAGACCCGAACAGACCCGAACAGACCCGAACAGACCCGAACAGACCCGAACAGACCCGAACAGACCCGAACAGACCCGAACAGACCCGAACAGACCCGAACAGACCCGAACAGACCCGAACAGACCCGAACAGACCCGAACAGACCCGAACAGACCCGAACAGACCCGAACAGACCCGAACAGACCCGAACAGACCCGAACAGACCCGAACAGACCCGAACAGACCCGAACAGACCCGAACAGACCCGAACAGACCCGAACAGACCCGAACAGACCCGAACAGACCCGAACAGACCCGAACAGACCCGAACAGACCCGAACAGACCCGAACAGACCCGAACAGACCCGAACAGACCCGAACAGACCCGAACAGACCCGAACAGACCCGAACAGACCCGAACAGACCCGAACAGACCCGAACAGACCCGAACAGACCCGAACAGACCCGAACAGACCCGAACAGACCCGAACAGACCCGAACAGACCCGAACAGACCCGAACAGACCCGAACAGACCCGAACAGACCCGAACAGACCCGAACAGACCCGAACAGACCCGAACAGACCCGAACAGACCCGAACAGACCCGAACAGACCCGAACAGACCCGAACAGACCCGAACAGACCCGAACAGACCCGAACAGACCCGAACAGACCCGAACAGACCCGAACAGACCCGAACAGACCCGAACAGACCCGAACAGACCCGAACAGACCCGAACAGACCCGAACAGACCCGAACAGACCCGAACAGACCCGAACAGACCCGAACAGACCCGAACAGACCCGAACAGACCCGAACAGACCCGAACAGACCCGAACAGACCCGAACAGACCCGAACAGACCCGAACAGACCCGAACAGACCCGAACAGACCCGAACAGACCCGAACAGACCCGAACAGACCCGAACAGACCCGAACAGACCCGAACAGACCATGGGTCCATGTGGCACCCCGGGGGTTGGCATAGGATTGGAACGTGAAGGTTGTGGTAATCATTTGGTCGCCTTTCCATTATTAGCCATTTGTACATTAGGGTGGATCGAATTTTTTTTTTTTAGATATTTAACTCGGCTGGGTGCGGGATTGATGCTCCTTAAAGATACGAATAAAAAACTATATGGGCACTTTCCGATATTTTTAGTATATTAACTGCCGCAACGTAACTGAAATTTCAAATTTTTTTAAATTTTATCTATGGAAAAACACGCTTTTAAATTTTGAAACTATTTATTTTAAATGTCCCATTCTACAATTAGATACTACTATTCTAACTAGAGAGACTATAAAAGGAAAAAAAAATATAAAACAGTTGAATATTTTGCAGAGTTTGTTATAAAAGAAAACAGTGAAACATTAGAAAATAAACAAATCAACTATTAAAAACTATACTCTTTTTTGGTATTGAATTTAGGCATGATGAGACATGATTTTAGTTTATTTTTAATATAACCTTATCTTCGTTGTTTCCCGCAGACAGACGAACTTGCTTCTGTTACTAATTTTACGAGCCTTTCAGTGGCTTGGGTGTGGCATGGAAATTGACTTATGGTATTCAAAATATTGACTGGAATAGTGTGTGGCTCCATCATGCCCTGCTGATGGACATCTTCTGTTATTTTCTTTATAAGTGGAGGTTCAGTTGCTGTTTTCCAGTCTATCAAATCTATATAGTCTGTTGCATCCATATTTAAAATTGGCACTTTGAATGTCCGTAAAACTGCAAAACCTGGTCTGTTGTCAGCTAGCATTGCAAGTAAAATATTTTCAGAATGCACAAAAAATGCATTCCGCTGAATGACTGGGTCAACAACAGATTTCAAGTTTTCCAGTAAATATCTTGAGAGTTGTATTGTTTTAAACAAATGCTTGGTGCCAAAAATGCATAGCGGTTCAGTCTTCATGTTAAACGACATAAATCATCAAAATTATGGTGTTTCAGCTGAAGCATGCACGATTAGCCGTTTTGAGCCATCTGGACTGAACAATTTTTCCTGTATTTCTTTTTGCGAGGTTTTCATCGTAGGACCTGTTATTCGCTTAGCATATTTCTCACAAGTACAGTTGATCTGTACTTAATTCTGCTTTGATTAGATAATTTCAGGTAACGCACATTCAATCCAAGAAAAATTAACTACTGTCAATAGCTCACAGTTAACAAGTGCTTTTCCAATTGGTCCATTAAAACTTTTTGGTCCAGTAGTAGATGCATTTAAATGTGTAAATAGATGGCGCAATGTGAGTTCGTTACTGTGAAGCTGACAAACTAACCATTGAAGTGGTCATTGTAACCTTTCTCCTAATAATCTGCACCACCTTTACTCCCCTTGTTTACAGCGGTTCCATCACAACCAATCGCTAAAATCTTATTCTCCTCGATAGACTTCGAGGTAAGGAATGCAAATTGCTTTAGCGTCTTCTGTTTTTAAGGAGATGTGTACAAGGTAATTTGAGCCTGGTTCTTTCAGTAAAGTAATGTGTTCCTCTTAAACCACTTTTCGTCGATTATCTTCATACACTAGGGTCTTGTCTTTCCTTCCTTTCATACTGAAAATTAATGGGCTCCATTCCTAGCTCTACAACGAGCTCGACGGATTTTATTCCGATCTACTACACGAGATGAATCTTCTTGTCTTCATATCTTACAGGTGGGCTGCGCGAATATACAATAGGTGTTGATATATATGTTTAAGATTATCACTAACTAGTATCTATCATTCAAAATATAAACTTATCATTAAATCAATTTGAATATTTTCGAGCCGAGTGGCCAAGATACGAATATTTAAATTATGTTAGAGCAGAAATAGTTACATTTCATGCGAACTGTAAGTACATTTTTTAGGGGGAAAGCTTATATTGGGCAGTAAACCTGTACTAAATATATATTTAGACGGTGATTAGGTATTGGTATTGCTCTAGTGTTGGCCTGTGTAGTTTGTGCATGTGTACAAATATACAATTAGTGGTTTTCCAGTTACATATATGTACATATGTATGTGAATGAAAAAATCAATGTATTTATTCTGTATTTGTTAACAGGTCATGTGACCGATGTGGCTGGCATTAATTACGTGTTTTGTAATCCGGAAAATAGAAAACTTATCTGATTGGTGACGAGGTCGTATCTGTGGGGTTAGAAACAGAAAGCCCTATATTCCTTCTTACAATAATTCTTCATTGAGTGGTATCTCTAATGTGTACTTACTCGAACTTGAACAATTTTTTAAATTTCCCATATTTCTAGCACACAAAACTTAGGGCGCAACTGTAACTTTGAACCTGCGGTACGTGCCACACGAAAAAATGAACTGAAGAACATAACATATCAAGGGCCTATTACGAGTGCCTAATAGAGGCGACAGGGTCGGCCCCAAAGATTTATTTTTAGGCTTTGAACTTGTGACTGTTCCCACGGAGAGATGGAAACTACATGTGTTTATATATGTAATCTGGAGGAGGAGATTGTGAAATATAAATGTAAATCTAAATCTCCAGTCCTTTCAGCCGTTATAAATAATTTTGCGAGATCAACCAGCTCGATATATTGTTTCCATAATTTTGCTGTTCGGCTGTTTATAGAAGTTGATTCAATTTTAGAAGTAAGTTCGTTTAAAAGTTGTTTGACACTAGATATGTCTAAAACGGGAGATTTTAAAATTACTTGATCACTTTCACTTTGCGTCGATGATTTCAGAATTAGCATTATTAGGGCCAGTTGGACTAAGAAATGGGCTCGTAAAGCTCTTGCATAAGAAGCGGAAAGGTAATCTATTTTTTGCGTATATAATATTTAAGAACTCATCTATTCCACTTCCATCCATAATATAACCTATAGTCCCTAGATAGGACATTAAAAGGTGAAAGCCCCCTAATCTCACAACCACATCCTTTAAAATACTATTTTCTTACAAAAGCACATGTTTTGACCTTGTTTCTTAAGGCCTTTTTACATTGGGTGCAATTGCAAGAAAAAATTGCCTGAAAGCATGCGCTTTGTCGACGTTTTAAACAGCTGATGCAGGTTTTAAACGGGACAACGTGCATCAGCTGATTAAAACGTCGTCGAAGCGCATGCTTTTAGGCCATTTTTCTTGCAATTGCACCCAATGTAAAAAGGCCTTTAGACATAGTTATTGCAAAATGGAGGGCTGAATTAAGAGTTGTTAGATAATTAATAAATTTTTTTTGTCTTGATGTATAGGTTATAAGCTCCATTATTAACCTAAATCAACATAATTACCTAAAAAAGAAAATATTTTTATACATTTTTGTATCAAAATCACACTTTACTTCCAATACTTAGTTTCAAAAAAAACATAACTAATTAAAAGTTTGATATATTGTCATTTTGAAAATGGCAACGTATAGAGTTTTTTATGCTCTTCAATTTTTTACTCCTTAATTTTTTTCATAAACTGTATCATTTTTTAGTTCTTAGCGATTTAATAAAAAAAATACCAAATTTCAAGATGGCGGCCGAGTTTTTTCCAAGTTGCCACCCTCGGACGAATGGGGACTTTTAGTATGTTAGTTTGGAAGATATTCCCTAAATATTTTTTAGGGTTTCAGCTTCTTTCGATTTTTTGCAGTTTCAACATGTATAAAATTATAAATGCACTCGCCTAATATGAAAAAACGTAAAATCTAATAGCGTTTTCGATTTACTGCTCTCGAGCACTATAAGAATGCTCTCTCCGGAAGTATTATTTAAATAAAGATCAGGATCGCCATCAATCAAAGATTGAGAAATGTCCACAAAATTGGACAAACTTACATTAGAATTTAAAGTTTCGGTACTATCGTTACTATCTATATCCATTTCGATATTATTTATATTAGTGTCGGTTAAGTCGATTAAATCGTGAACTACCTCAGGGGGAGAGAAGTGAGGACCCACCACCACCCGGGACTCCAGTCCCGCCTCATTTGAAAGGGGACTAGAAATTACATTTTTAAAAGGGTTGGAATTTGAGAATGCCATTTTTCAGGCTGAATGGACTTTGGGCTAATGGATTAATTAAAATCTCTTTTTATACTGGATTTTTGAAAAATGAAAAGTAAATTATTTCTGAAGATTTGCAAATTGTTTATAGTCGACTTTTCCTAACTATACTCTAAATTAAACAGTAATGAGATGCCTAACGCAAGTTCTTGTTAGAAATTGTTGACTTGAAAGAAAAAAAATGTCCTCACTTATTTTTTATTTAAATTTTGAAAAAGGAAAATGTTTTTTTTTTTGAATTTTATTTGAGAAATGAATATTTATTTATATAATTTGAAAGACTGATAAAGAACAGTCAAATGAAAACTTATTAATATATTATTAATAAGTGAAAATCAAAATTTTAATATTTTTGAAAAATATAAGTTTTTTTCTAAAAAGAACTTTTTAATAATTTTTATATCAGATATAAATATACCCACTTCATTTATTTGGGAAATAAAATTTTTATTTATATTTGAAAAGATTTATTAAAATCGGTGATATTTTAGAAGAGCAAGAGAGCTCGAGAAAATACGTAATCTAAGCAAATCGCCGGTCGGTTAAGACGCCTTGGCAAGGATTTAAGCTTTTGGTGAAGGGATCGTTTTTATAGCGAAACGTCAAAAACTAAAATTGTCTTGGTTATATCAAATGAGTTTTAAGTTTTTATTTAAAAAATTAAAATAGAGCAAGAGAGCTCTGGAAGAGACGTAGTATAGGTAAATCGCAGGTCTATTACGACAACAAGATTTAAACCTATAATGAAGGGAGTATTTTTATAGAAAAACCTCAAAAAACTGAACAGTAACACTGAATCAGAATAATATCTATATATAAAATATTTTTGTGTTAAACACTCTGCATTTAACACACACCACGAAAGTCTTTCTTTTTTATTATTAATATTAAACCCTGTTTAATATTTAATGAGAAAGTTCCTATTCTTTTTCCACACTAACTTCTACGCAATATCATGATAAAATACCTGATGAAGGTTTCAGGATTTAGTCATTTAAATCGAAACGTTGTCACAAGACAACTTACATCTTAAAATTAAGGGAAAATTACCCTTTACAGAAATACCATATATCTTATACAAAAGACTTTTACAAAATTATATTTTTGATAATCTTTCAAACTCAAAACTGAAAAATATATTTTATTACTGATCACGAAAGAAGGATTTATTCTAAAAGATTATATCTTGAATATTTAGACAATGAAATTTTAAATATTAATTACGCGATTTTTATGATTATGAATTTTAAATTTTAAGAATGAAAATTTGAATATATGATTTTAAATTTTGAGAATTTTACAAGGTTCCTAACCCTATGCTCATCTGTTCATCCACACAAACAGGGCTGCCTGAAATGTGTGAACTTAGTAGAGCCTACGAATTTTCATAAACCAATCTAGAAACTGTTACCTCAGTTTCACATTTACACTATCCTATCTACCCGCGGAAGTGATGTCGTTGCAAGTGCATCAGCCGGCTGAATCACCTGTTTCTTCGGTATTTGGTTAGGACAATGAACGTGCTCTGGTTCGTAAACCTGCCAATGTTTTAACCCAGTGACCCACGAAACGATTAAAAGAACGCGAGACCGTCAGACACTTTTCCAAAGTAGAATCTCAGGCTGAAGACATCGAATAGTACTCGTCTCGGGAACAGGAACAAGTTGTCAGGAACAAAGTTAAACTGTTATGATAACAGGTGAATTTCTTTTGTAATATGAATTTCTTTTGTAATTGAAAAAATAATAAAATTTTTTCAGCTGAAAATCTGTAAATCACGTAATTTTCGTCGGATTTCGGAGCTTCGAAGTTCTCTGTAAGTTACTGATGAATATTCTCCTGTTTTTCAGACAAAAGTTAAAAGTTTGCTTCAATCTGTAACTACGAATTAGATTTATCCACTGCGCCGGCTGGAAGAAATTATCTTCTCGAAGTACAAATCGTCCTGGAAATGATTTGACGCTAGGGTCTTCCCAGTGGTTTGACGTTTGCAGCTACCGATATATCTATGGACTCCAACTACAGTTTTTTCTTTCGGCTGAGATCTTCAACTTCTGTTATCGGAAAAGAGAATACTACTTTTTAGGTTACTTTTACCGTTACATTCGAAGACTGAAACGTTGAGTGTTGACTTCTTGAATGTTGTACAATCACTGACTCTCTGCCGTTTCGGCGTGTGGTTTTGTGAATCTCGAGTGGGCGTGTCTAAAGTCGATTTCTACCAATCAGGTGGGTTTTGCAATTAACATGGGAAAATCGTTTTTCTTGAATATTGTTTTTTCTTGACATCGTATCGAAATGATTTTTATATCAAAATGTGCATTTTTGAAATGCGCTTCTTTTAGTCCTATTGTGATTGCTGTATGTTTTATTGTTCTTGAGAAAAACCGGGAGCCAAAAAATTTCAAGTCGAGACTATATCCAGCTGGACGTAGCGGCGACTGAACGCTCGAGTAAATCTTGCGTAATTTTTTCCTCGGGCCTTTTTCTTATGGAGATTTAACATGGGGGGATTTTACACCTTTTGAACGTCTATAACTTTTTTATTTATGAACGGATTTTGATGATTCTTTGACCAAAAAATTATTAATTTTGTATTCTTTCGTGACACATCCCGACATTATGTCGAACGGTTTTTTCGATTCGATCGATCGGCACCGGAGTTCGGTTTCTTTCGGTGGGCCTTTCCGTCTGTACCACAGACTCTTGTTGCAGGGACACCTAGCATGCCATCGCGGAACAACAGTGTGTCGCGGAAAGCCATTTGGAAAACGCTTCTTCAGCTCACCGGAAATTTAGATAATATTGATTGCAAAACTGATACGAAACAGAGTGAACAGACAGACAAGAGAACGAGTTAATAAAAACGTCGGGAGTTTGGTAGTCATTCAACATATTTCAATTGAATTGGAGGGTTTCCCTCATTGTGTAAATATTTGTGAACACAAACTTTATTATGTTTTTAGGCAGAATTATAATAATGGAGATTAAAGTAAATAATATCTAACACTTATTATAATGTATATTTTATTATTAAGCGTAACATGATTTAAATACATGGATATACAAAAATATTCTTATTATTAAATGAAAAATTTAGTGCAACGGGTATTTTTTATTTTTGACACATTATTTCTCAGTATATTATTCAGAGCGGACAAAGCAACTGCGAATATAGTTTACGAGGAGACCGACACAAAACTTTCCGTCCCGATTTTTGGTTATTATAACAATCACTTTTTATTATACTTAGGCAGTACTTAAGACCGAGAACGTGTGTCTTTTTCCCGCATTTTTGAAACGTAGGTATATCAGGTCTATTTGAAAAACATGGAAAATTTTTGTCTTAGTGACGCCTGTGGATATCGATAGTAAACGGTTTTTGCTAATGTTCCTAGGTATATTCGCAGAAGCCAAATCTTTTTACTTTTGACCCTTTTTTCTATTTTAGTATGCAAACATTTACAGAATCTAAACTTCACCAATTAAATGAAGAAGACATTTCTTGTAGTCTCCAGAGCAGTCACCCTAAAAAAAATAATCAAAGATGAACTTATATCAATAATAAATCTCGTACTAAAGAAAAGGAACAAGATATTGGTAAAGTGTATCCCAAAATATATCGTCTTGGCTTTTGCTTCTATTTAACTTAATAATCTGTCCCGGGTAATAAAATGGGTCCTTTCTAGGTATTTTACTCTAGGCGTCAAAGGTGGACCTTCAGGTTAATGTAAAGAAGTGATTTATTTTCAACTTGAGTTTTATTGCAAATAACATTATTTATATTATTTTTACCTAAAATTACCGTATAACACCGATCGACCCTTTTTATCTATTCCACCCCTGGGTAGCCAGGTAGGTAGTAATGATAACATTTAAACACCTAATTATGCAGTGACAATGGGTATGTTTATATAAATGATTTATTAGGGGTAAAATCAAGACGATATATTTTGGGATGGACTTTACTACTGGATACAAAATACTTCCATTATTACCTAGGTGCTATTAGAGGCTCTATTAATTCTTATGAATATTTACTATGGGAAAGACTTTAGCTATTGCTTTTCCTTTCAATTCCTTTACCTACTTACTTTAATTGCCTCGGCAAGGGATTCTCCATATTTCGCCTGATATTCTCTTTTAACTTCAACCATATCTATTTCTGATCGTGTGACAATCAATCGAATCAAGTCCCTGTCGTTTGTGCCCAATCCTTTCATACTCTTGTTTAATAATTTTGCGAAAAAAGCCGATTGGTTTTTAATGGATCGGATAACGGCGAGGAGTGCTTGTTCTGAATCACCGGAGAATTCGTTTTTAATTGCTTTTTCTATATCATGACCTGCAAAAAGTTCAATCAGTAAAATCCTATGACCAACAACTCCCTACATTGACGTCTGTCTGTTACACAATAATATTTACATCTTATTGCAGGGTAAAATGAATTTAATAGGAATATTATTATTTTTCATGTATTCATTCATTCATTTATATCACTGATATTAGTTATAATATTATGAGAAAAAAATTCTAAAAATACATTTTGTGCCCCATAAAATACGAAGCAAAACGAACATAAAATTTTCAAAACTGGTTAATAGTCAGTTGGGGTTTTTATACGGAAATATTAATTTTTGTTCATTCCCTTCTTAAAAGTCAATTTTGATAGGTGGTCGAAATGGATGTAATGGGGTTTTCCATAATAACGCTCGATCTTTAAAATGTAATAAAACAAATTGTGTAAGTGAAAGTGACATATTATTATTTTAGTTAAAAGCATAATTACGTAATAATTATGTTTTAATTTTTTTTACCAATGCCACGCCTGTTGTGGCTTCTCGGCATATACTCGATATGTCACAAAACCTCCGAGAAAAAATGCAGTGCCAATCAATACTGCTCTAGTGTCTGTTTGAAGGTTGGAGACAATGATGTTTCTTGAATGATAGAATAGTTTTGGACTTGCATTGTCTTTAATTTGTTTTACATCACAACGTTTCAACTGGTAAGTATCTCCAGTCGTCTTCAGGTGAATACTAAATAAGTAAAGTAACTACAGCTCTATTTATACTAGCTAGATGTACTGGAGCATGACTGAGATGGGTGCAGTCATGCGTTTAATTCTTGTGCGGTATTTTAAGTTTACATCTACTTAACAAAGGTTTCCAGATATTTCTTATATCTAGTGAGGGCTTACTAAAACAATCTGGGTTCTGGTATATGATAGCAGCTTCCTTGAACTTCCTCTTCCTCCAATGTGGTTCTTTGTGCAGGATTCGAGCTTTTGTCCACTTAATGTGATGACCGTGTGTCCAGGCATGGTCAGCTGCCCCTGATTTTTCGGTTTCTCCTTTAAGCGTGTTGTTTCTGTGTTCCTTGACCCTAGTTTCAAGTGGCCTTAGAGTCTCACCAATGTAGGATCTGCCACATTCGCAGGGAATCTGATAGACACAGTTTTTCCTATCTTTTTGACTTGTTGGTTTCGTCTTCGTCAGGTGGCTTCTTAAAGTGTCTTTTGAGCTGAATACCGTATTAATGTTGTATCGTTGTCCTAGTCTTCTAATTCTCTCAGATACTCCTTTGATATACGGAATGTTGAGTGTTGATTGTGACTATACTGGCTTCTTTTGTGTATTTGACCGATTCTTGCGATTTTCCATTAGTTTATCAACTAGATGCCCGGGGTAGCCATTTTTTTTGAGGTCGGTCTTGATGTAGTTAGTTTCCTGTTTGAGGGCTTCATTTGAATTACAGATGTTAATTGCTCTATCCACAAGCGTTCTTACTGTGCCATGTTTTGTGCTATTTGAGTGATTTGAGGTGTAATTCAAATATTGACCTGTATGCGTGGGTTTTCTGTACACTGAAGTATGGATGGTGTTGCCATTTTTCTTTACGTTTACATCCAGGAAAGGTAATTGACTGTTTTCTTCTCTCTCCATGGTAAATTTGATTGTCGGCGCCAGGCTGTTAATGTGGTATAGGAATTCCTTGAGTTCGTCATCGTTTCCATTCCAAATAATGAAGGTGTCGTCCACATATCTCAGCCATGTTTTTGGTTTCTTTTTTGCTTGTTTTATTGCTTCGGAGTAGATAGACAATGACAGAACTACAATCAAGAATGTCTTTTTCCCATGTTAATCTTCATAAGAAAATTTAAGCTTCGTTCTGCATTTTTATATGGTTTCTAGGGCGTGGTCACTTATTCCCAGGCGACAGCTACAGAGCCTCTACTACAGGTGTCGAAGGCACACGGTGATAGAAGCCGCTGTTGCGGGACCCTTCACATATTTCGCGAGGTTAGCTCAGACAGGGCAGTGACCTAGAGCGCTACCCGCGACGCTCGACCATTGAGATGTAAGTTGAATAAGGATAGCGATAATTAAGAACCCGGGACTTCATTCATGTTACAGCACGCCAAGCCGCAGCTCATTAGCGATGACGTCACAAACGATTAAAAATGGGACTATTATTATTACGAATATTAAAATCCCTTTATTTATTTAACAGAAAAAAAAGTCCATGTTTTTACCAAGACTCGAACCGCCGACCTATGGATTAGAAGCCAACGCCTTAGTTCACCACACCGGCGAGTTATTGTAGAAAAATTCGCTTTTAACTTGAAGGTTATCTAGGTATACGGTTGTCCCGCCTACGAGAGTCATGCATTATGACGCACCATGATAAGTAGTTTTTATAGGGACGTAAGATTAATAATAATATATTTGTTAAAGTGTAGAGGAAACATAAATAGAAAATAAAATTAGCTGTAACTATAATTAAACCCTAAAGTTTGTCAATGCCTATATGTACAGTATGATTTATAGACACACAAAACCTCTATGAAGTATCTGTATCTATAACGATATAATATTGTCATATAAGATAGAAAAGGATAGCACTAATTACATTAACAATCAATGGACTGTTAAAAAACGTGTCACGACATGTTTTTGACTCATAGGTTTAGGCCACATTAATGAGGTGGGTAGGTAATTTGTCATACAGTAATCCATCAGTTGGTTAGATCAGTACAATAAGTAGACGCTAACAAAAAAAAAAAAAAGGGTAGGTACAACCCCTGCACTAATACTTCTTGGTATCAAATTAAAGGTAAAAATGTCAATAACAGGAGTTTAATGGTTATATTTCTAACTGAAGTACCATTTAGAACTTAATAAATTGATAATATTTTATGTTTTAATCTAAAAATTACGATCAATGCAACGTTCCAACGGTACTTATATAGAAGGTCAACTGCTTAATATTAAATAACAAGGTGTATTATATAGAAAAGACTCGTTGTACCTGGTAAAATTATATGTCTACAATAGGGTTGATATGGAACCCCGTAGGTAAAAATAGACCAAAGGGTAGTTTTTAATAAATTTCTTAAGTTTTTAATGTACATTCCTAAACGTCCCTAATAATATAAGATACCAATGCGTGTAAAAAATAAGTAACCGAAGTAATCATCAAACTAATGCTAAAAATATGGATAATAACCCCCAATTTTATTGAAAAAATTAGAATGTAAGAAAAAACCAGTAAACCCAACTGGCCGCACGACCAAAGGCTCACGAAATTTTGTAAAAATTTTGGGAGAAGGTCGTGTGGCATTGATGTAAATAGTTTTTCTACGTTTTATTACACCTATATGGATTCAAAATTATATCAAGCAGAAAATACAGGTAATTTATACATTGCTATGGGTAAAAACAAAACTCATTAGGAATTTTTAATAAATATATTATCCATGTTTAATACAAATAAAATAGTTTATAATACTTTAATGGCTGGCTGCACGACCAAAGGCTCACGAAATTTTGTAAAAATTTTGGGAGAAGGTCGTGTGGCATTGATGTAAATAGTTTTTCTACGTTTTATTACACCTATATGGATTCAAAATTATATCAAGCAGAAAAATACAGGTAATAAATATATTGTCAAATGCTAAAATTAAAATCTAACACGTGAAATGTATTCAGGGTGACGTCATAAGTCGTTTAGAGAAAACCCAAAGTCGATCGGTCAACTGGTTCGGAAGATATAGTTTATTGCAATTAGTGTCCTTATGCCTCGAAGTGGAGTGCTGAAATTCTGGTTGCAGGCAGAGGTATATAGGACCTATCTAGAAGTGAAAGATTTTTTCAAATATCTCAATTAATAACAGAGCTAGATGCATTAAACCATTAGGGCCTTAACACGATAAAGTCGTGCAAAGCACTGGCAATGCTTATTTCTTAGTAGGAATATACTTCGTATAATACGGTATCGTTAAGATTGCGTCATCTCCATTTCCTATATGAGACCAAGGTCAACTGCAGATCAGCTAAATGAACAGTTAAATGAACAGTGGAACAGCTAAATGAACAGTGGAACAGCTAAATGAACCACTTAATGATCCGTAGAACCACTAAATGAACCACTAAATGAACCACTTAATGATCCGTAGTACCACTAAATGAACCACTTAATGATCCGAAGAACCACTAAATGAACCACTTAATGATCCGTAGAACCACTAAATGAACCACTTAATGATCCGTAGAACCACTAAATGAACCACTAAATGAACCACTTAATGAACCGAAGAACCACTAAATGAACCACATAATGATCCGCAGAACCACTAAATGAACCACTTAATGATCCGTAGAACCACTAAATGAACCACATAATGATCCGCAGAACCACTAAATGAACCACTTAATGATCCGTAGAACCACTAAATGAACCACTTAATGAACCGAAGAACCACTAAATGAACCACTTAATGATCCGTAGAACCACTAAATGAACCACTTAATGATCCGTAGAACCACTAAATGAACCACTAAATGAACCACTTAATGAACCGAAGAACCACTAAATGAACCACATAATGATCCGCAGAACCACTAAATGAACCACTTAATGATCCGTAGAACCACTAAATGAACCACATAATGATCCGCAGAACCACTAAATGAACCACTTAATGATCCGTAGAACCACTAAATGAACCACTTAATGAACCGAAGAACCACTAAATGAACCACATAATGATCCGTAGTACCACTAAATGAACCACTTAATGATCCGAAGAACCACTAAATGAACCACTTAATGAACCGCGGAACCACTAAATGAACCGTGAATCAGGTTAATAAACAGCGGATCACTGCGAGTTCTTCCTATGGCAGCAGGGAAGAGGAGGGGGAGGAGGAAAATCAATGATAGACGATAATTTCAGTAAAAACCTTTATTTCCCACTAATATTTCAATAACTAATATATAACCTAATTAATATCTAACCTATTTAATATCTAAACTAATTATTTAAGAACAGTGACGTCACAAAAGATTGATTAAAGTATATTTAAACTTTTCGAACAGTTCCCACTAATGGTGAGTACTTTATAAGCTTATCATGAATAATAAGACAGTATGCGGTAGTATTTGCTGGAACATTTTCTTTCGTTTCAAACTCCAACCTGACATCAATAATCCCCGAATTTAATATTTCATTTTGTCGGGAACAATCAATCACAATTAGAGGAGCATTTGTTAAAAAGTCTTTTGGAGAGAACAGTGGTTCATTTTCTTTTTCGTAAAAACATTCTTGGAACTCTGAGTACATTTCATACAAAGAACCAATTTGACCTTTAGAAACATCTAAATTTAAATTATCATACGGATACATTTCAGAATTTAAATAAAGTTTAACATTAAATACATTACAATGATCAAACAAACTACAGTTTTTAGCTATCTTATCCTTTCTGTCGGCTGAATATCCTACATTACAAACGGCTAAACAGCATACCTGGACTATAAAGAATGCTATTCAAGTAGAACGTCCCAGATGGGTAATTTTAGGATTTTCAACCGACAGAAAGGATAAGATAGCTAAAAACTGTAGTTTGTTTGATCATTGTAATGTATTTAATGTTAAACTTTATTTAAATTCTGAAATGTATCCGTATGATAATTTAAATTTAGATGTTTCTAAAGGTCAAATTGGTTCTTTGTATGAAATGTACTCAGAGTTCCAAGAATGTTTTTACGAAAAAGAAAATGAACCACTGTTCTCTCCAAAAGACTTTTTAACAAATGCTCCTCTAATTGTGATTGATTGTTCCCGACAAAATGAAATATTAAATTCGGGGATTATTGATGTCAGGTTGGAGTTTGAAACGAAAGAAAATGTTCCAGCAAATACTACCGCATACTGTCTTATTATTCATGATAAGCTTATAAAGTACTCACCATTAGTGGGAACTGTTCGAAAAGTTTAAATATACTTTAATCAATCTTTTGTGACGTCACTGTTCTTAAATAATTAGTTTAGATATTAAATAGGTTAGATATTAATTAGGTTATATATTAGTTATTGAAATATTAGTGGGAAATAAAGGTTTTTACTGAAATTATCGTCTATCATTGATTTTCCTCCTCCCCCTCCTCTTCCCTGCTGCCATAGGAAGAACTCGCAGTGATCCGCTGTTTATTAACCTGATTCACGGTTCATTTAGTGGTTCCGCGGTTCATTAAGTGGTTCATTTAGTGGTTCTTCGGATCATTAAGTGGTTCATTTAGTGGTACTACGGATCATTATGTGGTTCATTTAGTGGTTCTTCGGTTCATTAAGTGGTTCATTTAGTGGTTCTACGGATCATTAAGTGGTTCATTTAGTGGTTCTGCGGATCATTATGTGGTTCATTTAGTGGTTCTACGGATCATTAAGTGGTTCATTTAGTGGTTCTGCGGATCATTATGTGGTTCATTTAGTGGTTCTTCGGTTCATTAAGTGGTTCATTTAGTGGTTCATTTAGTGGTTCTACGGATCATTAAGTGGTTCATTTAGTGGTTCTACGGATCATTAAGTGGTTCATTTAGTGGTTCTTCGGTTCATTAAGTGGTTCATTTAGTGGTTCTACGGATCATTAAGTGGTTCATTTAGTGGTTCTGCGGATCATTATGTGGTTCATTTAGTGGTTCTACGGATCATTAAGTGGTTCATTTAGTGGTTCTGCGGATCATTATGTGGTTCATTTAGTGGTTCTTCGGTTCATTAAGTGGTTCATTTAGTGGTTCATTTAGTGGTTCTACGGATCATTAAGTGGTTCATTTAGTGGTTCTACGGATCATTAAGTGGTTCATTTAGTGGTTCTTCGGATCATTAAGTGGTTCATTTAGTGGTACTACGGATCATTAAGTGGTTCATTTAGTGGTTCATTTAGTGGTTCTACGGATCATTAAGTGGTTCATTTAGCTGTTCCACTGTTCATTTAGCTGTTCCACTGTTCATTTAACTGTTCATTTAGCTGATCTGCAGTTGACCTTGGTCTCATATAGGAAATGGAGATGACGCAATCTTAACGATACCGTATTATACGAAGTATATTCCTACTAAGAAATAAGCATTGCCAGTGCTTTGCACGACTTTATCGTGTTAAGGCCCTAATGGTTTAATGCATCTAGCTCTGTTATTAATTGAGATATTTGAAAAAATCTTTCACTTCTAGATAGGTCCTATATACCTCTGCCTGCAACCAGAATTTCAGCACTCCACTTCGAGGCATAAGGACACTAATTGCAATAAACTATATCTTCCGAACCAGTTGACCGATCGACTTTGGGTTTTCTCTAAACGACTTATGACGTCACCCTGAATACATTTCACGTGTTAGATTTTAATTTTAGCATTTGACAATATATTTATTACCTGTATTTTTCTGCTTGATATAATTTTGAATCCATATAGGTGTAATAAAACGTAGAAAAACTATTTACATCAATGCCACACGACCTTCTCCCAAAATTTTTACAAAATTTCGTGAGCCTTTGGTCGTGCAGCCAGCCATTAAAGTATTATAAACTATTTTATTTGTATTAAACATGGATAATATATTTATTAAAAATTCCTAATGAGTTTTGTTTTTACCCATAGCAATGTATAAATTACCTGTATTTTCTGCTTGATATAATTTTGAATCCATATAGGTGTAATAAAACGTAGAAAAACTATTTACATCAATGCCACACGACCTTCTCCCAAAATTTTTACAAAATTTCGTGAGCCTTTGGTCGTGCGGCCAGTTGGGTTTACTGGTTTTTTCTTACATTCTAATTTTTTCAATAAAATTGGGGGTTATTATCCATATTTTTAACATTAGTTTGATGATTACTTCGGTTACTTATTTTTTACACGCATTGGTATCTTATATTATTAGGGACGTTTAGGAATGTACATTAAAAACTTAAGAAATTTATTAAAAACTACCCTTTGGTCTATTTTTACCTACGGGGTTCCATATCAACCCTATTGTAGACATATAATTTTACCAGGTACAACGAGTCTTTTCTATATAATACACCTTGTTATTTAATATTAAGCAGTTGACCTTCTATATAAGTACCGTTGGAACGTTGCATTGATCGTAATTTTTAGATTAAAACATAAAATATTATCAATTTATTAAGTTCTAAATGGTACTTCAGTTAGAAATATAACCATTAAACTCCTGTTATTGACATTTTTACCTTTAATTTGATACCAAGAAGTATTAGTGCAGGGGTTGTACCTACCCTTTTTTTTTTTTTTGTTAGCGTCTACTTATTGTACTGATCTAACCAACTGATGGATTACTGTATGACAAATTACCTACCCACCTCATTAATGTGGCCTAAACCTATGAGTCAAAAACATGTCGTGACACGTTTTTTAACAGTCCATTGATTGTTAATGTAATTAGTGCTATCCTTTTCTATCTTATATGACAATATTATATCGTTATAGATACAGATACTTCATAGAGGTTTTGTGTGTCTATAAATCATACTGTACATATAGGCATTGACAAACTTTAGGGTTTAATTATAGTTACAGCTAATTTTATTTTCTATTTATGTTTCCTCTACACTTTAACAAATATATTATTATTAATCTTACGTCCCTATAAAAACTACTTATCATGGTGCGTCATAATGCATGACTCTCGTAGGCGGGACAACCGTATACCTAGATAACCTTCAAGTTAAAAGCGAATTTTTCTACAATAACTCGCCGGTGTGGTGAACTAAGGCGTTGGCTTCTAATCCATAGGTCGGCGGTTCGAGTCTTGGTAAAAACATGGACTTTTTTTTCTGTTAAATAAATAAAGGGATTTTAATATTCGTAATAATAATAGTCCCATTTTTAATCGTTTGTGACGTCATCGCTAATGAGCTGCGGCTTGGCGTGCTGTAACATGAATGAAGTCCCGGGTTCTTAATTATCGCTATCCTTATTCAACTTACATCTCAATGGTCGAGCGTCGCGGGTAGCGCTCTAGGTCACTGCCCTGTCTGAGCTAACCTCGCGAAATATGTGAAGGGTCCCGCAACAGCGGCTTCTATCACCGTGTGCCTTCGACACCTGTAGTAGAGGCTCTGTAGCTGTCGCCTGGGAATAAGTGACCACGCCCTAGAAACCATATAAAAATGCAGAACGAAGCTTAAATTTTCTTATGAAGATTAACATGGGAAAAAGACATTCTTGATTGTAGTTCTGTCATTGTCTATCTACTCTTCGGATTCAAACCATTCCATGTAAATGTTGGCGATTATTGGTGAGAGAGATGAGCCCATCGGTAGTCCGTCCACTTGGCTGAAAAACCTATCTTTTTCCTGAAAGTAAGAATTATTCAGGCAACATTCTAATAGTTCCATGATGGACTTTCAGGAAAAAGATAGGTTTTTCAGCCAAGTGGACGGACTACCGATGGGCTCATCTCTCTCACCAATAATCGCCAACATTTACATGGAATGGTTTGAATCCGAAGCAATAAAACAAGCAAAAAAGAAACCAAAAACATGGCTGAGATATGTGGACGACACCTTCATTATTTGGAATGGAAACGATGACGAACTCAAGGAATTCCTATACCACATTAACAGCCTGGCGCCGACAATCAAATTTACCATGGAGAGAGAAGAAAACAGTCAATTACCTTTCCTGGATGTAAACGTAAAGAAAAATGGCAACACCATCCATACTTCAGTGTACAGAAAACCCACGCATACAGGTCAATATTTGAATTACACCTCAAATCACTCAAATAGCACAAAACATGGCACAGTAAGAACGCTTGTGGATAGAGCAATTAACATCTGTAATTCAAATGAAGCCCTCAAACAGGAAACTAACTACATCAAGACCGACCTCAACAAAAATGGCTACCCCGGGCATCTAGTTGATAAACTAATGGAAAATCGCAAGAATCGGTCAAATACACAAAAGAAGCCAGTAGAGTCACAATCAACACTCAACATTCCGTATATCAAAGGAGTATCTGAGAGAATTAGAAGACTAGGACAACGATACAACATTAATACGGTATTCAGCTCAAAAGACACTTTAAGAAGCCACCTGACGAAGACGAAACCAACAAGTCAAAAAGATAGGAAAAACTGTGTCTATCAGATTCCCTGCGAATGTGGCAGATCCTACATTGGTGAGACTCTAAGGCCACTTGAAACTAGGGTCAAGGAACACAGAAACAACACGCTTAAAGGAGAAACCGAAAAATCAGGGGCAGCTGACCATGCCTGGACACACGGTCATCACATTAAGTGGACAAAAGCTCGAATCCTGCACAAAGAACCACATTGGAGGAAGAGGAAGTTCAAGGAAGCTGCTATCATATACCAGAACCCAGATTGTTTTAGTAAGCCCTCACTAGATATAAGAAATATCTGGAAACCTTTGTTAAGTAGATGTAAACTTAAAATACCGCACAAGAATTAAACGCATGACTGCACCCATCTCAGTCATGCTCCAGTACATCTAGCTAGTATAAATAGAGCTGTAGTTACTTTACTTATTTAGTATTCACCTGAAGACGACTGGAGATACTTACCAGTTGAAACGTTGTGATGTAAAACAAATTAAAGACAATGCAAGTCCAAAACTATTCTATCATTCAATACTGCTCTAGGTATTATTCTTACAATGCTGGCGTTGATAAAAAGCTTAGCATATAAGAAAATAGATTTATAAGATTTAAATATTGGTAGTTTTGAGCATTAGTATAAGGAAATTAAAACATCGATTTCAAAAACAGATAATTTAAAAATATCATTGGAAATGCTTTAATTAATGTTATTGTGAATAATAATTTATATAACACGTAATAGTTTTCAAAATTGTATTATACCTAACCTCAAAAAACTGCCTTTATACAGGATGGTCTGTAATGAATGCGTCATAAAGTAACCGCCGATTCTACACATGAAAATAATAGGTTTGAGCTAAACATCCCTTAGTAAAATGTTGATTGTTAATAAGATACAGGGCGTAAAAGTTTAATTTCTAAATTATTTTTGCAACAGTTAATCGTGTGTCTGGATCTCCACTTTATACACTAAATTTTTGATATTACTCCAGGAGAAGAATCTAAAGGGTTAAGTTCAGGGCTACGCGGTGGCAGTGTAAAATTGCTACGAGAGTCAAATAATCTATTAGGAAATCATTGGTTATGACAATTACAAACTGTAAGTGCAAATTATTTCTTTAAATTTTAATACAAGATATTATGTGGATTATGCACGATGCACAAAAATAGCTTGAGCTTTAAAAAAAATTATAAATTAAACTTTAACACCCTGTATCTCATTAACGACCAAGCTTTTAATAAGTCATGTTTAGCTCAAACCTACTTATTTCATGTGTAGATTCGGCGGTTATTAGATGGCGCATTAACTTTTCAATTTTCCAGACAAACGAGTAGTCACGTGACTAATGTCAAAACATTTTTTTAGGTTACCAATCATGCATAAAAAGTTTTTTTACAACTTTCATGCATAAAAAGTTTTTTTACAACTTTAATAATAAAAAAGTTTCCCATATGGGTCCAACTTTTTGCCGGTCACTGTATATTAATGATTTTAAATACCAAAAAAATTAAGATTTGTCCCTAACAAGCTAGTCTTCGGGGGATTGAAGAAAAAGTTTATTAAGAAAGATTAAATAAACATATTTATTATAATTATTTAAAATAAACTTATTATTATTTAAAAAGATTGATATATTTTTGTTAGCCAGCCATAATATTATATAACTAAACCCAAAATTATTAATACTAATTTACCTGTTAGTTTTTCATATTCCTGAAATATCAACTGCAGCTGACCATAGTTTCTTTGACACAAGACAGCATTAAAAGTACTCTCATCGGTTCCCAATCTCAGTTCTCCAGCTCTCAATAAAGCTTGAGCATCTGCCCTGGCTCCATCTGGACTGATTACCATACTTTCATCCCTCCCGGCGTTACAGAGCGAGACCATTAGTCTTTTGAAAGTTCCGGCAGTGTCCCCCATTAGGTCTTCTTCCAACGATCTAAAGTATACTAGGTAAAAAAATAAATGACAGTTTAATATTAGCCATAGAATAATTTACTTTTTTATCAATAATCAATTGCGTGTCTCACAACAAATACCAACTAAATAATGTTACTTTTATTATATTATGTTACTTGTCCATATCATCCAGCACTAGCAATGACTTATAGTTACCTATAAGTTATAAGAAATGTAAGTGACAAAGAAACAAAATTATTGTCTCTCAAATGCCTAATTAAAATTATATGGTAGGTATATGTTTTAAAAATTGTGTTAATCAGTACCGAAAGTTGAATTTTGTGTTAAAAGAAAATTTAGTTATCTAATAGGAGAATAAGATTACAACAGACTCAAAATATTTATTTACTACATATAGCATGAAATAAAATTACTTTATAATCAATAATTATTTATAATGATAAGGAAATATTTGATATTTTTTAATGGACTAATAATTCTGGCACCCATAAACAAAATAGGTATAACCTGATTTTTGAATTTTGGCTTAATAATTGCAGTTTGTTATTCTAATTCTTACTTGTGCGATAAGCTTGTCTGATAACCATTATTTCCTGATTTGACTTAGTACACATAATTTCGATTAATACATCTTCGTCGGTACCCAATCCCTGCATAGCATCATGTAATTCTTTGGCATAATATTCAGGTAATGGTGTCATCATGGCAACAAGAAGATTTTCAAAGTTCCCAGTACATTCGGATTTAAGGTCTTTCACTAAATCCTAAAATTATATACAATAAATAATAATTGTGGTTTTTGTCCCAGCTAACAGTATGATTTTTAGGCAATATCGTAGACAAATTACCCGATCCATACAGCTTAAGAGGTGGGAAAGCAAAAAAAAATATAGGTAAAAAATTGCTATTGTATGCACGGCTAATGGTCATAACCTAATGAGTACCCCGGAAATGGACATGCGCACAAGCCCCCTGCTATCATCTGTTCCTCCTTTAGAAAGCAATATCTCCCAATGTTTAGAACCGGCGTCAGCGTAATTGTTCTAATTGCTTTGTTTATGTTTTGTATTGCGGTAATTATGGATTATTGTTTTTTGATTACTTAATAAATTTAGTGTGTGTAAGTTTGGTGATTGAATTGTGTTTTTGCGACGTTGATTAGCTCATTTAAATGCATTCTAATGATAAATAACGACAATTATATGCTTCCATTTGGTGGAAATATGATAAAATACCAGGTGCTTAATGTTCTTGGTTATTACTAAATAGTTAACAGAAATCAGGTAAACAGATAACTGTACTACTGTCCATATATTCCATGGAATTTAAAAATGTATATATTTGTAATATCAAATTTCGTCCAAATATGGGTTAGTTAGAAGGGGTAGGGGCAATAATTTAAATTAATACAGGGCGGCGCACCGAAAACTTTCCACCCAGGTTTATTTTCTTGTTAATAAATAAATCAAAATTCGCCCGAACACGGGAACCTTAGTTCTCAGGGGGACATATTTTTTTGCTATTCTCATCCCCCCTGCTGGAACCCCCACGACGGGGTGGCTTTCACCCTTAAAATCTTAAATGGAAAGCGGGGTCGAGTGACACCTTATTTTAAAGGGAATTGAATTGCCTTTCAAACGCGATCTTGCTCGTTTAAATCGAGTGAATAGTTACTGAGAAATAGGGCTAAAAAGAAAAAAAAATTAAAAGTAATAAAATTTATTACCGCTTGTATTAATCAAGTAAATGTTGAAAATGTCCACCTCCAACCTCCATGCAATTGTAAAGGCACTGTTCAAAATGTTCGCGAACATTATGGAGCATTGCGGGAGTTATTTGTCGGCACTCGTACACTATTCGTTGTCGCAAGTCTTCCAAAGAATTCGGTTTGGTTGCATAAATTTTAGACTTTAAATGTCCCCACAAAAAAAATCCAGTGGAGTCAAATCAGGCGATCTTGCAGGCCATTCAATAGGACCTCTTCTTCCAATCCATTTTCCAGGAAAATTTTCATCCAGAAACTGTCGAACATAGAACGCATAATGCGGGGGTGCTCCGTCTTGCTGAAAGTAAATATTTTCGGGCCGATAACGGTCATTTTCTTCTATGGCATTCGTTAAAGCAGTGGTTTCTAACAGATTCAGGTAAATTTCACCTGTTGAATTTCCAGGTATAAAATACGGCCCAATAAATAATACGGTCCCCAAAAATTCCAGCCCACACATTTAATTTTTCGGGATGTTGAGTATGCACTTCTCTAAAAATTCTAGGGTTGGAATCCGACCAATATCTGCAATTTTATCGATTGACAGTACCGTGAAGAGAAAAAGTGCATTCATCGGAGAAACAAATGTTGAAAATAAATTGTGGATTGCGAATGATCATTTCACTAATTAATTCGCAAAATTGCAAACGGCGATCGTCATCATCTTCATTAAGTTCATGAACCAGTTTTATTTTATAGGGATGAAACTTATACGTTTTTAAAGTACGCTGAACCGTTCTACGCGAACCACCCGATACATCTGACACTTTCCTCGTGCTAAGTGTGGGATCGATGGCAATATGACCCAAAACTGCAACTTCTACAGCTTCATTTCTTAGAAGATTTTCAACAATCCTTTTTTTGTTCATCACTGATCCTTTTTTCACGGAATTTTGCCACCAATTGTAGCACGTAAGTATGAGGCAAGTGTGCATTTAGATGCAATGCATTATAAGACAAGGCGGCAGCTCGAGCACAATCGTTACTTCTAAAGAACAGTGAAATAATTTCAACCCTTTCTTGAAGAGTATATGTCATTTTAATCAATTATTGAACACACTGATGATATGTAAGGCAAAATGAATTTTTATTCTTACTATGAATTTGATCTATTTCAAAAACAAACTGAGTTTTTTCGATTGAACAAGTCCTTTTGTTAAGGTTGTATCCCTTTTTTGCGTATTTTATACCATTTAATTTTTTTACACTTAAGCACAAATTTTTTTACCATGTAATTTCTCGAAAGGTACTCAACCAAATTCAGGGCCGTAGCCAGTGGTTTTGAGCCAATTAAATTCCTGTTGAAATAAGCTAATAGCTCGACCTTCCTTTTCATTTAAGATTTTAAGGGTGAAAGTCACCCCATATGCTCCATAATGTTCGCCAGCATTTTAAACAGTGCTTTTACAATTGCATGGAGGTTGGAGGTGGACATTTTCAACATTTACTTGATTGATACAAGCGGTAATAAATTTTATTACTTTTAATTTTTTTTTCTTTTTAGCCCTATTTCTCAGTAACTATTCACTCGATTTAAACGAGCAAGGTCGCGTTTGAAAGGCAATTTAATTCCCTTTAAAATAAGGTGTCACTCGACCCCCCTTTCCATTTTAGATTTTAAGGGTGGAAGCCACCCCGTCGTGGGGGTTCCAGCAGGGGGGATGAAAATAGCAAAAAAATATGTCCCCGTGAGAACTAAGGTTCCAGTGTTCGAGCGAATTTTGATTTATTTATTAACAAGAAAATAAACCTGGGTGGAAAGTTTTCGGTGCGCCACCCTGTATAATAATCACTTTTTAAACTAAAAATGTTCTTATAGGTATTGTCACGATCTTATGGTTCCATTTCGTGACAGTATCTCTTAATTAACAAAAAATTGTCTAAATGTCCTATTTCCTAAGTCTCTTAAGTAATTATTTATTTACTTACCTTTCCATATAACGTCTTAAACTCAATAGCAATCTGCAATCTCTGAATATTGGTCCTATGTGCTAAAATGCTAATGATTGCTTTCTCATCTGTGCCAAAGCCTTTCATAGCTTTTCGCAGAATTTCGGCGTCGGCTCTTGGACTAAATGGGTTGGCCGGTACCACGGTGGGTGTTCTCTAAATATAAAAAAAAAATCAAAAACGTCTATGATACTTCAAGGAAAGTACTTATTTTACCATGTTTCCCTAAAATTGGTCACGTATTAGTAAAAATAAAAACCCAGCAATATAATATATTGCTAGGTTTTTCTTTTTTTATCTACTGTGGATCCAGGATTTGGCCGAGGGGAGTTAGGCCACAAAAATGTTTTATTTTAGTAAAAACGAACTCTCTATGGATGCAGCCATAATAAGATTTATTGTTGGAGCACAGATTGTGTATCGCCTCGGTTATTCGGGACACAAATCTAGTCTGGGACCTTAAACAGTTAAAATAATCCAATAGTTATATGGCTCTGACTCCGAGGACGGTTGTATTATTAGGTCTAGGTATTCCTTTATTTGGAATTAAGAGATTTTTTAACATTTTTTTATATACATACTAATATTATAGACAAACACAATTTCCTCAAAAAAACAATAAATATTAAATTCTTTATACAAAATAAACTTCATTACAAAATGATTAAAAGATGAAAAATGTAAAAAACAATAATTTATGAATACTTTAGTCAGAGGCCGTTAGTAGATAAGGACCTGTGACCAATCCAGGATCGGGGACTTCCAGGCTACCCCTCTCTCACTCGAGGACCTTCTTTTCAATGAACGACTGGGTAAATTTACTATAAATTATTGACCATGTTTGCCAAAATTTGGAGGTGGTTCTAAAAAAAAATTTCTAGTCGCCCCCCGTCCCCAGATTAGAATCCTAGAGTCGCCAGGAGCTAGGTAGTAAGGTGGATTAATTATTATTGAATTTAACCTTATTTATTTTATATTTTTAAGCCAGGTTGAAGTGTTTTGATTTTGTATAAAAAATATTTTAATACTTTTAGAGGTAACATATTTACAATTGTATCTACCTTCGGAAAACTGGATATCACAGTAGAAGACCCTAAGTGTGAATTTGTTCCACCATAATATGATCCCTTAGGTCCTTGATGACCTTGCCCGTGCGCCAGAGGGGAAGCATCAGGAGCCGGATGACTTGGTTGTGGATAAGAACTCATTGATGGACGATAAGGACTGGTAGGGGCTGGGTATGGGCTGGTATTATATTCTCGATTACTAGGTGGATACCCACCGTGTGATGGTGGATAACCACTATTAGAGGACGGGTTTGGATATCCCCCGCTTAACGGTGGATACCCACTATTGGAGGGTGGGTACTCACCGCCAGAAGGTGGATACCCACTGCCAGAAGGTGGATATCCACTTCCGGAAGGTGGATATCCGCTTCCAGAAGGTGGATATCCGCTTCCAGAAGGTGGATAACCACCTACATTAGATGAAGGTGCACTGGGCAAATAGGTAGGTAGAGGCATAGGCTGAGGCATAAACATAGGAGCATTATGGGCGTAACCCAACCCATTAGGGTTAATTGCGGGATAAGGAGGGCTTGGGTGCGGTGCTCCCCCTGTTGGATGAGGATAGCCTTGTTGGGGGTAAGGAGCTCCTGGTCGCTGACCCTGACAACAAGTATACTTATGTATAAAATTATTCAAAAATTAAATCCTAGAACTTCAATTTTCGCACACTATATTACTGAGGGTTTTTGAGTTCGGCCTTTTTAAAATGTACTTATATTATATCTAACTCTAAAGGTATCTTACAAAGTCAAGACTTTGAAATTAAGTTGTACGAAAGGTTGTAAAATTTATGTGTAAAGCCATGGCAGTGTTTACAAACGGGCGGCATGAAAAGACAACAACAAAAAAAAACGTACTTCATAAATCGTCTACACGTCTATATTATGTCGTAGTCTAATAGTGTAATCCCTCATTTCAGGAATAGGCATTTTAAGAATCGCCGACTACTCGTCAGATTGTGTTTGATATAACAGTGCATTTTTAAGCATAAGTCTTATCAAATGGCCTACAACAATCCCAGGCGCTGTTGTCAGATGAGGCCGACACTACTATTATTATTAGTTTTTATTTTGCTTGCGACAATAAGCAAGTATGCGTATTAAAAATAACGCAGAAAATAAGGTCTCGGACTGTTTTATGCGTGTTGTAAGATAATTAAATAAGTACCTATGAGAAAACACATTTTTTCAACTCAGTCGTTCTGTCTGTAGTGTCCCATTCTGCATGTTATGTAAAAACAGTATATGAGCGCATTAGTTGTTTTATAGGAGGTTATAACGTTAATAATTCAGCTTTCGGTTTTTTCTACCATTAATACGATATGGTACAAGACGATCTTTTCGCGAAAAGCAGTGGGAGATAGCGCACCAATATTTCTTGAATGCCTAGGCTTATTCTCATAAAATGACGAGTTTTACTATAAGACTATAAACATAACAATACACAGGGTTCTTTATTATGGTTCGCCATCGGCCATATCTCGAAAACTACTGGGCATAAAAATTCAGGAAAAAAAACATTATTAAAGTGGTCATGAGAAAATCCTGAAAGTTACTTTTAACTATCGCATTTTACCGCAAGGGGTACAATTGAAAATCAAATATTAAAATTCTAAATCTCCGAAAATTTCAATATTCGGGTAAGTATACCCTTGGTGTTGAATGCCGTCGCAAAATGAGTCAGAGCGAGAAATAATTTTATTTTCAAGAATATAATCAAAATTAATTACAGAAAGTTTATTTGTAAAAGAAACAACTTTACACTTCTCAACGTTAAGCTTTAAATTATTTTTAATACACCAATTATTAATTAGATCCAAATTCCGTTGAATAACAATACAATCATTGATGTTTCTAATTCTTTTATATAGTTTAATATCATCAGCGTATATCAAGTGGTCAACATCCAGATCATCACCAACATCATTTATAAAAATAATAAAAAGTAACGGACCAAGCACCGATCCCTGGGGGACACCGGAGCCAGCGGTATATTTATTAGAGCTGAGTCCATGAAGGGAAACATACTGGCAGCGGTTGGAGAGATATGACTTAAAGACTCTGAAAATCCAAATTTTTCTAATTTTGAAATCAAAATACCATGATCAAGCCGATCGAAAGCTTTTGAAAAATCTAAATATATTACATCAGTTTGTATACCCTCATCCAACGACTCAGAAAGATTTTGTGCCATATTAAGCAAGTTGGTTATCGTGGATCTACCCTTAAAGAATCCATGTTGCTGCTGAGTTATTTGCCTGCGGATAAACGGAAAGACAGACTCGTGAAGTAGGAACTCAAACACTTTACAAAAATTACAGATAATTGATATTGATCGGTAGTTAGATACTTCTGACCTATCACCTTTTTTATATACAGGACATACTTTAGAAGTTCTCCATCTCTGAGGTATTGTCTGATACTTAAGACATAGATTAAATATAATATGAAGCGGTCTCACCAAAACAAAACGGCAATCGTGGATTAAAAATGCCGGAACGGAATCCGGCCCTGTAGTAAATTTCGGTTTAATCTTCTTTAAGGCATTGATGACCTCATCTTCAAAAAAGTAATGGACATTAATAATATGTTTATAAATAGTTTGATCATTTCTTAAAGCACCGGAAGTACTATTTAGAAATGACTGTTCAAAGAACTTAGCAAAATTGTTTAAAATATCAAGAGGATCAGTGAACTCTTCATTGTCATAAGACATTGCATTTGGAATGTTGGAGGTCTCCCTCTTGCTTTTAATGAAATTCCAGAATTTTTTATGGTCTCTCCTAATATCAAGTTCTATTTTTTGAAGGTAGTGTTTATAGGAAGTTTGGATATCTTTTTTAATTTTGGATCTTAAGAATTTAAAATTTTGCATTGATTGGGGACAAGCCGTTTTTTTGTATTTATGATGGAACTTATCTTTCTTTTTTATGTCTTGGATAATGTTTTTAGTAAACCACGGTGGATACTCACCGTTCGGAGTTTTCGCATACTGTGGCACGCATTTAAGTCAACAATCTCAAACAATTTGTCGTAGAAAGAAGTGCATGCACCATCCAGACTATCTAGTGATGTAAGAAACGACCAGTCAACATCCAGAAACTTATTATACATTAAAGGAAAGTTAGCCTTGCGAAAATTATAGTTATTTTCAAAGTTTATCACAAAGTCATGTTTGTGGTTAACTGACTGAGAGTATTCCAGTGATTATGTCTGTAGATGCAATGGTTGGATGCAGCAGCCTGCCAAAGTGGAATAATTGTAATTTTTTTAATGGCAATATCTTAAAAACAACTGAATTTAGACATGTAGTTGTGCATATAAAATAGGTGTAGAATTCTAAGCGTAATTCAAATTGCATTAATATAAAGGGTGTGCCCTTTAAAAAAACCTAAGTTATATTCGCCATGTACTTTTGGGCTACCCCGTATATTTCAATATAATTTTAAAATGTGCACCTTACTGATCTTTACAAGTTTTGAGATTCGAATTTTTATTTAATTCGTAAGATAAAGGAGAAAAAATTAACTTTACTCTATCGTTGACTCGCTCTGTACATATGATTTTTGAATGGAAATTTTTCGTTACTAATGTTTTATGATTTTACATTTTCTTTCTCTTTTTATCCTGTGACTAGGGTTGTGTTTGAAGGGATTAAATATCTGCGTTCAGCATCCAGGCTTGACCGTTTTTGAGATATCGCTTTTTAATATTGACATTAAATTAGGGGCAGCTCGCCCCTGAAGTAAAGGCGCGACCGTCAATGTATCTATGCACTTTGTGACAAGTAGGTATTAATTGCCTGTAAGATTTTAGTCTCTTTAATATTAAAAAATAATATTTTTAATTGGTTCTCATGCCGAGTCTGCTTTCACTACCTGTTATCCGAACTTTATTGATAATATTGAGTACTCTCCATGATTGTGTAGATTTGTCCCTCAATCCAATGGCTTAAACACTACATTAGAATTATTAATAACATGTGGAAAACTTCCAAAATAGGCGTACTTCTAATATCGTATTTTAAAAAATAAATCTAGATGCCTAGTTGTAAAACAAAATCAACAACAACTAGAAAAATTAAATCAGGTGGCAACTATTTCAATTATTTATCTCCATGGAAACCTGCTGATCTGATATTGTATCACGACTATCTAGATATATTTTTAAAACATCATATTAGAATAATTATGCCTTAATTGCAGTTTTTTATGACTAGGTTATTAATTCTAAAATAGTTTTGGACAATAATGATCAACTTTATTATGATCATGTCATATTTATTAGTTATTAAAAAATTGTTATTATTACACATTGCGCCCTCTAGCAATCTTATTAGGGACTATTGTGTAAAATTGGATACAATAAAATTAAAAATATTCTTTTCTCTTCCAAAAACGCTTAAGATTTTAAAAATCGGTAGTTTAGAAGAACCTAACAGAGATTTTAACTTTACACTTTCAATAGCTGCCCCCACTCATATGAACGTCAGTACACCACTGCAGAAATTTCTAAACTTTCTAATGATGTTACCAAAGGCACCTTAACGTACGAATTTTCAGAGAAATTTAAATTTTTAATTATGGTGCTCGATTAAATTTCTTTGCCCAGAAGTTTCCGAGATATGGTTGGTGAACAAACCTTAATGAAACACCCTATATATACATGCATATATTATACAGATCTACACTTTAAATTAAAACTCCTCTCTTCTTCCAGTCTCACATCACATGCTCTTTTTAATGATAATTTGTTATTGTTACTTACTTATTGTTACTGTTACTCTTATACTCTCGACTAACTAAAATTGAGCAATACTAATAACTAATGTGTGCTTTTTCAGCCTATTGTGAGTTATCTATCATGATTTTATTATTATTGTCAGATTTTATAGAATGTCAAATGAGGATGAAATTTATATATAACTCTAGACACTCGGTTATACATTTTTTATAATTAAAAATATGGGAATAGAAAATGTTGGTTATACCTATATTATCCAGAAAATTAAATTAATAACTTACCTGTTGATAAGGGTTGTAGCTCATTTTGATACCTAAAAACGATAACAATAAAATAGTGTGTATATTATTTTCCTTATTTAAATATCAAGAGCAGAATAACAATAATAATTATCTAAAAACTGACATACCACGATTTTAACCGCGCCCTCACTTGAATTATATCGGTAATCTTAAGTAATTATTTGACTACTGCACTGATAAAACGGGATTATTAATATAATGTGTACGTATACATAGACGACAGATTAGGTACTTACTGTAATTCAGTTCAGTAACTTGAGTGGATTGATATTACTAATTAATGACGATGACTAATGTGATGACCAGAGAACTACGTAGAGTAATGACACAGATGACACTAAACTTTATAAATGTTTCGGGAAGTTGACGTTGTTGACGTGGACGGATAAGGTCACATGATTGAACGTTGGACGTTGGCCTTGGCCACAGACCACAGAAAAGAACGAAAGTGAAATTCCAAACATATTCCAGTGTTGCCAGAAGATGTGAAGTGGAAATCATAAGTATTAAAACTGTCAAAATTCTTAAGAAATCGTGATTCATTGGGAAAGTAAAATTATTTACATTTACAATTACATACATTAAATAATTTAATGTCGGGTTGCACAAAGAATTTTAATAATAATTTTTTAGCCAGCAAGTTTGACTGTGACAGACGTAACATAAAGTCGGGTTCGGGTTTGATCAATAAAATGTTCGCGTTTTGGTCCCTACAAAATAATTTGTTCCGGGACGGCCGGGCTTTATTGCTGCAAGAGTACATAGAGCACCGAGCTCCATTATGGGACTTAAACCGGCCAATTAGAGGTGCTTACGTCAGGCCTGGGGGAGGAGTTTATTTGGCGCGTTATTTAAATTTATTTAGTCGATGTAGCGTTCTTTATTCAGGTGACGGAAACGGTGGATTATTTCTTAAAGATGGCTAGCGAAAAAAAAACTTTCAAAAATTTTGCAAAAGTTCGTTAACATATTTTTGGTTTTACTCTAAGAAATAATCGACAGTTATTTCTATACATAAAAGCGAGAGTTGTTAAAAAGGGTTAATTTTGGTTTAAAAATAAATAAAACTATTAAAATAGGTATGAAGGAAAGTTTATTTTTTAAATTTTTACTAATTTTTGATATACATATTTATATAATTTTTTTGTAATCATATTACCTTAGTCGTTGTTTGAATTTGATTCGTGAGCCATCCTAATCGTCAGCGCGCGTCAGTACAAGAGATGGTATATGATGTATTTGTCAAATTTTCAAACTCTATTAACCATCTACCAAACTCTTCTTTGTTGGTGCATTTAATAAAAAACTTTAGTTGTACGTTGGGAAATTTATCCTCACCCTCTACTATATTTTTAGTGGTAATGTTGGTTTTCCAACCATGCAGGTGGTAAATATGCCTGAACGATGGAAAAAATAGTTTATCAAAAACATTATGTCGAGAATTGAAAATCCTCTTATTTTGTTATTTTTATTATTATTATTTTTCTCCTAAAGAAATATGGATTAAAAATGTTAAACAAATATTTTAAAGCAGTAGACAGGAAGGTGAAAATTCTGTCGACGATCGCCTGCCCGATTAATACTAGTTAGCTGCATCTTTTCTATCGGTGGGCGTTAACCTTTTAAAATAAGGTGGTTTTCAAGATTAAGAGCACAAAAAACAGGCGTCTCTAGACGTTCTCGCGCAACGCTAACTGAAAGAATTAAAAGCTTTTCTTTACAAATTTTTATGGTAATTAACGTTAAAAGCTTTTAGGCAATAAAATTTTATTACAAAAAGCACTTTAGCAGCATCCGGCACAAGATGGCTGCTTGACCACTGCCCGAAGGTTCTGCGAGAACCCAATAAAATACATTATCGATATTTTTCTGTTCACTCCCACAATGACCAAGAGGGTGGGCCTTGACCACTACTCTATTTGCAAAAATCTATAAAAAACGCTCCTATTGCTAAAAAGTTAGTTCTTGGTAGTTCTCAGCTCGAAGATCTCGGTTCTCTGACCAGTCCGAAATGGTCATTCGGTCCAGTCTCCAGGGCTAGCCACTATGCCCGAAATTAAGTACGCGAGTCGGTGAAAAAGTATCTAAATTCTAATAAAAGTAAAGTTGCTAAATTCTGAAATACTTAACATTCAGAAATACAGTGTTCTTATTATCGAAAACTAGTTCGCAGCGAATACCCGTGAAAAGTGTTTTACTCTAAGGCTCGAACAATGGAAAAGATGCGGACAATTTTAGTTGTACTATGTAAGTTTCCAACCTGTAGAACATTTAGACTCTGTAATCAAGTGTAAGATAAGGACAGACGATATACGCGAAAAGTTTCTCCATATTATAAAAGTTAAATATGCTTAAAAAATGTACGCAGTACATACTGATGAAGCTATGAAGAGTTGTATTCGTAAAGGGGATTAGGCAATGTATTATTTATCTATATGTGTAGACGCGAGTTAACTTAACGGGGCACAAGACTTTTTAGATATGAAGGAACAATAGTGACATTAATTTAACTTAGGCAACGCGCCAGTGAGTAAAGGACAGTACGCAGTACATGCTATAGACATTTAAGAAACACGAAAATTTGAACTTAGCATTAGAATGGAATGCAATGAACTTCACCGCTTGATTTATAGTAGTAACAATAAACGTATTTATAAATGATCTGTGGGTTATTATTTTCTTCGGCCATACAGCAGATTATTAAGAATAAAATTCTCAGGCAAAATATTAAAACCCTAAAAATCGAACCCTCACTTCTAATCTGTCGCAGCCACTTCGCTCCCTTTCAATTAAAATCTAAGATAACATTCCAGACCTAGAACACCTGAAACCACGTCTGTGAATATGCTAAAATCTTTATTAACCAGTGGCGGCGCGACAATTATGCAATTTACCTTTCTTTTTTAAGTATACTTACTTCAAATTCTTTATTTAACGGCACCGGTAGCAACACAATATTCTCCATAATCTCCATTATCAACAATTTTAGAATTACAATTTAGAATGCGGTTAGAAATTGCGATTTCAAACAAGACCCCGCCCACGCGCCTGACGTAAGCACCTCTAATTGGCCGGTTTAAGTCCCATAATGGAGCTCGGTGCTGTATGTAATCTTGCTCAGAGTTCGGCTTCTTTCGGGGGGAGCTCATCGTTGATCCCGAGACTCTTGTGGAACTAGGACCACATTATAATATGAATATATACCTAATTATGAAAAATAATTCTAGTCGTTATCTACGCAGATACACCCTCATACTAGGAAGTCCCTAAGTTATATAAAAACGCCAACTTCTTTATAAATAAATATATAAAGGGGGAGGGATCTTCTTTGTAAGTCATCCTCGCACTAGGACTTATATAGATACAGGTAGGTACAGGGACATTATTTTAAGTGTCTCACCCGATTGGCGACTTTGCTATCGACCACAATAAAAAAACAATTATGTATTCCCTAACAGCTTTTAGTGAAGAAGCCAAATTTGATGTCAAAAAAAATATATGTTTACTAAATTTGACAAATACGACGCCATATTGGATTTTCTTAAATGGCAACCCTACCTTATAGTAAGCCAGCTGCATTCGCCTATTTGTTCCAACATCAAAAATGTATAATTGTAAATATTTATTTTCAGCCGTTCCGGAGATACGAGGCTTCGAAGTTGGTGATTTTGTTATCATCGAATTAACAGAAGCTTTGAGATTAGAAACTCAATTTTTTCTGGAGATACGTAATTTTTTATAACGGAGCCACCCATGCTATTGTCAAATATATCAGATGTCAGAAAATGACAGTTACGACGCCATTTTGAATTTTTTTAAATGGCAACCCGCATTTATAACTACACCAATGTATTGCCCACCCTTACCAAAATACGACTGTATCAAAAACTGCATCGTACGATTATGTGTTTTAAGTATCTCACCCCATTAAAAAATAGAAGCTTTGTGATTAAAAAATCAATTTTTTCTGAAGATACGTAATTTCTAATGGCGGAGCCACCCATGCTATTGTCATATATATGTCAGATGTCAAAAAATGACAGTAAATAAATATCGACAACTATATATTTTTGAAATCGGATCACGAAATGCAATACATTGGTGTAGTTATAAATGCGGGTTGCCATTTAAAAAAATTCAAAATGGCGTCGTAACTGTCATTTTCTGACATCTGTTATATTTGACAATAGCATGGGTGGCTCCGTTATAAAAAATTACGTATCTCCAGAAAAAATTGAGTTTCTAATCTCAAAGCTTCTGTTAATTCGATGATAACAAAATCACCAACTTCGAAGCCTCGTATCTCCGGAACGGCTGAAAATAAATATTTATAATTATACATTTTTAATGTTGGAACAAATAGGCGAATGCAGCTGGCTATCTATAAGGTAAGGTTGCCATTTAAGAAAATCCAATATGGCGTCGTATCTGTCAAATTTGTAAACATAGATTTTTTTGACATCAAATTTGGCTTCTTCACTAAAAGCTGTTAGGGAATACATAATTGTTTTTTTTATTGTGGTCGATAGCAAATTCGCCAATCGGGTGAGACACTTAAAATAATGTCCTTGTACCTATAGCACACAAAAATAATATCAATTAATAATGCTGGATTTCGAGTAAGTCACAGTGCATGGCGAATATATGGGGGGCAGTCCCCCCTCCCCCTGAGCCTTACAAAACAATCATAAACAAAATTATTGTTTTGAGCCTTGAAAATTGAAGGGCGTATGAATGGTCAGTATTTTTTTAGATGCTTCTCCATTTCCAATGGTTTTTGTAAGAATAATTATAGTGCCTATATCCTTATTATCTCGCGGCCGCCGGTTCCTGAGGCACTGACCCAGTTTGTCCTACCATAGCTGCTCCATTGGCAACAAAATCAACAGATTAATAGCAATAGCTTTCGGTTAATATTCAAAGGCTTTCGGGGAATATCCTATCCCCAGTTTGACCTATCGAACATAATTTATTAGTTACGTAATATTATAATGGAATGAAAGTTCGCTTTCACCATTTTTTAAAAAATGTTTGAAACTTTAATATCAAGTGTTGTTTCAAATAAGGTAAATATTTTAAGAATTCATACTCGATTTATGAGATCATGAAAAATTAAAATTAACGAATTAACCGAAATCGTGGGATTTCACAAAAGATTGTGAGTTCTGGCAACCTTAAATGAAACACGGGTATCATAATAAACAGCCTTGTTAGCAGGTAGCAGTGGCCAATATGGTTTAACTCTAAGGAAAATGTTTTATATATTGATTTAACAATGATATCATGTGGGGATGCTCAGTGATCTTCCACACTGAACACTATTTCTGTACATAATTTACGAAGTAACGCTGGAGAGTTTTTTTTTTAAATTTGTTAATACTTTTTATTTTACAATAATAAATAACCGATTTTTTTCGCAAAAATCGCGTTTTTCACTTTAAAGTGTTCTCAAAAAATGAAAAATTGAAATTTCGAAAAACCCTTCCAGCGTTACCTGGGAAAAGCGATTATCTAACGAAAAAATTTTGGTTTCTTGATTTCAGATAATCCAGCACCGAGTTATGAGGGGCACCGCCTTTCCACTTTTTTTCGAGACGCATTCGAATAATTGCTGCATCGCCGTATTTTTCAATATTTCCCCATGAAAATTTCACAGAATATTCTTTAAATGTTATATTTTAATATCCCATTAGTTTTAATAAATAGAATTTAACTGTGTCGAAAAAAATAATTCATAAAAATGTGCCATTTTTTGCACGAATTAACGTTACTCCCCCCTTAAGGTTTAAGGTTATTATTGCGCCTTCCGCCATGAGTAATTTAAATTTCGAGAAAACATGCTGAGCTTGAAATTGTCCGCCAAGTGGCAAAAAAAAGTTCTCGTCGATATCGAAATGTTTTGTCTAACGCTTTGGCATTAAAGTCATTCTATTTTTTTTCACTTTTGATCTAAAGTCGATAATTATTCTACTATTTTAAAAAAATTTCTAAATTTTTGAAACAATTTTTTCAAAATTTTTAGAAATTTTTCTAGAACAATAATAAACTGTTTTTATATTTTTAATTTTACGAATTAATTTTTAAAACTACTTTCCAAAATGTTATCTCGTTAAGTGCAAATTTTTCGTACGATGTTGTGAAAGTACTTTTTCGAAACATTTTCTTAGTTTACCGAAACGTATTTAACTTAATAAAGTAACGTAATATTCATGTGAAAATTTTATGATTAAATAATAAATTTATTTTTGCATGCTACGAAATAAATAATTATTTTTATTTTTCAATAAATTTATTTCCGCCTCTTCACAGTAATATGTCGTTTTATTTAGTACTTTTGAGGACTTTCTTGTTTGTCAAAATAACGTTACAATACTTAAACTATTTCAGTTGTATTTAGCTAATATAATTGACTTTTCTTATTAAAAACGGGAAGGGACAAAATTGTTCTGTGTGTTGTGGTAACTGCAATAAAAATTCAGTTTATTTTATTGTGGGAAATCTATACTTAATTACACAAAACTCTATATTACAATAAATCTTATTTTTATTATTATAATATATATTAGGGCTTTTTTAATAAATTGTTTTAACATTAAATTTAGGCATTGCACATTGCATACAAGAAGCATTAACCTACAATAGCTAGCAATGTTTTCTTGTAATCTCCTGATGTATCCTGCTGAAAAGAAGAGGAGTTAGAAAGTTAATACATATTCAATTAATAAATAGGTACCTAAGTCTAAGTAATGGAATTGCATTTGGTCAACTTGATAAACTTTTACCTAATGAAACAACCATTATTAAGAAATTTCTGAGAAATAATATTAATCAATCAAATTTTTAGCAGGGGGAATAATACACACAGTCTGCTCCACTAGTTTATTCTAAGGATTTCAATCTTTATAAAATCCTAGTCGTACATGTTTCAAAGGTAAAAACCTTCATCATCAGCGAAATGAAATTAAAAAATTACAAGAAGAGGACCCTCAACATTGTAAGTTAAACTGAGGAACAGAAAAAGTTTTAAATGAAAAAATTTTAAATTTAAAAATTTTTTTTAAATATTTTTAAATTAAAAGTAAAGAAGACCACCATCTTAATGGTGGTCTTTTTTACTTTTACTTTAAAAACATTTTAAAAAAAATTCAAATTTAATTATATGTAAAATTTAAAATTTTTTAATTTAAAACTTTTTCTCTTCTTCTGTTTAACATGCAATGTTGAGGATCCTCTTCTTGTAATTTTTTAATTTCATTTCGCTGATGATGAAGGTTTTTACCTTTGAAACATGTACGACTAGGATTTTCTAAATATTGAAATCCAGCAGACTGTGTGTATTATTCCCCCTACTCATAATATCACTTCACTGAGAGATGGACTACTTCCACAAAATCTAATTTTTATTTTGAATTATTAAGGCATTAAGTACCTAACAATTTTTGTTAAAAAAGCTAAGCATGTTTTTATCTATCTGTGCGAAAATTAAAAATTGTTGAACGGAAGAGACAAAATGTTTCATGTTATAATTATTTAAGTAAGTTTAATCTTTTACTTACTTGAATTCTGTCGGCTAGACTTTTTCCATATTTTGCGTCATACACTTCCTTTATGTGTCCAAGATCAATTTCTGATCTTCCAACGACTATTCTTATAAGACCCCTGTCGTCTGTCCCTATGCCCGCCATGGTGTCATGAAGCCTAAAATATATTTTTTAAAAATATTTAATGGCTCTTACTAATTAGAATTACAGTTATTAGAATTATAGCATCCGTAAATGAAAATCAATGTAAATTTTTTTATCGATAAAAGAATTATTGGTATACAAATAATTATATCTAAGTTGAGTTTAAAGGTTGGTAAAGTAGTTATAACTTTATCCCAAACATAATAACAAGGACTCACACACTATTATAATATAAAAAACTTATTTATTTACAAAAACAAAGTATGTTGCATTATTATACAATATTTTCTTGGTCTTGACAGAGACAGTAATTATATATTGCCGTTGATTAAGTTGGAAAAGCTGGTGGTTTTTTTAGAATAGGAAAACGTCATATGTTTGCTCTCAGTTATGTTAAAGGAAAGTGATTTATTATGTACCAGTCATATAGCGAATCTAAATCTTTCTGCAAACCACAACAACCAATGATTTTTAAAGAGCTTTATAAATTGGATCATTGAGACCAGATTTCGAGACAAAGTTGGGTGAATTGTAACCTCTCGACTTTGAAATTTGAAATCTATGTATACGCAGTATCCACTTGAGCACATTCCGCCAAAGCATTTGTAGTATAGGTATTCCACAAAATCTACAAGATTATCAATTGTTGACCGACCTTTACAAAAAACATACTGATATTTGGACAGTTTCTCTTTCACATGAAAATTGATTCTATTACTTATTTTATTTTAATTTATGACCCGCTTCTCATAATATTATATTGTGTAATATATTTTTTTATCTTAAATAGTAACGGCCATAAACGTTAAAATATCCTATTGGTTTGGGCCGGTTAAAGATTTAAATATTCAATAGCGAAAGAAAGAACTTGAAATTTCTGTGTTTACCTTGTAGCTAAGAAATTAACGGGATCTCGAATACAGTGAATTAGTTGTAGCATAGAATCCTTAATAGTCCCTGAAAACTCATTTTCTATTGCTTGTTCCATTGAATGTCCAGTTATATTTTCATATTCGTAAAATATTTTGTTTAGTTGTGGACGGTTTCTTTGGCACAAAACCTACAACAATGTATATTAAATTTATTTTAGAGTTGCAAGAAAAAATATTATTATTGATTGTATAGTATATGAGCACATCGGTCAATGACAAGATGGCCTGCCCGTTGTTGAAGTTTTAAACCCCTTAGGTGAATACTGTATTAATCTGAAGGCGACTGAAGATACTTATCAGTTGAAACGTTGTGATATAAAACAAATTAAGGCAATGCAAGTCCAAAACTCTTCTATCATTCAACTGAATATTATAAAGATTTTTTTAAAAATTAACTTGAATTAATACCATGTTAAATACGGACTCGTCAGTTCCAGCAAATAAAAGTTCCCCTGCTTGAAGGAGAGCCTGGGCATCATTTCGTGCAGCTTCATCGTCCACTTCGTCAGATTCGTCTCGATGACCCTAAAATTAAAATAATACTAATCTGAACGTCAATTCGGAAAATATAAAAATAAAATCTGAAGGTACCGGCAAACTATCACCTACATGCCCTCGTAGCATAAAAATTCAGTAACGATACTAGTTCAGTAGTTCCTCAAATCAATTAAGTACCCTAAACTCCTAAACAAAACTATTTTTGGTTCTTACTTTTGGTACTTTAGCCCTGATAATGGTGTGCACTACACCGACACGTTGATATTGATTTAATCAATAATTATTGTTTAAAACAACAGCCATCGAACCTTTTATTTACCATTAAAGTAGTGGAGGAAACCTGAACAAAAAATAGTCGTCTGTTATGTCCCTCCTACCGTTATGTGAAATTTTTATTTATTGGTTTAAAGTGTATAGTGATTTCGTGGGAGCTACGTTTACTATCCGGAAGAAGGAAATATATTTTCCGAAATGTTGCAAATCAACATTTGATTTCATTTGCATCTTAAGACCTCAGGCCAAATAAATATTTCACAAAAAAGTCTACGGTATCACAAATCGAAGTAATTTAATATAATATCTAATATTTAATGTTTCATTCTATTCAGCACGATCAGGGCAGATACTTGTTTTATTTTTACACAAATTTAGAGTTTATGAATAATTAATTTGTTGACCTTTTCTTTGGAGACTACCTACTTATTTTTTCATCATAATTATTGGTCTATAAAAATAAATAAGACTATTTATTTCTCACAAGAACTCGAAGAAAATTATTTAGGTTAGAGGGAGGGGAAAAATGTAAAAGTCACCGAAAAACAAGACCATCTAATGGTAAGCAATCTTTACTTACATTTGCTAAAGATACGAGTAATCTCTTTAAATGACCCGATGAGTCACTTTTTATGTCAGCTTCTAAGGATGTTTGGTATACTGAAAATAAAAATAATCATTAGTGCAAATAAGACATATCCTTAGACCAAATTATACCATGGACGAAACTATTTAAGTAGTAGCAAAACAGCGTTGCCGACCTGCACATTATAAGCTCTAGGTAAACGAGAAAGAAATATTCATCCAGACATAAGTGTATGACAGACAATATTTTAGATAAATAGAATATTTTTACTCACATCCTTCGTATGCATTAGCGATATTTACGATATTTTCATTGTTATGAATTCCCAAAATCTCTACAATAGTAGCTTCATCGGTACCAAGCCCACTGATGGCATGATGAAGTTCTTTTGCTTGGAACTCTATTGGATCTGTTATCAGTGCCAACATTACATCCTCAAAATTTCCTCTAAGTTCAGATTTTAGTTCTTTGATAAGATCCTAAAAAAGCTTAAAATTACAGTCAAATTCTTGCGGTGTATTATGGGTACCTATTCTATATTATTATGTTGTCAACCAATATGCAATAGATCGGGAACATAAACGACTTAATTCCATACACGAAGACGATGTGTAACCAGGTTGGCAACGACAAGTACGTGATGCACCGTTGTTTAAACCGAAAGTTCAACATGGCAAATCGTGCCAGGATTCAGATCAAAGGCAAAGACAGCTAGCTATAATACCATTGTTTTAAGTAATATTAATTTTAGAAACATTTTATTTCTTCTATTGAATAGGGAAGTAGAGATTTCAACTGCTAATTTTGTATACATTAATTATTAAACACAATGATAATTAAGTAATTTAATTTGTAAACTGTCATTTTATAATTATGAAAGAAAACAACACTGTTTTTTGATTTTCACTTATATTTGTCAACATGACACGTGTTTCACCGTCACAGCGGCTTCTTCAGATGTGAGGTATTCAAACAAAATTTTCTTTTTGTTTGAATACCTCACATCTGAAGAAGCCGCTGTGACGGTGAAACACGTGTCATGTTTACAAATATAAGTGAAAATCAAAAAACAGTGTTGTTTTCTTTCATAATTTTACTATGGATTTTCATCAAGTTAAGGTCGAAACTATTAAATTTGTCATTTTATAAGAAAATACAGATATTTTTTTGAAACATTGTGTTGTGTAATACAGGTATTTTATAATATTTATTATTTTACCTTTCCATACATCGTTTTAAAAGTAGAAGCGATTTTTCTTCGTTGATCGTTGCTTCTTCTTGTTAGGATATCAATGACGGTATCTTCATCAGTTCCGAAACCTTTAAAAGCTTCTCTTAACGCCTTGGCATCGGCTTCATCATCGAAATCCAAGGCAGGAAAAACAGTTGGCTGACAAAAATTACAAATAAAAAATTAAGGTGGTTCCGAGTAGTTCGTGATAAGAATTTAAAAGACAATAAATAGGTGTAAAGAAGGCAATTACTGCACCATTACTATGGGGGACAAGTAGACATCTTAATTTTATTATTGAAGCGGCACTTAAGCCGTGGCGACCAGAAACATTTATTTTTCGTTTTTTTAAATACTGCCTTAATTTAACCCAATTATAGTCGATCTAACCCCAGTGTGGATTGCACAGTAAAAAATACTAATTGATATTCTATGTTAGGTGATCTCTTATATTTTCCATAATTTAAATTTTAACTTTCAATAGATAACAATATAATTATTATAGTAGACTGGGGCGTAATCATAATAATTATACGGGTTCTCTATTCCATGTACCTAATATAAATTTATTTGGAAATACATTTGTTAGATTAAAGAACTTTCACCCACAAATAGGTACGCTATAAAAACATTATTATAAATAATTAATTTATTAAAGTGACTCATTGTTTTCTTTTTCTTATGGTAACATTTTACTTACCGCTTTTCCCATTTTAGTTTAAAAATCAGTTTCTTAAGATTTAATCCAAAATGCTAAAAAAGGCCTAAAACAACACAAACGTGGATCGCTAAATATTTTATCCAAGACGAGAAACAAAAGAAATTTGAAGGTTCGCTACCGCTATACGGATTCCTGATTCAGCGTTGCACTAAATACGACCAGTTATTTTGTACTAACATGCTACTATCTAATGTACAGTTTTATGTATTGTAAGTCTTTTAAAGCAATAAATTATTAAATACAGAGAAATAACACGCCTTAGGTGTGAAGTAGTTTAACGAACTGAATATTAATATTATGTTATTTAATTATGTGAAAAATTGTCAACAGCACCTGCCACTATAATAATAGTGCCACTTGTGTTTCATCATCAGATAGGAGGGGAGGGAGATGCTTTAAGTTTTGAGCGGAGTAATGACTAATCCGCATAAAAATTTTGTCCTTCCCTCTATTAGTATTTATAGTTTTTCATTTGGCTACCAAACAGACTGCCTGGTAATAAGAATTTGGAATGCACAATCATTCACCATGGTATTTATTTTGAAATATTTGGACCAATTTAATCTTTGGATTGTACTATATGTTGTACTTTACTTTGTGTTTTCACAATCAGATGAATAACAAGTTATATTAAGCAGAAAATGTTGTGCGCCTGCGTTTTACTTAACATTTATTTCTGCTACGCCAGAGAAGGCCTGAGGTTGTAAATACAATGGCTTGAATAGCAGGAGTAAAGTTGAATAATGTTGAAATAAAAAATGGAGGTCATTTAATAGACTTAAAGTGATGCCATCGCCGTAAACGTAATGTAAGGCTGCCAACTTTTAAAATGACAAATGCGGGACAGCAGGACAATATTCGCTTTTTCACCATACATGTAAACTTGTATAGGGTTAGCGTTGTCCACCTCTTAAGCCATCAAATTATTCTTTAATTTAATTGAATAGAACAACAAAAGTAAAATTTATTTAAAGAAAATGAATTTTAATACACAAAATTATAACCAAGGTGTTAAACGAATATTCTATTTATTTTTAAAACCATATTTTTCAAGTTCGGGGTTCCCAAATAGGTTAGGCGAGATCCATCGATATTTTTAATGTCGATAACTGCTGCATATGATGCTTTGCAAAATAATATGTTTATTCTGGGACTTGAAGGACAGATTTAACAAATGCGGGACGATTTTAGGTAAAATTTTAGAGGCGGGACAATTCTAAGGAATACGGGACTGTCCCGCAAAATGCGGGACGGTTGGCAGCCTTAACGTAATGTATTGTGTAATTTGACATCTGCGCAGTCACAGTGAAATATTTTTCACGTTAGTGCTCTACATAATACGTAGAGTTGCGTTCTTCTACGGTCCGTTCTAACGTTACCCGAGAAGCAGTCAGGGCCACACGACGTATGTCATCATTTTGCACTAAGTTAGGACGACGGAGAAGCGCCGCAGGCGAAAAGACCCGATCAAAATGGTTAAATTAAATTGGGTTTTCTGATTTTTTCACTTTCTTCTTGATGTTCCTAGCTTTTTAAATTTAAAAAAGAAAAACATTTTTACATTTATGAAAAATATGAATTTTGTGCTTTAATCCAAAATTTTCACAAGCACAAAATAACTTTAAAAAAGCTTTTATTTGAATGCACTAATAAGAAGAAAATAAAATTTGAAGTAAATCGAACTTATCCTTTTGTTATATTATAAAATTTTATACTATAAAAGCTTGTCGCGAAACCAAATCTACATATTATTTCTTATAAAAATGTAATTTAAAATGATCTGTATCAAGATTTACTCTCGCGACAAGCTTTTATAGATCTTATAATCTAACAAAAAGATGGGTTTGATTAATTTACTTTCTTCTTTTTAGCTTATTCAAATAAAAACTTGCATAATGTATGGTGTATGTGTGTTTTCTCACCTCCTGCATGTTCAGGTGGGTACGCACTTTTAAATTAAACGTTGAACTTTTTTTATTTTCTAAAAACTTTTTTTTACGATTTCAATTTTTGGGCGGGTGGTTTAACTCAATAACCCCTCCCCCTCCTCCTTACCGAGATTCCCAATAGTGCTCAATTTTAAAGTATCCGATTTTAAAAATACCCGATTCTACACAACACTATTGTAAAAATTTCGGCAGGTCTCCTCCGCCCTATATAGTAACAGTAACCTCCGCCTAGATTCAGCGGCGCGACATTTTCGTGACGAGATTATTCCAATTTAATGTTATTTTTAAAAGTCAATTTGTGTCTATTTAACTCTATGATGTATGTTATCTAAACCTGAGTGCGATTCTGTTGTGAGCTAGGCGTTCTCGATTTAATTTGTCAGGATGGTCGTGTTTTTTGAAATTTTGTCACTTCTTGTTTGTTCAGGATTTTAGCCAATATCGTTGTGTGTACATATTATATTATTTATTGCCCACATAAAGCAATGACGCGAAAAAATAGATCACAATGTTCGTTGCCATAAAATGAAGGGTACAGGGAAAAAACCATATATATCACTTTTTATTGAAAATTTAGTTATAGGTGCCCTTTGATTCTATAATTGAAAATACATATATTTTAGAACCGGTAAACTGAAAAAAAAAACAGCGTAGTCATATGTAAAATAATATCTAAAATATAGCGTACAGGGAAAAAAACAGCCTTGTCCATGCGTCCCGGTAAAAAACGAGCACTGTCATATTAAATCAAATTTGAACAGCTACAGGTCAACAGGTCATCTAACATCTAACCGTGCGACCGGTGCGGTCCATCGAGTAAAAGAGAAAAAAATGTTTTCTTTCCTCTTCCTCTTTTTTTTCTCTCTTATTTCCAAACACGTTTCGTTATCATGGCTCATAATAGAACTAGGACCAGACGAAAGAAAGGAAATACTCTAAACTGCTTAAGCAGTTCTTGATAAAATCCACCAGTAAGATGTTGCAGAGGGGTGAATTAATAAATTGTTATTGTCATAGCTACGTGATGAAGTAAATAATTATAATCAGATCTTCACATGTTCGGGTGAGTAGATCATAAAGTTTAGCAAACAAGTAAGCGCTAAAAGCACCTAAAGTATTAAACTGTAGGTGCAAGCTACAATATGGTTAACCTAAATAATAATACTTAAATTAAACTAAAGACAAATGGAATTTTAATTTATCCAAGACTTACCCTGTATATAACAAACTCAAACTATACCCGGTTTTGAGCAGGACTAATGTCTAATCCACATACAAAATTTTGTCATTTTCCACAGACCGATGGAACTGAAAAATATGTATTTTGATATCTGGGGACCATAAAACGTATACATCTGGCAATATCTTTAAAATATTTTTTGTTAGAGAATATTATATTAGGTACAATATATACTTTCCTTTGCGAGGAAAGTGATTGTTGGGCCGTGCCTGGGCTTTTCCAGTCTCCCAATCTTCTTGATTTTTAGCAAATAAAACGCCACCTTGTTGATAACTGATTTTTATTCACTTGTTAACTTAACTGTTGTTACGGAATCCCATATTCTCTCAAGTATAAAGTTAGATTTTTTGTCAATAGAGGGCGCCACATATAGTAAGTCGCCATCTAAATATTATAATGTTGAATCTTAAGAACGCGTTTTAAAAGTATCTGGGAGTCGGCCAGCATACGGCCGATGAGATGAGAGCCAAGAGATACTAGCTCCTAAATCCGACTCCGTCAATTCTTGACCATAGATTGATGGTAACTTTTTTTAAGCGGATGAGTTCCAAACTAGCAAGATCTCGCCGACTCCAAAAGAAATTCGTTTGATTATAAAAGAAATTCGTCTCTTATAAAAGAAATTCGTTAAAACATTGGAAACCTACAACACCCGATCAAGATAGCATCATTGTTTTACTTAAACAGCTTGCCTACATTTCAGGACGCCAAGTAACCGGCCGCCGCTTAACCGCGTGCCGCCGGTTTACTAATTTCTAATACCCATACAAGGAGACAGAAGACTTCGTCAAGAATCAACATTTGTGGACTTAGAAAATTTTTCAGAAATTTCTATTATTCTCAAATAACTCGGAAAGGAGAAGCGTGCCGCGACTTTGACAAGAGGGCAAAGTTGAAGGGAATAATATTCCCTAACTTTGGGCACAGGAATCAGGTCCCTAACTGGTGGGCATCAGAAGTTAGCCCGATACGACAAAATATAAGTTTTGGTGTTTTTCAACTCTAAAAAACTCCTGGCGCCTAAAACACGACAACAGACGTCCGTCCCGAGGAAGAGGTCGAGGGATATTATGAAATGCCGTTAATTAAGCATTCACCGGAAAAACCCGTACAGCCAATAACGTCAGGACTAATAGAATACGTGAATCCCGAAGAAACAATGGATATAAGTTCACGCACAGACACGACCGGCCCGGCTAATAATAACACAACTCAGTATAGACGGGAAAAACCTTTACTGCATCGAGATGCGGAGTCTAATCTGCTCCCTGAGTACATCAGCCGAGGCATAGATGGGCTAGAGCCCGAGAATGCAGATAAAGGGCCCAAAAAGGGAACCGCGTCTATCATGGCACCCAACGAAAGGGGCATGTCTTTAAGACACCAGGTCGAGCTGGAGAACCTAGCCCATGATAGCCAGACAGCGAGCTATCATCAAAATCAAAGTAACGACAACGACGTGTTAAGCCAAGGGCCGGCATACAACACGAGGTCACGAAGGACAGAAGTGTATGAAAAACCGAATGAGACGATAACCAGCATGGAAAACCGGAAAGATAAAACGATGACATTCGAATTAAGAGCTCCTCTACGTGAGACACAAAGAATGCGACATTCACAGTACGAATTTGAAAAAATAAGAAGCCCGGAGATATATATCAATACTAGTCAAATAAGGGACAAAAAATTAATACAGGAAAAGACAATGATAGAAATAGAAAGGAAAAGAGATTATAATAATACCGAGTGTTTACCACGAATTGAAGTGGAAATAAAAGGAAGAATATTTAATGCACTTCTGGATACGGGGGCAGCAAAAAATTTAATAAGAACATCAGTAGTACCAATGAATATAAAAAGGGGAAATGAACAAATTACGTTAAAAACAGCCTGTGGAAGAAAAGGATTCAGTACTCGGGGGGAGTGTCAAATTACAATACGAATAAAGGAAACAAGTTTCGAGGAAATCTTCGCAGCTACGGACGAACTAAATGAAGACATAATATTGGGCATGCCGTGGTTTAGAAGAAATGCTGTATTATTTGATACGGAACGATCATGTGTGCATTTTGGGGAGGGACCTAGGATAACAATATATTGGGGGAGAACGACGGAAGAAAAAAAACCAGCCCCACCTACAATGGAATTCCCGGAAATGCCAATACAATTTCAAAATAAATATATGAAAATCCTAATTGACTTTCAAGGATTATTCGCGGAAGGGTTGAGACAGCCGACGACCAAAGCGGCCCAACATAGAATTCGATTGAAGGAAAGGGTGGCTCAATTCAAGTTAAGACCATATCCACTGTCCGAGGAGAAGAAGCAAATAGTGAACGATCAAATCGAAGAAATGTTAAGCGCTGGAGTAATTGCACCAAGTAACTCGAATTACTCATCACCAATCGTGATAGTTAAGAAAAAAGATGGGACACCTAGATTCTGTGTGGATTACCGGCGCTTGAATGAGATAACAATGGATGAAATAGCACAACTACCCTCGATAACAGATACGTTAAAGGAGTTAGGCCAGGCCCGAGTTTTTACCACAGTGGACCTAAAAGCCGGTTATTGGCAAGTACCCGTCCATCCGGAATCACAACCACTTACAGCTTTTAGTACGCCTGATGGCCGTCAGTATGAGTTTAAGGTTATGCCATTTGGTTTAAAGAACGCTCCAGCTTCATTCCAGAAGTTAATGACGCAAGTACTATCGGGTGAACTTCACAAGTTTGCTAAGGTCTATTTAGACGATGTCATTATTTATTCACCGAATCACGAGATGCATGTGGAACATCTGAAGAAAGTACTGGAAAAGTTGCAGGCATATGGCCTGAGGTGTTCATTAAAAAAATGTGAATTTGCCCGATCTGAATTGGACTTTCTGGGCCATCGGGTCTGTCAAGACCAAACGCAACCCCAACAAAAACATCTGATCCAAATTGAGAAGTTCGAAACACCCCGCACTCGTAAAGAATTACAAAGTCTATTAGGAACTATCAATTGGTTAAGAGAGTATATCGACCATGCAGCCGAATTGTTAAAGCCATTATCTGATCTGTTGCAGACCAAGAAACCATATCATTGGAGAGCTGTAGAACAAAAAGCATTTGATCGCCTGAAGGAGGTGATGAGGAAACCATTAAGCCTGAGTCGCCCCACCCCGGGAAGGCGCTGGTACCTACAGACAGATGCATGCAAGACCGGCATTGCAGCCGCCCTATATCAAGTCGATAATACGGGAGAAAGGAAAATTATATCGTACGCGTCAGCCAAGTTGTCCCCGACCGAGCAAAAATATCATATTAACGAGCAGGAATGCTTGGCGATCGTCTGGGCCATCCGTAGGTTCCGACCATACTTGGAAGACCAACCATTTACGCTCCGAACGGACTCCCAGGCTGTTACGTGGTTGAATAAGATGAAGGACGAAAAAGCTAAATTAACTCGGTGGGCACTGTTATTGCAAGAATTCACTTTCACTATTGAACATTGTAAAGGAAGCGAAAATCAGCTCGCAGATTTCTTATCGAGAAACCCAAGCGATGAGACCGTGCCATCGGAAGAAATTACCAACGAAGAAAGACTGATACCACCTGTGACACCAAAGGAAAAGAACATCATGGTCGCCCCGACATACATTGTAGATACTACAGAATTAATCGACAGGGTCAAGCAAACCCAAACTACCGATGAGGAGATCCAGGACCAAATTCGCTTGTGGCAACATCTGGCAGAGGCCCCGCCCGACCGACGAGGAGTATGGTGGTTCCATTACCTCCTCGAAGATGGTTTCTTATATAAGACCTCTACGGAAGGACCCCGGCTGGTAGTGCCAGCAGTTAATTGCCCCGGGGTCATAGCGACATATCATGATCATGAGGAGGCTCTACATCCAGGTGCGCCGGAAACAGTCAGAAGTATCAAGCGAACCTTCTACTGGAGTAATATTGATCGTGATGTAAGAACTTATGTCCAACAGTGTGAAATATGCGCCCAAACAAAGCAGGGCCAGAAACAGGACCCCGCACCTTTACGTGAAATCCAGGCGCCACGACCTTTTTATGCATGGTCCATCGATATCATGGGCCCATATTGCGAGACTCCTCGGAAGAATCGCTATATCGTTCTGTTGATGGACTTATACACCCGATACGTCAAAGCCCAGTGCTATCCAAAGGTCAATGGCCCCGTGATCACTAAGTTCCTTAAAGAAGAAGTAATGCCTGACTGGGGCACGCCAGCGCGAATATATTCCGACTGTGGGGGACAGTTCAGAGGAGAAACTTTCGATCGATTCTGCCGAAAAAATAATATCGAGTGGACCTCGTCCGCCATTTATCATCAGCGCGCAAATCCAGTAGAACGACGCTGGCAGGAAGCAAAGAAGGCCTTCCAAGCAGCAATATTCTATGAACCGGATGCCACTTGGGATTTACACCTTCCTAAAGTGTTGTATGCTCTTCGCACGCGACGGAACGAAGCCACCGAAGAAACACCGGCCAAACTACTTTATGGTCAGGAGCTACGACGGCCCGGGGAATGGTTAAAAGAGGAACCTGAACAAGTGGCGGAGGCTCGACAAGAATAAATGGAACAAATACGACAGGAAGCCAATCAACGACAGCGACGTTATCGTCTAAAGTACGCTGCGCCACCTCGACGCCCCGTCGTCCAATTCCAAGAAAATGACGAAGTTTGGGTAAGGAATTTTACTCAAAAAAGAGACCTGTTCGCCCCTACTTGGACCGGCCCCCACCGAGTACTCACAATCGTGGGACCAACCACCTACTTAATAGACAAAGACGGAACCCATGCTAAATGCCATCTAGATGACTTACGACCAGTCCATCAAAGGCGAAGGCCCCGTCGCAGTGAATCCAGTAGCACGGAAGACCGGGACGACGATTTAGAAAGGAATCCAGCTACCTCTGATACCTCTAGTGATGACGGCAACCATGGGCCCACCCAAATCATCACTACCCAAGCAGATGTCCACCCAGAACCAAGGCCGACGACCCAAGTAGGCTGTATGATGATTCCCGAAGGCAACGGATCACGAACTATGCCAAGTAGTCAGGACCTAGCGTGTCTAGCCCGGACACAACAGCAAGTGGAAGCCTTATCCGTGTGTCTAACCCGGACACAGCAGCAAGTAGAAGCTCTAACTGTGTGTTTAGCCCAGACACAGCAACAAATCAAAGCCATAAGTTCCCGAGAAAGTAAACAACTCCCCGAAGATCTAGTCCCGGTAGAGGCATTTATACAGAGTCCACCCAGAAGCCCACGACTTAGGACGTTATTGGAAAGCATTGTAGAAGATTATTATGAAAAGGAAGAATGGTTAGATAGACTAGCGTAGGGGGTAGTAATAAGTTGTAAATAGTTCTGTAAATAGTATAGTTGAGTTAATCTGAAATGTATGAAAATAAATGTTATTTAAGAAAATTTAGTTTTAAGTGAAATATTTAAGTTAAGTTAAGGAGGTAAGTAAAGGTAATGCGCTTACCTCGGCCGCTGCCTAACCAGCTGGCAGCCGATGGTAAATAGGGGATTCATCAGAAAGTTGTCAGTTAGGTTAGGGCAGTAGGGAATTAGTAAGTTTAGGAATGTTAGGAATTTAGTAAGTTTAGGAATGTTAGGTATCCATGGTTTTTAGTGGTAGGTTGGGAGGGCATACCCATAGATGCAACGGCATCTATGGTTTTTAGTGGTAGGTTGGGAGGGCATACCCATAGGTGCAACGCAATATGGTCTTTAGTTTCAGTGGTAAATAGTAGTGATAGGTTAGGAATCGGCCTTTATGGCATGTTTTGGAAGTTAAGTAGGAGGATATAATTTTAGGTTGATTAGAAGGTTCAGAATCAGGGGAATGAATAATCATGGCACCCAGTATAAGGGATAATAAAGTTAATCGTATCATGGTGTCCAGTTTAAGGGGCAAGGAAGTAATTCATACCATAGCATCCAGCTTAAAGGGGTATTAAAATTAATTGTTTACTAGTCAGGGCAGGAATAAGGGTTGTTTAAAGAAATTTTGGATTTTTTGTTAAAAAATTCTGGCGCTCAATATTTGATTAGAAATTTTTAGTAAGTTTTGCATAAGATTCATAATATGGTGCTCAGTTTAAGGGGCAAAAATAAGGGTTATCATGGTATCCAATCTAAGGGGCATTACAGTTAATTGTTTAAAATTAACCGTATCATGGCGTCCAGCTTAAGGGGCAATGAAGTTAATTGTTTACTAGTCAGGGTAGGAATAAGAAATTTTAAAAGGAAGTTTTGGATTTTTTGTTAAAAATTCTGGCGCTCAATGTTTAATTGGGAAATTTTAGGACCTGAATGAAATTCAGTTGAAATTAGGTCATCATGGATACGCAGGAAAAGGTGAACTCCATAACCTTTGGAGAGTTCATAGCGTTCAACTTAAATCAGAGATTAGAAAAGTACCAGTAGGATATTGGAATATAATAAAATTTTGGAGGTTTCATATGTAGGGAATTTTCAAGTTAGGAAAATATCAAGTTAGGCATGGGTAATAAATTAAGGGAAAGTTGATTAAGGTTTTACTAGTTAGGAAGTTAAGAAGTTAGGAGAATTAATAGAAGCTCTGGGAGTTTGAGAATTAGGAAGGTTCTGGGAACCTAGAAATATGACTCTGGGAGTCATGACCCTAGACCAAGGAAGGTCTGAGGAAGAGTCGACTAGACCAAGGAAGGTCTGATGGAGAGTTGACTAGATAATTAAAAGTTCAGGGAACTTTAGGAGGATCTGGGATCCTGTGTAGGTAGTAGGGAAGTCAGGGACTTCGAGGAGTTGAATTTAGGAATTCCGAAAGTTCATAATCAATTCAAATTTGGGAAATTATTTTGAGAAGTATTATTAGTAATAGAAGTAAGGGGAATAAATGTCTGAATTTAAGAATTCCGAAGATTCATAAAACTCAGACCAAGGAAGGTCTGGGGGGAAGTTGTAAGACCAAGGAAGGTCTACGAAACAACGATTTGAGTTTAGGAGTTCTGAAAGTTCGGGCATATATTTTGTCAAGTAAGGGGAATCATAGCGCTTAAAGAAATTAAAGTTTTGTGGATATGGATATCATAGGATTCAGGGGAATATAGGGATTTAATGTAAAATATTTTGAGAAAGATTCAGGATATAGGGATTTAGAATTAAGATCAACTGGATAGCCTAGTTAAATATAACCTTCTAGTTAAGTTAAGTTGAAATATCTTAAGTTTGATTAATCTTAGGTTTTGAAGTTTTGTATTGAAGTTTGTAATAATATTTTGACTTTGAGTTTATAAATAAAGAAGGGCAAAAGAGGTATCCAATGAGAAGGGGAGATAGGTATTCGATCATATGGGATCCCGATTTTTGTTATCGATTCCCCTCCGGTCTTGTTTTACAAGGCCGAAGTGTAATCTAGGGGGGGAAGTGTTACGGAATCCCATATTCTCTCAAGTATAAAGTTAGATTTTTTGTCAATAGAGGGCGCCACATATAGTAAGTCGCCATCTAAATATTATAATGTTGAATCTTAAGAACGCGTTTTAAAAGTATCTGGGAGTCGGCCAGCATACGGCCGATGAGATGAGAGCCAAGAGATACTAGCTCCTAAATCCGACTCCGTCAATTCTTGACCATAGATTGATGGTAACTTTTTTTAAGCGGATGAGTTCCAAACTAGCAAGATCTCGCCGACTCCAAAAGAAATTCGTTTGATTATAAAAGAAATTCGTCTCTTATAAAAGAAATTCGTTAAAACATTGGAAACCTACAACACCCGATCAAGATAGCATCATTGTTTTACTTAAACAGCTTGCCTACATTTCAGGACGCCAAGTAACCGGCCGCCGCTTAACCGCGTGCCGCCGGTTTACTAATTTCTAATACCCATACAAGGAGACAGAAGACTTCGTCAAGAATCAACATTTGTGGACTTAGAAAATTTTTCAGAAATTTCTATTTTCTCAAATAACTCGGAAAGGAGAAGCGTGCCGCGACTTTGACAAGAGGGCAAAGTTGAAGGGAATAATATTCCCTAACTTTGGGCACAGGAATCAGGTCCCTAACTGGTGGGCATCAGAAGTTAGCCCGATACGACAAAATATAAGTTTTGGTGTTTTTCAACTCTAAAAAACTCCTGGCGCCTAAAACACGACAACAGACGTCCGTCCCGAGGAAGAGGTCGAGGGATATTATGAAATGCCGTTAATTAAGCATTCACCGGAAAAACCCGTACAGCCAATAACGTCAGGACTAATAGAATACGTGAATCCCGAAGAAACAATGGATATAAGTTCACGCACAGTCACGACCGGCCCGGCTAATAATAACACAACTCAGTATAGACGGGAAAAACCTTTACTGCATCGAGATGCGGAGTCTAATCTGCTCCCTGAGTACATCAGCCGAGGCATAGATGGGCTAGAGCCCGAGAATGCAGATAAAGGGCCCAAAAAGGGAACCGCGTCTATCACTGTTAACACAAATCACACGTCGGATTCTCGCCCTCCTTGAGCTACCCCCTTGGGGGCGCTCACAACGCGTCATGACAACGCAACCATGACAACGGCTGGTTTAATGTTATTTACGAGGGGTATATTATAACAATCTAAACATACCGCCCTCTTTGAAAGGGTTGACTTTCAAAAAATATATACACAAGTTTTATATAAATAGTTACTGATGGTAACATGCCACATGCCATTAAATCTTAAATTTAAAATAGGTACTAACATTCTTTTTATAACAAACAAAAAAAAACTTATTCTACCATGAAGTATTAACTACAAATAATGTAACCCCATATTGTCTGACGCACGGTTCTAGAGCTACAATGCCTGATAAGGCAGGGAGATAACGACCTAACTCGAATCAAAAATTACGTCAGAAGCTGTGATGTGCATCCAGACAGTAATTGTATGGAGTTTACCTTATTTTAAGGGGAATTGCCTTTTTAATGCGGCCGTTATCTCCCTGCCTTATCAGGCATTGTAGCTCTAGAACCGTGCGTCAGACTATAATTTAGGAATCAATGGGCAAAATACATATTTTGGAGACCGGGCGTCTCAAAATACCATTATTGGTCTTAATGTCAACTACGCGCGCTACCTTGTCAGTTCCGGGGAAAATGGCGACTATGCGACCTAATTTCCAGCATAAAGGCGCCGTATTTTCGTCTTTAATGATAACCAGCATATCAACGCTTACATTCGGATATTGTTTATTCCACTTGGAACGTTCTTGGAGCGCACTGAGGTAATGCTTTGACCACCTTTGCCAAAAATGCTGGACTTGTTGTTGCAGGCGCTTATAATGATTAAGCCTATTTTCGGGTACATCCCTAACGTCACATTGGGGTAATGCCATTAAAGGCTCGCCAATCAGAAAATGTGCAGGCGTTGATACACCTAGGTCGTTAGGGTCATTTGACATGGGAAATAATGGTCTTGAATTCAAAACAGCTTCTATCTGAATAATTACAGTAGAAAGTGACTCATATGTTAAATGAGCATTGCCAATTATCCTTTTTAGGTGAAACTTAGTAGACTTAACGCATGCTTCCCATAATCCATCAAAATTGGGACCATAAGGCGGAGAGAAATGCCAAGTGATATGATTAATAGACAAAAAGTCAAGAAATTTTGATTCTTTTTTTATTTGAATAAGAACTTCTCTCAATTCTCTTTCGGCAGCTACAAAATTTCCACCATTATCAGAATAAATGGAGGAACAAATTCCTCTTCGAGATATGAATCTTTTAAGACAATTCAGAAAAGATTCTGAAGACAGATCTCCTGCCAGCTCAAGATGAGCAGCTTTTGTAGTAAAGCAGACAAAAACACAAAGGTAACATTTTACCAAAGTTCTATTTTTTGATTTACCATCTTTGACCATAAATGGCCCAGCAAAATCGATACCTGTGGTATGAAATGGTCGTTGGGGGGTTATTCGTGACCTTGGCAAATTACCCATTTGATAAGAAGGCGTGGTAGGGTTTACCTTAAAACAATTTACGCAAGTGCGCAATATCTTTTGTACAGTATGGCGACCATTAACCGGCCAGAAATTTGTTCTGACAGCAGATAAAGTAGCTTGAGCACCAGCGTGCAGGTGTCTCAAGTGTTCACAAATGATAAGCAATTTTGTAAAATGTGAATGACCGGGTAGTACTATTGGATGAATGGTGTTAAAAGGAAAATCTGAATATTTTAGACGACCGCCAACGCGAACTAGTCCCGCCTCGTCTAAAAACGGATTTAAACGCAATATTCGACTTTTTGGAGACAACGGAGTAGAATTTTTAAGATGGCCGAGTTCGTCGGCATAGTAATGTGATTGGACTATTTTAGATAAAACTGTAGTAGCCTTACCTAGTTCACTACTGGATAATGGACCAGTGAAGCGTAATTTTTTTGATTGGATAAGGCAGTTATGAATAAATCTTAGGCAAAATGCTGTTATTCTTTGTAATCTTATAAAAGATGAGTACTTCTTAATAAAGTTATCATAATAATTATTAATCCCATAATCAGCGACTTGTGCGACTAAGGTTAGATTTTTTCGTTTTATTTCAGGAGGTTCAGGTAAACTAACAAGGTTTTTAGGCCAATTAGCCGGTTCTTGAAGTAAAAAGGGGGGCCCAGACCACCATAGATGACAATTTTGTAATTTATCAGGATCTAGCCCTCTAGAAATTACATCTGCAGAGTTGTTTTCGGAGCCTACATGGCGCCATTGAGAGACTTTAGTGATTTGTTGAATTTCAGAAATTCTATTAGCCACAAAGGTGTTTACCTGGTTCGGTTCACATGTAATCCAAGACAAAACTATTGTCGAGTCTGTCCAATAAAAGGAACGATCAATGGTGATATTAATTGAAGTTAAAATCCTATGGGCTATTCGGGAAAGTAAAACTGCCGCACAAAGTTCAAGACGTGGCAAGGATATTGTCTTCAAAGGTGCGACTCTTGACTTGGCGCATACAAGGGAAACCTGAATTTGACCTGTTGGCTCACATGAGCGAAGGTAACAACAAGCACCGTACGCCTTTTGGGAGGCGTCACTGAAGCCGTGTAATTCAACTGAAATAGAATTTAAAGACGTTATCCGTCTTGGGATTTGTATATCATTCAGACAGGGAAGTTGACTACAGAATCGTATCCAGCTACTATGTAATTGAGATTGGAACGCTCTCGTCCCAATCAAGACCTAGCTGCCACAACATTTGAAGCATAAGTTTTGCTTTAATTATGCAAGGACCCAACAAGCTGAGAGGGTCAAAAATTTGTGCTATAATAGATAATATTGAACGTTTTGAAACGTGAGGACCTTGAGAAACACTCACTGCCTATTGAAAAACGTCACTCTGCGAATTCCAAATCAATCCGAGAGTTTTTGTGGTTTTATCATTATCAGAGATAACCTTTTGATTTGAAGATAAATCATTGGAAATATTGCTTAATATAGCAATATCACTGGCAACCCATTTACGTAGATTGAAACCTGCAGTTTGAAGAATTCTGGTAATATCTGCAATGAATTGTTTACCCTCTTCAATGGATTTAGAACCTGATAATAAATCATCGACATAAAAAGAAGAAGTGATGACATTATAAGCATCAGGAAATTCATGCTTATTTTCAGCAGCTACCTGCTGCAAACATCTTACAGCCAAAAATGAAGCACTGGAGGTACCGTATGTGACAGTATTAAGTTTATATTCATCTACTTGACTTGAAGATTCGTAACGCCACAAAATCTTTTGCATATCGCGTTGATTTTCTCGAATGTTGACACACCGATACATTTTCTCTATATCAGCTGTAAATGCGATGTTATGTGTGCGAAAACGAATGACTATGTCCATTAAATCGTCTTGCAATTTAGGACCTACTTTGAGCACATCTTTTAATGACAATCCACTTGTACTTTTAGCCGAACCGTCAAAAACGACGCGCAACTTTGTGGTGGAGCTAGACTCCTTAACCACACCGTGATGTGGCAAATAAAATTCTGGAATGTCATAATTTAATTTGACCGGAGACTCTATTTTAGTCATGTGACCAAGCTTTTCATATTCTGACATGAACAAGTGATATTCTGATTTTAATTTAAAATTTTTATTAAGTTTTTGTTCCGTAGCATAGAACCTTTTTAATGCCCTATCGTAGGACTCACCTAACTCGTTTACATTATTTTTAAGAGGTAAACTGACAACAAATTTTCCAGAATTATCGCGTGTTGTAGTTTTCGTGAAATGCTCTTCACATTCAATTTCCTCATGCGAATAAAAAGCCTTATTTTGACATTCTTCGATCTTCCAGAATTTTTCAAGCTGATCATTTATGGAACACGTGTCCATTGATAAGTTGCAAATTGAAGAATCAGTACTATAAGAAGGTATAGGGCAGGAGATTACCCATCCCATATTTGTTTTGTGCAAAATCGTCTCATTATTTGACAGAACAATTTGTCCAACGCAAAGCAACCGCCAAAAATGTGACGCGCCTATAAGTATATCAATTGGGCCGCTTTTATTAAAATTGGGATCCGCTAAATTGATATTTTGTGGTATTTGTAATTGCTGCACGTCACGTGACACGTCTGGCATATTTTTGGTTATTTTGTTGGTTATCAGAAAAGAGACATTATTTAGGGTGAAAGAGTTTACTGTTGATTTTAAATTAGCATGTGTGCTTCTGAAAATTTTAGTTAAACTACTCCCAAAACCTTCAACCGAGTGCGACATTTTATTTTGTGGAAGCTTGAGTTTATTAAATAAATTTTCAGTGATAAAGTTTGATTGCGAACAGTTGTCGAGTAAAGCTCGGCAAGTATGAGGACAACCATTGCTATCAAATATCGAAACATTGGCTGTAGACAACAAAACATACGGCTGTTTTTCGTGACTAGCTGCAACGGAAAGAGCCTGAGATCTATTAAGAAATGTTTCAGAAATATTTATTTCATTTTGATCATTTGGCGAAAGCGCCGGACTAGAAGCGAATTGTGAATTTTCCTGTGTGGTAGGAACCTTAGGAAGATGTAACAATGAATTATGCCGTCCTGAACACTTTTTACAGGAGTAGCTGCTTGTACAATCCTTTGAAGAGTGCCCTTGACGAAGGCAATTTGTGCAAGCATGTAATTTTCTGATTTTTTCCAGACGTTGCTGAGGTGTTAATTTTAGAAACTCAGGGCATGAAAATATATAATGATTTCGTTTGCACAGTAGGCAGGACGAAGATCCTGCAGCAAGAAATGTACCCGAGCTACATGGTGGTCTATAAAAACTTTTACCCGAGGGTACTGATTTGATCGAGGCAATATTTTCTAAGACTTGACAGCGATTGTTTATAAAATTAGATAAGTCTTTCATAGTGGGCGTGTCAGTAGTTAATTTAAGGGCAAAGTCTTCCCATTCTTTCCTGGTGGTTGCATCAAGCTTTGATGTAATGTGAAAAATCATTACAGCATCCCAGGATTGAACCGGAAGGCTCAGTGATTCAAGAGCTCTCAAATGCTGCGTACAGCTGTCAATTAAATTTCGGAGCGTCAGATGAGACTCCTTTGTAGTCATAGGTTGAATATCAAAAATTGCTTTTAAATGGGTTTGTATTATGACACGTTTATTTTGGTATCGTTCACACAAAATATCCCACGCCTTTTCATAATTGCTCTCTGAAACCTCCAATGAGGTAAGTATATTTGCTGCATCCCCCTTTACACAGGATTTTAAGTACCAAAACTTTTCGATTTTGCTGAGCGATGTACTATCATGTATAAGAGATTTATATGTGTCTGCAAACTGCATCCACTTATCATAGGCGCCATAAAATTCTGGCAGTTTAATTTTAGGTAAATTGGCATGACTATGTACCGGATTTGAAATTGTAATATTTTGTGAGGAGGCTGAAGGCATGTTTTGCCTCAATAATGCTTTTTGCTCTGCCTGAATTGGCAAAAAAATCATCTTCAAACTGAATTCTAACATTTGAATGATCAATATCTTTGTCGCATAACTCTAACTCAGACTGTAACATAGCAAACTCAGACCATAACGACTGCACTTTTTCTAATCGAGCTTGCAATTCGTAAACCTTACTGTTGTCTGAAAAGTCAGCGACATAACTTGAAAACCTAGATAAAGCCTCTAAACATAGAGTGCGTGTACGCGAAAGGGCCGTGATTTTGCCTTTTAATTTTTGCATTGTCTCTTCTGACGGTTCAGACATACTGTAAGATAGGCTTTGCAATAATAGTAAATATACAAACAATATCATGTATTACACAATATTAAAAACACAGCAGGGGTATTTTTTTTATTATAATATTATTGACGTGTGATAATTGGGTTCAAAATATAAATTCTCAGCTGTTCTGCCAATAAAAATATCAGACAGCTGATTAAAAATAAACACGAAGCGATGCTCTGTCAAAACAAAGAAGCGCGCCTGCAACAGACAAGGAAGCAAAGTTAGACACAATTGTTGTGATGATTTGAAGGACCTGATGATGATGAATGTGGTGATAACTGTAGAATCACCTGTAGAATGAAGTGCTGCAATATGCGGCGAAGACGGAAGAAGGAACAATGTTGGGCCGTGCCTGGGCTTTTCCAGTCTCCCAATCTTCTTGATTTTTAGCAAATAAAACGCCACCTTGTTGATAACTGATTTTTATTCACTTGTTAACTTGTTTGTGTTGTCTTCTTAGCGAAGCAAGAAGACATTATGTTTTGCGATGCCATGATGCGTTCTTGTTACAAATCACACGTCGGATTCTCGCCCTCCTTGAGCTACCCACTTGGGGGCGCTCACAACGCGTCATGACAACGCAACCATGACAACGGCTGGTTTAATGTTATTTACGAGGGGTATATTATAACAATCTAAACAGTGATTAGGATGTTTGATTTCCAATAAGAAACTAACAGAAAATATTTACCTAATGGCTTTAATAGGATTTAAATTAAGCACACTAAATATAATTTTGAAAATATGTATTTTATTAAAGAATCCTTATAACAATCACTTAGAACGTAGAAATTCACACCTTTCCATTTCAAAGACTCTGTGACATTGTAATATATATATTTTTTAAATTTACCATACTATTACTATCTTTAATATTTTTTATACAGAATCTAAAGGCAAACCCAAATTAACCATCGTTGGCACAATAATACTCCACTGGCGCCTCGCGTTTAAATGTTTTGAACATTTTTTGTAAAATAACCAAAGATTTTACTTCAAATTATTTTTTTTGCTACTTTAGGTTGTCTTACCTGACCATTTTCGATCGAGAAGATGGTGAGAAGGGAGACTTTTTTTATCAAAATTTACACAAATTAAAGAATTAAAAAATAATAATTTAATGTATTTAAAATAAAGTAGAAGTACAGTAAAAATTACGTTTTACTTCCATACCTACCAAAGTGTTATAGCATTTTTATAGGTATGCTATCTAATCATAACCATAATAAACGGAACATTAAAATAAGCTTCAATCGGACAAAACACAAAATATTTAACATATTTTATCCATATTTTCTTATTGCTGTAACGGCAACAAGGAATACAGTACCAATAAAAATAACCCCACAGGCGGAAAAAGAAGGCAATTTGGGAAAATTAAGATTTTGGGTCACCTTTGGTAAATCATGGGGATAATTACCAAAATCGCTTTAAATGAGTGCGGTGTAAATAAAAGTTTAATCAACTGAGGATGAACCACTTTTGCAATATTTATTGTTTATCGGTCAATATGCTCCCGTTCGTTCTTTGTGCATGGAGTTTTATATAAAAAAAATTTTGATAAAGATTTGGCGTTCTTTAGTATTTGCGTCCATAGACACGTGCCTAACGAGGAATATGAAAATGACTAAGCAAACCAGCTTTTCCTTTCAAGTTTCCAAAGTGTTTTTGTAATTTTTTATATACCTACCTATTATTATAGGTATTAAGTAATATTATCTGAATTTTTATAAAATATTGTTAGAACAAAAATTTATTCAAATTATTTTCAGGAAAATTATAATATTAAAGTTTCTTTATCACTATCACAAGTAAATACATCGTCTGTCCATAACACCACTTAAAATTTGCTAAATAATATTTTCTAGTTAATTATGTATATACACTTTTTTTAAAATTTGTAGGGATAGGTTCCTTAATCAAATTTTTGATTAAGGAACTTAAGCTGCAAACTTTTTGTATTGGGCTATTTTTGATTAATCTTCGGAACGTTGGTATATTCCCACTACTTGCCTACTTATCATTTTAAGAATTTAAATATTATCTGACTATTTATAATGTAGGCGTTGCTGTTTTTTTAAAGTGCGTGTTTGTTTTTTAAAGTAATTAGGTGGGTATTTCTTCTTTATTTTCTGTATAATATAGTATGTAAACGTAATAAGGTTTATTAGAAATGACAAAATTTTCTCCTCGATTTTCGCTAAGAGACATGATTTAAGTAAAAATAGACACAAAGTCAAGGTCTCATTATGATCTGAAGATGTCTATTTTATCTATACTTATTCTTAAGTACTTAGATTTTCTCAAAATAGACACTTAAAAAAAAACAGTATTTCCATCAAATTATTCTTTGGCATGCCATTTTTGACATATTCTATGAATTTTCGGGGGATTATTTTAGTGATGTAACGAATAAGAAAAGTCTTTAAAAAAACGTACTTTTAATTTAAAATAAAAAACAGAAGCTCTGGGTTTTGAATCGTTGAATCATTCTAGACATAATATTATTGTACAAAATAACAATATTTAAATTATATAATATTATTTTAATTTGTTACTTTGTCTAAACCAGAAGACTATTCATTTTTTATTATGTTTGAGTATCAAAAAAAGCCTACATTAATTTTTATTGTCAGTTCACCTGACCACTTATGAATACAATATACTAAAAATTATTAGAACTATTATTTTTACATAAATAATAAAAACAAAATTCGTTATTAAACTTTTGTAGAATTATTATTTCGCGACCATTCTAAGTAACTTAATTTTTTTATATTTTTTACAAAAGGAGTACAATTACTAAAGTTTGAATGTACAAAAACAAAAATACATACCTATAATCTAATTTAATAATTGGCATAGATATTTGAAACAAGTAAGAATTATTGTCATAACAAGTTTATTAAATGTTTCAAACCATGCCCACTAAAAAATTCTACAAAAAAGATAGTGATGTCAAAAGTATATAATATACAGGTGGTGTTTTTTGTTAGTACTGCTTTTTTACTTCAATATATTTGGTATAACAATTGAGTTAAGTATAATTTGGATTTAAAGATACCTCAATATTTAATATTTTTTAAATGTCCTTTCAGCACAAGCAAAAATAAAAATTTATTGAGCAGATATGTTGTAGAAAATGTTATTAACGAGACAATAACATACAGGGTGTTACTTAATAATATGTACTGTACTTATTTGAATTAGTGATTCCATGTTTATGTCGAAAAGTTCGTATACACATAATATGTCCTAAAAGGCTTTTTTTTGGGTGCTTGTTATTATTTTTGGTATTTATCAAAAATCTCGAAAACAGTTTGTGATAATACACTAAATTTTGGCACATACCATTATTATTTAAAAACACATATTATGTCATGTTTACCCTATTTTTTTTTCAAACTAGTGGTGTAGATACAGCTATGTGGGCTACGCTTCCACACAACTTTATAAAAATATATACGCCACTGATATTTTCGATACAATTATTTTATTATATAATTTAATTTTAAACAAAAAAAGATAATCTTTCATCTTGGAAAGAAACCTGTTTGTTTCAAATTAAATGATTATTAATAATAACATAAGTATTGTTTTAAATGACTATCAGTGGCATAACATACTTTTTGGTTAAAATTGTATTGAGGCCTAGCTGTACCTATGCAACTGGTACGAGAAAAAAAAACTTTTAAGATAAAAACAGGTGTTTTTATATTAAAATAGTCTATAATACCAAATAATTTTAATGTAATATTTCAAAGTGTTTTCGAGTTTTTTGATAAAAACCTAAAAAAAACTTTAACACCCACACATAAAGTATTTTAGGACATAGTATCATTGTGTATATGTAGGTATGTGAACTTTTCGACATAAAATTAGTCCAGGAATCACCCATTCAAATAAGTACCATGTACTATTAGGTAAATAATATGTTCTGTATATTTAGTTAAAATAAATAATATGTGACTACTAAAATTAAACTTTTCTACTAGCGTTGATATGATTACAGGCATTATACAAATGTCAATGTTTTTATTGAAAACACTAAAGATAATCTTCATAATCAGCTATAATCGTCTTTGATACTACTATGTAAAAATTAAAACACTAATTTAAAAATAACCACAATAATACCTTTTAATGTCTGCTGGCAGTGAATATCTATTGCATACTTTCAATTATCTCATTATCCCAAATGATATGCATAAAGTTTTCAAACCTATTTACAACCAAACTTTTTTCAAATAATTAATAACTTTTTATAAATTATCACAAGAATATATATTATTGTATCAGATGCACAACTGTTATTATTTAATAAGTGGATCCGAAGAATATTACTAAATTCTTCTCGCCCAAAGTTACCAGCTCCATGCGAAATTATATATTATAACCTATTGGCAAACTCGAATCCAGGGTGCCGATATAGACGCATCAGACGGAGATTATTAGTAGCTTTTAACACGTTAAACAGAGAGCACGCTATTCTTTACCTCCCACCTTCCATTCTTTAGAACACGCGATCGAAACATTCGATATGTCGACCGCGTGTTCTAAAGAATGGAAGGTGGGAGGTAAGAAATAGCGTGTTCTCTGTTTAGCGTGTTAAAAGCTACTAATAATCTCCGTCTGATGCGCTTATATCAGCACCCTAGATTCGAGTTTACCAATAGTGTATACAAAATATTAAAAACATTGCCTTCTCTTAAAGCGAATCCTGTCCATGTTTATTAATGGATTTTTAAAAACTTTTAAAATTTTGTCTCTGCAGAATGTGAGAAAGTTATTTTTATTAAAAAAAATAATACCTACAATGAATTTTATAAATTTTTTTAGGGTTTTCATAGGATAATATCTTTTTATTCGATTTTTTTCTGCGTAAAAATACCTTTCTCACACCCTCATAGATACCACCTTTCCATTGGGAAAAAAAGTTCGACGATCAAGTTTTTTGTCTTATTGTCGATATCCCGACCTCTATAATGTGTTCCCCGATATAGTTCAAACGTCATACTATGTCCTATTCTTTAAAATAACAATTATTTACAATCTAGATCAGGGGTTCCCAAACTGGGATGCGCGCCCCCCTGGGGGGCGCTAAGCAGCATTAGAGGTGGCACGAAAGCTCTGAAAAACTGCAAAATTAATACAACTTGTATCTGTATAATGGAGGGGGAGGGAGGCGCGACCATTTCTTGATTCCCAAAAGGGGGCGCCATAGAAAAAACTTTGGGAACCCCTGATCTAGATGTTTAAAGAGTTAATAGATACAAAATACTATGTTTATTCCAAAATATTCTTGTAACGTCGTAGGTACCTCTTTAAAAATTCATAAAACAGAAAAAATCTGTATCATTTAAATGATGGTCGAAAAATACATACCTAACAAAATAGTAGTAAACGCTGCGATGTTGTTTTTTAAATCTTAATTCGACATAAGTACTTGGTAATATTAATATTTAGCAAAACATACATTAGGTAATCTTTATTTTAATTTTTTTCTGCTTTCCTTTAAATACTTAATTTTCAAAATAAATTAATTTCAGGAACTAAAACCTACAGGTAATAATTATTACATATAGGTATATCATGGCAGAGAAATATTGTATTGACTATATTTCTGTAAAATTTAAAATTTGACCAACATCAATCTATGTGTGTAAAATTATTCGCATTTTTTGGAGATAAGAAAACTTAAAAAACTCTATAAGTATTAATTTTTCAATTTGTAACGATTTTCTTTTTAATTTCAGGACAACTAGTGTTCAGAAATTGACGGTGGTCAAATTTTAAAAAATCAACCTTTAACAGATAGAACGTTTTCAAATAAAATATGATATAAACGTGTTAAGGAAAAAATTATCGAAATACTACTAGATAATAGGTAGTATATAAATTGTTAGTAGCTGTACTATACAATGTACACATCTATCATCTATCATCTATGTTTCTCTTGTATGTTCTAAAATTAATTTTTACCTAATAATATACATAACTATTCTACACAAATGACAAATGTTGTGTTATCAGTCCTTGTACTGAAGTACAGTGCCGATCACCTAAAATTATTTTTATATAATAATTACCTACCTATACATATTATACATTCCATGACATTGGGAAGATGAAAATAAATATGTAATTTGATTTTCCTGAAGCAATTTTTTAAAAATATCTCTGCTATTCAGTTAATTTTTTTCGTATTATTGTGGAAATTCTGTTCATTGACAAACCTTCTAGTTGACTTGCCACTATGCCGCGCCGCCCGTAGTAACACGTGTAAAGGAAAAGTAATAATAATAATAAAATAATTAACCAACCGGTTGATGACGTCATTCTGCCAAAAATCCTAATTTTTTGTTAAAACGAATAAATATTATTATTATACCAATTGATTTTGGTATTCATTTAATTTAAAAATATCTTTAATTCAAAATGAAAACACTCCTAAAACTGGTCTAATATACCATACCAGAATCTTAGTTTCTGTGACAAGAAAATTTAATTAAAATAGCCTCGACAGAAAACTTAGTAACGGAGACTACATTTTATTGCTAGGCCGATTCCGGCATTGGTTACTATAGTCACTTTTGTCATTAGCAAACTAACTGCTTATTAGGTTAAAAATTATGTTTGCGGCCAGTACTAATTTATTTGGAAAATGTAAAAAAAATAATATCAGGTCATATTTTGTTAACACTGTGGTAGATATCAAAATACAAGTCAGATTGCACCACAAAGAAGTGAAGACTTGAGATTGATGTAAAATAAGTAAAGGCTCGTTACAAAGTAAACGTTACTATGTGATCACTAAAAGTAACTAATCCTAATTTTATAAAAGACTAGGTATTATATTGTATGTTTTGATGTGTTTTTCAATCACATATTTGACAATTGATATACCTAGATTTAATATATTTTTTATACTGCAAAACACAAGTATTTGGCAAACGCTACACAACAATAACACAATTAACATAAAAGTAACAATTTACAGAAAGTAACGAGTTCTGAGTAACGAGTCCTAATACCTAAAGTAACGAATTGGTCCTTAAAAATAGGGAAAGTTTATATTACTAGACTTTACTATTGGTAGGATGCTTTCACCTGCAGACCGGTTTCTAACTCTCTCGTTCTCGCCCGTACCTTCCAAACGATAGTATTGATACTAAAAATTACAATATTATCAACCTTATAGGGTTGTATGTATATAACTTTTAGCGCCATACCTTGGTAGCCCAGGTGTGTTTGGTTAATATAAATATTTAAACTTGTTGTGGGAAACTAAAGATTATTGTTAGGAATACTAAAGTCTATCTAACAAGAAAAAACTAGCTTAAGCGATTAACTCATTTTTTAGAGTTAAAACCGGTTTTTTGGTTTAACATGGTAAATCGGAGGTTGGTTTCTTTGGATAGAGAATAAAAAACTAATATAGGGAGGTGAAAACCATTTTTCTCTAAGATGAACCGTTCCAATGTTACAGCCTGTCAAAGTCAAAAAATGCTATATTTTAAACGTCAATATCTCAAAAACTATTGAATTTAGACACATGACATTTACAACATAAGCGTAGAATTTTGTGGAGAATCAGAAAATAATAGGTACAATATATAGGGTATTCCATTAAAAAAAATTGTCAAAAACGTGACGACAGTTCTATGAAACACCCTGTATAATATTTTTTATGAACGGCAGTAGAGTTTTGGACTTGCATTGTCTTTATTTGTTTAGAATCACTACGTTTCAACTAGTAAGCATCTCTAGTCGTCTTCACCTGAAGTCCTGTGTAATATACATAAAAAGAAATTGCGAAAACATGTTAGTCAAAATCCACCAACAACGCAACCCCATAACCAAAGAACCATTGTCAACATTTCATCTAGAGAATTAACACCCACAGCATAATCCCTATTGGCTAAAGGTTTAAACTTTGCGATTGCTCCAAAAGAGATAGCAATATTGGACATTATCAGCGCCGTCGACTCAACAACCATAAGAGAAACACAAGCGGAAGAATTTAGATGGAAGGTTTTCTAGAAAAATCAAGGCCTACAAAACGAAATATCGGTAAGGAAGAAGCAATTGCTCTTACAAAACTTCGTAAGGATCCCAGATCAAGATTCTACCAGCCGACAAAGGAAACGTAACACTCATCATATATGTTCAGACATACGACCAAAAAATCGAGGAAGTCGTGCAAAAAGGAAACTACACTCTCATTTCCAAGGATCCGACACGCACAATCGAGGGAAGAGTCTACCAAACACTTAAGAAATTTGAGCGATACATACCAGAAAGAACGCAGAGACGCGTGACACCACACCACAGTAAACCACCACACCTCTATGGCCTGCCAAAAATACACAAACATAACATGCCTCTAAGACCAATTACAAGCTTCCGTAACTCCCCTACATAATATGAACTAGGTAACAGCACGTCCTTCGTCCTTTATGGGGTTATATACAGTTAGACGGCCGAAAAAAAGTGAATTTTCCAGAATTTTTTCTGAGAAAACTTTTTAATTTATTGATCCAAAAATTTATACACATATTATGGTATCTTTTAACTGTATTTTAAGACTTAGTACTAGTAAAAATATTTATTTGAAAAAGAGCTACAGCTGATCTCCAGGAGCTCCTCTCAAAAAAGACGTTTTGCGGTGACCACTATATCTCGGAACTGGATCATCTGAAATTAAAAAACCAAACAGATTTCGTTAAAATAATGTTAAATCTAGTAATTAATCGAAGGAATAAGCAAAATAAAATTTTTTGACAAAATGGCGGTTTCTCAAAAAAAAAATCGATTCTTCACCGAAATTTCGGCCTTAAATTGTTTATATAAAAAAAATATTTATCGGAGAGAAAAAATCTTCGATTAATTACTAATAAATATATTTAAGAAGGTCGTGTTAAAATTTGAGACTAATCGGTCTAGCCGTTTTCGAGTAATGTTGGTCACCGACTTTGAAAACACCATTTTGAGAAAAACGCGTTTAAAGTTTGGAATGCACTTTACATGGGATAAAAAATTTTTTTTTTTAACTTACATGGAGTTGTCTATTCCAGGACCATATAATACACCCTCCGCCGATTCAGCAGCTTCTAATAACTCAAGCTGATGTTGTCTGCGAGCCATTCTTCCATCTCGGGTGCTCTCACGCGCTCTGAGATCGGAAATGCTCACGCGCTTCTCATCTTCTTTTTCGGCATATGAATGCGCATTGGGCCCAAGTGTAATTCCTATAGCATTCATATAATACAATAGTGATGCCATTCCTTCATTAAATATGCCAGCAGCTATGTATGCAGCAATTTCCACAGTTTTTGAACCGGCTGGAACAATTTTGGGAGAGATTTTCCAAATCAGTTGATTGTAGCTCTCGTTGTTGTTTTGGTTAAAACCACCTACACATCTCTCCAATAAATTCTCACTGCTGAGATCTGTGAAAATCGGATGTATAGCCTCAGCAACTACATCTTTTGGTAATGGCTCATAATCATGTTCGAAAGTGGATAATTGATTGGCAGCTGCAGCCTTCTGCCAGTCGCACCATGATTCTGGTCCTTCCGGGCACTTGTCGTCCTGAGGTTCTTCGTCACTTGAACAATAATGGTAATATGTGGCCCATATAGCATTATACATTTTTTGAAGGGAATCACAATTTCTCCTTATTGCTAAGCCATAATAAACTGTCAACTTATCGATCATCTTTCCAGTAAGTTTGCCTTTTCCACCGAGAGTTTTTTTTTGTATTTTTTTTCCTTTTTTGTTTTCAACTGTTTCAACATTTTTGTTGACACAATCTCTGAGTCGCGTGCCCATTCGTTTCTGTACGTGTCCAATACATTCTTTTTTTACAACTTCTTGATCACCATAAGGTGCAGCCTTCAAAATTCCTGAGTACGTTTTGGAGTCACCGTCTCCGATGTAATTTTTGTACATGACTCCAAGTTTTTTCAATGAACGTTGGAACATTTCGATGACTGAATCAACATCCATTTTCCCAGAAGAACCAGAATGATTTGCCGTGCAAGTATCTTTATCTTCTGCATACCATTCCTTATATTCTTCGGTACCGAGTTTCTTCTTCCAAGTTTCACACTGTTTGCAGTAGGAACTTTTCACAACAATATCTATGATTTTACCAGAATAGTATCCGATCAATGATGTCACACCGTACAAGGAACTAAACCCTCGCTTTTTCCATGTACCATCGCCAGATACAGTTAATTCTGTCGAATCTTCATTGCCTTGATGTTCGGAAGTCGAATGTTTTTCTTCAGTACAAGCCTGTTGAAAAAGTTTTTCGGTGGCTGTTTTTATACTGGAGTGAATATTATCTATTATTAAATCGTAAGTGGGCTGTGATATAAAGGCTCGCATGTCCATTAATCCACAAAATTTTGCTGCACCTTTTAACCCTAATCCGAGGACTCTCATGACAAATAAAAATCGTCGATTTATTTCATAAGAATGCGCGACAAAAGGACTAGAATTTATGTTACGATCTGCACACTTATCACACAGCAAAACAATTTTAAAACCAAGTCCTCGTTCAGAAGCAGTTTGAAACTTGACATTTCCGTCACAGATCTTACATGTCACATATTCAGAAATTGCTGCAAATACTGTAATAAAATTTAAAATGCAATACTCAATAGACGGATCACGTGGAACTGAGATTTCCTCTTGTTCTTTAAATTTTTTCGCCGAAGCACTGAAACTACTTTCATCCGTTTCAGCTGTTTTTGGATTAAAAACATTTTTGCGCTTTTTTGTTCTCGACTTACGTATGTTAAGAGATTTTCTCATTTCTCTGGAAGCCTTCATTTTCACGAAAAATTACACAAAAAAATATGAACAAACTCACAAGTTTACTGCTTGGCTTTGTTGTTTATACTGACTACCACTCTTAAATATTTTCCAGTTTAGGGATAGAAAAATACAAATTTACATTTCAGGTATAGCAAAACACTACACATCTAAATACATTAGAAGGGAGAATTTACAATAGGCAGGTGCATAAAAGGGATAGCGTTCCAGGTAGGCGCTGCTGCTCGGACCTTGTACTTCCAAGCACTCTGAAACGAATTTTCAAATTTGCTTGTAACTTTGAAAATATTCACCGGAATGATATGAAATTTTCTGTGTGTATTCTTAAATATATGTACATTAAGAAAATGAAATTAAAAAAAATCGATTCTTTGAAAATTCTAACTGTATATAACCCCTTATAAGGAATTCACAACACTTCGCACAAATAATAGGAGAAAAGGAAGTACAACCAGGAGACCAACTGGTCAGCTTCGATGTCGAAAGTCTTTACACCAACGTCCCTATAAAAGACGCACTGAAGGTTATCAGGAGCATGTTCCTACAAGAAAGAACACCGCTACCGACAAATGCCATCATGGAACTATTGGAATGCTGCCTTAACCCTTAACAATTCTTATTTCCAAGAAAAAGAAAGATTCTTTAGCCAAGAAGACGGACTACCAATGGGCTCATCTCTCTCGTCCGTAATCGCCAACATTTACATGGAATGGTTCGAGTCCGAAGCAATAAAACAAGCAAAGAAGAAACCAAAAATATGGCTAGGGTATGTGGATGACACCTTCATTATTTGGAATAAAAACGATGACGAACTCCTGCATCACATCAATAACTTCGCACCGACAATTAAATTCACCATGGAGAAAGAAGAAAACAACCAATTACCTTTTCTAGACGTCAACGTAGAGAAAAATGGCAACACCTTCCTAACTTCAGTGTACAGAAAACCTACACATATAGGCCAATATTTCAATTATACATCAAATCACTCAAACAACACAAAACATGGCATAGTAAGAAACCTGGTGGATAGAACTATGCCCCTCTTTAATTCAAACGAAGCTCTCAAAAGAGAAACCAACCACATCAAGACCGACCTCAACAAGAATGGTTACCCCATGAGATTGGTTGACACAATATTGGAAAATCGCAAGAACCGGCCAAACGCACGTAAAGCAGAGAAAGAGATACAACCAATACTCAACATTCCGTATATCAAAGGAGTATCCGAGAAAATAAGAAGACTAGGACAACGAATACAACGATACAACGTCAACACAGTATTCAGCTCGAGAGACACTTTAAGAAGCCACCTAATTAAGACGAAACCGATAAGCCAGAAAGACAAGAAAAATTGTGTCTACCAGATCCCCTGCGAGTGCGGCCAATCTTACATTGGCGAGACACTAAGACCACTCGAAGTAAGGATTAAAAATCATAAGAACAACACCCAAAAAGGAGAGACCGAAAAATCAGGTACAGCTGACCACGCCTGAACACACGGCCATCATATCATGTGGACAAAAGCCGAAATCCTGCAAAAAGAACCGCACTGGAGGAAGAGTAAGTTTAAGGAAGCTGCCACCATACACCAAAATCCAGGTTGTTTTAGTAAGCCTTCATTAGATATGAGAAACGTCTGGAAATCTTTGTTAAGTAAATGTAATCTTAGAATAAGACCACGCAACAGTTAAACGCATGAGTAATCGAGTATGACTCATCGAGCATGACGTCATCACCTCGCTAGACTCCGCCCACTAGTCATGCGTCACCGCATCTGCCTAGTATAAATAGAGCTGCAGTTACCAGACTTAGACTTATTTAGTATTCACCTGAAGACGACTGGCGATACTTACCAGTTGAAACGTAGTGATTCAAAACCAATAAAGACAATCCAAAGTCCAAAACTCTACTGCCGTTCAAGAAACGTCATCGTCTACAACCTTTAAACAGACAATTATATTAATCTTGACAAAAATATTAACCCAAGCCGTACCTACATTTGTCCCATTGTATGACAGTTTTATGATCACGAAAGTGTGATGTACCCATTACTAGGTACTGTACACATAGCAAATTCATAAAAATAATATAATTTTTATTCCTATTCCTACATTCGTTACAAAGTTAACAATATTCAATTATTTATAAAAATTACTATTAAATGTTAGAAGTCTGTATTGGTTCTGTGAGCTACATAGATAATTTGGTGACGTCACACAGTTGTGACTCTGTCGATTTCTACATAACGCACAGAATTGTCGCTGTGTCAGCTACAAATGACACCTTTCTCGTCGATAATGGCAGTGTCTGATGAAAGACTTTGTAGGCGAGTTTGCAGAATGGAGCGTGGTCTTCTTCTACAAGTTTTCCATAGAAGAAAAACAAATGCGATGCTAAAAAATGTGTATGTTGTAATTATTATTATGTTACATACATCTTAAAATTAATATACAATTTGGTTAATCCATTTTTTACAATCAAGATTCTTGTTCTAAACTAATAAATATTTGAAAACAATCATCTTATTTTATTATAACATGTTGATTTATTATTTTTCCTATGCTTTCTTAGATTTGCCGATATTAGATTAATAAACTACATCACAAAACCTACCTTTTTCAAATTTGTGTGTGATTTTAAAATAAAAAAGGTTTCAAATTACTTCCCCGGAGGCGGCATTTCAAGTTTCACACTTAAAAATAGTGTCATAAATACCTACCGCTTAACGAGTTTTTTATTTGGATGAGGTGCTTCATCAGAATTTTTAAAAAAGTTGGGTGGGTTACCCCATAAAAAAAGGAATTTTCGGAATCATCGGCTTACTATCAATAGAACATAATAAAATGTACATACATATTTTATTATCTGCTGAAGAAATGGAGTTTACCATCGATTAAACAGTTTACTTACCTACAAACTATTAAAACCAAGAAGCCAAAAAATAAATAAACGGGTGGGAGTTGGAACAAAATGGAACAATGAGTAACTGCTTCATCGATTCCAGATGGGCAGTCATCTCTTCCATCGCACCAAACTGATGAATTAATACAAGCATCCAGTTCTGGACATCTGTATTGACAGTGATCAGGTTTTATCATAAATATGCCTAATCCATTGGGTGGAATATCTCTTCTGAAAAAACATTATTTAATGATATAGTTTATTTGCTTATAGGTTTTAATTTATGATATGCATAAGGAAACACTCGTTTAAGTGATGTCAATTTGGACCGAAAAATTAAAAACACAAAAGTTATTTCTCTTCGAGAAACTGACCTTTTGGTTAGTTCCAACCACAAAACAGGATAGCTTCCTTTCGCTTTTCCATAAAATTCCACAACAATTGGTCTAGGTAGTTCTTTGCCTAAGCGGTCAATTTCTACTCGGTCCAGAGATAACTGACCTATCACATTTCTGAAATTTCCTGGAAAAAATTAAAATCAAATGTCTCAAACTTATTATCTCATGCAATTGCTTCACATAATATTGTTTACTTTATATTAGGTAATGAAATGTAATTGGGTTTAACAAATCCGTCTTAGTTACCAAAATGTTGCCTATCGAAACAACATAAACTCAATAATTAAATTCTTGAAGCATTAATTATTTTAAGAATAACCAATAACCTCGGTTTAGTATCAAGTTTATATCTAGATTGCCTAAATTTATATATTTGTATAATCACATATAATAGCAAGTAATTATTTATAAAGTGGAATTTACTTTTTCTGTAACTTTTTAAAAAACAACTGAAATAATATAAAATGTTTAAAAACTATTTTGTTTAATAGCGATAGCAGGTTTCTGTTCTAAATTACTTTATCTATTCTAATAATTTATTTTTATTTAAGTATAACGAGTGGATATGTTCCATATGACTGTGATATTACGGAAGGTATGCGTCAACTTGCAGGTGCAAAACTAATAGACTATTGCCATATTAATTTAAAAAGAGTAGAATATACAACATTCTAAATAACTTGCAGCTGCAATATATGTTGCAGATTTTCTGTAAGGTCCCCGTTATTACTTATTTTTCTTATAGTATTTTAATAATGTACCTTTGAAATTCCATCCTTCAGAAAACACTTCAACCATTTTGTCTCGTGAAATTGTTGGCTCCGGACAAATAAGGGCAGTATATAGGGCAGTATGTACTACAATTCGATTGGAGGTTTCACATTTGCGACCAGTTGTGGATACAGATCTTAAAAGAATGTAAAAGTTCTATTTTTTATCATTAAAGAGCATGAATTCCATAGGGTCCAAGTTTCAAAAATGTAAAACTGAGAAAGATACCACACCAGTTAAAAATAATAAAACCATTTAGACGAATGGGTTACTAAATTTTTTTGTTTCCCAGCCACAATACAAAACTACCTACACAAAACACTTACTTATAACTTAAAGTTATGATAATAATAATAATATTAATTAATAATGTTTTATAAATTGATTGATTTTCCAAGAACTGATATGTTGTTACCTTAATGTGTTGTTGTTACTCCATCTGCTTGAATGCTTCAGGATAACGCCACCAATTTTTACATAAAGAAACTTGTCGTTGCCGGGTATTAAAACTCGTGGACTTGTTTCGCAATTTACCTACAATAAAATTATTACTATGCTACTTATATTAATATATTTATTATAATAAAATTTTGCCTCATTTTAATTAGATGGGTTAAAAAAGGGTCTCAATTATTGGTAGAAGTTATATAAAATTTAGCTGTACTTAAATTTGATAATTTTAGATGTCAATAAGACTTTTACCGGTAATATTGGTATAATGTGGTGTGTGCGCTCAAATTTAACTTTTCTTTTCTGTTTATATAGCGAAAACAGCAATTAAGGCCCATTTTTATTTAACGTGTTACCTCTCTGTCATCGGTAGGATGTTTAAAAATGAGTTCTCCATTAGGTCCTGTTTTTCTTAAGTTAACGTCACATGCCGGAGTCCTAATAAATTTCCACGTTCCTTCGAAAAACAGCGAATTGAAATCATCCGAAGCATTCATTCCAGTAACGTCAAATCTTAATTCCACGACGTTGGACGACGAGATATAGGTATACGGCAACAATCGGTTCTTATCAACATTACAGAGGCAGTCTCTGGAGACAACAGTTATTATTAGAGATTAAAATATTTAGATTTTAAATATAAAATATTCTCATTGAAGTGCAGCATTATAATGGTAAGGGTTAGATTATACAACTCAAGTTTATTTCATTCTTTGAAAAAACAATTAATTTGCAACGATTGGCACAGAATCACGTTCATGCGTTGTATTGTCGATATCAACCTAAAGCTACGAAAAATTCCTACCAAAACATGTTTTTCTGTTATCAAATAATTAAAGTGGTTCACCCACTATCAAGATAGCAGCAAGACATTAATAAAAATCGCAAAAAGAGCTCTTACCTAGATCTTAAAAGCTATTTTATTGCTGCCTTTGCCATTGTTTTATTCAGTTCATGAAAATAACTTTTGTAATAATTTTATTTTATAATGAGATATCATAATATTGTTTTATTAATTAAACATAATGAATATAATAACCTAAATGATCAATGTTTGATCCCTTGGTGAGGTCGGTCTCCCCAAAGTCCAGAGGTAAAGAGTCCAGAGCCATACACAGCAGCAGCAAACCGGCATAACGTCAATTCATCACTATTTTTTTTTTACGGTTCGTCGACTACGGAGGCCATCTTGAACCGGTCATCGACCACAAATGTGATCTACCGACTGGGGAGTGTGAAACGGCACCTTCATCCTACGAGATATCCGATCTCATCCGGCCTGTCCGACATGAATAGGATGGCTAGGTGTCGATTCATTTTACACTCTTCCCTGAGACAAGAGCACGCCGTGTTCCCAAGCGGTCACCCGCCCAAGTACTAACCGCGCTCGACACAGCTTAACTTCGGTGATCTGCGGGAACCGGTGCTGAATATGTCGACAGGCCCTTGCCTCTCATCACTATTTAAAATATTATTTATTATTACAAAATAAATACTTTCCTTTTCGAGGAAAGTAAATAAGTATTGCCAGATATTTAGCTGGGTCTGCCAGGCCATCAAAAATGTATAGCTTAAATAAATACGTTTAAAAATATTATACAGGGTGTATTAATAATATGATGGTTGGGAATAAATTAAACGCTGAAAACTTAGTAAAATATAAAATATTTTTCTATGAAGAAAGTTATGCCACCGCTACGGGTTGTCGTTTCCAAGTTTCCACAGGATATTAAAAAGTTCCAAAAATTCTTGTCTTTTTTTAAATATTTTTTGCGCACTAAAAGACAAGTAGGAACTAAATTTTTAAAAATTGAATTTGTAGGATACTCAGTGGCATGCACCCTGTTTAGCAGTCCACCAAATTCTCACCAGATAAAGAAGACAAGACGTTCACAATAAGTGCAATAAAGAAAGCTTAGTATTATAGTGGTATAAGCAGGATTGCGAAAATTCATTATTGCTTGAAAATAATAGCCTTTGTGACAAGGTTAAAACATATTCTACTGAAATTCACCTAGCAATGAAATGTTTTAATATTATATTGGGAAACCAAATACAGAATCAATTACATTTTAGAAATACAAATTCCAGAACATTAACAACCAGAGGATTTTTTTTATTATTATTTATTATATTATAGTGCCTCGGCTGCTGTGGCCATTGGCACGTTTACAAAGATATAAATACTATAATTTGTAGAATATGGTGGCTAACCGAAATATGGTGTGTAAAACAAAAATATTAGAAGACTTATAGCAAGTTGTACATATTAATGTCTTTTAGAAATTGGATCACATGTTGATGTTGACTGGGTGAACTTAGGGTTTCTTTGAGGTCTGCTGCTATGTGATTGGTTTGCCTGTTTTCCGTATATTTGGGACACACCATAAGGATATGGCGAACTGTTAAGGTTGTGTTGCAATAGTCACATAGAGGTGGGTCCCCAGAGTCCATTAAGTACCCATGGGTGGCGCGGGTGTGTCCAATTCTTAACCTATGGATTATGACTGCATCTCTCCTACTCATGGGGGGCAGGTTAGATGCAGTATTAGGTTGTATTTCTGATAGCTTCGTATTTGTCTGGTTCCAGTGGTTTTTCCATTTGTTTAAAATGTTTTGTTTGAAGCGGTTCTTCAGATCTTTTGCAAGCTGGATTTCTTGGATTGGCAGGTTCAAACTCAGAGCTTCCTTAGCAGCTTGGTCTGCTTTTTCGTTGCCCCTGATACCGACGTGGGATGGTGTCCAAATGATTCCTATCTGGATGTTTTGGTCCGAAAGTTGTTGGCAGATAATATGAATGTTTTCTGCCAGTGGATGTTGAGTATACATATTTTCTATGGAGTGGATCGAGGCTAGTGAGTCTGTACATACGGTGACCGCCTTATTCTCACCTGTAATGGTTTTAAGTGCCGTAAGTATTCCATATAATTCCCCGGCATGTATACTGCAGAACCTAGGAAGCAGGTATCTTGCTATGGTTGTTTCTGTGGTCGTAACTGCGCAGCTTACTCCCTTGTCGTCTTTTGAGGCATCGGTATATAGGATATTTTCGGGGTTTTTGGTATTAATAAGTTCCAAGAAGGATTGTTTGAGTGTTGGGTTGGGGGTTTCATGTTTTTTATATTTACATAAGGACTTATTAATAAATGGCATCTTTTTGGTCCATGGAGGAATTGCTGAAATTGAATTGACAGATGTTTTAGAGAGGTCGCTGGTCTCTAGGAGCTCTTTTAATATCGTTGGAACTGAGTGTGGATGTTTAGAGGAGTTAGTATGTATTATCTGATCAGTATTAAAAAAACTGTAAACAGGATTCTTGGGATTAGCAGAAACTCTAGCAGAGTATGTTAAAAGAAGTTGGTCGCGACGAAAAGAGAGGGGGATTTCATGTGATTCACAGTTAAGAGAGTCTGCGGGGCTGGATCTAAAGGATCCTAGACAAATACGAAGGGCAGTATTGTGGACTGTGTTTAATATTTTTAGGGTAGATTTGCTGGCTGACGCGTAGACTAAACTACCATAATCTAATTTGGAACGAATCAATGCTAGTAGAGGGGGAAGAGGGTTTCAACGCCAATTTGCGGAGGTCCCTTCTGCGCATGCCCAGGCAGTGCGCAGGCGCGTGTCATATGTCATACGTCATCTGTCATGTCGCACTCTTGGGCGTGAGCTATTTGGGCATTAGCTACTTGGGCGTTAGCTACTTTGGCATTAGCTACTTGGGCGTTAGCTACTTGGGCAATAGTATTCATTATAGGCCACGTGTTTAGGATGACGTCATATTATGTTTAGGAAAAGATGGCGGCTGTCACCTGTCAATTAAGATATGTCAAGACCACCTGTGACTTGTCAAATGTCAAAATTAAAATCTAACACGTGGGTCGAGTTCAGGGTGATGTAATAAGTCGTTTAGAGAAAACCCGAACACGATCGGTTGTCTGGTTCGGAAGATATAGTATTTTGCGATTAGTGCCCTTATGCCTCAAGACGAAGCGCTGTAATTCTGGTTGTAGGCAGAGGTATATAGGACCTATCTAGAAGTGAAATTTTTTTTCAAATATCTCAAGTACTAACGGCGTTAGATGTATTAAACCATTAAGGCCTTAACACAGCACAGTCGTGGAAAGCACTGTTAATGTTTATTTATTAGTAGAAATATACCTCGTATATTAATTATATTTACATACCTCATATAATAGTAGTTTTTATAGGGGACGTAAGATTAATAATAATATACTTGTTAAAGTGTAGAGGGAACATAAACAGAAAATAAAATTAGCTGTAACTATAATTAAATTTGGTACTATAATTAAATTTGGTAATACCTGCAGTATTTATTTACAGCAATGTTTAAAGAATGTGCAATAAACAATTAAACCCTGCTGAACAGGTTAATCAACATCTAATAAACGACTAAAACATCTAAAAATGTATATTTAACAGGTCTTAAACAGGTAAAAGTGAGAAAAATAAATAAAATTTGCACAAAGAAAGGATATAAATAACATAAATTCTACTAATACCTATAACTTGTATGTACAATATTGTTTTAATATACCTAAGAAACAGCTAAAACCTCTTTGAACTCTTCTTGATCATGTAAACACTTAAAATAAATAAGGGTAGTCACCCCATTCAACCCCCACATATATGCATTTTGATATCAAATTATGGAGAAAAATATAACTAACCCCAATATGCTATTATGTTCTATTAATTTAAAAACCGCAAATACATTATAGATACTTTTTTTAATTTCATTTCAATTTATTTTCTAGGATGGCATTTATCACGCAAAGTAAAATTATATAGATAAAATAGTAACAGATGTTTAAAAGGGTAATTATAATGAAGTATTTGCTAAACTGGAAAAAGTTTTAAGTGCATAAAGAGGACGAGACAAGCTGATGGATGATGATGATAATAAAAGCGCATAACGATTCTATATAATTAAATCATTAATACGTAAAATTATTTATACAGAGCAGCCGACGGTACATCGTGCTGAAATGTGGAACCTGAAAAACCCTAAAGTTTGTCAATGCCTATATGTACAGTATGATTTATAGACACACAAAACCTCTATGAAGTATCTGTATGACTTACACGATATAATATTGTCATATAAGATAGAAAAGGATAGCACTAATTACAATAACAATCTAATGGACTGTTAAAAACGTATCACGACATGTTTTGACTCATAGGTTTAGGTCACATTAATGAGGTGGGTAGGTAATTTGCCATACAGTAATTCATCAGTTGGTTAGATCAGTACAATAAGTAGACGCTAACAAAAAAAATAAGGGTAGGTACAGCCCCTGTACTAATACTTCTTGGTATCAAATTAAAGGTAAAAATGTCAATAACAGGTGTTTAAGGGGTATATTTCTAACTGAAGTACCGTTTAGAACTCAATAAATTGATAATATTTTACGTTTTAAACTAAAATTACGAGTATTCAAGTAAATCACATTTAATGCAGCGGTCCAACGGTACTTATATAGAAGGTCAACTGCTTATTGAATTTGCAATTTTAGCACAAATAACAAGGTGTATTATATAGAAAAGACTTGTTGTAACTAAAACAGCTGTAGGCTATAGATAGGTACTGAGTTGAAGGTCTAAAACCATTAGGGTATTTGCATTATTCATAGGTATTAAGTTTAAATTATGGTAAATACGATACCTATGGCTACAGATCGTTTATAATCGACAAACAGCTCCAAAAGTTCATTTTTGCCACTAAATGAGAGAAAAATAGGTAAAAATAGTCTAAACATCGCTTATAAACAACCCCAATTTTTTGTTAATATCGGTACGGTATTGTACGGTTTAAAGATACGTAATAAACAACTAAAAACTTCTCTGAATTGAGCTGCTAAAACATCTAAAAAATCACTAAAGTACCAAAAAACGTCCCTTGAACCCATAAAAATGAGGTAAAAATTATTACATTATTAATATCCAACGAATGATAAAAATACAAGTAAGTCGATGGTATTATTATTTTTCCTAACCCAAAGTGTTTAAAACTTCTAAAAGCACGGTAGAATTGTGTAATAGACGACGAAGGATAAATCGATAAATAGCATTACAAATTGAAAATGTTATATTGCGTAATATACTTAGAATTTTGCACATACAACGGTAATTTAATACTACAGGGTGGTTTGGGTTAGACTTAAAAACAAAAATACCTAAATATCGTTTGTGTGGAGGGTGCTAGATAGGTATAAATGTAGTCACTTGGTAATTATATCCACCAAAAAATGTCTAATCACTTATCTCAGGTAAGGCTGGGTCTACCATAATAATATAGTATATGGCCGCGACTGAATCGGCACTAACTAACATAGTAAACAGCACGTTATACTAGGAAGCATTATCAAAGAGTTGGACAACATTCATCATATTATCACTAGGATGTGTGGGTTCTTTATAGTCATTAGACAACACATTCTCAATATTACTATTATATATCTAACTAAGACAACAACCACCGTTGTAGAGTGGGATTACCGATGACTAAATGCACGTTGCAAGTATTACAAACATCCAACAAATTGAAATATTGCGGTCAGTGCCCATATACCTATAGGCAAAGAGGTAAGATTTGGTAAAAGGGTAGAGGTTAACAAGTTCTAGCGAGCAGTGAAAAAATTATTTCAAAGCCTTAAAAGGTATTGGAGCCATATGTATTAAACCATTACACTACTGATAGAGAATACTGAAATATTGTAATAGACAAATATTAAAAAGACCTTTCAATCGGTGAAAAAATTAACCAAAAATGTTAAGTTATAACAGTACAAGAACTGGTAAATGATTGGTCGTTTTGGTGAATGTGCTTGGCAAGCTTAAATATAAATATTGTATTTTTGTAAATACGGGAGCTATAAAAACTCTGCTTGTTTTAATCACAATATATAAAAACTTCATTATTAATATCACAAGTAGGGAAAATCGAAGGTATTATTGTTTTTTCTTACTCCAAAACGCCTCAAAATGTTGTAAAATATTACTTTATTTGCATAATAAAAGCAATAAAACAGATGCCTATGCGTTAATTATAGAAATAAAAGATCCAAGTTCAAAATTAGCTCCACACTGTGTAGGTGCTGTGTGTCAGCGTGTCAGTGTATTTGCGACCAGATTTTGAGGCCAGAAAGGTGAGTAACTTTTAATTTTGGTGTGGTAAAATATTATAGTAACGCCTTCTTGACAAAGATACATTTACTTAAGCGTTAGTTGTCGTCAAAATAAATACTTCACACAAGGACATTATTCCACTAGGTAACTTGACTCCACATAACATATCTATAAATTATTTGACAGGGGGTCAAAAGCTATCAATTCGCGGGGGTAAAAATACTATAAAGCATTATTAAATGGGCTATGTTTTACCCTGTAGCCGATAGTGAGTAAAGGGAGGGCGGTTGTCACCTGTCAATTAAGATATGTCAAGCTCACCTGTCACATGTTAAAATTGAAATCTAATGCGTAGGTCGTGTTCAGGGTGATGTAATAAGACGTTTAGAAAAAACCCAAAGTCGTTCGGTTAATTGGTTCGAGAGATATAGTTTTTTACGATTAGGGCCCTTATGGCTAAAGGTGGAAAGGTGAAAGTTGGCAAACTGATAAAAGATAAGTGTACCTACCAGCTAGCGAAGAAATATTTCAAATATCTCAATTAATAACGGTGCTAGATGTATTAAACCATTAGGGCATTAACACTTAACATGATAAAGTCGTGCAAAGCACTGATAATGTTTATTTATTAGTAGAAATATACCTCGTATATTAATTATATTTACAAATTACTGTATCACCAGTAAAATCACCAAAGCTGCCAAAAGGACACATCTAAAAATTCGAATTTTTCAGTATTTGCATTAATAAGCTATACTTCCAAGTCTTCAAATTATCAGTAAAACCATAATAACTGTCAAAACAGCACCTCAGATTTTTATAGTTTTATCTAATATATCTATTATTAAGCCATACCTATAGAACCCCGCAATAAAAAATAAGGACATTTTGGAAATGTGCAGAAGCCAAAATCGGTGTTTCGGAGTTAAATAGAAGGAAATATTATGCGCACATAGCGAAAAAAGTACCTTTGATACTCCGGATGCCAAAGGGCGCCTTTTAAGAATATATTTGAAAAACATCCTATAAAGGTCTTTTTGGGTTTGTTAAGTGGAAAAACACAATGTGGTACATGCACCGAAATGTATAGAAAACATAGATAGTTGCTTAAAACCATCAATTCCATAGTATTAATAAAAATATATTTAAATCGCTTAGATATAAAATAATTTTTATTAAAACAGACTGTTTCATGTCTCAACACTGGGGTCATAGAGATATAGTATTGTATGAGGAATCATCGGAAATTCCATCAGCTAAGACTGACCATAGCTATCTTTGTTTCAATCTTCTCGGATAGCTGATGGCTTTAGAGGGCTGTGATATTAGGTTAGGTAGTTATAATAAAATTATATTTTAGGCTATGTATTTATTTTATTGTTGTATTTACGGTATTATTAATATTGCATTATTTCTACATTAAAGACATATATGTATTTATTAATCGACACCACAGATTTGTTTTTAAATAAACATGTGTACTGTTTAATTATTGTCTTATTTCACCCAAAAATAAAACACGATACTTGGTAGCAATAATTTATTGATAGTATTCATTATTAAGGTTGATCAATGTAATAACATGCCTTGAAAAGGAACGTATCAGCTTATCGGTCCATCGCAACAAATATTTGTCGGTCATGGCGTCTTCAAACTTGAGGCTCCGCTTCTCACCATTTCGATGAAACACTAGAGTATATTGCCCAATAATCATAAAAATATCCATCCAATGTGCGTTGAAACAATCCAAAGTACTTAAGAATTCTTCAAATGCACTATTTGAGAAATAAATCTTCCCATATCCAATAGTATCCAAAGTTACTTGTTTACGTTCTTCTTCTGTTGTATTAAATATAACGGTGACGTAATCATCAATCTCAAAGACTTTGCTTGGTTTGATTTTGTGCTGTACTCCATCATCCTGCTGACATCGAGAAGGAGATTTAAACACCTCATCCCAAGCGGATGATGAAGAGGAGACCGCCATTGATAAGTATTAGAGGTTTAGTTTTAACAATTGTCTAACCAAAAATTTATGATCTTCGTAACACTTGATATCTTTTTTCAGCCTACGTATTTTTCAAAGATGTTCTTGGAGTTTAACTCTAAGATCGACTGCCTTTGTCATAAGCTGAAGACTAAATGACTAAATTCTAACTTTAGCGCTAAATATTTCTTTCGTAAGGTATCACCCGTATGAATAATTCTTTGCTTAACATCCTTACCGAGATTCTTTTAAATAAGAAGTCATAACAGATAAAACAGCTAAAAACAGCTAAAAACCCGCTTAAAAACAGCTAGCGGTTTTTAAAAAACAGTTGAAAACCACTAAAAAAACAGTTCTGTTTAAAAACAGCCCTGTTTAAAAACAACCCTGTTTAAAAACAGCTCTGTTTAAAAACAGCCCTGTTTAAAAACAACCCTGTTTAAAAACAGCCCTGTTTAAAAACAGCCCTGTTTAAAAACAGCTAAAACAGCCCTGTTGTGTTGTTGTTGTTGTTGTTGCTGATTCGATTTGTTAGGATATGTCTATGTTCAATGATGTGCTATGACTTAGGGAATTAAATACCTAATAAACATGCTACGATACCGACTATTATTAATATCATTATATTTAACAATGACTAAGAATTCAAACATATCTTACCAATATTCCGAACAAACACGTTTAAAAGTACCGAAGGACGTGCATGTATTAACATGCTCGCCGTAGGTTTATTTCAAGCGAAAATCATTCGGGCTGAATCAAATCAGTACCTTAGCATTATCAAGAACCCGTTTTAAGTATTTTTCGATAAGTTTGTCGCAAATAGAATAAATTAATATCATTGCTATTATAACCATATGGAAGGTATAATAAATTTGATAATTCAGTATAACCATTACACTTCTAACATACGTATTTAACTGGGATTAGCATAACAACTATCGCTGTTTCTCTAAATATAAACTAAGGATAGAAGTATTCAGTTAAAACATTTATATAGAAATATTTAACTGAATTACTAGGCCAACAAAATTAATACAAATAATTTTATTTTTATATATTTATTTCAACATCATTCAAATAACAATATCTAAAATTATATAATACCTTTACATTATTCTGTGAACAATGCCACACACTTGAATCAGAATCGTGATTATAACATTCTGTTTTATTCATAAATGTGCTTAATTTAAGAATATCTTTATTAGGAATATTTACTATACAAGAATTAAAAACATCAAATTCTCTTAGAAAATTTGCTTTCATATCACCCTTTACCAAAATTCTTATATTATCAAATATATATGAAGCTATTATAGTGTCCAATATTTTTGGTATATCATTCAAATCAACATAACCAGCTTCCCAAAGTAGGCCATGATATTGGCCTTCTAAATAAACAACAGTTTTCAATTCTTCCGATTTTAAAAATTTCCGAGGGAAAGGAGGTTTAAAGAGATAAGTACTCAATCGTTCGCCATCATAGAATGACATCTCCTTTGGAATGAATACATTTGAAATATTATAACCTTGTATGTCAACACAAAGTACTTTGAGAACCATCTTTTAAAATCTATTATATTTTTAATATAATATTTATACTTGAACCATCTATTACTTACTAAATGTTTAATAAGAACCCGTATGTCTTAATATATAAGGATTTATATCACGCAATCTTATCTCCCTCCCTCCCTCCTCCTCCTTTAATATAAGAATGAAATTTTAATTTACCATTGATCTAGAGAAACCATTAGTATAAACTAATCTTTTAAACCAATAATATCTACAAAATCACATAATATAATAACTTTTTCAAACATCAACCCTCCCTAGGGTTTGTTTAAAAATTAAATAAAAATTGTTTCTCTACAAAAGTAATTTGTTTAATAATATAATCTGCTAATTTTGGGTTTATTCGGGTTTTGGACTTGTTTGGACCACTGCGGTTTTGCAGGTTTGTTTAAGCCACGTTTGGGTTTTTCGGGGTTGTGGGAAATACTTCTGTTTTACGGGTTTGTTTAAATCTCGATCGTTTTTTGGGTTTGTTCGGGTCCAAACAAACCCAAAAAACGATCGAGATTTAAACAAACCCGTAAAACAGAAGTATTTCCCACAACCCCGAAAAACCCAAACGTGGCTTAAACAAACCTGCAAAACCGCAGTGGTCCAAACAAGTCCAAAACCCGAATAAACCCAAAATTAGCAGATTATATTATTAAACAAATTACTTTTGTAGAGAAACAATTTTTATTTAATTTTTAAACAAACCCTAGGGAGGGTTGATGTTTGAAAAAGTTATTATATTATGTGATTTTGTAGATATTATTGGTTTAAAAGATTAGTTTATACTAATGGTTTCTCTAGATCAATGGTAAATTAAAATTTCATTCTTATATTAAAGGAGGAGGAGGGAGGGAGGGAGATAAGATTGCGTGATATAAATCCTTATATATTAAGACATACGGGTTCTTATTAAACATTTAGTAAGTAATAGATGGTTCAAGTATAAATATTATATTAAAAATATAATAGATTTTAAAAGATGGTTCTCAAAGTACTTTGTGTTGACATACAAGGTTATAATATTTCAAATGTATTCATTCCAAAGGAGATGTCATTCTATGATGGCGAACGATTGAGTACTTATCTCTTTAAACCTCCTTTCCCTCGGAAATTTTTAAAATCGGAAGAATTGAAAACTGTTGTTTATTTAGAAGGCCAATATCATGGCCTACTTTGGGAAGCTGGTTATGTTGATTTGAATGATATACCAAAAATATTGGACACTATAATAGCTTCATATATATTTGATAATATAAGAATTTTGGTAAAGGGTGATATGAAAGCAAATTTTCTAAGAGAATTTGATGTTTTTAATTCTTGTATAGTAAATATTCCTAATAAAGATATTCTTAAATTAAGCACATTTATGAATAAAACAGAATGTTATAATCACGATTCTGATTCAAGTGTGTGGCATTGTTCACAGAATAATGTAAAGGTATTATATAATTTTAGATATTGTTATTTGAATGATGTTGAAATAAATATATAAAAATAAAATTATTTGTATTAATTTTGTTGGCCTAGTAATTCAGTTAAATATTTCTATATAAATGTTTTAACTGAATACTTCTATCCTTAGTTTATATTTAGAGAAACAGCGATAGTTGTTATGCTAATCCCAGTTAAATACGTATGTTAGAAGTGTAATGGTTATACTGAATTATCAAATTTATTATACCTTCCATATGGTTATAATAGCAATGATATTAATTTATTCTATTTGCGACAAACTTATCGAAAAATACTTAAAACGGGTTCTTGATAATGCTAAGGTACTGATTTGATTCAGCCCGAATGATTTTCGCTTGAAATAAACCTACGGCGAGCATGTTAATACATGCACGTCCTTCGGTACTTTTAAACGTGTTTGTTCGGAATATTGGTAAGATATGTTTGAATTCTTAGTCATTGTTAAATATAATGATATTAATAATAGTCGGTATCGTAGCATGTTTATTAGGTATTTAATTCCCTAAGTCATAGCACATCATTGAACATAGACATATCCTAACAAATCGAATCAGCAACAACAACAACAACAACACAACAGGGCTGTTTTAGCTGTTTTTAAACAGGGCTGTTTTTAAACAGGGCTGTTTTTAAACAGGGTTGTTTTTAAACAGGGCTGTTTTTAAACAGAGCTGTTTTTAAACAGGGTTGTTTTTAAACAGGGCTGTTTTTAAACAGAACTGTTTTTTTAGTGGTTTTCAACTGTTTTTTAAAAACCGCTAGCTGTTTTTAAGCGGGTTTTTAGCTGTTTTTAGCTGTTTTATCTGTTATGACTTCTTATTTAAAAGAATCTCGGTAAGGATGTTAAGCAAAGAATTATTCATACGGGTGATACCTTACGAAAGAAATATTTAGCGCTAAAGTTAGAATTTAGTCATTTAGTCTTCAGCTTATGACAAAGGCAGTCGATCTTAGAGTTAAACTCCAAGAACATCTTTGAAAAATACGTAGGCTGAAAAAAGATATCAAGTGTTACGAAGATCATAAATTTTTGGTTAGACAATTGTTAAAACTAAACCTCTAATACTTATCAATGGCGGTCTCCTCTTCATCATCCGCTTGGGATGAGGTGTTTAAATCTCCTTCTCGATGTCAGCAGGATGATGGAGTACAGCACAAAATCAAACCAAGCAAAGTCTTTGAGATTGATGATTACGTCACCGTTATATTTAATACAACAGAAGAAGAACGTAAACAAGTAACTTTGGATACTATTGGATATGGGAAGATTTATTTCTCAAATAGTGCATTTGAAGAATTCTTAAGTACTTTGGATTGTTTCAACGCACATTGGATGGATATTTTTATGATTATTGGGCAATATACTCTAGTGTTTCATCGAAATGGTGAGAAGCGGAGCCTCAAGTTTGAAGACGCCATGACCGACAAATATTTGTTGCGATGGACCGATAAGCTGATACGTTCCTTTTCAAGGCATGTTATTACATTGATCAACCTTAATAATGAATACTATCAATAAATTATTGCTACCAAGTATCGTGTTTTATTTTTGGGTGAAATAAGACAATAATTAAACAGTACACATGTTTATTTAAAAACAAATCTGTGGTGTCGATTAATAAATACATATATGTCTTTAATGTAGAAATAATGCAATATTAATAATACCGTAAATACAACAATAAAATAAATACATAGCCTAAAATATAATTTTATTATAACTACCTAACCTAATATCACAGCCCTCTAAAGCCATCAGCTATCCGAGAAGATTGAAACAAAGATAGCTATGGTCAGTCTTAGCTGATGGAATTTCCGATGATTCCTCATACAATACTATATCTCTATGACCCCAGTGTTGAGACATGAAACAGTCTGTTTTAATAAAAATTATTTTATATCTAAGCGATTTAAATATATTTTTATTAATACTATGGAATTGATGGTTTTAAGCAACTATCTATGTTTTCTATACATTTCGGTGCATGTACCACATTGTGTTTTTCCACTTAACAAACCCAAAAAGACCTTTATAGGATGTTTTTCAAATATATTCTTAAAAGGCGCCCTTTGGCATCCGGAGTATCAAAGGTACTTTTTTCGCTATGTGCGCATAATATTTCCTTCTATTTAACTCCGAAACACCGATTTTGGCTTCTGCACATTTCCAAAATGTCCTTATTTTTTATTGCGGGGTTCTATAGGTATGGCTTAATAATAGATATATTAGATAAAACTATAAAAATCTGAGGTGCTGTTTTGACAGTTATTATGGTTTTACTGATAATTTGAAGACTTGGAAGTATAGCTTATTAATGCAAATACTGAAAAATTCGAATTTTTAGATGTGTCCTTTTGGCAGCTTTGGTGATTTTACTGGTGATACAGTAATTTGTAAATATAATTAATATACGAGGTATATTTCTACTAATAAATAAACATTATCAGTGCTTTGCACGACTTTATCATGTTAAGTGTTAATGCCCTAATGGTTTAATACATCTAGCACCGTTATTAATTGAGATATTTGAAATATTTCTTCGCTAGCTGGTAGGTACACTTATCTTTTATCAGTTTGCCAACTTTCACCTTTCCACCTTTAGCCATAAGGGCCCTAATCGTAAAAAACTATATCTCTCGAACCAATTAACCGAACGACTTTGGGTTTTTTCTAAACGTCTTATTACATCACCCTGAACACGACCTACGCATTAGATTTCAATTTTAACATGTGACAGGTGAGCTTGACATATCTTAATTGACAGGTGACAACCGCCCTCCCTTTACTCACTATCGGCTACAGGGTAAAACATAGCCCATTTAATAATGCTTTATAGTATTTTTACCCCCGCGAATTGATAGCTTTTGACCCCCTGTCAAATAATTTATAGATATGTTATGTGGAGTCAAGTTACCTAGTGGAATAATGTCCTTGTGTGAAGTATTTATTTTGACGACAACTAACGCTTAAGTAAATGTATCTTTGTCAAGAAGGCGTTACTATAATATTTTACCACACCAAAATTAAAAGTTACTCACCTTTCTGGCCTCAAAATCTGGTCGCAAATACACTGACACGCTGACACACAGCACCTACACAGTGTGGAGCTAATTTTGAACTTGGATCTTTTATTTCTATAATTAACGCATAGGCATCTGTTTTATTGCTTTTATTATGCAAATAAAGTAATATTTTACAACATTTTGAGGCGTTTTGGAGTAAGAAAAAACAATAATACCTTCGATTTTCCCTACTTGTGATATTAATAATGAAGTTTTTATATATTGTGATTAAAACAAGCAGAGTTTTTATAGCTCCCGTATTTACAAAAATACAATATTTATATTTAAGCTTGCCAAGCACATTCACCAAAACGACCAATCATTTACCAGTTCTTGTACTGTTATAACTTAACATTTTTGGTTAATTTTTTCACCGATTGAAAGGTCTTTTTAATATTTGTCTATTACAATATTTCAGTATTCTCTATCAGTAGTGTAATGGTTTAATACATATGGCTCCAATACCTTTTAAGGCTTTGAAATAATTTTTTCACTGCTCGCTAGAACTTGTTAACCTCTACCCTTTTACCAAATCTTACCTCTTTGCCTATAGGTATATGGGCACTGACCGCAATATTTCAATTTGTTGGATGTTTGTAATACTTGCAACGTGCATTTAGTCATCGGTAATCCCACTCTACAACGGTGGTTGTTGTCTTAGTTAGATATATAATAGTAATATTGAGAATGTGTTGTCTAATGACTATAAAGAACCCACACATCCTAGTGATAATATGATGAATGTTGTCCAACTCTTTGATAATGCTTCCTAGTATAACGTGCTGTTTACTATGTTAGTTAGTGCCGATTCAGTCGCGGCCATATACTATATTATTATGGTAGACCCAGCCTTACCTGAGATAAGTGATTAGACATTTTTTGGTGGATATAATTACCAAGTGACTACATTTATACCTATCTAGCACCCTCCACACAAACGATATTTAGGTATTTTTGTTTTTAAGTCTAACCCAAACCACCCTGTAGTATTAAATTACCGTTGTATGTGCAAAATTCTAAGTATATTACGCAATATAACATTTTCAATTTGTAATGCTATTTATCGATTTATCCTTCGTCGTCTATTACACAATTCTACCGTGCTTTTAGAAGTTTTAAACACTTTGCGTTAGGAAAAATAATAATACCATCGACTTACTTGTATTTTTATCATTCGTTGGATATTAATAATGTAATAATTTTTACCTCATTTTTATGGGTTCAAGGGACGTTTTTTGGTACTTTAGTGATTTTTTAGATGTTTTAGCAGCTCAATTCAGAGAAGTTTTTAGTTGTTTATTACGTATCTTTAAACCGTACAATACCGTACCGATATTAACAAAAAATTGGGGTTGTTTATAAGCGATGTTTAGACTATTTTTACCTATTTTTCTCTCATTTAGTGGCAAAAATGAACTTTTGGAGCTGTTTGTCGATTATAAACGATCTGTAGCCATAGGTATCGTATTTACCATAATTTAAACTTAATACCTATGAATAATGCAAATACCCTAATGGTTTTAGACCTTCAACTCAGTACCTATCTATAGCCTACAGCTGTTTTAGTTACAACAAGTCTTTTCTATATAATACACCTTGTTATTTGTGCTAAAATTGCAAATTCAATAAGCAGTTGACCTTCTATATAAGTACCGTTGGACCGCTGCATTAAATGTGATTTACTTGAATACTCGTAATTTTAGTTTAAAACGTAAAATATTATCAATTTATTGAGTTCTAAACGGTACTTCAGTTAGAAATATACCCCTTAAACACCTGTTATTGACATTTTTACCTTTAATTTGATACCAAGAAGTATTAGTACAGGGGCTGTACCTACCCTTATTTTTTTTGTTAGCGTCTACTTATTGTACTGATCTAACCAACTGATGAATTACTGTATGGCAAATTACCTACCCACCTCATTAATGTGACCTAAACCTATGAGTCAAAACATGTCGTGATACGTTTTTAACAGTCCATTAGATTGTTATTGTAATTAGTGCTATCCTTTTCTATCTTATATGACAATATTATATCGTGTAAGTCATACAGATACTTCATAGAGGTTTTGTGTGTCTATAAATCATACTGTACATATAGGCATTGACAAACTTTAGGGTTTTTCAGGTTCCACATTTCAGCACGATGTACCGTCGGCTGCTCTGTATAAATAATTTTACGTATTAATGATTTAATTATATAGAATCGTTATGCGCTTTTATTATCATCATCATCCATCAGCTTGTCTCGTCCTCTTTATGCACTTAAAACTTTTTCCAGTTTAGCAAATACTTCATTATAATTACCCTTTTAAACATCTGTTACTATTTTATCTATATAATTTTACTTTGCGTGATAAATGCCATCCTAGAAAATAAATTGAAATGAAATTAAAAAAAGTATCTATAATGTATTTGCGGTTTTTAAATTAATAGAACATAATAGCATATTGGGGTTAGTTATATTTTTCTCCATAATTTGATATCAAAATGCATATATGTGGGGGTTGAATGGGGTGACTACCCTTATTTATTTTAAGTGTTTACATGATCAAGAAGAGTTCAAAGAGGTTTTAGCTGTTTCTTAGGTATATTAAAACAATATTGTACATACAAGTTATAGGTATTAGTAGAATTTATGTTATTTATATCCTTTCTTTGTGCAAATTTTATTTATTTTTCTCACTTTTACCTGTTTAAGACCTGTTAAATATACATTTTTAGATGTTTTAGTCGTTTATTAGATGTTGATTAACCTGTTCAGCAGGGTTTAATTGTTTATTGCACATTCTTTAAACATTGCTGTAAATAAATACTGCAGGTATTACCAAATTTAATTATAGTACCAAATTTAATTATAGTTACAGCTAATTTTATTTTCTGTTTATGTTCCCTCTACACTTTAACAAGTATATTATTATTAATCTTACGTCCCCTATAAAAACTACTATTATATGAGGTATGTAAATATAATTAATATACGAGGTATATTTCTACTAATAAATAAACATTAACAGTGCTTTCCACGACTGTGCTGTGTTAAGGCCTTAATGGTTTAATACATCTAACGCCGTTAGTACTTGAGATATTTGAAAAAAATTTTCACTTCTAGATAGGTCCTATATACCTCTGCCTACAACCAGAATTACAGCGCTTCGTCTTGAGGCATAAGGGCACTAATCGCAAAATACTATATCTTCCGAACCAGACAACCGATCGTGTTCGGGTTTTCTCTAAACGACTTATTACATCACCCTGAACTCGACCCACGTGTTAGATTTTAATTTTGACATTTGACAAGTCACAGGTGGTCTTGACATATCTTAATTGACAGGTGACAGCCGCCATCTTTTCCTAAACATAATATGACGTCATCCTAAACACGTGGCCTATAATGAATACTATTGCCCAAGTAGCTAACGCCCAAGTAGCTAATGCCAAAGTAGCTAACGCCCAAGTAGCTAATGCCCAAATAGCTCACGCCCAAGAGTGCGACATGACAGATGACGTATGACATATGACACGCGCCTGCGCACTGCCTGGGCATGCGCAGAAGGGACCTCCGCAAATTGGCGTTGAAACCCTCTTCCCCCTCTACTAATGCTCGGTATATTCTAATCAAGACTGTTTCTTCTGCTCCCCATTGGCGGTGTGCTAGTGTTTTTAGTATATTCATACGTTTCAGACAATCCGCTTTGATTTCCTGAATGTGTTTTTTCCAGGTAAGTTTACTATCAAAGGTTAGGCCAAGGAATTTAAGGTTGTCTACTGCTTCTAAGGGGGCCCCGTTCAGTGTTACATGGGGGATATAGTTTGTTCTTCTTCTGCTAAATCTTATGATTTTAGATTTTGAGGTCGAAAATCTAAATCCTGTTTTCTCTGACCAGTTAAATAGATCATTCACTGCATTTTGAAGTAGGGTACATATAGTTGAAGGATTTCTGCCTGTGCAGTAGAGAATTAGGTCATCTGCATAAAGGGCATATTTGACTGGCGACCGAATCCCGTCGCAAATGTCATTAATGATTAGGTTAAATAAAGTGGTGCTAAGAACTGCTCCTTGTGGAACTCCATCTTCTAGAGAAATATGGTGGGATATTTTTCCATTAGCAGACACTCTGGCAGTTCTATTACAAAGAAAGTTTTGTATAAACTTTAATATATTGCCGGTTAGGTTGATTTCTTTTAACTTGTCGTAAATTATTGGCTTCCAAGCTGTGTCGAATGCACTTTCTATATCGAATATCACAGCAACGACGTCTCGTTTTGCCGAGAAAGCATTAGCGATTTCAGTTTGTAAAACTACTAGATTGTCAACAGTGTTTCGATGAGGTCTAAATCCTGATTGATTTTGATTTAATAAGTTGTTATATTCCAGGTACCAAAGTAGGCGTTTGTTTATCATCTTTTCCAGTAATTTACACATTGTGCATGTTAGTGATATGGGTCGGAATGAATTTATATCAGGTGTAGTTGCACTATTTTTCTTAAAAGGTAGTATAATGGATTGGTTCCATAAAGTTGGAAATTTTTGCCTAGACCATATTTTATTGTAAAATTCTAGGAGTTTGTCTAAGCTTGAAGTAGAGAGGTTCTTAAGAAAGATAAAAGGAATATTGTCTGGTCCTGCAGCCGAGTTTTTACATGTAGAAAGAGCATGGATGAGTTCTTGCTGTGTGAATGGGAGATTAAGTGAGTCAGAGTGTGGTAGTACTTTTGGTTGAATTGTGTGCATTATTTGAGGATTGTTGTTATTTTTTGCTTTCTTTCGGAAATGTTCTGCAAGTATGTTGACCATAGTTTGGCTGTCAGTAATAATTTCGTCATCTCGTTTAATAGCAGATATTTTTGAGTTTGTATTATGTCCTTGCATTTGCTTGATTTTAGTCCAAACTTGGGTAGGAGGTGTCTCAACTGTTATTGTGTTCACATACTTGCACCAGAATAGTTGTTTGCTCTCTTTAAGTACGCGTCTGGACTTAGCTTTTAGCTTTTTGAAACAAATTAGGTCATCTTGAGCTCGCGTTCTGCGATATTTATTTAGGGCCTTTTTGCAGTCTTGTACAGCAGTTTTGCAAGCCGTATTCCACCACGGGACGACTTTTCTTGTTAAGTTTATTTCATGTGTACCGATATATTTCTCGGCGGCTGATGTTATGCATTTGACTAACTGATCTGTGGCTTGATCGATATTGTCATCTAGTTCTAGTTGATCTGTTTGAGTTTTGATACAAGAACTAAAGCTGACCCAGTCGGCGTGAGCAAGTTTCCATTTGCGTACAGTATTGTATGCTTTGGGTACATTGTTTGAAATAATTATGGGATAGTGGTTGCTGTCATACAAACTGTCCAATACTTGCCAGTTAAGTGTGGTTGCTGTTCTGGGATCACTGAAGCTAAGGTCGATGGATGAAAATGTTCCCGATGCTATGTTAAAGTGAGTGTTGTTTCCTGTATTCAAGAGACAAAGGTTGGTAGTATTTATTGTCTTCTCCATGACTTTTCCTCTTCCAAATGTTTGTTTAGATCCCCACATTGTGTTATGCGCATTAAAGTCACCTACTAGAATAAATGGATTGGGTAATTGTCTTACGAGGTTTTGGATTTGTATTTCTGTTAGATTATGATTAGGTGGAATGTAGACGTTGCAGATTGTAATTTTGTTCGGGCACCAAACATTTACAGCTATAGCTTCCAGATCGGTAGTAATTGGAAGCTTCTGAGAAAAAAGATCGGTGGATACAAATATTGACGTTCCTCCACTAGCTCGAGCATATTCAGTTCTGAGTTGATGGTAGCCTTCAAAATTTTTCAAAGCTTTCTTATGTTGATCTTTAAAGTTTGTTTCTTGGAAGCAGATTATGTCAGGTAGATAATCGGAAATTAGCTGTTGTATACGATGTATGCGAGGATAGAATCCGTCGCAATTCCATTGTATCAGGTTGAATTTAATTTTTAGTTTGCAGACTCTTGTGACTGTTGAGTGCTGTCTAAATGTATGTCTTCTTCACTTAGATCTATAGAGGATTGTGAAAAAACGCTTGAAATGCTTCTTGTTTCTAGTTCATCAGTAGCAAGATGTGTTTTAATTTTTTTGGTTAGTCGAGTAAATCTGTTTTTAATGGACCTTTCATTTAAAAATGGATAGATATCATACATATTGGACAAAAGAGATTTAACATCATTTGTGAATTGTAAAGCTTCTTGGTAAGGGTTGTTGTTATCATAGGTGTTTTCCAAGAAAGCAATAAAATGGTCAGCTGGAAGAATAAATTTTTTAGGGGTGGTTTGATATCTCTCTTTTATTATAGTTTTAGTGTTTTCTGAAAGTAGACGTTCTGAGCTAGGTTCAGTTTTTCGCTTTTTCTTAGTTGGTTTGGGAGGATTTTGTTGCTTAGGAATGCTTGTGGGTGGTGGCATGTTTGAGACTCCCGGGAAGGTCACGTTTGAGGCTTCATCTTGAGGGGTAGAGTTTTCGCTTGTTGTTAAAGTATCTGAAAGCTGTCTTTTTTGTGAATGTATATTGACAGTTAGAGATTCATCTGGCTGAACTTCTATGCTAAAGGTGTTAGCGTCACTGGTGGCTTGCGTTGAGTGATTTTCTATTTGTAATGTGGCTGGAGGTGGGTTTGAGCAATTATTTGCGATATGTCCAGTTTGTTTACAGATAAAACATTCCATTTTATCCGTGGAAAGAAAAATTCTGTGCTCATTTCTATCATAAGGAATTACTAGAGATGTTTGTAACTCAAAAACGTCTGTTGGAGGAAAGACAAAGACTTGTCTTCTAAAGCTAAGTATATGGCTGTATTCATCAGTGGGGATGCCTGCTTTTAGGAACGAGACAGGAGATGCTAAATTAAGGCCTAGACCTTTGATGGCCGTTTCTGCGGTATCATGTGGAATAGATGGGCTGATATTTGAAATTACGATTCTCTTAGTTGGGGAAACTAATCTTCGTATGTTTAGTTGGAAATTTCCTACTGTGATGACGGGGTGTGTCCTGATAAGTTAATCAACCAGATTTTTGTTTGATAGATATATGCATATTCTATTGTTTGAGATTCGAGATGCAAAAGTGATGTTTTTAGGGCTTATAATGTCTCTATCTAAATCCTGGGGATAACATGGAGTCGAACTAAGGAATTAATATAAACAATCCTTTTAATTACTAACTACTTTATTAAACCCCAAAATCAGTAATACATTGGTACGGTATTAATTTCAATACGCGACTGCTGTTCTCAGCATCAATGTACTCCTCGCATTTTTGCACATAAAAAAAAGGTTACTATAAAAAACGACCAGTTCAATAATGCACGGTCGAAAAAGTTATTAAAATAAACAACCTGCGAATACACTGCACTCTCCCCCCTCTAATAGAGAAGCGCAAATCGACCCCTTCGATAACTCATGCATTTATAAAAACAACATAATATGCAATTAAAAATATATAGTGGACCTTATTTACGTATACTCTAGCCTAATTGGCTTTTTAACATTTCGCTTGGGCCTATTACTTTTCGAAGAGGACGGTGTACTCAGTAGATCCGTTATCTTTGCCCTAGGTGGGCTTAGGTTTATGTCAGGAGGATTTATAATAGGGCTAGGATGACGGTCGCTGTCATTACCCTTAAACTCCCTAGGGGAGACACCAGACTCAACGATTTCATCGTTACCTCCCCTTGAATGTTTTACATTTTCATAATGGTTATCATTTGTAGGTAAGGTACACTTAACCTTGGTTTTTAAAATTTGATTGGTATGTCGCTTCCAAGTACGGTTAATATCGGGAACAAAAACTATATACGTTCTTCTACCGATTATTTTATTAATTATAGCGGGAATCCAGCTAACCTTATTTATTACCCTGTAATCCCTGACTATCACCTTCTCACCTACTACAAATGGAGGTCTTTCCTTCCCCCCCGAATATTTAACTTGCCTAGATTGGTTCTGTTCAACTTTTTCCCCTATTTCTACAGGAGGCTTTAACAAATCGAACCTAGTACGAATATCGCGCCCGAACATTAAAATTGAAGGTGAAACACCGGTAGTAGACTGAGGTGTTGTACGATATTCGAATAAAAATTTATTTAATGAAGAGCAAATATTAATATTTTTATCATTTCCCAGTGCATTTTTTAAAGAATTTTTGACAATCTTAACAGCAACTTCGGCGGCTCCGTTTGACTGAGGGTTAAAAGGAGACGAAGTAATATGTGTGATTTGGCGACTTATCAAGAAGTCTTCGAATCCCGCACTAGTAAAATTTCTTGCGTTATCTGACATTACGTAACGTGGTAAGCCAAATCGAGAAAATAATGCATCTAATACTTTTACTGTAAAAGCAGAAGTGATAGTTTTAGTAGGGAAACATTCAATCCACTTTGAATACGCGTCAAAAATTATGAAAAAATAGCTCCCTAGGAATGGTCCAAAATAATCAATGTGAATTTTGTCAAATACCTCGTCAGGCCATTTCCAAGGTATTATTTCACTTTTTACAGGTGAGGATTTATTTATAGAACAATTAGGGCACTCTTTTGCCACATTCTCTATATCTAAATTTATACCTGGCCAAAAAAAATGCGCACGAGCAATACTTTTCATCTTGACCGCTCCTAAATGAGATGCGTGTAATTGTGCTAACATGCGTTTTTTTAACGACTCTGGTATAACAATTCTATTATTCCATAGCAGAATGCTATCTTCGACTGTCAATTCATTTCTAATAGGATAAAATCTGTTTATGCTCGCATTTTTCTTGGCACTTTTCGGCCAACCAATTTTAACATATTTAATTACTTGATTTAGAACACGATCAGATTTAACTTGTTGTTTAATTAATTCATAGTTGACCGCCGTCAATTCTTTTTCCGCAAAATAATTACAGTAATTCAGGTCTACACACTTCCATTCACTCCCGTCATCATAACTCTCTAACGGCAAACGGGAAAAAAAATCTGCAGTATTTTTTGTAGACTTGATATATTCGATTTTATACCTATAATTGGACAATATGACGGCCCACCGACGAAGTCTATTTGCAGAAAACTGCGGAATTCCTTTTTTGGGATTAAAAATAGCCATTAAGGGCTTATTATCCGTAACCAAAATAAATTCTCTATTATATAAATATTGATTAAACTTGCACAATCCAAAAATAATACTTAATCCCTCTCTTTCAATCTGACTGTAGTTTTGTTCGGCACTTGTTAATGTTCGGCTAGCGAATGCAATTGGTTTTTCTTGTTTACCCGGTAATATATGACTGATTACGCAACCGATCCCATATGGGCTTGCATCTGTTGTCAATTTTAATTCGTATTCCGGGTTATAATGTGTTAATACACCAGCAGACATTAACGACTCCTTTACCTTTTCAAAAGCTGAGTTACACTCTTGCGTCCATACGAATTGTACATTTTTTTTTAACAAGTTATGCAAAGGATGTAAAATTGTTGCAAGATCCGGCACAAATTTTCCGTAATAGTTAATTAACCCGAGTACAGACTGAAATTGCGTAACATTTTGAGGAATGGGCGCATTTTTTATTGCAATAATTTTATCTTGACATGTATGTAGCCCTTCCTTATCTATTACGTAACCCAGGTATTGAATTTCGCTCTGGTTAAAACTACACTTATCAGGACGAACACGAAGACCCGCATCCTGCAAACACGAAAATACGTCTTCTAAACGCTTGTTATGTTCATTTTGATTTTTTCCACATATCAAAATGTCGTCCAGAAAAACCACTGCACCATCTATATGCTGCAATAAAGATTCCATAATTTTTTGGAATTTTGCGCATGCGCAGGCTATACCGTATGGTAAACGTTGATATTGGAACAATCCCTTATGCGTAGATATTGTAACGAGTTGTTTAGATTTGTCATCCAGGCAGATCTGCGCGTATGCTTGTGACAAATCAATTTTTGAAAAAATAGCGCCTCCCTGTAACTGACAAAAAAGATCATCTATCCTGGGTAGCGGATACTGGTCTACCTCTAAAACAGGATTGACAGTTATTTTAAAATCTCCGCAGATACGCACAGATCCATCTTTTTTCAGTACAGGTACAATAGGGGTTGCCCATGGAGAATAATCGACAGGTTTTAAGATTCCTACATCTACTAATCGATCTAACTCCGTATTAACTTTATCTTTTAAGCCATATGGCAACTGCCTCGCCCGAAAAAATTTAGGTGTTGCTGTCTTATCTTTTAAGTTTAGTGAAACAGTACCTTTACTAAAAGTTCCCAACCCGGGCAAAAAAAGTTTATTATATTTGTTCATAATATGTTCTACGGTAATAGTTTTAACTTCCGAAAAATTAATAGTTGATATAGTTAACTTGAAAATTTTCATAAAATCGCGCCCTAAAATTGGGATTGCTCCATTTTTCACGACAAAAATACCTAAATTGTGAGACATACCATTATAATTAATTTTTAAGGTGATGAGGCCTAAAGGGCTCATTTTGTTGCCATTATAAAAATGTAAAACTTTATTTGTCGGCATTAATTGGTAATTTTTAAAATTACATAAGTAGAAATTTTCTGAAATCGCGGAAATACTAGCTCCTGAATCAATTTGAAATAAATAATCTTTATTATCAATTAAAATGTGGACATAATAAGGTTCACTACTTACAGAGCATGAGTATATCGAATAGAACTCGTCGATGTAATCCTCATTTTCTAAATAATTTTGATAATTTTTTGTATGGTTCGTTCTCGGAGCACTTTTTCGCGGACACACTGGTGCTAAATGACCCTTCACTTTGCACAAATTGCACGAAAAATCACGGTAACGGCACTGGTTTGTTAAATGATTCATTCTTCCACAAACCGCACACTTTTGAGCACCGCTAGCACGACCACTGGTAGTAGCACTGTAACCCGAGTTCTCAAGTCTATTCTGCGATCCTGAAGCTGCATTTTGGCGCCTTCGTTCCTGTGTTATGCTATGAATGCCGGGCTCAATCTTAATTGATTGTTCAGTTAAAAGGGTGTTTTGTTTTGCGGCCGTTTTAGCACTTGCTATGCGAATGACACTAGCAAAATCGCACTTTATGTCTTCTTCAAAAAGTCTGTCTTGAACAGCACCCCTTTCAAAACCAATCACGAAACGGTCCCGTAAGGTCATATCCAAAATGTCGGCCTTGAACTCACATTTTACTGCAAGGCTACGCACCCTTGCTGCCCATTCTTGAACACTTTCTTGAGGTGATTTTTCTGCGTAGTAGAATTTGTAACGGAATGCAAACACTGACTCGGAGGTTTTAAAATGCTCGTTCATTAACTTGACTAAATCTTCGTAAACCTTGTCTTCAGGTTTGGATGGTAATGAGAGATTAAATACCAGTTTATAGGCTTCTTCACTTAAGGCATTTAGTAAAATTGCTCTCTTTTTTCCTTTGTCAGTAACTTCATTTGCTGCGAAATAGTTTTCTAATCGGCGAATAAAAATAGTCCAATCGCTAGTCTGAGGATCGAACTCTCGAATGTGTCCCATAGCGTTGGTCGCCATCTTACGTCTTACAATTTCTGCCGGTACCTCTCGATAACTATTGTTATATTATGACGATTTCAATTAACCATTTCCTCGTCGCCACTGCTAAATCCTGGGGATAACATGGAGTCGAACTAAGGAATTAATATAAACAATCCTTTTAATTACTAACTACTTTATTAAACCCCAAAATCAGTAATACATTGGTACGGTATTAATTTCAATACGCGACTGCTGTTCTCAGCATCAATGTACTCCTCGCATTTTTGCACATAAAAAAAAGGTTACTATAAAAAACGACCAGTTCAATAATGCACGGTCGAAAAAGTTATTAAAATAAACAACCTGCGAATACACTGCAATAATCATACAATTTAAGGCTTTCCTCAGCATGAAAGACGATAGCTTGATCTTTTTTGGGAAAAACTGGTTTAGGTACCGATTTTGCGGCGGTCAAATAAGAGGTTGCATTAGTTTGATTTTGGCTTTTCTTGTAAGACAGTGTTATGGGGGGCTGTTAAATTACTTTCTGGGATGTTTTGGCTGCTTTTGTAGTCAGAAGCAGCGTTTTTGTTATCACTCATAGTATTAGTTTAGGTGTCTATGAAGTTCGATAGTCCGGTAATCATCGCTGCGTGTTGTTGGTTGCCTGTGTTTAGGCGCCAAGCAGCGTGGACACCGGCCGGTTGGAACCGTGTACTCGGTGCGATGCTTGACCTTGCAGTTTTTTGGTTTCTTACCACTGATAAAAAAGGATACGTGGTGTACGCTGATTATGTTAAATTAACAAGTACTTTAGATGCGGTTCTTTGGCACAACAAAACCAATTTTGGGGGGTATTTTTGCTTCTAAGTTGGAATTGACTTCTGCTTCAGTTCCACTTCAAAGAAAAACCATCTCCATATACTCGTAATCACTGTATTTAGTTAAAAATCGGGAACAACTCAGGCAGGTGTTTACTCGTCGAGAGTTTACACGCGAAATCCAACCAGAGGATTTAAATATAAGGATATTACATTTATTTTATCTTCAATAATTGTAAACTATGAGAGGTATGAAAATTTTGGAACCGTTCAAAGTGTCTGGCTATTTTAAATTTTAATACATACAGGGTGTAATATAAAGGTGAGAAATAAATTAAATTATAGATACCTGAGTAAAAAATAATATTTTTTTTTTTAATATAGGTTCTGACCATAATTTTTTTTTCAGAAAAACCTAAGGAAATATCCTTGTGCGATTGCTCATGGTAAAAATGTTTATTTTATATTATGTGTGAAATTTAGCCTTACGATTTGATGTAAAGGACCGATCTACCTTTATTACGGCCTGGCAGGCCCTTCAGACAGCGCCAAATGTTTTTTTTTTAAATTTAAATGTGTAATATTAAAATATCAGCCTTGATGAAATGACATGATCTCTTTTTTTTTGCTTTTTTGTAGGGTTCTTCAAGCATGGCCCCCTTCGGGTAGCTAGGCATCACAAAATGGTTTCAATCGTGCAGATTACAAACAGCAAAATATAGGAGCTTGTTGAAACGGCCTTACTAGAAGTCGTTATGTCTATAAGTCCTTGAAGCATATTATTACGTATATAATAAATGCAAAGTAATATACCTACCTAACCGTAATATTAAAATTCATACACTTACCTCGGTATTCCAGGTACATCAACCCAAGGCACTTCAAAAAATCGCAAAGTTGCGGAAACACTTCCTATACATTCCATCCTCTCTGTGTCCTTACTAACTGTCGTCTCACATGTTCTGCTTTTTATTGTCACGTCTGTTAGGGTTATTTTGATTCTTTCGCCCTTTTGAGCCTCAAAACGATAAACGCAACTAAAAAACAATAAATGAGAATAATTAAGCGTGAAAACAGCGACAGCTAAAGTGTCGCGTCACATATTACTAATAATAAACCAGTACCGAAATCTACGATAATTTTAGAAAAATGAGCAACGTTAATTTTTCAAATTTGAACGAATTCTTACGATAAAACTAACATCCTGAAGAAGGGACCTTTTTTCGGAAGTCACTTTGATCTAAAGAGAAAGTAAAATGTAACAATCGTGTGACACTTGCAATTTGTATAGGCCTTGAGAAATAGTTTCTTGATAAAGTCCTTACAATTAATTACTGACGTCACAGCTTTTAACGTAATGCTTGATTCAAGTCATGTCGGTGATTAAATCGTATATATTTTTTAATTCTGTCAGGATTTAAATAAGCTTCAAAATGATCATTTCTGCATGATTTAATATTCTTGTATTTTTTGAGTACCCTATATAAAAAGTCAAAAATTGTTCGTAGCCTATTTTTTTAAGATGGTTACAAAAATGTTTTTTTAACGATATAAAAAATAGGGATTGCATATGATAGGAACTTATATTAATAAATTACTGTCCGATTACTGTTTACCTTATATTTTTGGAACCTCCTCTGCCATATAAGAAAATATCACCAGGCGAACGAAATTTTTGCTGGGCTTCGTTATTTAAAAAGCCAAATTTCCTTGAGCACGGACCTTCACCATATGGGTCTCCGTCTAAGTGCAAGTCAACAAATTCATATAGTGCCTTAAAACTTACAGGGCTGAAAGAGATTAATCAAATAATATACAAGAAATTAAAAATTTTAATTCACTTATTATTGGATAATGAGTACCGGTAATGTTGCAAAGTGTAATAATACCTCTAAAAATACTAAAATGTAAAAAAAGTCGCTCTACAGAGTGGTTTAAAAATGCCTAGATATAAAAATTATTATTTCTTTTTTTAAAGAGTACGTCATAATTTATAGTTTTTGTTGAGGATTAAACCAGGCAAAGTTTATGTAATGTTTCTTATTATACTCACAGCCAATATAAAAAATCTGTGCATTTTTGAAAAGGACTAGAAATTGAAATTGCGTATTGTGAAGTATATCGAAACTAAATTAAAACTCGATTTGAGGGACGTCCGTCATCTTGAAAAAGGGTAAAATGGTTTTCCCTTATATTGTACGTTCTTTCAACTTTATGCAATAAAACTATAAAAAAAACGTGTTGACCACAAAAAAAATACTACATACCCAATTTATTGGAACTTCAAGGGGCCTAGCTTAATTAATTTTTTTTTTGATTTGGTATTCAGTAACGGACATATACAATAGCAAAATTACTGCACATTCCGTGAAAAAACCGCATGCGAAAAATAGGCCATTTCAGAAAAACTACCCCTTATTTTTGCTACGTATTTGTCAATAACTTTTTAAATCAGAATGGCACGGAAATAATTTTTAAATAAAAAATGGATTTCTTTTTGTTGTTCTTATAGTTTTTGCATAAAGTTTATTTATTTATTTATTTATTTATTTAGGATACAAACAGGAAATCCCATAGACAGTATCCACTAATTTTATAATAAGTAAATTATATCTATCCTACAACAATATCAGTACTTATAAGCTAATAATATTAATGATTGGATAACAATACAAAAAGAAGTATTTGCCATTATGGCAAATGCCTATGATAGGTAATAATAACAACATGAAAAAACGAAGCATTATGATACTTATTTAATTATTCTAAAAGCCTTCGTTTTAGAGACTTTTTAATTCTATTCAAAGATGTTGAAAAGAAATCTAGATCTAGGTCCGAAAAATAGCGATTCGAGTTTCTCATCATTCGACTGATTGGTGAGTTTTGAGAACTATTTGTATGATGAAATGGAGTATAAAAAATGTATTTATTTCTTAGTTGTCGCGGTGCAACATTGAACGCCATCCTTGAGACCAGATATGGAGAGTCAACCCTATTCGAGGATATTTTAAACATATAAACCAAGTCCGATAAAATTCTTCGATTCCGCAGAGACAATATACAAAAATGCAATCTTACAGTATTTATGTCGTGAAGTATATAATTTTGCTTAAATAGTAGACATCTCAAGAATCTGTTTTGCACCCTTTCCAATCTATCTATATATACAGCATACATTGGATTCCATACAACAGATGCAAAATTTAACTTGCTATACACATACGCATAATACAAGCACATCAAGGATTTAGTGTTCTTAAAGTATTTAGCCTGCCTAGTAATAAAGCCCAAAATCTGACAACAACTGGACGCCAAGGAGTTTATATGTTTATCAAATAAAAGCTTCTCATCAAGAACTACGCCAAGGTCCCTTATTTGATTCACTTTTTTAAGAACGCTTCCATTAATTAGATAGTCTTGGTTATTTAAATTTTTATTTCTAGAAAATGAGATCACGCAGCATTTATCTATATTGATAAACAAATAATTTTTTTTGCAATATGTGATAAAACGCAGGAGATCTTCTTGTACGAGGTCACAATCGACCAATGAACGAATCTGCTTATACATTTTCAAATCGTCCGCATAAATTACAAAGTCACAATTCAAGAAGCAGCTTTTAATGTCATTTATGTAAATAATAAATAATAACGGCCCTAAATGCGATCCTTGTGGCACCCCGGAGGAAACTGGAAGAATATCAGAATTGACTCCATTTATACATACTCTGAACTGTCGATCTGACATATAAGATCTAAACCATTCCAATAGGCTACCACTTACACCGATCAATTTTAGTTTATTTAGCATGAGAACCTGATCAACTTTATCGAATGCCTTACTAAAGTCGGTGTAAATGGCATCAACCTGAACACGTTTATCCATACTTTCTTTTATGAAGTCCGTATAGATTAAAAGATTGCTTTCAATGGACCTATTAGCCATAAATCCGTGTTGCTCCAAGATGATTTGTCCTTTCACAAGATTAAAAAGATATTTATAAAGTAATTTTTCAAGTAGTTTGGCAAATATGCACAATTTACTTATCGGACGATAATTATTGGCGAGATTCTTTTGACCACCCTTAAAAATTGGTACCACATTTGACAGTTTCCATTTCTGGGGAAACAAACCGGCTTTAAGAGATTGGTTGAACAGTAAAAATAGGGGCAAAGAGAGGCCAGAAGCACAGTTCTTGGCAAAAACAGATGGAATGCCATCCGGACCAGCTCCCTTTTTGGGGTCCAGCTGTCTCAGGCCATCAAACACTTCCTGTTCAGAGAACTGAAGATGAGATAGATGATCATGCGATGGAGCAACATATCGGCCATCATTGTTATTATTCGAACTGTTGTTTTGATTGACATATGTTGACTTAATAAACACACTTTCAAAATAATTAGCGAACATGTTGCTGATCTCAAGATGATCGTTAGCCTCTAGATTGTTATAATTCATTGATGATGGAATACCTGTATTTTTTTTTATTTAATGATACAAATTGCCAAAATTTTTTATGATTAACCGGTATTTCATTCTCAATATAATCAACATAACTTTCGAAATCTTCACGAATTAGTTGTTTAGTCCTACTCCTCAAAAGCTTAAAAGTGTCATAGTCTGTTTGATTTTTATAAATTTTCCACTTTTTGTGAAACTTGTTTTTTTCCTTTACTGCTTTTATTGTAGCCTGTGAGAAATAAGGCGGATATCTTCTATTTTTACGAATTACAGCAACCCTTTCGTGAATAATGTTATTTAGGATATTATAAAATTGAGTTATATTTTCATCCAGCGACTTGTTACTAAATAAGTTTGTCCACATTATTTTCATTAAATCACTATTGATTAGGGGATAATTTGCCCTTTTAAAGTTTAAAAAATGTTCATTAATATTATGTAAGGTTTTGGGAGAGGATAACATTAGATTAAATTCGAGTGCTGGATGGTAGAGATCTTCATTCACTGCGGGAGTGCTGCAACGCGTGATTTCCTTGACTATATTACTGTTACATAAAACAAGATCTAAAATTTTATTACTATTATTTTTTATATTGTTGAATTGCATAAGACCCGCAAAAGAAAATGAATCTACAAGATCTGAGTGATCTTGACCAACATTAGTTGGTATAAGAAATATATTAGTGTCATTCATAACCCAGTTTATTGTAGGGCAATTCATATCCCCACATACCAAAATTGTACCATCATTCACATGCTGACTCACCCAAGTCATTTTGGAAACAAAACAGGAAAAAGCGTATTTGTCATTAGGAGGTAAATACACAGAGCACACATACAGTTTTAACTTGCCAAGTTTTAAAAGCACCCACACATCCTCAGCATCGCTAAGAAACTCTGTAACAGGGACGGCTGCTAACCTAACTGATAGAACTTGGAATAGAAGGGTATAAGGACCCCCTTTTTTCAAGATAACGGAAACAAAAATAGGTAAATAATACAAAAATTATTTTTTTTATTAAAAAGATAAAACCTTTAATTTAATTATTGGAGAGAAGATTCAATTTTTTACTTACTTAAGAGCTGTCGAATCTGCCAACTTCAGTTCTAGGGTCAATGTGTCTCCTGAGGTAAGATAACTTTCTGTTAAGGTACATGGTCTAGGAAATGTCGTTCTATTACCTAACAAGGAGTGTTCGCAACTTCTAGGCACATGTTCCCGACAAAATCTTGCTAAAAGAGTTACATTTTTACCCCCCTTGGCCGAAGGTGTCGTAATGGTTTTTGTTATTGCATTAGACCCGTAGTTGTTTGGATTGTACTTTTCTTTACTTCCACTAAAAAAATGTATTTTACATACCTTAAAATGTCATTTTGAATATCCCCTGTACCTTTTACCTAAGTTACCTTTTAAGAGTAATAATATGACATGTGGAATCGATTTCACGGCATTTTTTTAGGATTTTTTTATCTTGCGAATTTTAATCACATCATGTTCGTCGATTTGATGATAAGCTAATTAAATTGAAAAACTTTTTTAAAAATTATAATTATTATTAATTAATTTAGTTTTTAAAATATATGGTTTAGCATAAAAAATTTGAATTATTTACCACGAACATTTTTGTTGTACTATATATTGAGCTTTATAATGCAATTATAAATTATAAATTAATTAGTTATTTTTGACTGGACGTTTGTTTGCCCCCCTTTCTTTAATTAGAAAATATGGGTGAAAATATCTCAAATGTTTACTATGTTTCAAGATCTTTTATCTTTATCATGTAAAAAACTTTTTTTACGCCAATCTTATTATCTTTGAGAGCTAAACATTTTATCAAGAAAACAATGTTCCAGTCGGCAAGAAAAGTTACTCATAAATAGGTATCCGGAATTCACTCTCCTCGGACAGAACAATATAGGTTATAAATTAAAAAAAAAATATCGTTACTTTCCTGACTAACGTACCAAAATAATCCTTCACAATTACTCGGTTGCCATAACTGGCCATCCCAAACATTTAAGTAGCTGCGGCACATTTTGTCCGTCCCTTGGGTATCCCAAGTGCTACCCGCATGGAATTTGACTATAGACAGCCACACTCTGTATCTTGGAGGTGGAGATATCATCCCTACAGATCTCCAATCAGGATATCTGGGGTTCATCGGCCGAAAGGGAGCAGGAGAGGTGGAAGCTAATGGATCCATACCCTAGAAAATATATTATTAGTTCAAATTAGGTTAAAGTGAATATAAAAATACATTTTTATATCAGTCCAAATCAAAATTATTTAAATAACCAATAATAGGTATCGCGTTTGTACAAACGTATCCTTAAAAACATAACTTCTTATAAATATTTTGATTAGGTTATACTTACTTAACCATTTTATTTTAAATTTTTGATGGCCTAATTTAAAAAGGTATAATGAACCTTCCAAAAGGTTTCAATAGTTTCACAAAACGTAAATTCTATTTTAATTTCCATGGTTGGATATAATTTCTTTTAGATACATATTATTTGCAGCGATTAAAATAATACCATACTTTTGTAATTCATTTTTAATTTTTAAATTGCTGGGAGAGTAATTTAATATTACCCGACATAATATATTTTATTTTAGTGTCTGTTTAAAGGTTGGAGACAATGACGTTTCTTGAACGGCAGTAGAGTTTTGGACTTGCATTGTCTTTATTTGTTTAGAATCACTACGTTTCAACTGGTAAGCATCTCCAGTCGTCTTCAGGTGAATACTGAATAAGTACGGTAACTACAGCTCTATTTATACTAGGCAGGTGCTGTGACGCATGATTAGTGGGTGGAGTCATGCGTGTTGCTAGGTGATGACGCATAACTGGATGAGTCATGCTTGATGAGTCATGCTCGATGACGTCATGCTCGATGACGTCATGCGTCTAACTCTTGGGTGGTCTTATTCTAAGATTACATTTACTTAACAAGGGTTTCCAGACGTTTCTCATATCTAATGAAGGCTTACTAAAGCAACCTGGATTTTGGTGTATGGTCGCAGCTTCCTTAAACTTCCTCTTCCTCCAGTGCGGTTCTTTTTGCAGAATTTCCGCTTTTGTCCACATGATATGATGGCCGTGCGTCCAGGCGTGGTCAGCTGCACCTGATTTTTCGGTCTCTCCTTTTTGGGTGTTATTTCTATGTTCTTTAATCCTTACTTCTAGTGGTCTTAGTGTCTCACCAATGTAAGATTGGCCGCATTCGCAGGGAATCTGGTAGACACAATTTTTCTTGTCTTTCTGGCTTGCTGGTTTCGTCTTTGTTAGGTGGCTTCTTAAAGTGTCTCTAGAGCTGAATACTGTGTTGATGTTGTATCGTTGTCCTAGTCTTCTTATTTTCTCGGATACTTCTTTGACATACGGAATATTGAGTATTGGTTGTATCTCTTTCTCTGCTTTACGTGTGTTTGGCCGATTCTTGCGATTTTCCAATATTGTGTCAATCAATTTCATGGGGTAGCCATTCTTGTTGAGGTCGGTCTTGATGTGGTTAGTTTCTCTTTTGAGAGCTTCGTTTGAGTTGCAGAGAGTAATTGCTCTATCCACCAGGTTTCTTACTATGCCATGTTTTGTGTTGTTTGAGTGGTTTGATGTATAATTGAGATATTGCACTGTATGTGTAGGTTTTCTGTACACTGAGGTTAGGAAGGTGTTGCCATTTTTCTCTACGTTGACGTCTAGAAAAGGTAATTGGTTGTTCTCTTCTTTTTCCATGGTGAATTTAATTGTCGGTGCAAAGTTATTAATGTGATGTAAGAATTCTCTGAGTTCGTCCTCGTTTCCGTTCCAAATAATGAAGGTGTCATCCACATATCTAAGCCATATTTTTGGTTTCTTCTTTGCTTGTTTTATTGCTTCGGATTCGAACCATTCCATATAAATGTTGGCGATTATGGGCGAGAGAGATGAGCCCATTGGTAGTCCGTCCTCTTGGCTAAAGAATCTATCTTTTTCTTGAAAATAAGAATTGTTAAGGCAGCATTCCAATAGTTCCATGATGGCATTTGTAGGTAGCGGTGTTCTTTCTTGTAGGGTCAGGTCTTCCTCAAGTCTGCTCCTGATGACCTTAAGTGCGTCTTTTATAGGGACGTGGGTGTAAAGACTTTCGACGTCAAAGCTGACCAGTTGGTCTCCTGGTTGTACTTCCTTTTCTCCTATTATTTGTGCAAAGTGTTGCGAGTTCTTTACAAATGGGCTCATCTCTCTCGCCCATAATCGCCAACATTTATATGGAATGGTTTGAATCCGAAGCAATAAAACAAGCAAAGAAGAAACCAAAAATATGGCTAAGATATGTGGATGACACCTTCATTATTTGGAACGGAAACGAGGACGAACTCAGAGAATTCCTACATCACATTAATAACTTTGCACCGACAATTAAATTCACCATGGAAAAAGAAGAGAACAACCAATTACCTTTTCTAGACGTCAACGTAGAGAAAAATGGCAACACCTTCCTAACCTCAGTGTACAGAAAACCTACACATACAGGGCAATATCTCAATTATACATCAAACCACTCAAACAACACAAAACATGGCATAGTAAGAAACCTGGTGGATAGAGCAACTCAAACGAAGCTCTCAAAAGAGAAACTAACCACATCAAGACCGACCTCAACAAGAATGGCTACCCCATGAAATTGATTGACACAATATTGGAAAATCGCAAGAATCGGCCAAACACACGTAAAGCAGAGAAAGAGATACAACCAATACTCAATATTCCGTATGTCAAAGGAGTATCCGAGAAAATAAGAAGACTAGGACAACGATACAACATCAACACAGTATTCAGCTCTAGAGACACTTTAAGAAGCCACCTAACGAAGACGAAACCAGCAAGCCAGAAAGACAAGAAAAATTGTGTCTACCAGATTCCCTGCGAATGCGGCCAATCTTACATTGGTGAGACACTAAGACCACTAGAAGTAAGGATTAAAGAACATAGAAATAACACCCAAAAAGGAGAGACCGAAAAATCAGGTGCAGCTGACCACGCCTGGACGCACGGCCATCATATCATGTGGACAAAAGCGGAAATTCTGCAAAAAGAACCGCACTGGAGGAAAAGGAAGTTTAAGGAAGCTGCGACCATACACCAAAATCCAGGTTGCTTTAGTAAGCCTTCATTAGATACGAGAAACGTCTGGAAACCCTTGTTAAGTAAATGTAATCTTAGAATAAGACCACCCAAGAGTTAGACGCATGACGTCATCGAGCATGACGTCATCGAGCATGACTCATCAAGCATGACTCATCCAGTTATGCGTCATCACTTAGCAACACGCATGACTCCACCCACTAATCATGCGTCACAGCACCTGCCTAGTATAAATAGAGCTGTAGTTACCGTACTTATTCAGTATTCACCTGAAGACGACTGGAGATGCTTACCAGTTGAAACGTAAACGTAGTGATTCTAAACAAATAAAGACAATGCAAGTCCAAAACTCTACTGCCGTTCAAGATATTTTATTTTAGTTGCATATTTCATTTTATAATAATATTAACTTTTCATTTCTGTTTTACCAAAAAACTGCCATTTTATCCATGTGCACACTCGGGTGCCAACCAAGCTGTATTAATAATAGGATACTTAAAAATATAGCAGTCAATCAATGCTTGAAAATTAGTAGGAACTAACAAACTTTTAAAACCCTAAAATGATTTATTCCACAGAAAAATATCAGTCTTACAGTTTTTAATCCAGAAGTTAGCCTTTCTAGCATTATTACTACTATCAAAATAGAAAATAATGTAATTTAGTTTGTACCTACTTGAAGATGGTATAGGCATGTCGTATTAGCAGGCAGGGAGTGTATAGGGCTCTCCAAAAGGCCTCTGTTGGTTCCTCGTAACCAAAATTCACAGTTTCTTTTTTGTTTTACAAATGTAGGAGTTTGTTGATCGACAAATGTAACCTATAATTTAAAAAAATATCGAATTATCCAAGTTATAGGCATTACTCTAAGATAAGTAAAACTCGAATATTTCTACTTACTACACCAACCTGTTAAAATAAATAATATAGTATCCTACCTCAACCTCCAATTGGAATCCATGTAGACTATGTACAGGAGCTGGTTGTAAAAAAGTTCCATATGGCGACGTAGAAAATTCGACGAGTAGTTCATGTCCACTAGAAACTGCTTCTGGAACTGCTTCACCACCACCACAAAATTTTAAAATCACTGCATCACGAGTAGTGTATCTAAAAATGTTTTAAACAAATTTGAAATATTTTATCCAATTATTATTCTCAACAATATTTCGATTGTCAGAATGACATTATAGTCCATAATATTATAAAGAAAATAACGGGTTCAATGTTTTAAAATGTTTGCTTTAGTGATTTAATTTTTTAAATGACTATCTATCTTAAATTTTACAAAAAGCCTACAAAAACGGTATACATAACATTGATGGGCGAAAGAAGAAATGTATTATATTATACGCCAACAAATCCAATAGAGTAATGTACAAATTTTTTTCACATACAAAACGTACTTAAACATTATTGAAATGTTAGAAAACATACCCATCGTATATTGTTACGTAATCCTGTACATCATCACACGCGTTCCAAACTTTAAGCTCTCTAGGTGTCGCAGTCCCATAAAGATTTGATTGACTTCTTATTGAAATAAGCTGCCCTTTAGGCTGCCGTACAGTTATTAGAGCATGCTTACCTATAAAAGTATAATCAATATAATAATAATAATAATTTCAGTGTTTTTTTTAAATTTTAAGTTTTATTATTCAAATTGAGAAGATCTCAAAAATATATTGGCTAAAATTGTATTATTTTGATATAATTATATAGTGTATGGTTTATTATTACGCAGATATAAACTAGAAATTATCCAACTAATGCCTGCAGTTGTAAGATATGCGGGATAATTTTACAAAGATTAAGGAATCTAAAGTTATTTAAGTATACACCGTCAATCAAATAAATGTAATTATTGTAGGTGATTTATTGCCAGCACTTAATGTGGTAAATTTGGACCTCAAAAGTAAAATAACATAACACCTACCACGATCTTTTTTTTTATGTTACTTGTAAATTCATTTATTATCAGCGCTGTTTTCCAGTCTCAGAAAGCCTCTTTATTTGCTGAAAAAGTACAGAACTACGGCTGCGGTTATTTTTAGTTTGGCATACTTTTTTCGCGTCTTTATGAAATTTACCCCTCTTTTGGGGGTAGAAACCGCCCCCAACTTTTTTTCCATGTAAATGTATGTATTGTGAGAGCGTAAAAGGGAATAATAGGTATGACCCCATATTTACTTTTGAATTTCGGTAATTTAGACGCAATTTGTTTTATTGTAAAAATTGTTGCTCACTTTTTTCTTGACAAATGCCTAATCTAAAGTAAAATTCATTCTTGATATTGGCGACTTTCGTGTATAAGTCGTTGCCTAAGTTCCTCTAAATTTTCTGGGATTGTTACGTACATTTTGGTTTTAAGGTTTTTTTTTCTTTTTTTTACCGAAACGCATCCATCCCAAAAAGAGGGTTAAATTTCATGAAGATATGAAGAAAATAGGCTACACTCAAAATAAACCAGCTGTAGTTCTGTATTTTTTTAGCAAATAAAGAGGTTTCCTAATACTGCATTTATTCCCGTTAAAAATTCCACCCTGTATATACTATAGATTTACTATATTGGTTTTAATTAAAATGGATACCCCGTTATAGTGTATTCACCAACCTGTTGGTATCTCATGCTGTCGCACAGCATAGTAACACGTCAAATTTCTGGGATAAATTCCGGGAAAATTGGGCGATTGAAGACGGCAGTGCTTCTTATCACAGTCGCTGAATATTCGGGAACAGTAAGTTCCAGCTATAAGTTCCCCTAAGTAGTACTCTGGTTCTGGTGGCAAAGTAGGAAAGGAAATGTTGAAAAAAGAAATGGGAAGACCTAAAAAATTCAATAAGTTTTTCAAAACGTAATAATCTAAAGTTCGTATAATGATAATATAAAGGCGCATCCAGTTTCGTTAAATATAATAGAACTTGGTGACCTCTCCCTTTCTCCCAAAAAGCATTAGGAATATAAAATTTTGACACTTTAAAATAATGTCCCATGTTAACTAACTTACTTTTAATGCAAACTATTTTTAATCACTTAATAATATTTACAAGAAAGTTTTATAATTATGATTCGTTATACTTTCATAGTTTAAGTATTTGTTACTTTTTTGAAATCATTTTTCATTAAAGAAAATTACTTTGTTTGGCGAGAAACCTAAACACAGAGGTTTGTTTATTCAGGTTGCAATTGAATATTTCGGGTAGGTTTAACTTCGTCCGGTGAAATGTTATTGTATCTTCTTCTCGTGGTATTTTATGGGTGATTACTGAATATATTGAATTAGGAAAAATTTAAAGGAATTTCCAGATAATATTTTAGTAAAAACGATTGTTTGAAAATATGAAAATTAAATCAAATTAAATCTCACTATTCAAAGATTTTAGTCAAACAATTAACCAACAATCAGAGCTTTCTGGTCAAATCATTTGACTGCAATCCAACATTACCCCGTATTCACTAAGATTAATTCAATACGTCATGGCATAAAAATAAAAACCTATAAGTGGCAGTTCAAATGTGTTTTGTTAATAATATTATTTTTTAAATCATCGATATATTTTTATTATTTTTGAGATTAATTGATTTTGTAAAAACTTTTTGTTTCGGGATGATAGAATAGCCAAAATAGATTACATTTTTTCAGGCTGATCCGCACAGTTTAAATATCTAAATTATTATATATATATATTTTTTTTTAATTAAATTAAGAAAAATAACAAATTTGGTAGTGACAGCCGTCCTTTTAAAAAAAAAATTGTTCTCCAAAAGCTCGGGAAACAAACAGAGTTTTTAAATGATTGAACAAAAGTGGATGATCGACGTGATCAGTTTAGCCAAAATAATGTTTTTCCTTAAACTAATTATTGTGTTGGTTGGTTGGTTCAAGGAGGGTTGACCTGTTGTCAGTATACTGCAGCCAAATGGCTTATTGTATCCCTTTTTGCTTAAAGTCGGGGTAATGTCAGCCAGACGGGACCTACAGTTTTTTACGTGGGATCCGAACCACGCGTATGCACTGGTTTATCCGTCAGTCCCCTAAAGGCAGGATTATCCGCCCTCAATGGGTCGTATTCGGGAGTCAACCAGTGTCATACTGCATTCTTACCTCTAAAATCTTGGGTATACTTTTTTTTATTAAGCGTACACCCGTCCCGGGGATCGAACCCGGGTCACCTGCGGCCGAATGCGACAGCTCTACCACTGAGCTGCCATACCGTGGCAATAATAAAATAGTTAACTGACTATCACAATTTTATAACTAAATCAAGTTTAGTAATTTACAGGGTGATTCCTAAGTTGATACTTCTTTTTTAGCTGCGTATAGAAGGCATTAAAATAAACAACATTTTCAAATACCTTTTAAAAAACTCAAAAATAAAGTAGGTACTACTTACATTCATTTATTACACTACGAATCAAATACGGTTCTGCCTAACTTGCCCGTTGACATTTGACATTAGACATATTTTTATTTGACCACATTTTTGCAAATTACAAATTGTGGCAAGTCACATTAAAATAAACTTCTCGGTATAGGATGAGCTCGCCAGGAAAAGCGTTCTGCGTATAATGTCGAAGGAACATCGGCACTTATACGACACTCACAGTAAATTAACACCACATTAATTAGTTTATTGTTATTAAATTTTATCATTTTCACGTATCAGGCACACAGCGTATTGATCAAGACTACCCGTATGACTAATACTAAGTACTAAGAGATAAGAAAAACAACAGAAATTATAGCGGTCTATGTTTTTATGACCAGGCCCGCACTCAGATTTTTTACTTTTCTATCTCGCCTATATTTGAGTTTTTTGAAAAAAGGTATTTGAAAAAGTTGTTTATGTTAATGCCTTCTATACGCAGCTAAAAAAGAAGTATCAACTTATGAGTCACCCTGTATACTTTAAAATTCATTGAGTCAATTATTTAATATTAATACATTTTTCATAGCTCTGACTTATTTAAAAGTTTTCTTAAATATACCAGTGGAGGAAGACTTAATAATATGTCTTATTTCCTTCCATAGGAATTTCCACCCAACTTCAAGCATGGACTACAAGTTAATGTTAATCTCTTAAAAGGATTTACTTTTTGGGTATCAGTTTTTTTTTATATAAAACGGAAAAATTAAGTACCAAATTCCAGAAATTCCTTCCCTTGTAGGTCCGATTTCGACTGCGGTGGTAGGTGGAATTTCAATAAAACTTCGACAAAGAGGAAGAATAAGTAGTGTGAAATAACATTTTAACCGTAAGGGGGTTCGTATTAAATTGTATAATATTGAATCATAATTTAAATCGTATGATATATATATTAAAGTTTTAAATATTCTTGCCGGTTTGTTTACCGAAAGACTGGTATTTTGTGGTTAGGATTTGAGATTTAAAAAAAGTCACCTTTATTTCTCCACTGTTATTGAGGTACTAAACTTTTTTTTATTATACTTATGTTGGGTTGAGTAAAGGTTTTTAACAACAATTAACTAATCAGCAGGTTTGACTGTGACATAAATGACATTGACAGGCATTATTTACTTACAATCATAGGTACGTGATTAGTAAATTAAAAATTAAGGTAACCGGGCCAGTATGATTGTGATAAGTTTATTTCTGCCAATGTCATGTATGTTACAGTCAAACTTGCTGGTTACAAAATTGTGGTTACAAATCTTTATACAACCCGACATTAGACCTAGTAAGTATTGTTTTCACTTTTATTTTCAAAAGAATCATGTTCTATGGATCTAAAACATTTGCAGAATAATATTAAATATTTACTTCATTAAATTGTGTTATAATATCATTATTTTTTTATATAAAAATCCTAGTAATAACCTGATTATTGCATTAAATTTTACGCTCTAAATAAATTTGAAGAGGTGAAGGAGTTAAATGGTATATTTTTTGAAGAATTATGAAAATTAAAGATTACAGCATGGATCGGCTAGCATACCTAAACTCTGGCCAGAGTGCTAGATGATCCTCTAATATTATTGTTTTAATATGCTTAATTTATTTTTACTTTCGGCAACTGGTGTTTTGATATGAAACCATTTAAAAAATTTAATAGTCTCGACCTTAACTTGATGAAAATCCATAGTAAAATTATGAAAGAAAACAACACTGTTTTTTGATTTTCACTTATATTTGTCAACATGACACGTGTTTCACCGTCACAGCGGCTTCTTCAGATGTGAGTTATTCAAACAAAATTTCTTAATGAAACCTTTAGAGCTTAAGAAATTTTGTTTGAATACCTCACATCTGAAGAAGCCGCTGTGACGGTGAAACACGTGTCATGTTGACAAATATAAGTGAAAATCAAAAAACAGTGTTGTTTTCTTTCATAATGAAACCATTTAGAACAGAAACAAAAAATTTAATTTAATGAAAATAAATATGTTTAAAATATCAAGTGTCAAAAAATAATATGCTCGTAAAGATAATTTGTTTTGCAATTTTGCATGTGCACAGAGACTTTTAACTGGTGCAAACTTTGGTGTCGAGTTGTGCAAAAGTTGAATGCTTTAAAGCACAATCTAATTTATTTTTTTGAACTCACCATTTCGTCTCCAAAATTTATATCCTCCTGTAATAATCGATATAGTAAAAATTGGTATTTGAAAATTTATAATATATTATATTTTTAAGTTTTTATGTTATTAAAACATATTATTATAAAAAGCTTTAAAAATGGAATAATAGAATAAAATAAATAGTGAAATAATAGCAAATGAGTAATACATAATACATGTATTTGATTTAAAACCCATACTTACTTCCCCCGTATCTAACTATAGCCGATCTTTTCCTTAATAACTTGTATTTCATATGGTAATCAAAGTTATATCCGTTTTCTATTTTAGATAGTTTATACAAATTTACATCTATCGTAATGGATTTGGTTTCGCTGTAGTACATCACGGGGCCCCATGATGTCCCGCACCATGAACCGCCTACCTATAAATACAGAAAAATCTATTTTATTTTAATTAAATTGGCAAGTTCCTATTCCGAGTGTGATTTTTTAAAAAAGTTTGATTCGACTTTAGATCTAAAACATTTGGACGGGTTCACTGTACATATTTTGAAGTGTCTTTGATATTGATACTAGGAGCAACGATGTAGGGGCTAGTGGCCTTAGCCCCCCCCCCCCCTGATGCGAAATAAACTCAGACTAATTGTTTTTTTAAATTTTTTATTAACCCCTACAAAAATATTGTTGCAGTGTCGATAGCTTAGCCCCCTAGATTAATTTGTGTTTTTATATCCCGTTCTATAACAAGAGTAATCTTTTGGAGGTGCTGGGTTTCTACGTTTTTTTTTTGAAATAATCTTCTAGAAATAGTGGATTTCTTTGCGATCGGCTTTTTCTTTTAGAAAAAAGGTGTAATAGGATCTTGTAGGATTTCTACGTTGGGCTTAAGCCCCCCCAAAATGTAAGTATCCAGTTGTGCTACTTCACTTCATACTTACAAAAATATTTTTCAAAATTGTAAAGATTTAATACGAATGAAACAAATATTTTCTTAAAAAATACAGGGTGTATACAATTTAAACCACAAAAGGTAAACAAGTATTTTCGAATTGACAGTGTATACATTTTCAGTTCGTACCTACCTGTGGAAGGTTGGATTCCGTGATTTGTAAGGCACCGTCGGGACAGCCGTCACTCGTAAATGAGACAAAACGGCCTAGGGTGAAGCTCTCGAAGGTGACCTAGAAAAAATATACTTTTTCACGAGAAAAAATGTCCTAAACTATAATTGGTAAGAAATATGAAATTTGGCGTAGGTAATTCAATTCAATAGTCATGGCGCGAGGTTGATAAAAAAAATCGATCTACCGCTACAATTAAATAATCAAATAAAAAAAACTCGTTAAAAATTACATATTACAGATTTGTATTTATTTCAATACTTATTAATTGATAGTAACCTCTAAGATCATATTTCATTCCGTAGTGTCTAATCAGAGAGATCGTATAAACCAGAAAATAGTTATTGACATACTTATCTTGAATCTTTTTTTAAAAAATCCTCGGTCGTCAAAAAAATTCTTGTAAAATATAACATTATAGATTGTTAATTTTTATAGACTATTTCGGTGATTCGTAACAATTCCTTAATATTTTCTTTTCTAAATTTTGTAGTTAATATTATGAAGAGCTATTACAGCTTAGCTGTAATAAAATTGTCTTTTCTTTTTTCAGCTTTTTAAAATGTTATTTAATTGCTGACCGTAATATAATTTAACATGTATAAAATTAGTAGTATTTTACATTTCGCAAACCCAGCTAATCGATTTATATGCTTACAAAAGTATTATACCTCGGAGTTCTTTGCGCTCCCAAAATATTATTACTTATTATAGTTCCCTAACTAAACAAAAAAAATTAAACATGAACATTACCATTGTTTCTATAACATTGGTGCAATTATTTAATTCTAGACCCCACATATCTACAATATAAGGTTCTAGATCCTAAGGTTTAACTACAAAATTAACATTATTTCAAATTCCTATTAACTCTGTTTAGCTTTACAATGCTTCTAGTAGATTCCTAAATTTTTTTATTTCGTACCTGAATTATATCTCCAAATTCACCTCCGCCAGCTGTAAAAGTAAGATGGCAAATGTACGGGATTTTGTCTTCTTTTGGCCGATGCAATTCTAAATCGTAGGTCTTTCCTATCACGCCGTAATAGGTGCGATTACATCCTGAAAAATAAAGGTATTTATTCATACACTAATAGAAGCAAAAAATGGAAGTGTTTTTTGGATAATATTTTAAGAAAGTTGGAAATTTTATTTTTACTTTTCATTTCAAATTTTTTTAATATATCTGTTGAACAACAGATTTTTTCTCAGCTTATTATAACAAACAATTTTTAGTATTTTCCTGAAGATGACTGGTTATACTCACCAGTTAAAACGTTTTGATTTAACCAAATAAAGGCAATGCAAGTCCAAAACTCTTCAATTATTCAAATAATTATCTTTTAAAACTATTCATTTTAAGCTGCCTAATTTGACAACTATCAAATTATTATTATCCGTATATACATTAAGAATTTACCAATTTGTTTGTTGCCTTGGTAACATTGCCGGATAACTTGTACTTATTGTCAATGCTATGCTATTGATACAGAAATTATTATATTATAATCCAAAAATTTCTAGTACGTCGAGTATTTTCAGTCTTCGCTCGAATCAGAAAGGCATTTAAAATATTGATCAGAACCATAAAATTATATAAGAGAAACATTAACCAATTACCAAATATTCAAGCAAGTTTCTTTTTATAATTTTCTTCTTTTAAATGTTCTGTATTCAAAATATCAAACAAATTGTTTCAACTTTAATCTTAAAAATAACTAGTAATATTTTTTTTAGTATACTTTTGGGACCTAAAACTCTTTTTTTATCTATTTGATGTATTTCTGACAATAGGACTAGGTTACTACAGCTAGGCACATAATATTTTACATTTTGGGGAATGCAATAAATTTATTATGGAATTCTCTTTGGGAAAATATTTTACGAAGTTATGTTCGAATATAATATTCGGAATTTCCGGATCATATATTTTGATAGGATGTGACAAGTTAATAAAAAAGAAACATTTTAATTGATTTTTTAAGTGAAAGATGGAACAATAATTATAAAACACCTAAAAAAGTTTTAAAAGAGTGAAACTTAGTTTACCATTAATACGGTTTTATTAATTCATCATATATTATTAATCACGAAAATATAATAACATAATTTCTAATTGTCTAACATGTTAATATAATTGAATAACGAAATTAAAAATGCATTCATTAAAAGTGTCAAGATTTAAAGATAAATTAATTAAGTATTAATCATTAAGTCAATAACTTTTATTCTGCTGCTAGAGTATCGATGGAAGAAGGGATGAGGAATTTATTATACAGGGTGGAATTTTTAATTAGAATAAATTCAGTATAAGAAAATCTATTTATTTCCTGAAAATATTCAGAACTGCAACTGCGTTTATTTTTAGTTTGGCATACTTTTTTCACTTCTTCATGAAATTTACCTCTCTTTTGGGGGTAGAAAGAGCCACCAACTTTTTTTTCATTTCGATAATGCAGACGCCATTTGTTTTATCGTAAAAATTGTTGGAAATGCTGCTTATTTTTTTCTTGACCAACGCCTAATTTAAAGTCAGAATTCATTCTTGACAATATGTTCCATATCAAGCGAAATTAATGAATTATCCACCATTTCCGACAATTTACTGGGTTCCTCCAGCAACACTCAACGAGGAAATGGTGTGGCGCCTGCAGTTGCTAACAGACCCAAAAGTAACAACTTCAAAATTGATTTCTGCAATATTAGAGGGCTTAACACTAACATCAATTCAGTCCACCAGCACTTACAATCTTCCAAGCCTCATGTGCTTGCACTGACCGAGACAAAAGTCAGAGCGTCAACGAACACCGTCAGCTATTTATATCCTGGATATGATTTTCACTTCCGTTTTAGAAGCAACTTTGGGGTCTGTCTGTTCATTCGAGATGATCTTTGCTACCAACGGGAGGAGATACTGGAACCGAAAGACTTTGATGTAATGTGGTTTAAAATATCTTCACAAAAAATCACTAAGTTTATATGCTGCCTTTACCGTCCTCCAAGCGACATGCATTACAGGGCCCTCTTCTCATCACTAGCCAACACAATCGACTTTTTGCAAACCAATCATCCGAATGCCGAAGTTGCTATCTTTGGCGACTTTAACGTCCACAATGTCAACTGGCTTAAATACTCAAACACCAACGATGAGCAAGGCCGCGAGGCCGAATCTTTTGCGATCAGTTCTGGTCTAACTCAACTCGTAGAAGAACCAACGCGGGTTCCAGACCGAGCTGGGGATTTTGCTAGTCTTTTAGATCTCTTTTTAACTTCAAATCCAGACCTATATACGGTCACCGTACAACCACCACTAGGCTCTTCCGATCACAAACTTATTTCAACCCTAAGCCAGCTGCCAATTAGTTCTGAACAACCTCCTAAACCCCGTAAGATTTGGCACTATACATCAGCTAAGTAAGAAGACCTGAAGGACCAATTTCGCAACTTTCCCTGGCTAAGCGTATGCTTTTCTTCGGATGATCCATCTGTCTGTGCAAAGGAGGTCTCCGACGTCATTCTAACTAGCATGGAGGCCTTTATTCCTTTCTCCAGAAAGCGCCCTTCCAACGGCAAGCCCTGGTTTAGCAAGAATTACGAGCGTGCTGTCAGATCTAAAAACCTGGCTTACCGACAGTGGCGTAAAAACCCTACTCCTGAAAATCGCGCCATCTTTGTTACCACCCGAAACCAATGTAAGCAAATGATAGACCAAAGCAAAGAAGCTCATAACGAGAGAATCAAAAACAAACTTCTTGCCAGTCCTAATGGATCAAGTTCCTTTTGGTCAGTCGCTAAGGCCGTCAGCCAAAACTTTACAAAGTCAACTATTCCACCTCTAACACGTTCAGACGGCACAATAGCAACCACAGCCGGGGATAAAGCAAACCTACTTGCTGAACTGTTTTCCTCGCATTCCACTGTAGACTTTCAGGGAAAATCACCACCCAACATTCCCTCAGTTCAATCGCAAATGTCTGAAATCGTGTTCCGTCAGCGTCTTGTTAAACGGATTCTTAAAGGACTCGACGTCAATAAAGCTTCTGGTCCAGACGAAATTCCTATCATTGTTCTCAAGACATGCGCCGATGAACTTACACCAGTATTTTGTAGACTTTTCAACTTATCCTACAAAAAAGAAATATTTCCATCCTGCTGGAAGTCGGCGCGTGTCCAGCCCATTCCAAATAGAGGTAAAAAGACCCTGCCAAGCAACTACCGACCCGTCGCATTGCTTTCAGTAATTTCAAAAGTAATGGAGAAAGCTATTAACCAACAACTTCTAAAGTATCTGGAAGGGCTTAACATTATCAGCGACCATCAATACGGTTTTCGAAAGTCCAGATCAACAGGTGACCTTTTGGCATATGTCACTCATCTTTGGAGCAACACCATCGAACATCATGGAGAATCCCGGGCTGTTGCACTGGACATCTCTAGGGCTTTTGATCGTGTTTGGCACGATGGGCTTCTAAGTAAATTGCGATCCTACGGTATGCCTAATGGATTTTGTTTATGGTTAACCAGCTTCCTTAAGAACCGTTCTCTGCAAGTGGCGATTGACGGGTTTCTCTCAGACACCTTCACCATCAATGCCGGTGTTCCTCAAGGGTCCATATTGTCGCCTACCCTCTTTTTACTGTATATTAACGACCTTCTAGTGAAAACCCAAAATCCAATTTATAGCTTTGCTGATGACAGCACACTTGTCTCATCTTTTACCTTGACTCCCCAAACATCCGCTGCCGACGCACATCTTCGCAGGCAGCATGAAGTATTGCGCCTCAACAATGACCTGGAAGAAATTTTGGCTTGGGGTGACAGTAACCAAGTCGAATTTAATGCTAAGAAAACCCAGGCAGCAGTCTTCTCCAAAAAGGTTAACATTGCAGAACCGGATATAGTCATGGCAGGACACGCAATTCCCCTGGCACCGTCTATTAATTTGCTGGGGGTCAATCTGGGAGGTAATATGTCTTGGCATGATCACGTTGCCGCAATTGCCAGGGCAGCTGCACAGAAACTTGGTGTACTTTTCCGCACCAAAAGGTTGTACACACCTCATCAACTTTTGACACTCTACAAAGCCCAGATTCGACCATCATTAGAATATTGCTCTCATGTCTGGAGCTCTGCACCGAAGCACACCCTTCGGCTACTGGATTCCATTCAAAGGAGAGCCGTTCGTCTGATCGGCGACCCCGAGCTGACCAAGACCCTCGATAGCCTGGAGCATCGAAGACAGGTTGGTGATTTGGCTCTCTTTTACAGATATTTCCATGGCAGGTGTTCGACTGACATTGCCCACTTGATTCCACCTAGAGCAATGCAAAACAGAAATACACGGCGAACCGCTGCCGCTCATCCATATGTTGTTCAGCTTAGTACTCCTTGAACTTCATTGTTCAAGAATTCTTTCATCTGGAGAACGTCATCTTTGTGGAATGATCTTCCTGAGGTCGTGTTTCCCAATGAATACAATCTTCAACGTTTCAAGACCAACGTTAATCGCTTTCTTCGCACACGCACCGCTCCCAGAGCGCCTTAAAGGATTTTTCCTACAGTGCAGGTGTTTTATCATAAAAAAAAAAAAAAATCTGGAGTTATTTGGCGAATTTCGTGAATAAATCGTTGCCTAAGTTCCACTAAATTTTCTGGTTTTGTTACGTAAATTTTGGCTTTTAGATGAACAATCAAAAAATGTTGGTAATATGGCCAGTTTTTTTCTGGCATTCTAGATTACCAAATGCAAAAGTAAATAATGGGTCGTATTGTTCCCTTTTTTATGCCCTTTCCAATGATCACAATGCATACTATTGCATACCCTTACATTTAAAAATAAAGTTGGGGGCGGTTTCTATCCCCAAAAGTGGTGTAAATTTCATGAAGACAATTCTTTATTTTTTCAGCAAATAAAAAGGCTTTCTAATCCTAATACTCAATTTATTCTAGTTAAAAACGCCAGCCATATTTATGTAGTTTTTTTTTTTCAAAATCCTGAACTCTGATGATATTTAAAAAAAGTTTTTTGATAAATAGAATCAGCATGATAATATTTTAATATCCTATTCTAGTTTTATATTCAAAATATTATGAATCTCTATTTAAAAACTCTTAGCGCGATTTGGAAATTCAGTTTACACAATGCCATATTATTATGCATTCTGTAGGTCCATCAAAATTTGTTCTTATCGTTTTATTGGTTTTTGAGTCTTAATATGATCAATAGAATAAGGAAACTGTCGACGTCACTGTTATTCAAAACATAATGTTGTTGCTCGTTCCCTTCTTATTTAGGATTCAGGTAGGAGGCGTTAAGAAGAAAAGTTATATTCCTAAATCAACAAATCTCCATAATAAAGATGCGGCAACACTACATTTATATTTAAATTTTTTCCCATTTTCTCCTGTTTTTCGCCCAGAAAAATAAATTTAGGTCTATTGGATTTGTTTATTTTAGAATAACTTAGGAAGGGGTGCTAATGGTAGGCCTAAAATGTAAATATATTTTTTAATATGCAAAACATAGTATTTTAAAAAATATTAAACGTATTTCAGTTTTGAAAATTTCTTATTTTACTAATTCTTTAAACGTAAATTACTCGGACCTGGGCAGCTTAAAAACAAAACTATCGAATCGCCGAAAAGAAGACTGATTATCCTGATTAATTAATGATCAATAATGTTTACGAAACTTTGTTTGGTTTCGAAAATTTTTGCTATAAAAAATTCTGCGATTAATCAGTTTCCAAAGACAGTCTCTTCTTCTTTCAACCTAAAAACAATTAATTTTTAAATGTATGGTGTTCTTGCAACAAAAATCTTGCATCTTAGATGCCAAAAAAACCATTCCATATACAAACCAGAACATAAATTAATTTTAGTCGATGTTTGTATATACATAAAATACGTACATCTGTAATTAGTACCTACTATGCACACACATAATTTTTTCATATTAATCTAAAACCGCATTTTTAAACTTCTTTATTTATCATTATTACCTTAGATTTACCTATCCTCGATATTTTTTGTACTGAATCTATTACCCTAAAAGCAATTAGGACAAATCAATCCGGATGACACACACAAATCGTTATATTTTATCAGCACTCCTTAAAATTCTTGGTAAATTGTATTATTTTCTTAAAACTACTCCAGCCAGTATTAACTACTTGAATGTGAGAAATGTGGTATTTTTGTATTATCTATATAGGAATATATTTTGGTAGATAGCATTAACCTTAATAACTTGCTTACTTGTGCAATATCTCGGTTCATCCGACGCATCACCGCAGTCATTCTTGTTATCGCAAAAACGGTTGGAGGGCACACATCGTCCGTTTCCACAAGTGAAGTCGCTCAGCTTGCATTTGGCCGTCTTAACAACGGCTTCTAGAAGACTAGGCATGATTAAACTTAAGAGTACTAGTTGGGCCGATAAAATGGCAGTACCCAGAAAAGGAGACATGTTGAGACCCAACAGGTTGTCTGGAAATAACGAAATTTTGCATCATTGCAAGGAAGAGATAGAAATAAAGAACATTTATTAATGACAAATTCTGATATATTTGGAAAAACATCAATGGTGATGATTAATAAAAGAATCATCAAAATTATATGAAAAAATAAACTTAAATAATATCAAGAATAGAAAAAAAGAAAAAGTTCATTTTTTATTTATATTTATTTTAAGCCTAACATCTAAGGTTTACTGATTCATGTCCAACAAACTCTTTAAAGGTAAACTTAACTGTGTAATGTAAAGATACACCATTTGCACGCTGCATATCCTGGTATTATTGTAATTTTTTAAATATCCATATCTCAAACACAATTGAATTTAAACTGTGCTTCAAAATTTCTTTGGAGGAATTACGTAACATTTATAAATAATATCCAAGTAGTAAAAGTAATATAACACAAAATGGTATATTAACTTTATCGTAACAACACTATTTTTATATTGGTAAAAAAACATGTACAAGTATTGTTTATGTCCGCATACATACATTATCTATCTCTTTATTGAAAACTACCTTTTTAATAAAATGAACTGTACTTTCTAACTAAATTTACAGTTATAAAATTTTACGTCTGCTGACGGTCAACGGTCTTTTTTGAAAAAGGATTCAAGTTGGCAGCGTGCGCGATATTGTATTTTTTACAGAGTAACATAAGCGCGATTGGCATATCATTTTACAGAGAAAATACTTTAAAACCAAACAAGTATTTTGCTATACTCAATTTCAACTCGAAAAGGCAAGTCAAATACCTGTCAGAAAACCTAATAAAATTATAATAAATACTTACCCATACACTAGCTTAAGATGGTCAGTTTTTTATTTACATTGAAATATATATTGACCCAATCTGAAATGGCGTATAGTGTAAAAATCAATATTTTACAGGCGATTTTTAATAAATTATATTACTGTAATATCGCAACTCTGTGTTATATTTCATGTTATTTTCACTTGACCTAATTCTCATTCTGAGACGGACAATTTCTTTTCCTTCATCCTTCTAGTGCATCTTACTATAGAGATTTGCTCACAAATTATTTAGAAACAAGGACATTTACTTTCCGCACCATGCGGCTGTGGCATAAGGATAGATAATATATCGGATTTACCTTTCTATTGATATTTTCCTCTTTCCTTGACTTGGAGTTTCATCCCTAATAATGTCTCGAAAAGTTTTATCGTTTTTCTTTCATGATGACAGAAATGCCTCTGGGACGTTTCTTTAAGGGTTATTCAGCCGAGTGAAAAATAATGTATTAAGATGCCACGCCAATAACTTATACTACTGTAATGAACTTTTAAAACGTTGACCACCTTTATTTCTGGCACAAAATATATCTGGAATCATTAAAGTATGCCCCTAAATAGTACCTATATACCTAATATTGTCTTATTATTTACATTTAATTAAATACTCGCCCTCGAGTAAAGGTAAATGCCGAAATTTAAACTTATGTAGGTACTCGTGAAGCTTTCAAGGCAACAGACAGACCGAGAGTCTTTCTTAACATCTTGAAGAAATTCAAAAAATTAAGTATATACCTATGCATGCGATATTAACAGATCATGGATGATATTATCGCATTGTATTATGGCAAAACCTCGTATTTATGCCTTTCAAAATAAAGGCGAGCATTTTTATTTTTGTGGTTTTAAGGTAATACCTAATCATTTTGTACCATATTATGCTTAATTGACCGTACATTCAAAATATTTTTGTTACCCTTTATATAAGTCAACCTTCTGAACCTCTCGAAATTTAATTTTTTCCCCACAAAACAAACTTTTCACTAAAGCGCGTCTTTGAAATGTACCCATACAAGAAAGTCACATCGGGCGTAAAAGTTCAGCTTCGAAATTCCTCTGTAATTTACAGAGACTACGCCTGCTATACGACTCTAATTAAATTTTATTCAGTTCAATTTTAATCGGATTAATTTGGCTCGAAGACATTCGTGACTAGTATTAAAAGGGACCATTTTGGGAGTGACTATATAAGGGACTCGCGATTTAAAATGTAGTCCTACAAAATACTTTAGTTAGAGCACTCAACTAGGTATCTAGTTTATAACAGTATCTGAATTATTGCAAAAACATGTTCGCTTCCCCAAGATGCATATCATTTAAATAAAAAGTTAATTTTAATAAAAGGTTGAAATGATATGGAAAATACTCTATCAACAATTCAATAGGTTAGTTTAAGAGTAGTGGTTGGTCTTAAACATAGTGATATTATAGCCAAATGTTTTACCAGGCTGTAGGAACTCCTTAACTATACTTTTGGTGGGGGGAGTTTAAAAAATATTACACACAAACTGGCATAATAATTTATAATGGCTATTATTATAATGCAAAATCAGTTATTCTTAAATGAATGAATCTATTACGGTATATATTTATTGGGCTTCATTTTCCATGAGCTTTGATGTTATTTAAATAAAAGAACAGAAGAACTTTTTAAGACATTTATTACCTTCTTGGAAAAACTAGTCAAACCGTTACAGACATATTTCTCTAACCTCACTTTTCTTCTTTTTTATATCGATTTTAGTGTTAAGAATAAGGAATTCTAACAAGCTTTCTGTTACACACTGACCTAGCCAGCTTGTCCTACTCGAACCAGTCTAGAATTTCTTATCTGTAAAAGAAATTTTAAAAAATATGTTCAGATGCGTGCAATCATATCAGGTGATGTATATGACATACGTATATACATTTTATGGCAAAAACTGCATTATTTTTTATGACCTTTTTTTTTACGCAATCTTTTTATAAAACAACCACACTATACTTATAAGAGCCTACCTGCGTAAAACGCGGCATCGTTTTAATTGAAATTTAATACCAAAATTTTACTAAGGGGTTCATAAGAACTTCTAGTTTGGCGGATACTATATTTTCTTTTCAAAAATAAAAATTGACAATTTATTTTAGTTTTAAATATAGTATCTATATAGGTTCAAATTATATCATCCGCCATGTATAACATAAAAAATAAATACTGAGGCTATTCATGTTTACTTCTTATTTTCCATTGAAGTTACAAACGATTCCCCGCTATTATTTTCAAAATCTCCACTGACGCCTCGCCCCTTAATTCTCGTGGAGTTCGTTTTTATAATATTTATCTTGTATATAAAAAATTACATTATATTGCCATCGCCAGACACAGGTACAATATGCGCTATGTGGTGGAAATGCACTATTTGTTCGTGATGACTCATCGACTACCCTTTGCTCTTAAGTATTGAAGAAATCGTCCATCTCAAAGAGATATGACATAAGTTTTAGAAAGGAGGAAAAAAATAATGTTTGGAAGTTTGAGCATTTCGCCTATGACGTGGTACTCAATTTACTTCCGCGTGCGATATAGACGTCATATCCACTCTCGTTGCACTTTTTCATAATAACAGTATTATAATTTGGTACAGAGTTCAAATGTCTATAATATAGAAACATTACTGCAACTGTTAGCAGAGCAAACTAAATAGTTAGAGTTCATTTATTATTTTTCTCTATGTTTCCGGGAAATAAACCTTACAGTGAATTTCCTTACCTGTCAGATACATAAACCCTTTTCCATCGATTTTATTTTATCGGCACACAAAGCATTTTTATTACCGAACGAGCTGGCTTTAACCCAGGAAATACACAAATGGTGTATGCATGATAGTCATTTATTATACGGAAACCTATGCCCACCTGTACATTTTCACCGACACTGCTCTGTCTCCTGTAATTTAACGAAAAATCAATTTGTTATATCCGCTGATCATTGTTCTGAAAGGATTATCTATCAGTTTCATGTGGTTATTTTCATATCGTTGCAAATTTCAGAAAATAAAATAACTGACAAAGGTCTGCCAAATATTAAATTTAAAAAATCACGCAGATAAAAGTTTTCTTTATTACAATCTACACTATCTGTAAGAATATGGTGAAACTTTTTAAAAAATAAAAAAGTTTAAGAAAGCATGAAAAATAAATTTTCAAACCACCTGAAAGTGCCTTATACTATAAGGTGTATTTTGTCTAACACTGTTAGATAATAAAATACAAATCGGATTGCATGGTTCTACCAAGAAATGAAAACTTTACATTGGTAGGATGTCATGTAAAGTTTTCATTTCTTGGTAGAACCATGCAATCCGATTTGTATTTTATTATCTAACAGTGTTAGACAAAATACACCTTATAGTATAAGGCACTTTCAGGTGGTTTGAAAATTTATTTTTCATGCTTTCTTAAATGTTTGCTTCCACCTGATTAGTAAGAGATTCTGTGTTTTTACAATAAAAAAGTTGTATATAAATATAAAATCAGTCACCCACCAAATGGTTTTCGTCATTTTTATTAACTAAGTGGAAAATGACATTATTTATTAAAGTAAGATCGGTCTTCTTTTTTAGTACTACGGACTACGGTACTAATATATTAGTTACTTACAATAAGGTAAGAAGTAATCTTTGTTAAATGTATTTTTAGCTATAGATACGGCACATAAATTATATTATTATGCCTTCTTTTAATTTCGTTTTATGCATTTATTATGCCTTAGCATTTAGGAATAAAAACCGGCTCAGATTTATATTTTTAAGGTCATATTGATTCATTCCGATTAAATAATATCCACCACCCTATAATTACACCAAGTTCTTATTGGAATAATTCACTCTATTTTTCTTCCAACTTCCAATAAATTGCACGAGAACCATAAACGCGTCTCTGTTTTCGACTCAAGAAATATACCCACACAGTCTAATGTTCGAGGTTCATGCGAAAAGCAATATATCTTTATCAGATTTATAGCATTTATTCTCTTATCTTATTTTTTTTACTTCTTTTGATTATTTTCTAAAGTTATTTTTGCGACTTGTGTTTTCAATGTAAATAGCTTTCGTCTCTATCATCTCATATTTAAGCCATGGTTCATGGGAAATCCAACTGATGCGACAGAACGCAGGTACGCAAATAATGTTGACCATGTAACTATACCAATGCAATAGTTTTCTTCGAGGTAGATAAATGGCTTGTAAAAGTCACTTTTCCAGTCAACCATCGATATGCCAGTTGGGATAAAATAAAAAATACAAAAAAAATTTATCAGTAAATAAAAATAATGGTAAATGCGATAGGTAAACATTGTCTTTATTACAAAAGTTTATGCAATCAATTATTTTCTATAATATGAAAAATTGCAAAAGTTTTCCTTTATAGACTATTACCAACGTACAAAGATTGTAGTAGAACCTTAACATTTAAACAGATTAATAATGATTATGAATAAACATCAGTTTAGTGAAATGCGAGATGCCTCTTTGCCCTCGAAATTCCCCGTTGCGTACAATTTTGTTTCAAAGGGACCAGCAACTGGCTTGGTATGGCCCATTAGGAATAAGGAAACGATTGTCATACGATTATACATACTTGGTCATTTTGGTCGTTGAGATTTCTGCAAATAATTAATTACATACCTAGTTACATTTTTGTTATCCTTCTAATTCAAAGAAACAATTAGAATTTAGTATGGTCTACCTAAAACGGACCAGGCCAAGATGGCAGGATATTTTTAAAATAACTAGAAATGTTATTTATTTTTAATCGAGTCAAAACTCTTCACTTTAACTTCAAAAAAATAAATAATAATTTTTCAATATATTTTAAACTGTTCTTAAATTGCAATTGCAAAACTTTTTATTAGGTCTTACCGATTTTGAAAATATTTATTATTTTTTTCATAAGTGATAGAGTAGGTGCCCGAGGTGGTCTCATTGTAAGGAACTTTCTGTGGACACATAATTTAAACATTCTTGACTTGTTTAAAAATATAATAATGTTGTTCTATGTGATTTCATTATTATCGTTATTGATACCTAAGTATTTTAAGGGATAACTTGTCAGTTTTACAAGGATAATATAATGGTCAAAAGCAAATTTCTTATTTTAGCTACTAACCTATTTCCATCAATCAATTAATTGAACTTGGAATTTGAGGTTTAGATTGCTCTCCTTTGGGAGTAAGAACTAATGGAAACTAGCTTATTCTGTCACTGATAACATTTCGACATGTTCCATTTCGTACACTACACGTGATTCAAATTAAATATTTTCACCTTATGTTTACAAATGTCCTGACTTTATAATTATTTTGGTATAGGTTAAAAAATAGAGAATACCTACAAATAATAAATTTGATCACCTTTTTTTTAAAAACAAACTTCGCTATAATACATAACACATTAATAATATTTTCTATCCATCAGTTGTTTAATTTGTAATGTGGCACGAGAAATGAACACGATGTGTAGAATGAAGAAAATAAGCAATTCAAGTAAAAGATTGTAAGTATGGAAAAATTAAATTCAGGTGGCATCTTACTGTAAATCATGCACCATTCAAAAATCGTCTTATAGTTTATAGTTATTTTAGATACCAATTAAACAAGACAAAAAATTTAAATATTGATTGGATACTGTAGAAACAATTTTTAAAATTAAAACCGAAATCTAACAATTAACAAGTAGTAAAAAACCTACTACAGAATAAAAATTTTTAACCATAATTAGTAAAACTGATATTTTCATTAATGACGAATAAAGCTCTTTTAGAGTGTAAGCTCTTCATAAGTAATCTTACTCTATTATTTCCTTCCCAATAAAAACCAAAAAATCAGTTATTGGACCTCTGACTGCATTTATCAGTTGCACGAAAGAGAAAAACTCCGCCATTATTGATGAAATCTAATCTGGCTTGTGTACCACACAAAGTAAGCTCGTAAAAAAGATATGCAGATAATTGTGTATATGTAATATAAATAACCGTAAGGCAGAGGAGGGTGTCCTAATTATGGGGTTCGAAATCGAAAAACATAACTAAATATTTTAATTTAGAATATTTCTAACCCTTGTTATGTCCATCACTCAAAAACCGCCTAACAAATTTTAAAGAAAATTAAGCTACGAATTTGATCATCATCAACATCACCTATGTAAATACAAATCAATGGTAAGTAATAAATTTGGAAACTTGGCGCCAATAACGTGGTGTTGGGTGCTTGTTTTTTCCACAATGAATTGTTAGTAGTTTATTATTTATTGCAGATTTAAATAATTATATTTTGGCTTCATATCTAACTAGCATGGAGGCCTTTATTCCTTTCCCCAAAAAGCGCCCTTCTAACGGCAAGCCCTGGTTTAGCAAGAATTGCGAGCGTGCTGTCAGATCTAAAAACCTGGCTTACCGATAGTGGCGTAAAAACCCTACTCCTGAAAATCGCGCCATCTTTGTTACCACCCGAAACCAATGTAAGCAAATGATAGACCAAAGCAAAGAAGCTCATAACGAGAGAATCAAAAACAAACTTCTTGCCAGTCCTAACGGATCAAGGTCCTTTTGGTCAGTCGCTAAGGCCGTCAGCCAAAACTTTACAAAGTCAACTATTCCACCTCTAACACGTTCCGACGGCACAATAGCAACCACAGCCGGGGATAAAGCAAACCTACTTGCTGAACTGTTTTCCTCGTATTCCACTGTAGACTTTCAGGGAAAACCACCACCCAACATTCCCTCAGTTCAATCGCAAATGTCTGAAATCGTGTTCCGTCAGCGTCTTGTTAAACGGATCCTTAAAGGACTCGACGTCAATAAAGCTTCTGGTCCAGACGAAATTCCTACCATTGTTCTAAAGACATGCGCCGATGAACTTACACCAGTATTTTGTAGACTTTTCAACTTATCCTACAAAAAAGGAATATTTCCATCCTGCTGGAAGTCGGCGCGTGTCCAGCCCATTCCAAAGAAAGGTAAAAAGACTCTGCCAAGCAACTACCGACTCGTCGCATTGCTTTCAGTAATTTCAAAAGTAATGGAGAAAGCTATTAACCAACAACTCCTAAAGTATCTGGAAGGGCTTAACATTATCAGCGACCATCAATACGGTTTTCGTAAGTCCAGATCAACAGGTGACCTTCTGGCATATGTCACCCATCTTTGGAGCAACACCATCGAACATCATGGAGAATCCCGGGCTGTTGCACTGGACATCTCTAGGGCTTTTGATCGTGTTTGGCACGATGGGCTTCTAAGTAAATTGCGATCCTACGGACCGGTGTGAAGTTGGCAGCCAAAAGTTAGCAGCCAAAGTTCCGAAATCTTCCGAACGTCCATTGGCGGAGATAATTTCTTTTAAATATATTTTATTTAAAAACTAACCATTATAAAATGTTTATACATTAGGGCGGGATGTGTTTCTATTATGCTAAAACTGTAATTTGTGCCAAAGGGGTGGTTATGTGGTTAACAGTGTTAAAATTTAAATCATCATTTTAAGATATTTTAAAAATGGTACACCTACATTTTGGGTCCGAATCCTTAAGGAGGATAGTACCTATCCAATAAAACTAACAACATTTCTTGCACTCCCGTGGGGGAATAATCGTAGAATTAAAAGTGTAAAAATTAAAATTATTATACAAAAGTTAAGTTGAGGGTCGTACGCCTAGATCTTGTGTCAGGACCCTTAAGGGGGATGGTACCTATCCATTACTACCAACAAAATTTCTTGCACTCCCGTAGGAGAACAATTATAGAATTTAAAGTGTAAAAATTAAAATAATTATACAAAAGTTAAGTTGAGGGTCGTACGCCTAGATCTTGGGTCAGGACCCTTAAGGGGGATGGTAGCTATTCATTACTACCAACAAAATTTCTTGCACTCCCGTAGGAGAACAATTATAGAATTTAAAGTGTAAAAATTAAAATAATTATACAAAAGTTAAGTTGAGGGTCGTACGCCTAGAACTTGGGTCAGGACCCTTAAGGGGGATGGTACCTATCCATTACTACCAACAAAATTTCTTGCACTCCCGTAGGAGAACAATTATAGAATTTAAAGTGTAAAAATTAAAATAATTTTACAAAACTTAAGTTGAGGGTCGTACGCCTAGATCTTGGGTCAGGGCCCTTAAGGGGGATGGTACCTATCCGTTATTACCAACAAAATTTCTTGCACTCCCGTAGGAGAACAATTATAGAATTTAAAGTGTAAAAATTAAAATAAATATACAAAAGTTAAGTTGAGGGTCGTACGCCTAGATCTTGGGTCAGAACCCTTAAGGGGGATGGTACCTATTCATTACTACCAACAAAATTTCTTGCACTTCCGTAGGAGAACAATTATAGAATTTAAAGTGTAAATATTAAAATAATTATACAAAAGTTAAGTTGAGGGTCGTACGCCTAGATCTTGGGTCAGGACCCTTAAGGGGGATGGTAACTATCCATTACTACCAACAAAATGTCTTGCACTCCCGTAGGAGAGCAATTATAGAATTTAAAGTGTAAAAATTAAAATAATTATCCAAAAGTTAAGTTGAGGGTCGTACGCCTAGATCTTGGGTCAGGACCCTTAAGGGAAATGGTACCTATCCATTACTACCAACAAAATTTCTTGCACTCCCGTAGGAGAACAATTATAGAATTTAAAGTGTAAATATTAAAATAATTATACAAAAGTTAAGTTGAGGGTCGTACGCCTAGATCTTGGGTCAGGACCCTTAAGGGGGATGGTACCTATCCATTACTACCAACAAAATTTCTTGCACTCCCGTAGGAGAACAATTATAGAATTTAAAGTGTAAAAATTAAAATATATATACAAAACTTAAGTTGAGGGTCGTACGCCTAGATCTTGGGTCAGGGCCCTTAAGGGGGATGGTACCTATCCGTTATTACCAACAAAATTTCTTGCACTCCCGTAGGAGAACAATTATAGAATTTAAAGTGTAAAAATTAAAATAATTATACAAAAGTTAAGTTGAGGGTCGTACGCCTAGATCTTGGGTCAGGACCCTTAAGGGGGATGGTACCTATTCATTACTACCAACAAAATTTCTTGCACTCCTGTAGGAGAACAATTATAGAATTTAAAGTGTAAATATTAAAATAATTATACAAAAGTTAAGTTGAGGGTCGTACGCCTAGATCTTGGGTCAGGACCCTTAAGGGGGATGGTACCTATCCATTACTACCAACAAAATGTCTTGCACTCCCGTAGGAGAGCAATTATAGAATTTAAAGTGTAAAAATTAAAATAATTATCCAAAAGTTAAGTTGAGGGTCGTACGCCTAGATCTTGGATCAGGGCCCTTAAGGGGGATGGTACCTATCCGTTATTACCAACAAAATTTCTTGCACTCCCGTAGGAGAACAATTATAGAATTTAAGGTGTAAAAATTAAAATAATTATACAAAAGTTAAGTTGAGGGTCGTACGCCTAGATCTTGGGTCAGGACCCTTAAGGGGGATGGTACCTATTCATTACTACCAACAAAATTTCTTGCACTCCCGTAGGAGAACAATTATAGAATTTAAAGTTTAAATATTAAAATAATTATACAAAAGTTAAGTTGAGGGTCGTACGCCTAGATCTTGGGTCAGGACCCTTAAGGGGGATGGTACCTATCCATTACTACCAACAATATGTCTTGCACTCCCGTAGGAGAGCAATTATAGAATTTAAAGTGTAAAAATTAAAATAATTATCCAAAAGTTAAGTTGAGGGTCGTACGCCTAGATCTTGGGTCAGGGCCCTTAAGGGGGATGGTACCTATCCGTTATTACCAACAAAATTTCTTGCACTCCCGTAGGAGAACAATTATAGAATTTAAAGTGTAAAAATTAAAATAATTATACAAAAGTTAAGTTGAGGGTCGTACGTCTAGATCTTGGGTCAAGACCCTTAAGGGGGATGGTACCTATTCATTACTACCAACAAAATTATAGAATCCCCCTTAAGGGTCCTGACCCAAGATCTAGGCGTACGACCCTCAACTTAACTTTTGTATAATTATTTTAATATTTACACTTTAAATTCTATAATTGTTCTCCTACGGGAGTGCAAGAAATTTTGTTGGTAGTAATGAATAGCTACCATCCCCCTTAAGGGTCCTGACCCAAGATCTAGGCGTACGACCCTCAACTTAACTTTTGTATAATTATTTTAATTTTTACACTTTAAATTCTATAATTGTTCTCCTACGGGAGTGCAAGCAATTTTGTTGGTAGTAATGAATAGGTACCATCCTCCTTAAGGGTCCTGACCCAAGATCTAGGCGTACGACTCTCATCTTAACTTTTGTATAATTATTTTAATTTTTACACTTTAAATTCTATAATTGTTCTCCTACGGGAGTGCAAGAAATTTTGTTGGTAGTAATGAATAGGTACCATCCTCCTTAAGGGTCCTGACCCAAGATCTAGGCGTACGACCCTCATCTTAACTTTTGTATAATTATTTTAATTTTTACACTTTAAATTCTATAATTGTTCTCCTACGAGAGTGCAAGAAATTTTGTTGGTAGTAATGAATAGGTACCATTCCCCTTAAGGGTCCTGACTCAAGATCTAGGCGTACGACCCTCAACTTAACTTTTGTATAATTATTTTAACTTTTACACTTTAAATTCTATAATTGTTCTCCTACGGGAGTGCAAGAAATTTTGTTGGTAGTAATGAATAGGTACCATCCCCCTTAAGGGTCCTGACCCAAGATCTACGCGTACGACCCTCAACTTAACTTTTGTATAATTATTTTAATTTTTACACTTTAAATTCTATAATTGTTCTCCTACGGGAGTGCAAGAAATTTTGTTGGTAGTAATGAATAGGTACCATCCTCCTTAAGGGTCCTGACCCAAGATCTAGGCGTACGACCCTCAACTTAACTTTTGTATAAATATTTTAATTTTTACACTTTAAATTCTATAATTGTTCTCCTACGGGAGTGCAAGAAATTTTGTTGGTAGTAATGAATAGGTACCATCCTCCTTAAGGGTTCTGACCCAAGATCTAGGCGTACGACCCTCATCTTAACTTTTGTATAATTATTTTAATTTTTACACTTTAAATTCTATAATTGTTCTCCTACGGGAGTGCAAGAAATTTTGTTGGTAGTAATGGATAGGTACCATCCCGCTTAAGGGTCCTGACTCAAGATCTAGGCGTACGACCCTCAACTTAACTTTTGTATAATAATATAAGAAAGGGAAAATCTTCTTCTAAACTTTTGTATAATTATTTTAACTTTTACACTTTAAATTCTATAATTGTTCTCCTACGAGAGTGCAAGAAATTTTGTTGGTAGTAATGAATAGGTACCATCCCCCTTAAGGGTCCTGACCCAAGATCTAGGCGTACGACCCTCAACTTAACTTTTGTATAATTATTTTAATTTTTACACTTTAAATTCTATAATTGTTCTCCTACGGGAGTGCAAAAAATGTTGTTGGTAGTAATGGATAGGTACCATCCCCCTTAAGGGTCCTGACTCAAGATCTAGGCGTACGACCCTCAACTTAACTTTTGTATAATAATATAAGAAAGGGAAAATCTTCTTTTAAACTTTTGTATAATTATTTTAACTTTTACACTTTAAATTCTATAATTGTTCTTCTACGGGAGTGCAAGAAATTTTGTTGGTAGTAATGAATAGCTACCATCCCCCTTAAGGGTCCTGACCCAAGATCTAGGCGTACGACCCTCAACTTAACTTTTGTATAAATATTTTAATTTTTACACTTTAAATTCTATAATTCTTCTCCTACGGGAGTGCAAGAAATTTTGTTAGTAGTAATGAATAGGTACCATCCTCCTTAAGGGTCCTGACCCAAGATCTAGGCGTACGACCCTCATCTTAACTTTTGTATAATTATTTTAATTTTTACACTTTAAATTCTATAATTGTTCTCCTACGGGAGTGCAAGAAAATTTGTTGGTAGTAATGAATAGGTACCATCCTCCTTAAGGGTCCTGACCCAAGATCTAGGCGTACGACCCTCATCTTAACTTTTGTATAATTATTTTAATTTTTACACTTTAAATTCTATAATTGTTCTCCTACGGGAGTGCAAGAAATTTTGTTGGTAGTAATGGATAGGTACCATCCTTCTTAAGAGTCCTGACTCAAGATCTAGGCGTACGACCCTCAACTTAACTTTTGTATAATAATATAAGAAAGGGAAAATCTTCTTCTAAACTTTTGTATAATTATTTTAACTTTTACACTTTAAATTCTATAATTGTTCTCCTACGGGAGTGCAAGAAATTTTGTTGGTAGTAATGGATAGGTACCATCCCCCTTAAGGGTCCTGACCCAAGATCTAGGCGTAAGACCCTCAACTTAACTTTTGTATAATTATTTTAATTTTTACACTTTTAATTCTACGATTATTCCCCCACGGGAGTGCAAGAAATGTTGTTAGTTTTATTGGATAGGTACTATCCTCCTTAAGGATTCGGACCCAAAATGTAGGTGTACCATTTTTAAAATATCTTAAAATGATGATTTAAATTTTAACACTGTTAACCCCATAACCACCCCTTTGGCACAAATTACAGTTTTAGCATAATAGAAACACATCCCGCCCTAATGTATAAACATTTCATAATGGTTAGTTTTTAAATAAAATATATTTAAAAGAAATTATCTCCGCCAATGGACGTTCGGAAGATTTCGGAACTTTGGCTGCTAACTTTTGGCTGCCAACTTCACACCGGTATCCTACGGTATGCCTAATGGATTCTGTTTATGGTTAACCAGCTTCCTTAAGAACCGTTCTCTGCAAGTGGCGATTGACGGGTTTCTCTCAGACACCTTCACCATCAATGCCGGTGTTCCTCAAGGGTCCATATTGTCGCCTACCCTCTTTTTACTGTATATTAACGACCTTCTAGTGAAAAGCCAAAATCCAATTTATAGCTTTGCTGATGACAGCACACTTGTCTCATCTTTTACCTTGACTCCCCAAACATCCGCTGCCGACGCACATCTTCGCAGGCAGCATGAAGTATTGCGCCTCAACAAAGACCTGGAAGAAATTTTGGCTTGGGGTGACAGTAACCAAGTCGAATTTAATGCTAAGAAAACCCAGGCAGCAGTCTTCTCCAAAAAGGTTAACATTGCAGAACCGGATATAGTCATGGCAGGACAAGCAATTCCCCTGGCACCGTCTATTAATTTGCTGGGGGTCAATCTGGGAGGTAATATGTCTTGGCATGATCACGTTGTCGCAATTGCCAAGGCAGCTGTACAGAAACTTGGTGTACTTTTCCGCACCAAAAGGTTGTACACACCTCATCAACTTTTGACACTCTACAACGCCCAGATTCGACCATCATTAGAATATTGCTCTCATGTCTGGAGCTCTGCACCCAAGCACACCCTTCGGCTACTGGATTCCATTCAAAGGAGAGCCATTCGTCTGATCGGCGACCCCGAGCTGATCAAGACCCTCGATAGCCTGGAGCATCGAAGACAGGTTGGTGATTTGGCTCTCTTTTACAGATATTTCCATGGCAGGTGTTCGACTGACATTGCCCACTTGATTCCACCTAGAGCAATTCAAAACAGAAATACACCCCAAACCACTGCCGCTCATCCATATGTTGTTCAGCTTAGTACTCCTCGAACTTCATTGTTCAAGAATTCTTTCATCTGGAGAACGTCATCTTTGTGGAATAATCTTCCTGAGGTCGTGTTTCCCAATGAATACAATCTTCAACGTTTCAAGACCAACGTTAATCGCTTTTTTCGCACTCGCACCGCTTCCAGAGCGCCTTAAAGGATTTTTCCTACAGTGCAGGTGTTTTATCATAAAAAAAAAAAAATATCCCTTTATTGCCCTGTAAGTGTTAATTTAGAATTTATAAATATTAACAATCGTACCATTCGAAAAATGTTGTTATGTACGATAAAGGTTAAAAATAGAAAAAAATACCCGCTTCCTAAAAACTTCAAAATATGATACCATCAAATTGTTAACTGGCGGGCTTAACTTAGATCCTCAATTATTTATTAATCCCAACGAAGAGAGACTTGTAAGCTCGAATCTGTAGTTTTAAATGAAATTTAATAGTCGATAAGAAAACTTTAAACCAGGAGTTTATAAAACTTTTAAGCAGGTTTACTTCTTCATACTAATTGAACTTTGGATAATTTTATTGTTTAAAATAAAAATAGTTTATAAGGTTTTTTTTTATCAATCCCCGCATATAAATAAAGTAACGATTTATGTTTATCGATAGGTATTTTATAACATATTAAACATATTCTGATAATATTTAATAATTTTTCGAGTAGGCACACGAATTATTATACACACAACAATTCAAATTCTCCCAAAATCATTCTTTTAATTTTAATAAAAGACTTTTTTTAGGTATTGTCAACTTTTTCAAATCAAAGAAAAATGTGTTTTAAAAATTTCATTTATTTTTAACATCACCTTCTTAGTTTTAATTAACTTTTGCATAATAAGTTCCCTTGTCTCATTTATCTTCACGAAGGCCTTTTATCTGAAGGTCCCATTTACAAATTTTGGTTTGATATTTCAGAGGACATGGACCCACTTGGTTAATAAATTTGTCGGGGAAGACATTTTAATAAAATAATATTTACAAAAAGACAATATATGTGTAATTTTACTTTGTTATAATATCACTTTTTATTTACTGATTAGTTACTGCAGTTTCGTAGTACTACTACATTATCAAACTTGAAACTGCAGTAACTAATCAGTAAATAAAAAGTGATATTATAACAAAGTAAAATTACACATATTATTGTCTTTTTGTTAATATGCAATATCACAAAGTAACGGACTACTCAATCCAATATTTGAAATACTTAAAATCACATATAAAATATATCGGGTGTTTCAGAATAAGATGCTGATCCTTAACGGTGTGAATCGATAGGTGATTTTAAGAAGAAAAGTTTAAATTAACATAATATATATATCCTTAATCTATCAACTTTCAAACTACATGGCGTTTTAAGAAAAAAATCGTTTTTCTATCATAACTTTAACAACTTTCTAGATATTTTTATGAATTTTTTTCACACATGCCCTCTAAGCATCAATAGCCATTTTGGTGTAGAAAAATTTTAAAATTTTCTTAACCAGTGGCGTCCTGAAAGGGTTTGGACTAGACATTTTGGAAAAATATTATGTACGCCACTGTTTTTTTCTCAAGATAACTTTTCTGCTTAAAATCACCTAAGGATTCACACCGTTAAGGATCAGCATCTTATTCTGAAACACTCGATATATTTATAAAATAAAGTAGGCAAAAGCTGATCTTCTCACGAAAATGTAAAAATGTTGAAATTAATAATACCTCAATATTATTTTTTAATATTTTCTGTTTTGCGTAATATTTTATTCAGTTAATGTCAGTATCATTTACCCTCTTTTACCAAAGGATTAAATGAAAGCCTCTTCGTCAACCCTCTGTGGAAGGATGGAATACCAATGCATTTAGGATTTTACGTTCTCATCTAGAGAGTAAGTCTGATGTAAAAGGTAAAAATGTACCTACATATTCAGGTTCTACAGTTCTTAGAATAATAGTTATAATTCCACGAGAATTTTTTAGGACCTACATTTCATCCGAAAAAGATATATGCGTGATATTGAGACGACATACGGGGGATCGCGTGGCAATAGAAACAAAAAGAGGACAGCATAAAATAGCATCATGCAGTGGCGTATTTAAGGGGTGGGGCGGGGAGGGGGCTACCGGGCTGCATCCCCCCCCCCCTCCCCCAGCCTAGGAGCTCTGGTATAAAAGTCTAATTGCAACTTAATTTTTCGTCTCACGCTTGGACTCTTAATTTAAATTTTTAAATAATGTATTCTTGGCTTAGATTACAACGGTCTTCTAGCAAACGTTTAGTTTTTATACTTTTCCTTCCAAAAGTCCTTTTTTATATAGAGATTAAGGTTTTGGACGCATGTTGTTTTTTAGTTATTGATTTATGATGCAATTTTAAAGGAAAACGAGTAAAAAGAATAATATTTTATAGTATTTTTCTATTATATAGTTTTGTTTAGAGCTATTTTAAATCAACAAAAATATAACCCAATGCAATAAAATATTTTTACAACAAAAACAATTAGGTAAGTATTTATTTTTAAAGAGAAAAATTAAAAATTTTAATTGAAATATTTTTTATGGAACAAGTGTGATAATTTATAATAAAAAAATAGTGTGGGAAGAAAAGAAAATGCTTTATTATGAATATACAAAACGCCACTTAAGAAGGGGTATTTCAAAACCTAAGCATTTGCACCAAAAACTGATCTTAGATCTACGCTCCTAAAATATGTACATGATTTCATTAATTTTGGCGTGGTGAGCGATATTTACTTTATTTTTAATCATGAATACCCGAGCCTTAGTAAGTAAGTCTTATGTAAAAATTTTGGATTTACACCAATAATCATATTTTTCACAAATATAAAAAATATTTTTTTAAAAATAAAGAATAGGAATATCAAGAAGGAAGTAAAAAAAAACATTTATTACGTAAACAAATTTAATCCAACCATGCAGAGGAGGAGAGGTAATAATTTAATTTTCGAAATTTGATAGTAGTTAGATGAACTTTGGGCGTGGCCCCGAAAATTTTTCCCCTTCTTCACTGGGTACAATATCATAAAATACATGTAGTCTCGACTGTTCCTCTCTCCAGAAAAAAAATGTTCTAGTTACGCCCACGGAGCCTCCCCCCAACATATTTTCTGGCTACGTCACTGGCATCATGGTATTAGTTTGTTTTTAGAATAGTTTCCGTTATGTAGTTCTGTTTCTGTACATTATCGTCTTCTGTTTTTTTATAAGGCAGTAGACTTTATAGTAAGAATTCTAATCACACATCGGTTTGAGATAACAAAAGTTTCAATAAGAAAAACTGAAAAATTGTAATTATAATAATGACTTTAGAGTTTAGAGAATACCACGAGTCGAGTGATACTGGAAACAAATTGCTTATTTTTTATTATTTGAAATCGTATTTCTTCGCTACTTTATTGAGATTCCTTATTATAAGCACGTTGAACATTTTAATTTAAAAAAATGCTTTATAAAATGCCCTAAAAAAGTATAAAATAATATTCTTCTTTCTTAATAATAATACTTAACTTAACTGCTTAGGTCGGCACCACGAAACTTGGACTTGCATTGTCTTTATTTGTTTTGAATCACACTGGTAAGTATTTCCAGTCGTCTTCAGGTGAATACTAAATAAGTGATATGGTAACTACAGCTCTATGCATAACTAGTGAGCGGAGTCATGTGTGTAACTCTTACGTGTTCTCCGTGACTCCGCCCACAAGTTATGTGTTACTGCACCTACCTAGTATAAATAGGGCTGTAGTTACCCTAATTATTTAGTATTCACCTGAATATGACTGCAGATACTAACCAGTTGAAATGTGATTCAACACAAATAAAGACAATGCAAGTCCAAAACTCTACTGCCGTTCAAGAAACGTCGTTGTCTTCAACTTTTAAACAGACACAAGACTATTATTATTAAAGTCTATCAAGGAAACAAGATAGGTTGCATTGATGGATGCCTCCACTTTTGGTAAGTGGACTTAAAAATATAATTATTGTTCTAGGAATGTTTTACTTATTTCTCCTTTGTGGGATAAAGATAACCATTTCGTATTTTTAACATCCATTCGAAAGAATCCAATTTTCGTATTTACATATTTTCTCGCTTGAGAGCAATAAATACCCACTTTGGGTCCTGTAAAATTTCTGTCGTATTATAACACGTTATAACTCAAAGGATCATGGAATATTATTTTTTCAAGGGTTTTTCATATATTACACTTAAATAATGTATATTTACTCAAATTCTATTTCAATGTCTTCAAAATATAAATATTAAATTGAAAGATAATGTAATCGAAAATATTACAGATACTGGTATATCCAAATATACATTTTTATATTCACTACCATCACCATCATATTTATTGTCACAGGTAAAACTGAATATTATTTAGTAAGTTTAAAAACTTCTAAGCTCGTATAAATCTCGTTGTGAAAATGGATTTGAATTAACCATCAATCCATAATAAGTTAAAATGATTTGGGATGTTTTTTATACTGTTTTCGTCAATTAATTATTTCAAGTAATCCCAAAAAAGTGCTTAAGCATGATTCTAACTATTAAGGTAGGTACTGAACGCTGTCGGCAACAGTTGTTATTTTCGATACCAAAAAATGTTTGTAATAATTTTTGTTATACTTTTTCCTAAAACATTTCTATGTTCCAATAAAACTCATGAGAAACAAAAGTCAATTCATTTAGACCATATTTAGGAAAACTTAATCAAATTTAAAAAATCGGAGCTGAAGCTCCAATAAAAACAAATACACACTATTTATCAGGTTTATTCATGTTCACACCTTGGACTAATTCCCAACTGAAACATATTAATCCATACCGCAGATTTGCAACCCCTCCGTTTCTATTCCTTGCTCCCCATTATTCCCACCATCTCCAAATCTCTCTTATATTGATTTTTGTTGAAATGCTGCAAGGACACACATTTTAGGTACAAAATAAAGCAGCTTTTGTGCCACTGGGGCTAACTTTTTTGTCATTTTCTTGTTTCTATCAAACCTCGCCGTAGTGTAAAAAGAGATAAAAGCATAACATTTTGTATTTGGTTAATAAGGGAGAACCACGTAAGTCATAAATTTAACTAAAGATAATAAAGCATATCTACCGAATTCATTAAAACAAACATTATTATTGCCGATATCGCAAACAGTTTCAATAATTATTAAGATACGACTTTAAAAAACACCTAGACACGATCTCATTGAAAAGCTTTTTACCTAAAGCTTTGTTTTTTTTATTAGTTGTATCTTAATCAGGTATTTTAGAGAAAATGGACAGCTTTTTTAAATTATTGCAATATTGCAGTTTAAAAACAAAATACAGGGATTACGCCAAATGAGTTTTGTATCTTTAATACATTTTCAAGATTTTTGTTAATAAAATATAACCATCTTAAGACTAAACTTATTATTCTATCCAGTGGCGTATTTAGGGGGGGGGGGGCTGCAGGGCTGCGCCCCCCCCCCCCCCCAGCCTAGGAGCTCGGATCTAAAAGTCTAATTGCAACCTAATTTTTCGTCTCTCGCTTGGCCTCTTAATTTAAATTTTTAAATAATGTATTCTTGGCTTAGATTACAAAGGTCTTGTAGGAAATGTTTAGTGTTTAAACGTTTCCTTCTAAAAGTCCTGTTTTATATAGAGATTAAGGTTTCGTTTTAGTTATTGATTTATGATGAAATTTTATAGGAAAACGAGTAAAAAGAGTAATATTTTATAGTATTTTCTATTATAATATACTTGTCTGTTCCGTTTGCCCCTTTTTAGAGCTACTTTAAATCAACAAAAATATAACCCAATGCAATAAAATATTTTTACAACAAAAACAAAAAAACTATTAGGTAGATATTTATTTTTAAAGAAAAAAATTAAAGTAAAAATTTTAATAGAAACATTATTTATATATACAGGGTGTTTTTTAATTGATTGCCGATACTTAAGGTTGTGAGTCCTTGGGTGATTTTAAGAAGAAAAGTTAATATTAACATAATAATATTTCCTATGTAACTTTTTTATCATAATTATTATATACCTCTTAGATATTTTTATAAAATTTTGTACACACATCTTAATCATTTTTAACAGTGACGTCCGTACGGGGTTTGAACTGAATATTTTTAAAGAAAAAAATGGTACGCCACTGATTTTTCTAAAAAGCAAACTTATATTTAAAATCCTCATTTATTTTGGAGCAAATTTGGTCTATAGACTTAATTTGGTATGATGCACCCTTTTTTGCATAAAACCATAAAAACCAAAAAAACAATTTTTTTCTTCGGTTCATTATGACTGCTTTCGAGATTTTGTTGAAAAAAATAATTTTTCTTCTTAAAATCACCCAAGGATTCACAACCTTAAGTATCGGCACTCAATTAACCCTCTTTATAAGTGTGATGATTTAAAATTAAAAAAAAATAGTACGGGAAAAAACGAGAATGCTTTATTATGAATATACAAAACGGCACTCAAAACCTAAGCATTTGTACCAAAAACTGCTCTTAGATCTACGCTCCCAAAATACATAATTTTGACGTGGAGAGCGATATTCACTTTATTTTTAATCATAAAAAAATGAGCCCGAAAAACGCTGGTTAGAGTCATACATACGTCTTATGTAAAAATTTTGGATTGACACCTATATTCATATTTTTCACAAATATAAAAAATGTTTTTGTTTTTTTTTTTAAGTAAAGAGCCAGCTAGTAAAATCAGAAAAAAAGTAAAAAAAAACATTTACAAAAACAAATTTTAATAATTTTGATGAAATTTGTTAGTAGTTAGGTGAAACGATTTTTGGGCGTGGCTCCCAAAATTTTTCGCCTCCGCAGCATTAGGATTGAGAATATTGTGTTATAATTTAAATTTGTTGAGGATTCAAAATTGTTAAGAAGGTTGTGGTTGGAGGTTGGGGCCAGATTGCCAACGTTTCGGTTTGTTTTTTCTCTTTGACCATTTGTTTGCTATATTTAATAAAAAGGCCTAACGAAGTGTGAATCATAATATAATTGTCTAAGTAAATTGCGATCCTACGGTATGCCTAATGGATTTTGTTTATGGTTAACCAGCTTCCTTAAGAACCGTTCTCTGCAGGTGGCGATCGACGGGTTTCTCTCAGACACCTTCACCATCAATGCCGGTGTTCCTCAAGGGTCCATATTGTCGCCTACCCTCTTTTTACTGTATATTAACGACCTTCTAGTGAAAACCCAAAATCCAATTTATAGCTTTGCTGATGACAGCACACTTGTCTTATCTTTTACCTTGACTCCCCAAACATCCGCTGCCGACGCACATCTTCGCAGGCAGCATGAAGTATTGCGCCTTAACAATGACCTGAAAGAAATTTTGGCTTGGGGTGACAGTAACCAAGTCGAATTTAATGCTAAGAAAACCCAGGCAGCAGTCTTCTCCAAAAAGGTTAACATTGCAGAACCGGATATAGTCATGGCAGGACACGCAATTCCCCTGGCACCGTCTATTAATTTGCTGGGGGTCAATCTGGGAGGTAATATGTCTTGGCATGATCACGTTGCCGCAATTGCCAAGACAGCTGCACAGAAACTTGGTGTACTTTTCCGCACCAAAAAGTTGTACACACCTCATCAAATTTTGACACTCTACAAAGCCCAGATTCGACCATCATTAGAATATTGCTCCCATGTCTGGAGCTCTGCACCCAAGCACACCCTTCGGCTACTGGATTCCATTCAAAGGAGAGCCGTTCGTCTGATCGGCGACCCCGAGCTGACCAAGACCCTCGATAGCCTGGAGCATCGAAGACAGGTTGGTGATTTGGTTCTCTTTTACAGATATTTCCATGGCAGGTGTTCGACTGACATTGCCCACTTGATTCCACCTAGAGCAATGCAAATCAGAAATACACGGCGAACCACTGCCGCTCATCCATATGTTGTTCAGCTTAGTACTCCTCGAACTTCATTGTTCAAGAATTCTTTCATCTGGAGAACATCATCTTTGTGGAATGATCTTCCTGAGGTCGTGTTTCCCAATGAATACAATCTTCAACGTTTCAAGACCAATGTTAATCGCTTTTTTCGCACTCGCACCGCTCCCAGAGCGCCTTAAAGGATTTTTCCTACAGTGCAGGTGTTTTATCATAAAAAAAAAAAAGATAAGCTATTGGAAATTTATTATTATATTTTGGGTACTAAAACAAAATTTCGGAAAATTAGGAATCCTAGGTCGAATTTTACCTAATTTATATATTAATCCTGATGTATAATATAATATACAGAGAAATACTCCATACTTTTTTTATTTCTAAAAAGTTGGGTAAGGTAAAGATCCCCAAAATTAAAACGAATTTGCCGCACGCCCAAATGAATAAGTGAGAGAGACGTGAAAACACTTCTTAAGTAAGAGAGACAGAAAACAATATTGATTTCCATCCTAACATATAGTATGTCCAACGAACTTCTCCGGTAGAGACGCTGGCTTCATAAAAACTCTCTTATTATAGAAAAGCGACATTTAAAATAATAATGTTTTTATATATCAGAATTTACAGGTTTAAAAATACAGGTTAATAACATCCTGTATAAGCATATTTTGAATATTTATAAAAGCAGAAATTTTCGTTAAAACCCGAATAGACAAATAGCTAATTAAAGTTAATACCACTCACATCTGCTGGACAGCAAAGGAGTAAATTCTGTGACAGTTGTAGGTAGATCCGGCTTGAGGTTTTGCATGCAAATAAATAGGCACTAATCCTTGGTCCCTGAATAATTAGAGCGGTTTTTGGGAAAGGGTAATGGAATAAACTTAAGTTTATTTAAATTTTAAGAGTTGTTTTGTCTAGATAACAATCCTTTGTCGCTGCTAAGAGACGTGCATTAAAGAGCGCGTTAAGTTTACTTTTGTTACAATATGTTAGGTAGGTACATGTGAAGCATGGTAAGATGGTAGGAAATGTGATGTTTTTAAAACAGGTAAAGTACCAGAGAACTTTAAAACATCTATTGTTACACCCATCTATAAGGTCGGCGATAAAACTAAAATAAGTAATACTTATATGTCGGCCAATACGTATAATAAACAACTTTTCAAAAATGTCTCAAAGAAAGACTGATTGAATTTTCTTCAAAGTAATAACAATCTCTTCCGTAATCAATACGATTTCACATTAGGGTTGCCAGACGTCCCGTATTTTTCCAGGATTGTCCCGTTTTTTAAGGTTTTGTCCCGCGTCCCATGCAAGCTACTAACGCGACGCCATTTGTCCCGTTTTTTTCACTTGACACGAAAATTTTGAACTTTATGTCCACTCACAATAATTGTTTTATTCCAACAATCCAATTACAACAAAAAAAAGATAAAACTAGCCTAGCAGTCTAAAAGTCTAATAGAATAATTTTTCGTCTCACGCTTGGACTCTTAATTTAAATCTTTAAATAATGTATTCTTGCCTTAGATTACAAAGGTCTTGTAGGAAACGTTTAGTTTTTAAACTTTTCCTTCAAACAAGTCCTGTTTTATCTAGAGATTAAGTTTCAGACGCATATCGTTTTAGTTATTGATTTATGATGCAGTTTTAAAGGAAAACGAGTAAAAATAATAATATTTTATAGTGTTTTTCTATTATACCTATACTTGTCCCTTATTTAAAGCTATTTTAAATCAACAAAAATATAACCCAATGCAATAAAATATTTTTACAACAAAAATCAATTAGGTATTTATTTTTAAAGAGAAAACATTTTTTATGCAAGAAGTGTGATAATTCATAATAGAAAAATAGTGCGCAAGAAACGGGAATGCTTTATTATGAATATTCAAAACGGCACTTAAGAAGGAGTATTTAAAAACCTAAGCATTGGCACCAAAAACTGCTCTTAGATCTACGCTCCTAAAATACATGATTTCTGAAAAAATCATCAATTTTGGCGTGGTGAACGATGTTTACTTTATTTTTAATTATGGAGAATGGAGCCCAAAAAACGCTGGTTAGAGTCACACATACTTCTTATGTTAAAATTTTGGATTGACATCAATATTAATATTTTTCACAAATATAAAAAATGTTTTTTTTTTATTAAAGAGCCAGCTAGGAATATAAAAAAATAAATAAAAAAAACATTTACAAAAACAAATTTAATCCAACCATGCAGAGGGGGAAAGGTAATAATTTAATTTTCGAAATTTGATAGTAGTTGTGAATTTTAAACGAACTTTGGGCGTGGCCCCGAAAATGTTTGGCCTTCGGCGCTGTTTCGTCTTTTTCATTAGGTACAATATCATAAAATACATGTAGTCCCGACTGTCCCTCTCCTCAGAAAAAAACAATGTCCTGATTACGCCCCCCCCCCCCAGCATATTTTCTGGCTACGCCACTGCTCCTCTATACGTTTTAACAGTCAATGGATTGTTGTTGGATTATTTATTATGATACCTTTTTAAAGTTTTAAATATGTTTCAAACATGTCCCGTTTTTTTTCTGCTTGTCCCGTATTTTTGCTTCTTTTCTAGCTTCAGTCCCGTTTTGACCTAAAACAGATCTGGCAACCCTATTTCACATGTGCGTTGAGTATTGAAAATGCCATATAAGTATTGAGTAGCCAGATAACCAATATGATGATTATAGAAAGTACTTTGGTATTATGGTTCCAAATGATTTTCTATTAAATTAATTTAATGTTTCCGTGACTAATTAGGTATTTAGTCATTATAAGTAATAATTAATCAATATTATAATTTTTTTAAATTACATAATAGATACTAATAATTTTTCTAAACAAACGGTAAAAATAGAGTTAACTTTTGATAGGGTAATGGCGGGTAAGAGTACGCGTCGTCCAAGAGTCCGCACTGCCCTTCGTTTAGCCACCCACGCGAAGATGTCGGCATAAACCCAGCTGTTTATTTAGTTTAGTGCCTACGTTCAGAGCAAACAATATTTACCTCTGTGTGACACGGCTCTGGTCTGGTAAGCAAAAAATTAAAAAATTTTTTTTTGATTTAATATTTTTGAGTCACTTGGTAGTGATTGAATATTTTTTTTTGCCTATTGTTTAATTTATGTAAGTATTGTTAAAAACTAATGCTTTTAAGGCTTTGATTGACATGTTCAGTTTATAGGTTATGTTTGAACAGAAATGTGCATGGGTTAATAAATTGCTTTTGTACCAGAAGGTTAAGAGTACGCGGTTTAAGAGTACGCACGCGTACTCTTAGCTTGCAATGGGTACTCTTTGCCTGATTGCATAGTTTTATCATATGTTTTGGTATTTTAGATCAAAATGGGGAAGTATCGACGCAAGACCGATAGGAAGTTAATATTTACGGCAGAATTATTAGAAGAAATAAAGGAGAAACTGCTGCAAGGAATGAGTAAACGATCAGTAGCAGATTCAATCGGCGTACATGAAGCAACATTAAGAAAACGGTTGAAAGCAGGAACGGTGCCAACATCACTTGGTCGTTTCAAATTTGTTTTTACCCCAGAAATGGAGGAGGAACTAGCTACGTATTGCAGAGATTTAGATAAAACATTCTATGGACTCACACTTAAGGCACTTGGTAACCTTGTTTTTGAGTATGCTGAGAGAAATAAGTTAGAGCATAGATTTAACAAGGAAAAAAAAAGCGCCGGAAAAGATTGGGTTTACTCATTTTGCAAGCGTCATAATTTAAGTCTACGTTGTCCAGAAAAAACAAGGCTAGCTCGCGCTGCTGGCTTTAATAGGCCTCAAGTTGAGCTGTTTTTTAAAAACCTCGAACAAGTCTTAAATGACAAAAAAATATTTCCACACCGTTTGTACAACATGGATGAGTCTGGTATCCTAACCGTGCCCAACAAATTACCTAAGGTTGTTGCTCCCAAGGGAAAAAGAACTGTCGGAAAAATTGTTTCATCTGAGAGGGGCCAGTTAATAACTGCGGTATGCTGCATGGGAGCAACTGGACAATACATTCCTCCCGCACTGGTATTTCCACGAAAGCGAATGAAACCTGAGCTAACTGATAGAGCTCCAGCAGGAACACTCCAGCTTGTCTCAGACTCGGGATTCATCAATAGCGAGCTTTTTCTGAGGTGGCTGGATCATTTTCAAACATTTTGCAAAAGCTCAGTTGAAGACCAAGTTTTACTCATTTTAGATAATCACTCAAGCCACGTGAGTTTACAAGCAGTTATAAAATGTCGCGAAATGGGTATTAACATGTTAAGTTTACCACCGCATAGTAGCCACAAGATCCAGCCACTGGATAAAAAATTTTTTGGTCCACTGAAAAGTGCCTATACCCAAGAATGTGACAAATGGCATGTCAGTAATCCTGGGCGACCAATCACTATGTTTCAAGTAGCTGAATTGTTCGCAAAGGCCTATGCTAGAATAGCATCAATTGAAAGAGCGACCAAAGCTTTTGAAATATGCGGCATTTTTCCATACAATCCGCATGTGTTCTCGGAAGAAGAATTTGCACCCGCCACAGTGACAGATCAGCCATTTCCAAACCAAATCGCCAGTGTAAAAAACCCGAATCAGAACGTGGAAGATGAATCCGACTATGATGAAGAATTGCCCTTATCAATTCTTCAGCACCAGCTGATGGAGAAAATTTCGCTGCCTATGAATGAAGTTGCTAGGAATCAAAATTCGTCAAAGGCAATACCCACAACATCTTCTGCCCGAACATCATCACCTCCACCAAGGCCAGGAAATTCACCGCCTTCAACACCGCCAGAAAAGTCGACCAACTTTATCTCGCCAAAATTTACAGAGTCACTACCCTCAACATCTGCGCGAACACCATCACCAACGCGAAGGCCACAAAATTCACCGCCTTCGACACCGCCAGAAACGTCGACCAACTTTATCTCGCCGAAATTAATAAAGCCACTACCAAAGGCACCACCAAGAGCTGCCAATGCTCACAAGAAGAAGAAGTCTGTGCTGCTAACTGCGTCACCCTACAAAATTGAGTTAGAAGAGTTACAAGCATGCAAGCAAGCCAAAACCCAAAAATTTAAACAGACAAAACGGAAATATATAGACGAATTACAGACTTCGGAGCCAAAGAAATCAAAACCACTGAATTCATCTTCAAACCAAAAACAAATTTTGTGTCCAATTTGCAAAGAAATATATGAAGACCCCCCTGAAAGTGATTGGATTCAGTGCATGACATGCAAAAATTGGTTCCATGAGGACTGCACGGCTTACTCTGGATTGGGAGAGTACATATGCCACATCTGTGACGATTCTGAGCATTGAGACAGTATGCGTACTCTTAGATGCGTACTCTTAAACGGCAAGCCTGCTAAGAGTACGCTTTTACAGACGTTTTAATATTTTTTTTTTCTAATATACTTTTACGCACAATATTTTTTTCTCCTCTGAAATAGTTACTTTAGAGTTTAAGTTTATCCCTATATTTTTAAATTGATCTTTATTTTCATATTTTGTTGAAAATAAATATTTTACTGAGAATTGCGTACTCTTACCCGCCATTACCCTATACTTCTTGTTGATTCACCTTTGAAAAACTCCAAAGTTTCAAAATAAACCGTTTGCTATTTTAAAGGGATTTTGGAAATGGACCCTAACACAATTTATAGCCTATTTCTGTACTGAGTAACAGTATTATAAGGGATAAACCTAAAGTGTTTTAGGGGCCGTGTAGGATAAAGAAAGGAAAAGTTTTACAAGATTTACATTTTCTGTTTGAAAATTAAAAGCATTCCTTGATCAGACATTATTGACTTTTTACGAATAAATTGTGGGCTTTGTTTATGTTAAAACGAAAACGATCGTTCCTTACCGCATTCTCATAATATGTCCAGATAATAAAAGGAAGTTTTTTAATTCCTGAACCTGAATTGGTATGTTCTTGGGTTAAATAAACTATTTTTTTGTGCAATTAGGTGAAAGGAGGGCAAGATGACGACAGTAAGCATATATTTTTATTTTCTTCGTCATATTTTGCCCTAAAACTTTGTTTCGTATTTTAGAGCATTTAGGATAATTTTAATTCCCAACAGTTTGCTTCTTATCATGCTATCTTCACTGTAAATTTTTTTTTTCGCAAGTTCAAAATTTTATGACAAATTCTTCATCTTGCCCTCATGTATAGGTAAGATGACGAAAGCATGCGGGTAAGATGCCGAGGATTATTGAATAAAAGAAAAACAGTAGGTAGAAAGATATATTAGTTATTGTCACAAAAGTCGCAAATATATGCTTTGCGCTTCGCTTCTGCGGATGTTAGTCCTGAGCATACTGCATGAACCCATTAACGACAGAGGGAACAGGCGTACCAAATTTCATTTTTTCCAGAATCGTTACAAATTAAACAAATTTCTTCTTGTTCCTCCACATTATCGTCATCTTCTTCCATGTAATTTACTGATATGGAGGAGTCAGCGGATTCCCATCATCATGCTCGTCAAACCTCACTTTTCTGACATGTTTGCCTTTTTTGTTCTGCTTTTTCTTCATTTCAACTTTCTTTTATTCTCTTCTCTCCTTCGATTAATTTCTTTTTTTTCCTCGTTAGTTTTTCTTTCATTCTCTTTTTCTTCTAATGCACTTTTAACAGGGGTACTCGTTATATGCAGAGTAGGTAGCTTCTTCCTAGGCAAGTGAAGTCGACAATTCAATGATTCTGCATTAGACGGCCCTGGTAGTGAAATATCTAAGACATTAGAGGAAGTATTTTGAGATGTTCCTCCTACTGCAGCGAATATTTGCTGAAAGAGCATTAGTGACATCTGGTAGTTCCGGTACATCATGGTCTAAGTTTTCGTCGACATTCTTGGAAGGCTTATATGGCTTGTCTGTGGTCATTGAGGGTTCAAAGTCAGAATTATTAAATATTTGAGAATTAAGTGGGACTAATCCAGTTGCTCTGAAAGATTGTACGGCATTTTTTATTGTGACTGCCTTATCGTAAGCCACATTCAATAATTCCGCCACATCCTTCGGTCGAGTAAGATGACAAATCGCTAAGTGGGCAAGATGGCGAATTCGTCATCTTAGCCGACCAGGAAATTTTGAATCGAGTTTTGTATTAACGAACAAAGAGATATTATTTCACGAAAACTTAATGGTTTATGGATAAACAATGCCATAACATTGAAGAAAATACTTACCGATTGAAAATAAGATTCAACACAAACGTTATTACGACTTAATTTATATTTACTTAGGGCTGGCTTATGGGCCGGTTTAGCGACTGTGCAACGGAAAAGGTTTAGTTAAGTCCCACCTAAAACGTCTTAAGTGGAACCCGTGCAAACGGCCCTAAAAGGAGTAAATTATATAAGTGTTTCTAGTAGGAAGACGGTATATTATCTGAGAAAAATAATTCTTGAGCAGAAAAAAAAAGTTTAATCTGCTCAAGACTCTTTCGTTCCTTTCTAAAATAATACCATTAAAAAGAAATTCTATTATAAAATCAGAATTATGAACAAACTTTTATCTTGCTTTTTCCGTGTTTAATTTCAACACATTCAAACTATAAATAAGGACATGAGCCTTGCTTCATAAAACCTTATCTGAATTATTGAAGCGATAAGGGAAAATGAAAATTGAATCAAGATTAAATACTAAGTAGCACAATTTAATTAGGAGAGGAAATTTATGCATGTGATTTACAACAAAAAAGGGAAAATAAATGTTGCTATACTTAATTAGTTTTGTATCTACAGTAATATAAATCCCAAAAAAATATTAAAATTACTTACCACAACACAATACTTTTAAAAACGTCCTCTTGTATTCCAGTTGGTCACCATTTTATCACCATAAGGTCAGTTTTTTCTTTTATTTAATTTTTAAGTGTCAGTTCCAAGAAACCATTCCATTTTTACAAACAACTAATTGTTAGGTATTATCCGATAATGCTTTTTAAAATATTTTAATTGTTTCTATATATTTATTAGTGAAGCATCATTTTTTAATGTATTTATATTGGATTACTTTGTCCTTTCAGAGTGCAAAAATCCAAAAATTCGATTTTTTAGAAGACTAATTTACAGAAATTATGGACTCTGATTCTAGAATAGATAAAAGATTAAATAAAGAAGTGTTGTTTCTTTCTTCTACGGTTCTATAAGTTATCTGAAATCAAATAAAGAGAACGTACTTTATTCATAACTTAGCAGATGGCACTAAGATAGTTCAACAGCATTCTACATTGCATTTACACACACGTTGATATCACCTTCGTCTCTCTAGTAATCTTTATTAATAGTAAAATAAACCAAAATATTATAAAACGAATTTAATCATAATTATGTCTAAAGAAGAAATATAAATTTGGCCTCATTTCTAGAATCTGTTTCGTATTTATTGGTGTAAAAGCAAAATAGTTTTCTAGATTGTCTATTTTTAAAACGTTATTAAAATAGATATCATCGTATATTTAGATTTTCATAATTATTGAGTATATTATTGTAGATATTAAAACTAAAAATATATATTTTTAAGCAAGCGTAATATTTTAATTTCGCTGACAGTCACTCATAAAACTGCAATAATGTCAACTAATCTATCTTCCGAGTAGCATGTTAATAAATGAATGGCAAAAGCTCTAACGAGTGTGCACCAGTGTACACCATGACACTAAAATAATGAATTTGTCATTAGTATAACCGCAATAAGCCTTTTCGTTGCTGTCGCGTAACACGAAAATGTTTGTTTAAATCATGATGAGCGTTTTAAATGTTTCGTATAAAAAAAATGTAATGCTTGAAAACTTTTAAGGGTAACTTTTTACTGTTGGTTTAATTGCGTTAGATACTAAGTCATGCCTAAATAAAAAGTAGGAGTACTTGTTTTTAAAACCCTTACATGATTGCTATGGTGGAAAAGAACTTTGCAAGTTGTAATAATTCTTTTAAAAAAAATCATGTAGGACGGATTGTCCAGAAAAAGAAACACGGGTTCTTCAAAACGTACTTTAATATAGCAAAATTTTATATTATACAAAATCAAACGCGTCGTTTTACTTTCCTTCTCAAATCTCTACTAATTTTTACTTCTATTCATATTTTTTTTAACACCACTCCAAAAATCCTTCTTGGAGTCCATAAGTCTAGTCTAAACAAATCACGCCCGTATTAAATTACACTTATACAACTTGATGGTTGAAATCCAGTGGTGTCCTACAATCAGTATATTTTCTTGCGTAGTTGATATTGGGTTCCTAAAAAATTGTAACGGAAATAATGGTTGAAGATAAAATAAGAGAAACTAATATAACGTCCAAATTCATAGAATGGCAGTCAAAAAATATATAACGATGGTAAAATGTTGATCATAATATCCTCTGTTATGCTAAACTAATAAATAATGAAACTCGTAAAAATATCTTTCTCTGGTAGCCTTAGAGCACTTGTCTTTTCCTATTTCTTATAGCTCTGAAATCAGGTAAAATTATGACATTCTACCAATAGAAAAATCATTAATTTCGTGACAGTGTCGTAGTAAAAGGAATTTTTAGGTGGTTAGAATTTTTTTTTTGAGATTTCAAATAATAGGTTTAGTATTCACCTGAAGACGACTGGAGATACTTACCAGTTGAAACGTTGTGATATAAAACAAATAAAGACAATGCAAGTCCAAAACTCTTCTATTAGTCAGGTTTACATTTAGTTATTGCCATTCCTCTAATTACTATTATTCGTACCGAATAATAAACCATAATGTATTGCTTTGGAAACGTATGATGTTATTTAAAAAAATATCTAAGAATAGGCCTATTATGTCATACTAAATCCAATTAGTTTGGTTACTCTTTATTTTCTGAGCAAAAAATACTTATTATGGTATTTTCTCAAAAATACTTTCCTTATTTACAGTAGTTAGTCATTTTAAAATGTCACAAAACTAATGTATATATTTTATATTTGAAAATTAAATTTTAGGTCTCACAAATATTTTCTTTTATGTTAAAAAATAATTGTGTATTTCTGAGAAAAATTTCGATAATTGTTTCATCAGAACATTTTGCTCAGTTTGTTGAAGTTTCTAGGTGGTATGATATTTATTTCTATAAGTTATATTCGTATTCTATAATTATTATTGTTTTAAACTAAACTGTTTAAAAAATCACTTCAATAAATCTACTCGGTCTACAATTAATAAATTTTGCATTTAATAGAATCACAAATAAATCTTGATAAGAAAAATGAAATAGAAGTATTTTTAGTTTTTTTAGTAACGTTCGATAAACACGCAACAGTAATTGAAAAGTGAGGATCTCTAGAAAATATATAGAATAGCTTAATCGTTAAGTAAATGTTTTAGATTACTGGAAAGACTTGATTAGATTTTCTCAAGTGATATTTTCCTTTTCGTTCTTTTTACAGTTGGTTTTATTAGGATAAATCGGGAAATCGCCTGACACGAAGCATTCTTCCATGCAGAATAATAAAAGCACCATCTGATGGTGTGATTAACATTCCGCGAATAGACTACAATGCAATTTGAAAATATTGATTAGTCTTTGCTTTAGAACGCGAATAGAATAAATAATTACTTTTTTTAGCTTGTTTGACTTCTTTTGATAGGATTTTTGCAAAAATTGTCACTGTGCTTTTTACTGAAAATAAAAGAAACACAGTAAATGCATAAAACTTACAGATACTATCATTGATTGGTTGTTTGTTAAGTACAATACTTAAAAAAAATGCTTAAAACACACATGCGTGGCTATAGTCCGTAAAATTACTGGCTAGATGTATACGTTACAACTTACAAATACATAATCATAACTGAAACAAAGAAAGGTAGGTCTGTTATTAATTAAAGGATCCTGTCGAGTTTTTTTTTACGGTTCGCCGACTACGGAGGCCATCTTGAAACAACACCTTCATCCTACGAGATATCCGATCTCATCCGGCCTGTCCGGCGTGAATAGGATGGCTAGGTGTCGATTCATTTTACACTCTTCGCTGGGCAAGATCACGCAGTGTTCCCAAGCGGCCACTCACCCAAGTAATAACCGCGCTCGACACAGCTTAACTTCGGTGATCTGCGGGAACCGGTGCTTAATATGTCGACAGGCCCTTGCCTGGAACCTGTCAACATAAAACTCGTTTGAACAATCTTTGTCATTTAAAAATATGTCTTATTATTCAGAAAAAACTTAAATGCTCATTTTGAAGCTTATTTAAAGCCCGACAGAATTTAAAAATATAAGGTTTATTACGACATGACTCATCAAATATTACGTCAGAAGCTTTATCGTGCATCCAGCCAGTAATTGTACGGATTTTATCTATGAATATGTATCTCAAAAATTTGTCTTTATTATTTTATATTATTTCATTACTACATTGTCTCTGTTTTACAATAAGACCTATAATTATTATTTCATACTTTCTCTGTTTCCAAATTACTATAATATATCCCTTTTTCTTTAATAGATAAAATTTATAGCCATTAGTTTTTTGTTGAAAATAAAATCATTTGGTTAAGCAATTTTCTTTTTATATAGAATTTTCGGTCACAATTTGTTCATGTAATTAATAATATAATAACTTGAAACATAACCACACTACAGCATAACTTGAATAATATCTAGAATATGAATATGAATGAATATGAAGGAGATGATAAGCTATTTGTTAAATCGCGACAATTTTCATTGTAAATGTTCTCTTGTACGCTAGCTCCTTAATGCCACTTGGAAAATGGATCCTTAATACCCCTAAGCAAATACAATAAATCATGTTAGTAACATGCTAATGTTTATTTAAGTAATGCTTTATTGACCAATAAATTATTATTTACTACTTAGTACAAAAAGTCTGGCTTTTGAATTTGGTGTGTGATTGCTAACAATAATATTTGTTGTATTTTCATTCAAATCAATTTACAGAACAAAAATGTAAATCATTGAACAATAAATTGTGTATCAGCTCAAGAACGGTAAGTCATACTTTAATCAGTAGTGTTGAATGAAAATTTTTTGTACCATTCATATGTTTCTTTAATGCACTTATAATAATTAATTTAATATAACATAATTAACATTTATAATAATAAGAAGAATTCTTTTTCATCTTACAAGAAGTGCAGGACATATTTTTGTAGCTCGAATATTTCAGGTTTCACGATTTTTTACTAAAAGTTTATAACAAAAGAACTCAACTTACATAAGCATAAAATAAACTACGGTTTATATATTACTGTTTGGTAAACATTTCTAATTATATGTATTAACATATTTTGTAATCAACATGAAATTTTTTACACCGAAACACTTTGGAAAGACTTTTGAATGGCAGTGCGCGTGGTCACGTCGTGGTAGCCCGGGTTCGAAACCCTGCAGCGGCCGTAAGGGTCCTGGTCGCGTCTTCCGAGATGCGGATTCGACTGCGGCGAGATCTCGAGGTCGCGGACTCGCGCAACGGAGGAGAAACGCGACGTTGCCGATTTAGGCGATTATAATTCTATTTTTATCGTTAACGATGAGGTTGAGGATTTTCCCTGACCATGGACACGACAAATGTGTGTATTCATTCATTAAAAATTAATCGGAATTACGAATAATAATAAACATCGTAAGCAGGTACGGGTTTTAATCATAATGAGTAAGTTATGAGCATTTAAATTTCTTAGGATGAAATTATTTTATAAAAATAAAAAGTTATTTTTATAGTCGATAGACTAGAGAATGATACAAATATAATATAGGTATTATACTTTTATCTCAATATTTTTTTTATCAAATTTTTTAATTGCTTTTAAATATTGAGATAACAGCGCATAACCAACTATTTTGACTAATTTATTATTTAAATAATATTTGATACAGAAATCTAAAGGAACCTTAATTATTTATTGTGGCTAATTCTTTGAAATTTTAATTTCCATATAAAACATTAACTAAATATTTCTTAAAATAATAATTATGGAAGTAAATACACAAATTAAAATAATTAAGAAAAGTAACAACGAAACTATTTCCAAAATTCAATATAATTTGAACAAATCAATAGTCAGTCATTTTGGAGTAAATTATGAACAATTTATTACTAGTATTTTTTTTTGGGAAGATAATTTTATTTATTTTTCCATGTTTAATAAGTAAAATATCAGATCAGAAACAAATAAAACAAAAAATTACAGTAACAAGATCATCAAGCCCGTCATTGTCAGGAATTAGATCAATAATTTATTATTAAAAAAGTTTGCAGCCCATTAAGTCAATTTGGAATATCAACAATAAATTAAAATACTTTCTGAAAGGTTGACCGAACAAGCGCTATCTATTAGGGAATCCAAACAACGTGATTCAATATGGCGGTTGGCTGGTAAAAAGCATTGAGGCACCCGTTAAATGTCACCAGCAATATTATTTATATAGTCACGTGCACCAATTACAACGCAGTATTTGCCAGCCAGCTGCCATTTGGACACATCGTTGGATTGCCTTATTATGGTTGAAAAACCAAAAACCTTAAAATTTTGACATGACAGCTAAAATTCGATGTCATAAGCTGTTGACAAGATTTTTATTATTTTCTATATAAATTCTATAAAAATAAATCTATTTTAAACAAAAATAATCAGTGTTGTTATTAATTTTATTTCGGTCTGCGTTGCATACAAAACGTGTATAATATAACAAAACATGTTCTCATTAATCAGATATACATAGATAGCTAGCCGACGGGCGGCGGCATGCAAAGGAGAGTAGTTTCTCAGCCTGCCCGGGAATCTGGGTAGTTCCGCACATCTGAGCAACCCCAAATATTAAAAACTAATAAGCCCGTAAATAAATCAATTTAAAAGATGATGTAATTGATAGCGGTTAACCAATAATATAGTTTCGGTTGTTATCTGGCTTTTTATTTAAGTCACAGTGACGCAAGAAAGCTATACATGACCATTGTTATAGAGATAGTTATCTTTGAACAGGTATCTAGAGACTCATATTATATTATAGGCATTATTATTATTTGACCTAATATTAAACTGTTAGAAAGGTTGATAGAAATTTTCTAAACCCAATATTCCAATTTCTCTTATAACTTGACAACATTGCACTATTCTGATCAATAAAAGGGAGTGCGCAGGATCAACGCCTGACGTCGCTAGACTCTATGTCGTCTGCACGGGGCTCAGCTGAATGCAAGTGCGAACTTTTGAGCGCAAAAATCCCGCGCGCTCAATTGAGCTCCGAACTTAGAAACTTTCCAAGCGATCGAGGATGGTCTGCCGGGCGATTAGAGATATACGATGGACGATTTTCACGAAGGTGGATTTTGTATGAATAAAGTGCTAAATATAAAAATATGTCAGTATTGATAAATAAGTCAATATTGTGAAAATAAGGGTCTTGGTAGGCGCTTCAATAAATTGGGCTCAGAAGTGACTTTATTCTATCGTAATAATAAGATTAAAAAGGGAAATATATTATGTTCCTACAATTTTAGAAAAATATTTTCAGTTTTTTATCCTGGGTTGTCATTATTAAGAAAATATTTTGTTTACAATTATTCTGTATCAACCGACTTATTTAATTTAGGGATCGTATGTAAATGTTGAGGTTATGGCTAAGTATTTTTTTTCTGTGTGTTCTTTTAAATATTTTTAAATTGTCATTAGCAGATAAATAATAAAAATTTTGTAAAACACTAATTATTCATCCAATTGCATTTCAATATTAATTTCCATATTAAAATTAGGTATTTTCTGAATTTAAGCAGCAAAAAGCCTTTACTAATTATTCATGAAAAGCTGCATAATTCCACAATGCCAAAATGTAACCCAATTCCGGGTCTTCGTTGTTCCGAATGGTTCTCGTTTAACTGTTTATGCAGATCGTTTATTATCGGCTTGTCATAAAGGCGATAATAATATATATATATACTCCAACGTCCTGTTTATTACTTCTATGATATATTTTACTAGAGACAGTTTTGAAGCTAAAATGCATCTTCCTTCCTCGACAAACCTTAATAATGGGATAACTACTAATAAATAGTATGATTAGTAGAAAAAAGTTTCTTAGCGGCAGGCGGACAAGTGGTGCATCTATCTTTTGCATTAAAGTACACAGGGACGCCAAAGCTCCAAAGGTAATGGGTTCCCTGGGCCACAGGTAGACAATGACAGGCTGTTTCGTTCTTGTTAGAACTCATCAGAAAGCCATAACCTGTAAGCAACTCCAAGTACGCGATGAAAACCCAGTAACGCCATCAGTAGGAATCAACTCAATGCAAAAGATATAGCCATCTAACGTGAAAACATAGAACTAATAAACCAAAGTATGATTAGTATAATATGGCATAAGTTCTTAAAATGTCACTGATGTTTTTTCTAAATCTCAGTCTCATCTTGTCTACCGTCAGAATCACCTTAAACATATCGAGATATAAAAGATATAATAATTTATACATTAAGCATTGTAAAATAGGTTTTATGTGTTGAAAAAAACAAATAAAATTTTTATCAATATTTTGGGTAACGAAATTTTAAATCTTTTAAAGATATGTTAAATTGCTATTTATAAAATTATACTAAACGCACTAAGTGTAAAACAGTATTTTTTTTCTAATTAGGAATGCCGTTTGAAGTTTAGCGGCGGTGCCTTCGAAGCTCCCTGTCTTATTATCGCAAGGCTCCGTTCATAAAATTTTTTTATTTTGAATTCGACTTCATAGGAGAATTTGTAGATTTAACAAACTAAATTAATAATAATTAAACTAAAAAATTTAGAAGTAAAGAAAATCAACAAACAACGTTATTGGTGGTTATAATTATGGATTTTCAAACCCGTCGTGAATTACTTAATGGAGAATAAAAATCATTACTGCCTATCATTCCGTCAGAAAATCCAAATAAAGAAAATGTACCGGCGTCAATATTTCTTTTATAACCCCAAAGTTATACAATTCGGAATCGAATCAGGTGCGAAGGAAAGCTCAGAGTTTTCAAGCGGGAAATAAATGGGACCTAAGGGCATTTTCCGACGCCATCGGTAGTCTTGCGTTTTTCATCTGGGAAATCTAGGAGATTGAGAGCGACGTCGAGCTAATACTCCAGTAAAGGGGTAATTACAACAACAAAATTATTATTGTGTTGCCTACTAGACCTCCGAATAGCCCATACCAGAGAACCTGTAAATCATAATCAAGAGTAGAAGGGGAGCTGATGTTTCTGGACAAATTTTCCTATAGCAGTTTAGTTTGTCGGTATGAGCGGTAGATGAACGAAACCAGTATAATAAGGAGTTCGTTTACCAAACGCAACGAGTTATTAAACTATGACTCTAATACCAAATTTAGCGAAATAACGACCGCCTTCTTCTTTTATTGATATTAAAAGATTAAAATGGTTGAATGATAGAATAGTTTTGGACTTGCATTGTCTTTAATTTGTTTTACATCACAACGTTTCAACTGGTAAGTATCTCCAGTCGTCTTCAGGTGAATACTGAATACAGTATGAAACGTTGTGATGTAAAACAAATTAAAGACAATGCAAGTCCAAAACTATTCTATCATTCAAGAAACATCATTGTCTCCAACCATTAAAATGGTTATTATTAAAGAAAATGTAATCCTATTTACATTCACATTTAAATATATTCTGGGATTGCAGTCAATAAAACTTCTGTTAGGGTATCGAAACTATTTTATTAAAATGAGAAAATTGGATATTATATTGTAGAATATTAAGTTATTCCTGCGCTAATAAAACCCATAGTGAATATAAAATTGAACTTTTAATTGTTTTTAGGAAAAGAAGTCATAAAACATTTTATATACCTTAAAACTCGATCGACTAATCGAAGCTTAATACACTTCGTTAAGACAAACAGTAAAACTCCATCTCAGCACCAGATTTCCCGGGCCATTAAAGGGAAAGCAATGGTCTTTTTACCTCAAAAACCTGCTTTTCACATAATTTATTAGAGCCAATTCTACAAATGGAATTTCATCCAATGCTTATTGAAATCCATTGAATCCTATATCCCCTATCTACCTACAGTATGAAAATAAGAAAACTTCAACAGCATAGTTGGAATAAAATTAGGGATAACGTTTGTGTGTGGTAATTTACGTCTAGTAAGTACATACTGTAATATCTGTAAAACAGTTACAAGTTTCTAAAAACTCGATAAAAGAAAATTACAGATATAAAAATTATTTTTATTGGAAATTGTAACAATAATTAATATTTATTTATTTATCAGTGGGCGTAAGTAGGACATTTTTTTCTGGAGAGAAAGACAGGCGGGGGGACTACATGTATTTCATGATATTGTACCTATTGAAAGAAGCGCCGCAGACGAAAAATTTTCGGGGCGACGCCCAAAGTTCGTTTAAAATTCACCTAACAAATTTCGAAAATTAAACTATTACCTCTCCCTGCATGGTTGGATTAATTTTGTTTTTGTAAATGCTTTTTTATCCTTGTTATTTGATATTCCTAGCTGGCTCTTTATTTAAAACAACATTTTTTATATTTTGTGAAAAATATGGTGTCAATCCAAAATTTTTACATAACTTGTATGTATGACTCTAACCAGAGTTTTTTGGGCTCGGTTTTTCATGATTAAAAACGCCTCGCCAAAATTGATGTTTTTTTCAGAAATCATCTATTTTAGGAGCGTAGATCTAAAAGCAGTTTTTGGTGCAAATGTTTAGGTTTTGAAATACTCCTTCGTAAGTGCCGTTTTGAATATTCATAAAAAGCATTCCCGTTTCTTCCCGCACTATTTTTTTTATCATAAATTATCCCACTTCCATAAAAATGTTTCAATTAAAATAGTTACTTAAATTTTTCTCTTTAAAAATAAATACCTAATTGTTCTTTATTTTTGTTGTAAAAATATTTTATTGCATTGGGTTATATTTTTGTTGATTTAAAATAGCTCTAAAAAGGGAAAACGGAACAAACAAGTAAATAATAGAAAAATAATATAAAATATTATTCTTTTTACTCCTTTCCTATAAAATTGCATCATAAATCAATAACCAAAACGATAATATGCGTCTGAAACCTTAATCTCTATATACAGGACTTTTAGAAGGAAAAGTTTAAAAACCAAACGTTTCCTACAAGACCTTTATAATCCAAGCCAAAAATACATTATTTAAATTAAGAGTCCAAGCGTGAGATAAAAACAGCCCCTCCCCCCTCCCCCCCTTAACTACGCCACTGGCCCCGATAATATTCACCTTTTTTTTAAATTTTATTTATTTTTCTGCAGTTGAATGTTTATACATTCGGATCATATAGAGATAGTTCAACCTTATAACTTTTCAGTGAAAAAGAATTAGAGTTTCTTTTTTCCTTCCTTTTAAATATCCACTCCACTTCAAGTATGAACTATTTATTCAAATATTGATAAAGTTTTATTGGAATTTACCTATTAATCAGTTATCAGTTCCGGTCGAAGAGACAAAAAAAATGTTGATTAATACTCTTGACGATTGATTTAAGGTAAGGAAATTTTTAAATTTAATTTTCCTTTAAGGTTTTGTAAGGCTTAAGAATATTTAAAATCCTAAAATGAAAGTCAGATCTGTAAGATAAGTCTTTTAAGCAAACGATTGTGTTATTAAAAAACTTTTATTTTGTAAACAGCAACTGAAGTTTACAATTAGGAAGCAAATAATTATTTAACAATGATGAGAAGGATTATTTATAAGCTCGGTCTTATCTTGTCGCAAGCTCTGGTTTATAGGAATACTTGGTCAGCTTGACTGTTCACATTTGTATCTATATAAAAAATTTACCTGAAAATGGATAATATCTAAAACACGAAAGTTTACGCCTCGCCTCGTAAAACATAAAACTTGCTGTAAAAACTTACTTTTTTTTATTTAGAAATAAAGTCGTAAAAAATTGGAAAATAAGATTGGAAGTTTTGTTTGGTAAATCTATGTATATTAGTAGTACATTATTCAACAAGCATATAATGATGGCTGTTATTCACGGGGATAACGTTTATGACACGAGCCGTAGGCGAGTCTCATAAATCATCCAAGTGGATAACAGCCATTATATGCAAGTAGAATATTATACTTTGTCCAGGACTACCAAATAATTTTAGCTACACTACATAAGTATCTTTATTTTTAAATAACTATAATTAAATTAATTAAAAACCGAAGCGCAATTGTCAAAACAGATAAAAACAAAGTGCCATGGTTTGACATAGTAACAAGCGCTGAGACTTGATGTTCAAGTCAAGTTGTGCTTCTTATTGTACGTACAAAATCGTATTGAAATCATTATTCACTAGTGAAAAATGGATACTATTATTAAGAAAACACATGTATAATGATCATGTTATACAGTAGTCATGAACAAAATATGGTGTACATCAGTGAACCTGAAGTTTATGTTTTGAACGAATAAAATACCCAGCTTATTATTTAGTATAAACATTTTACAATAGCGACAATGCCCCTAAGTTCCAGCGCACCGGTGCGGTTAGCAACACTTTAAGCCCGCACCCCAGTGAATGGAGCTTTTGATCGCGCCTAAATAACTGGGTAATTAAATCAAAGTAACCACAAAGTGCCGAGTCGACAGTGTGTGTGTGTACGTAATTATTATTGTTAAATATTTACAGATTGGACATGAGAGGGATACAGCACCCGAGGCGAGGGTATAACGCGGTCATGGCTGACAACCCTTGGATAGGTAAATTTGTCTTTAGCCATTAGTTACACATGGAGTTGCAACTTTTGGAAACTTTGTATGCAAGGGTGCTAGTGTACTAACATGTTTGTATTTTCCTACATATCAGTTATTTACTATTAGCAAATAAGAAAGAGTAAGTATTTTTTGATTATGTCGTCAACTCATGAATGGACATAAATTCTAATTTTATACTATTATGGGAAAAATCGTCAAATAAGTGTGAATTACTACATTGGGAGTTTAACAACTTCGACTCTCTACTCTCTGGCTTTCATGCGTCGCTTGGTATCATCATAAGTTGACTTAAATGGCGCCATTCTTTATGTATACTTTTTTTTTGGTGCTGTGCGAACTATATATGTAGTATCTATACGCTAAATGGACAAGCTATGACACTATTAAGTAAACATTGATGGTGTATCTCATTCACCAATCAAAGAAAGATTAGGATAGAAAAACTATTATTTATGAAATTGCCCTAGGGGAAATATGTTCTTTTTTTCTCTCACTTTCATGTAGAGACCCACCCAATTTTATCATTAAAAGATTTGTGGTTAAGACATACAATATATTCATTGACTACTACGAGAATGGACTACTTCTTGAAAATATGCACTATGTGTTTTTTATGAATAAAAAAAGTTTCTTGGTTTGTATCTTAGTGCTATTTAGTTTCCTATTTCAATTTTTTCCAGATAATGAAATTCAGTTTTGACGGGTATACTTAAAATACCTAATAGTTTAGAAATGTTCATCAACATGGCTCATTTATTTATGATGCTTACTGTCAATGTTTGCAAATTAATATTTAATTCATAACAAAATTGACAGATCCAATATTTTGATCTTTTAAATTGTTCACTTTTCTCAGTAAAAATGCAATTATCTCCGTTTGCTGTTAATCCATAGTGGTACTATAATATAAATTTCTCTAAAAGTTATAAGGGGATACCTGAGATAAATGTAGAGGTATGAACTTTTTCATGAATTAAAAGAGAGTGTTCTAAAAAATATAAAATTATTTTTTTAGGTTTCGCAAAAAATAGATGCAAATATACAAAATCTAAACCTATAACTAGTACATAATTGTAAATTAAATATAGGACGATTGTTTGGCTTTTAAAATTTTCTGCTATCGAATGGGTTTTCTGTCATCGTAATCAACAATCGTAGACATCAGTAAATTTTGATCTTGTAGAAAAATGTGTTTAACCAGCAATTCAAAATTGTGGTTTTTATTTGACTACATTTTTGTCATCTACAGAGCCTAAAATGCTAAGTTCTGATCAAATGTTTTAAAGTAGTTTTTTACGATTACAATACTTCCTATACTTTCTTTCGCACGAGAGAAGTATTTTTTTTTTTTTTTTTATGATAAAACACCTGCACTGTAGGAAAAATCCTTTAAGGCGCTCTGGGAGCGGTGCGAGTGCGAAAAAAGCGATTAACGTTGGTCTTGAAACGTTGAAGATTGTATTCATTGGGAAACACGACTTCAGGAAGATCATTCCACAAAGATGACGTTCTCCAGATGAAAGAATTCTTGAACAATGAAGTTCGAGGAGTACTAAGCTGAACAACATATGGATGAGCGGCAGTGGTTCGCCGTGTATTTCTGTTTTGCATTGCTCTAGGTGTAATCAAGTGGGCAATGTCAGTCGAACACCTGCCATGGAAATATCTGTAAAAGAGAGCCAAATCACCAACCTGTCTTCGATGCTCCAGGCTATCGAGGGTCTTGGTCAGCTCGGGGTCGCCGATCAGACGAACGGCTCTCCTTTGAATGGAATCCAGTAGCCGAAGGGTGTGCTTGGGTGCAGAGCTCCAGACATGAGAGCAATATTCTAATGATGGTCGAATCTGGGCTTTGTAGAGTGTCAAAAGTTGATGAGGTGTGTACAACCTTTTGGTGCGGAAAAGTACACCAAGTTTCTGTGCAGCTGTCTTGGCAATTACGGCAACGTGATCATGCCAAGACATATTACCTCCCAGATTGACCCCTAGCAAATTAATAGACGGTGCCAGGGGAATTGCGTGTCCTGCCATGACTATATCCGGTTCTGCAATGTTAACCTTTTTGGAGAAGACTGCTGCCTGGGTTTTCTTAGCATTAAATTCGACTTGGTTACTGTCACCCCAAGCCAAAATTTCTTCCAGGTCATTGTTGAGGCGCAAAACTTCATGCTGCCTGCGAAGATGTGCGTCGGCAGCGGATGTTTGGGGAGTCAAGGTAAAAGATGAGACAAGTGTGCTGTCATCAGCAAAGCTATAAATTGGATTTTGGGTTTTTACTAGAAGGTCGTTAATATACAGTAAAAAGAGGGTAGGCGACAATATGGACCCTTGAGGAACACCGGCATTGATGGTGAAGGTGTCTGAGAGAAACCCGTCAATCGCCACTTGCAGAGAACGGTTCTTAAGGAAGCTGGTTAACCATAAACAAAATCCATTAGGCATACCGTAGGATCGCAATTTACTTAGAAGCCCATCGTGCCAAACACGATCAAAAGCCCTAGAGATGTCCAGTGCAACAGCCCGGGATTCTCCATTATGTTCGATGGTGTTGCTCCAAAGATGGGTGACATATGCCAGAAGGTCACCTGTTGATCTGGACTTACGAAAACCGTATTGATGGTCGCTGATAATGTTAAGCCCTTCCAGATACTTTAGGAGTTGTTGGTTAATAGCTTTCTCCATTACTTTTGAAATTACTGGAAGCAATGCGACGGGTCGGTAGTTGCTTGGCAGGGTCTTTTTACCTTTCTTTGGAATAGGCTGGACACGCGCCGACTTCCAGCAGGATGGAAATATTCCTTTTTTGTAGGATAAGTTGAAAAGTCTACAAAATACTGGTGTAAGTTCATCGGCGCATGTCTTGAGAACAATGATAGGCATTTCGTCTGGACCAGAAGCTTTATTGACGTCGAGTCCTTTAAGAATCCGTTTAACAAGACGCTGACGAAACACGATTTCAGATTTTTGCGATTGAACTGAGGGAATGTTGGGTGGTGATTTTCCCTGAAAGTCTACAGTGGAATGCGAGGAAAACAGTTCAGCAAGTAGGTTTGCTTTATCCCCGGCTGTGGTTGCTATTGTGCCGTCGGAACGTGTTAGAGGTGGAATAGTTGACTTTGTAAAGTTTTGGCTGACGGCCTTAGCGACTGACCAAAAGGACCTTGATCCGTTAGGACTGGCAAGAAGTTTGTTTTTGATTCTCTCGTTATGAGCTTCTTTGCTTTGGTCTATCATTTGCTTACATTGGTTTCGGGTGGTAACAAAGATGGCGCGATTTTCAGGAGTAGGGTTTTTACGTCACTGTCGGTAAGCCAGGTTTTTAGATCTGACAGCGCTCGCAATTCTTGCTAAACCAGGGCTTGCCGTTGGAAGGGCGCTTTTTGAAGAAAGGAATAAGGGCCTCCATGCCAGTTAGAATGACGTCGGAGACCTCCTTTGCACAGACAGATGGATCATCCGAAGAAAAGCATACGCTTAGCCAGGGAAAGTTGCGAAAATGTTCCTTTAGGTCTTCCCACTTAGCTGATGTATAGTGCCAAATCTTACGGGGTTTAGGAGGTTGTTCAGAACTAATTGGCAGCTCGCTTAGGGTTGAGATAAGTTTGTGATCGGAAGAGCCCAATGGTGGTTGTACGGTGACAGTATATAGGTCTGGATTTGAAGTTAAAAAGAGATCTAAAAGACTAGCAAAATCCCCAGCTCGGTCTGGAATCCGCGTTGGTTCTTCTACGAGTTGAGTTAGACCAGAACTGATCGCAAAATATTCGGCCTCGCGGCCTTGCTCATCGTTGGTGTTTAAGTATTTAAGCCAGTTGACATTGTGGACGTTAAAGTCACCAAAGATAGCAACTTCGGCATTCGGATGATTGGTTTGCAAGAAGTCGATTGTGTTGGCTAGTGATGAGAAGAGGGCCCTGTAATGCATGTAAACATTGGAATCAAACACGTTAAATTCTTTAAGCAGAAGTATTAGATACTGAAACTGTTCCCATTCGCCTTTGAATCAATAATTATCTTACTTTGCTTCTTGCGATTTGAAAGAGCAAATTAAAAAAAGGGGTTGGTACAGTTGATAAGATGGCTACTACAGTAAAGGATTAGCAATCCCAATTTGGCCCAATCGGTAAAGGAAACAATGAAGAAGTTTTTATCGCACGAAGAATAAGCTTAGCGATCGAGGAGATGGGTCTATGCACAATAATTAAAATGTGGAAAATAATTAGCTTGTTAGGATAAATTATATCGAGGAATTAAGAAAATAAAATTTGAAATTTATAACGGATCAAATTAATAGTGCCTAAAACATTTTAAAAAAGAAAAAATAGATCTAAAAGATATATTATAACTATATTATTACTTAATGCTTTAATTCATTGATTTATCGATTATATCGAACCTTGGGGTCAATACCTACATATTGTACATTTACCATTTTTTTTCACATCGCAAGAAGTTAAAAGTCTCAAAAATAAGAAATTAGTAAATTTATGATTAAATTGTTTTTTTTTCGCTATATACAGATTATAAAACACTTTTCATTAAAATTAAAATTTAGAGAATAATTCATTCTGTAACCATAACTATTTTAAATTCAGAATCCAAGCAAAAAATACATTATTAAATTTCCAGCAAGCCTACATTATTTGAGGTGAAAGAATTTCGCCTATAGTTTTAACTTAAGTAAAACATGATATATGACTTTTGAAATAATTCAGTGTCAAACTGTTTGTTAATGATAACCAACAATTTAAAAGCAGAATAAATTTATTTATTAAAATATATCGCCGTCTTTAGACGGCGATTTATTTTTCATTGTATTAAATTTCCAAAGCGTAGAAGTCCCCAAAAATGTTTTAAAAATTCCAGGTCCGTATTTAAAAAAATTGGCTTGAGGTTGGTATCTAAAGAACGAAACGTCGAATTTAAAAACCAATAACGCCATCTTAAGAACGGCCATGAGAAAGTGTTTTTTGTTTTTCTCTTAAGTCAAAAATGAAGGCGCGAAAAATTAAAAACCAAAACTAAAAGTGTTTTTTCGGATATCTCCGAAGGTATTTGGAATATTTAAGAAAGCCCCAAGGTACACAACTTTGCCTCAATTTAACCATCTTCGTATCTCTTATCGTTTTCGAGATCCCCTTGTACGCACACGAATTTGTAGCACCCTGTATTGTACAGTGTTAGCGAAACGTGTAATTTTCTTTTTATTACAGTGTAATTTACAAGTTATACTTTTTTTTACAGCATCTTATGTTATATTATAGTTATAGATCTTCACCTAGGTACTAGGTGAACAATTAAAAACTTTTTTCTATATGCTATAGTTTATTGAATTATCCAGTATATTAAAACAGAAAAAAATGGCAAAGAATATGGTAATGTATGCGAGGAAAGTTTCACAGGGGGGACAAAGGGGGGCGACCACCCCTCGGTTCGCCCCCACCCGCCCTGGTAATATATAATATTAATATAGGTATATGTATTTTTAAAGTAAAAGTCATTATATTAAACATTATAATTTCAAAACAACTGACGCCCTTTATACAATTTTAGCATAGAGTGAAGTTATAATATTGGCGATTTTTCTTTGAAACGATGGTGAACTTTGATTTCTCTCTTACAGAGGGTTTGTACGGTATTTATAAGATATTCTGCCATCATTTAGAACAAAACCAAAGAAGGTATAAAGATTTGTAATAAAAAAATGGATTTTTATGAATATTTAAAAAAATCTTTGTAGTTGCACCACACGCACGTTGGGCGACATTTTTTGGAATAAAATTAATTTCACCCGATTTATTCATTAAAAATACAAATTAATGGAATACCTCGGATCCCGATTTTCAATCATCCAAAATACTTTTGGGCTAGCGTTTTCAGATTCCTTAAGAATTTTTAAATTTCGTAAAAATATATTGTTTTAAATTTTTTTAAATAGCATGTTATTTCTGAGAACAGTATATATTTCTCAAGACTACTGTAAAAAATATATTTTGGCTATCTTGACATTTAAAGGTGCTCCAGGATTTAAAAAATAATCAAAAATTGAAAACATGGCGCTCCCAAAACCATTTCTAGATAGTTACCTAATAATTAATTATTAACTCATACTCATTAGGTAAAGTAGAAAGTGCGTGTTTTAGATCGACCAAATGTTATAGATAATAAATGCTTGGGTTAATTTACAAAAATGACATTTATAGTAAAAATACCTTGTTTTTGATTTTTCGGAATGACCTTATAAAGTACCTATCTGAAATGACATTTAAGTAAAAGTTTTTCCAACACAAATTAATATTATAAAATCACCAGATCTGGTGAACTTTCATCCGACCTGGCAACGCTGCTACCTATCCAACTTGCTAAAGTAAAACATTTTGTGCTGCCCTCTATGAAACATATTATGTTCTGCTAGGTCAAATGTGCATTTTTCCACACTACAAAACAACGGAATTGAACCGTACTTGCCTTGGCAGGCAATGCAGGCATCCAGTCTGTTTTGTTTTGTGTAGTGTCAATGTTGCCAGGTCTGGTGATTTTTCACCAGATTTGGTGATTTTGAACCCCATCTGATGATCTGGTGAAAACTTTTAAAAAAAGTCTAATTTCTGGTGATTTTTCGACACTGATGATAAGCTTATATCTTAAAAAAAAACGAGGGAAAAATGACTCGATTGTGTTCTTCTTTGTTAAAAATGGTGTCATCGATGCAAAAACTTATTGGTTTCAAAAGCGAAAAGCGTTTGTCTTTGTCTGGAAACTCTCTACTTCTCTGTGCCGAATATTTCTTAGTAGCGGGGGATTTACAGAATTTGTATCTGTTACTGTTTATACTGTTTTTTATATAGTGATTTCTAAAAAAAAAGGTCGTACCTCGGAAATAACATACACATCTGATTTAAGGTCTTGGCACCGGGGTGCGCACTCATGTTTATAGCTTAAACAACATGAATGCCCACCCTGGCGTCAAAAGCTTAAATAAGAGGTATGTTATTTTCGAGCTATGACCTTTTTTTTTTTTTAGAAATCACAGCAATATATTTGATTTTACATTAATTATATGTGTTGTATGTGATAATGCGAGAAATTAAGAATCTGGTGATTTCTTTCAAAATCTGACTTTTAAAGCAAGGGTCTGGTGATTTTCAATTTTTTGACCTGGCAACATTGTGTAGTGTGTTCCCGCGTAAGTAAACAAAAAATAGTACGACATTGTTAAGTTTTCTACTTTGTGTTATTTCTTTCAGCGTAAAAAATGCAATATAGCAGAACATAAGGTAACTTAAATTAGTTAAGTGCCATTCTATAAATTAGGTACATATTTATAGTTTTTCTTTAATATAATTCTGTTTTTAAAAGATAACCTCAAAACTAGGGCTGTAGGCAAAAGAAATACCGTTTAGTAAATAATAGATCGAGCTGCCATACAGCAAATAATAATTTTTTTCTCCTAATATAATCCACTTCGTGTCATTATAATTAATATCACGTTACGGTTAGGTATATTGGTATAATATAACATATACAGGTACCTAGTTTATTTCTGACAAAATGGCGAAAGGACAGCCTTAATTCTTGAATGATAATATGATTAATATTCATTTTAAAAAAATTACCTAGATCCTTGTCCACAAATTATTTTAGTTTAATCTAAATTATTAAAGACTATTTTAGAAAGTTATTTGAGATATCTGCAAGAGTAGCCAGTTGGGGGCCAAAGGACGCTCTCCCCCTTCGCTCTTGGCACCCTTTGCCGCTTGGTGCCTGTATACATAATACTTACACCTTATTATATTTACAATTATTGGCTCTAGTCTATTTCTGGTGGAGGTGGCGACCTTTTTTTTTTTAGAAGTCACTTTGCGCCCAGTGTGCTCATTTAGGGGGGGGGGGGGGGGAGGGGCTGCTGGAGCTCAGGTCTAAAAATCTAATTGCAACCTAATTTTTGGTTGAACGTTTGGACACTTTATTTAAATCTATAAATAATGTATTCTTGGCTTAGATTACAAAGGTTTTGTAGGAAACGTTTAGTTTTTAAACTTTTCTTTCTAAAAGTCCTAATTTATATAGCGATTAAGGTTTCAGACGCATATCGTTTAAGTTATTGATTTTTGATGCAATTTTAAAGGAAAACGAGTAAAAAGAATTATTATATTTTATAGTATTTTTCTATTATATACTACTTGTCCCGTTTTTCCTTTTTTAGAACTATTTTAAATCAACAAAAATATAACCCAATGCAATAAAATATTTTTTCAACAAACCATAAAACAATTAATTGAAACATTTTTTATGGAAGAAGTGTGATAATTTATAATAAAATAGTGCGGGAACGAGAATGCTTTATTATGAATATACAATATACTTAGGTGAATTTTAAGTGAACTTTGGCGTGGCCCCGAAAAATTTTCGCCTGCGGCGCTTTTCCGCCTTCTTCACCAGGTACAATGTCATGAAACTATCCCTCTCTCCAGAATAAAAAATGTTCTACCTACGCCCCCCTTCTTCCGCCTTTTATTAGTTTTGAAAATTTAATACAATTGTACTCCGGGCTCAGTGGGAATCCCACCTTTACCACCCCCCTCTCGTCGGGCCTGTGTTTGTTCAAGATTTGATATGCTATTTCTAATATAATCAAGTTTGGAATTCCCTAATTTAAGTGGTAACATTTTATTTGGGCCAGTATGTACATAAGTAATTAATTTGAGTACTCCTTCAGTAAAAAGTAGTAATTTAAAAATGTAAGTTTGTTAACTTGTTATACCTAATATTATATTACATTTTCACTGAATTTCGAATGAACTAAGTTGGAAATTGGCAACACTAAGTTCCAGATTCCAGTTATTTTCGCGGTATCGTCCTTATGGCAGTTTAATACCCATGCTTATTCTATTCTAGTTTCAAATTCGTTAAGCAATATAAGAAAAGTAGGTAATTATTAAATTTAGGAAACTCCTATTTCCGTTAGTTAATGACAACGCCTAATATTATTTTCAGTTGCAACCGCAATGGATACTAAACTTTCCTCACTCATTAAAGCATATCCAGGAAGAGAAAGTCAGATCAAGCAACTTTGGAGCCTATATGGAACAGACGATGAGTCTTTCTTACCAACTGTATACATTTACGGTGGCCCTGGTACTGGTAAATCTGCAGTAGTAAAATCCATCTTAACAATCTTGAAAGTTCGACATGCTACAATAAACCCTATAGAATGTTATACATCGAAAATTCTATTCGAATCTATTTTAAATCAACTTTCCGGATATCGGATCGATCCAAAAGTTGGCACGCCTTTTGCCAAGTGCGACAACTTAATGGATTTCATCTTTTACGTACAAAAAACTTGCGAACAAATCGACCTGAATAGGTCTGTCATAGTATTCGATAAAGCCGAAGAGTTGAGAAACATGGATTGTAATTTATTACCAGTCTTTTTGAGATTAAAAGAGTTTACTGGTGTGTCGATTTCCGTTATCCTCTTGTCAGAGATCGCTTTTGAGAAATACTACTTTAGGTGAGTTTCATAATATACAATGATTTGTTTTTTACTTTTGCTTATTTTAATATTATCTTTTTACTAAGTCTATGCCAATACTGAAACCTTAAAGCTAGCACTCATATTGCATTAATCGTTATAACTTGGGGTTAGTATGGTTTCAATTACATTTTATGATACAAATACAGATAATAAAAGAAGCGGAGGACAGAAGAGATGCTAGGGAAGTACCATATAAAATTTCATTGTATAAAATACATATTATGTACTTCGTAATAGTTATAATTCTTACCACTCTTTAGCACTAGTTGTCATTTTTTATTTACTGAATTAACCGGTGTATTGATGTCGGTTTAGAAATGGAACCAAAACTGTATACTTAAAATGTTCATTTCGATACTACTAGTAGGCAGCGGTGAAATAAAACCACAAACCAGCAGCCACTTCGTATTATAACGTACCATCGGCGTTACGCCGTTTCGTTAGACCAAAAATCGAACGAGAGCGATTCAGAGGGTTTCCTGTTTTCAAAAAAAATAGTCTGAGTAAAAGTATATTGTACCACTATCACGAAATGTCTATTTCCCACGAGTATGATATCGGCACTAGCCAAAATCTTTATACTCGCGGAGAATAAGTTCAATGTATTATTTTTATTGAAAGGTATAAATAATAAATTCCCTTTTTGACCAGGTATTTTAAATAGAACCCCGTATTTAATTAAAAAAAGGATAACAATTCCTTCCCCTCGCGAACCACCAGTTGCCCGCCAGTTATAGTTAAAGATGATAGTATCGATTTTAATAAACTAAAGTTATGTTTTTTTTAATGTATAATTACTATTAAATAAATTCGTCGCCTTTTTAGGTTAAACATCTTCGAGCCCATTAAGATCCATTTCCCTCAGTATTCAAAAGAAGAGCTGCTGGAAATTCTCTCCCTTGACTTTCATGACGTTCAAAACTTGATAACTGATCACTTTAATGAAAGACTCGAGTTCGACATTGAATTTTATAGAAATTACCTAAACGCGTTTCTGTCCGTTTTTTACCGGGCGTGCAGAGACTTAAGTGAATTAGGACATATGAGTAGGAATAATATAATCAAATACTGCGAACCGATAGTTAAAAAAGAAGTTTCATTCCAAAACTCTATGGCATTATGGCAACGAATTGCTCCCGTGTTAAAATCATCTCGGGACGTTTTGTATTTGAGAGTAACAACTGAATCAAGCTCTACACATACCACTCTAACTAATCTGGCACAACATTTGGAACTTCCGTTTTATGCAAAATATCTGCTGATAGCTGCCTATCTAGCCAGCTATAATTCCACTAAGGATGACAAACGATTATTTATGAAATACCATGGAAAGAAGACTAAAACTAAGAAAGATATTATACAAAAAAGTAAGGTTTCCGAGCAGTTGAACACACAGATGGGTCCTAATGCCTTCACCTTGGATAGATTGTTAGCTATATTTTACTCGATATTACAAGACAAAGTTGGTTTTAACAATCATCTTCTAGTTCAAGTGTCGAGTTTAGTTGAACTTCAGTTATTGTCTCTTGCATCAGATGCCACCACGTTGGACGGTCGCAAATACAAATGTAACGTCAACTTTGACACCATACAAAGTGTTTCCAAAATGGTTGGGTTTAATATTAGAAAATATTTAAGTGACTTCAGTCACATCTAAGGTACTACTGCATTTTAAGGTAAAATGTATTTAAAGTTCATTTTTAGTATTAAAATAAATTATATAATAAGTTTCTTATCTCTATATTATTTATAAAAATTTATATAAATCAGTTGTTTATTAGTCAGGCAACTTGACTGTACCATAAATGCTACTAGCAGACATTAATTACTCACAGCACTAACCTTATTTGTTGTTTAAAATCTTAGTGTAACCCAATATTTGTATGTTAAAGATGCAAGAAGGATATGATATCATAATATTTTTTATATTTTATTTTTCGAATATTATAAACCACTAACTAATTGGAAATAACACCACAACAAAACTATAACTATGATCTAAAATATAAATGTGGGGCAAACTTTAACTTCCAAACACCAATTCCAAGCATGACAAACCAAAACTCGAATTAAACATTTTTGCTTTCGTATTTCCTAATTTTAAAATTAGTCTTTTCCGAAAAGTCATCCAAATAAATCGAAGTCAAATAAAAAAGGAAGCAGGAATAATTTTAAATCGAAATCGACTGTTCTTATCCTGAATAAAGCTCCAACAGTAAGTCGATCTAGTAAAGTATAATGAACAAAAATTGTGAAGGGCTAAAAGAGGATTAAAAGGGACTAAAATACTTCGAGGACTAAAGTGGTTTGATTCCTCTAAAGGATAAGCATTGTGCATCGAGTTTTATTTTACTGCCACGTTTGCAGTTAATTGTCCATATTATATTATCAATATTTTTTGCTGAATTAATGGTCATTAATTTATTGCTTAATGAAACTAATAATTTATTTAAACATCGTTGTAATTTTGTTTAAACCTCAGAATTATACAAAAAAAAACCTAGGTGACCTTAATAATATTATTTATTTTTTCTTAAGCAGGTTAAGCTTGACTTATCGCTTCATCCTCTTCATCTCTAAAAACCCGATTCATACCGTTATATCCACTGCCTCATACAAGGTTCATCTTCGCTTGTTGTAGTGGAGTTATCGTTTTCGGTAGATATTTATTTTTTGATTGAATCGGTCGATACTTGGTGGAAATCCATTGAAATTTAGGCGGATGGAAGTAAAAAACGTAGTTTTACTAAAATTTCCACTATATTTAAAACACTGTAATGAATTTTTACGACATGTTTCGCTGCACGGCAGCTTCTTCAGGTGTGAAAATATAAACAAGGATTACCCTATTTTTGACTTATTATTTTTTATGAAAAAATAATGATAAATCAGGGGTATATAAACTAACATGTGGAGATTGCCCTAAAACCTACAATGGCCAGTCAGGCAGAAGCTTTTATATATAAGAATTAAGGAGCATTTTACTAGTTTCATAAACCGAAAAAATGATTCTAATTATGCTAATCATCTTTTAGAGACCAATCATAATTTCAATAATAATTTTAAAATTTTGCATATAGATAATAAAGGTATTAAATTAAATCTGCTTGCATCTCTAGAAATTAACAAACTTAAAACCGCTGGTTGTTTACTAAATAATCAATTAGATTTAAATAGATCCCCATTGTTAAATCTTTTCTAGGAGGGATAATGTCGGTACAACCCCATTTTTAGGTACATTGTTATTATAAGGTATAGATGGTATTTATAAATAGTAATCCTTGTTTACCCCCTTGCGCGTGGTTTCATACACGTGCATTAACCCGGCCTAAGGTGATTAGAGTCACCTTCTCTAATCACACTTAGGTAAATCTCAACAGGCGCGTCCAAGTCGCGGGAGTGGGCCCAGCTATCGAGCTGGTGGCTGAGTTCTGTTGAGGACCCAGTATTGCGGGGTATATCGCTTTACCCATGCCCAGGGATACGGGTGAAGACCACACCGGTGAGGACGAAGGAGAAGATGGACTTCGGAACGGCGAACTCAACGCAAGTGGCAACCCTCCTTTCAGGGATAGTATAAAAGGACCGAATGTGCGCCGGTATAAGCTAACAACCTTAACTAAGGTTAAGGTAGGGCCATCTCTGGTCCTGAGGTCGAGAAACCGGCCTCAAAGGCGGAAGAGCTGCTTGAACGGCCAACGGCAGGGGAATCAGGAAGGCCACGGGAAACCACCTGATTATAAATCCCTAGTAAATACCAACATGGCAATCAATACCAAAATTAATTCCGGAGTAATTCCCCCAATCGGATCTCCAGGGGGGAAAGTATTGAAAGCGATGTATGAACCATCAAAAACCGAGAAGAACAAAATAAGACCAACCAGGGTAAGACTCGATGCGAAATCTGCCCTGAGGATAGGTACTTGGAATGTACAAAGTTGCTACGAGCCTGGAAAAATACATAATGCAATAAGGGAAATGAAACGCCTGCATTTACCAATACTTGGCATCAGCGAGATGCGATTGCCCGGTTCTGGAAATTTCAACACCGATGAATACAGCGTATACTATTCGGGAGAAGAGAGCAACTACCATCGGAATGGAGTGGGCTTTATTGTATCGAAGGAAGTCAACAAATGCATTAAGTGTGTATGTAATGTATCAGATAGACTCATAATGATCCAAGTGAACTCAAAACCGGCTAACATCAATCTTGTTCAAGTATATGCGCCCACAATTGAAAGCAACGAGGAGGTAATTGAGAACTTCTATGCCGAACTAAAAAGCGTCATCGACCAACTGAATGGGAACGACATCACCATTGTAATGGGGGATCTAAACGCCAAGATTGGACAGGGAAGAGAAACAAACATTGTCGGAGACTTTGGTCTTGGTGAGAGAAACGACAGAGGAGACCGTCTTGTCGAATTTTGCAGAGAACAACAGCTGTCCGTAATGAACACTTTCTTTAAACTACCACAACGACGACTGTACACTTGGACATCTCCAGCACATACTCCCAATAAGATCATAAGGAACCAAATTGACTATATCACAATTAATAATCGGTACCGTAACGCAGTTACATCAGTTAAGACATTCCCGGGCGCTGATATTTCGTCCGACCACAGTCTGCTACTAGGCGTTCTTAAACTGAGGTTGAAAAAGGTAAAACATCCTAAACAAACCTTCAAATTAGATATTGATCAACTCCATGCAAACCAGACAACAATAGCAAATGAGCTGGAAAGAAAATTTGAAGAAGCGGAACACCAAATCAATACTGAAGACCATTGGAATCAAGTCAAAACGCTTATACTAAACACAACTTCTGGGATGAAAAAGACATATCCAAAAAAAGCAGCAATGGATGACGGATGAAATATTGTATCTAATGGATGAGAGGAGAAAATTTAAAAACAAGGACGACGAAAGATACAAGAACGCTAATTCCGAAATACGTAGGAAAGTAAGAGCCGCAAAAGAGGCGTGGTATGAAGACAGATGTGCTGAAATAGAGGAACTGCAAAGAAAACACGACACGTTTAATATGTACAGGAAAGTGAGAGAAGTAGCCGGGCTCCACAACAAAACAACAAACAACCTTGTAGATAAGGATGATAAACTTATTCTAAACGATGAAGACAAGCTGAAGAGGTGGAAGGAGTACATAGAAGAACTTTTCAACGACGAGAGATCTGAAAACGAAACCCAAGATAGTACATCAGGACCGCCGATAACTTTAAATGAGATAGAAAGGGCTATAAAACTAGCGAAAACCAGGAAAGCAGCAGGCCCAGACGAGATACCTATAGAGCTCATTAAACTCCTGGAAACGAACGGCAAACAATCTCTTCTTTTGCTTTTCAACAAAATATACAACACTGGAGAGATACCGGAAGATTGGCTTAGGTCCACCTTTGTAACGCTCCCAAAGAAACTTAATGCAAAAAGATGCAGTGAATACCGCACCATTAGCCTAATGAGCCACGCACTAAAAATCTTTCTGCGAATAATACACTCCAGAATGTATAATAGGATTGAGGACGAGATGAGCGACACACAATTTGGATTCCGTAATAACCTAGGAACGAGAGAAGCACTGTTCAGTATACAGGTCCTCGTGCAGAGATGTAGAGACATTAGCCATTCCGTGTATATGTGCTTCATAGATTTTGAAAAGGCCTTCGATAGAGTGCGACACGATAAGATGATTGAGATTATCCAGCAAGTAGGTATTGATGACAAAGACCTACGCATCATCAAAAACCTCTACTGGCGTCAAAGAGCTAATGTCAGGGTGGCCCAGAATGTCTCTGAGGATGTAGAGATACGAAGAGGGGTCCGGCAAGGGTGCATATTGTCGCCACTTCTTTTTAATTTGTACTCAGAGTTCATCTTCAGGAAAGCACTAGAAAACATTGATAGTGGAGTCAAGGTTAATGGCGTAAACACAAATAACATAAGATACGCGGATGATACAGTGCTGCTTGCCAGTAGTCAAGAAGATCTACAGAGCCTAATCGACAGTGTAACCGACGTCTGTGAGGAATATGGACTAAAGCTTAACACCAAGAAGACTAAATACATGATAGTCAGCAAAGTACCTGTGCATCAAACAGTTATTACAGCATATAGAACTCCACTTGAAAGGGTCAACAATATCACCTATCTCGGATGCAATATAAACGACAACTGGGATATGAGCAAAGAGGTCAGAATCCGTATAGAGAAGGCCAGAGATGCGTTCTTTAAAATGAAAAAGGTACTTTGCGGTCGGAGTATTGGCAACAAACTGAAGATTAGACTGGTAAAGTGCTACATATTCCCAATACTGCTGTATGGATTCGAAGGTTGGACATTGACAGACACACTACTAAAGAAGCTCGAAGCCTTCGAGATGTGGGTATACCGTAGAATACTACGCATTAGCTGGGTCGACAAGGTCCGAAATGAGGACGTTTTACTACGCATGGGCAAGGATACGGAAATAACGAAGACAATTAAGATACGTAAATTGGAATATTTTGCGCATGTGATGCGACATCCAGAAAGATACGGAATCCTTCACCTTATAATGCAAGGCAAAATCGTAGGAAGAAGAGGGCCAGGCCGAAGAAGAACATCCTGGTTAAAGAACCTCCGAGATTGGTTCCAGAAGTCCACCACATCCCTATTTCGTGCAGCAGCCAATAAGGTCATGATAGCCAGAATGGTAGCCAACGTTCGGTAACGGACACGGTACTCGAAGAAGAAGAATCCTTGTTTATATTTTGACACCTGAAGAAGCTGCCGTGCAGCGAAACATGTTGTAAAAATTCATTAGTGTTTTAAATATAGTGGAAATTTTAGTAAAACAATACGTTTTTTACTTCCATCCGCCTAGATATTTATTTGTTGAGCCTGGAATATTTATTATTGCAACTTATTAATTTTAATATTATTTGATTCCCTTAGTTGCATGTTCAGAATGAGTTCGTAAGTTTAAATTATGGTAAATAGAAGAAAGCTTACCCGCTTGCTCCATTGTCATTATATCAGGAGTGAATGTTCGGGCATACAGCGACTGCAACCTTTACCTTTTTAGAAATTTATAGCTGATCTTTTAGGGTTTGTCATTCAAGCTTTCACAAATTGAGTGAGAAAATCTATATTCCGCAGTATTTTTGAATAAATAGTCCACTTCAGTACCAGCGTCAACATTTGTGGTAATTGATTTTTTTAAAACAGAATAGCTGCTAAAAGATTCTCAACTACTAAAGTAAGAAGTGTGCAAATTATCGGTTACCCAGATTTAAGTTTGAGGTACCCCAAAGTGACACAAATGACACAAGAAATAAAAAATTACAGAAATAACTTATACAAGAGCTCTTCTAATAAGATATTCAACAGATATTCTACCAGCATTTAGGACAAAGCAAGAAAATTGTAATAAAAACTTTTTTTTACTAAATTATTCGATATTAAAAATTCCTAAGGCACTTCTAAACGTAAAGCTATCTAAAAAAAATTTCCAAGGGGCTTTGACAAATATTATTAAGTTTTTCGCAGGTATTTCATTCTATTCCCAAAAATTTTAAAAAATAAATTTTTTCGAAAATTTTCTATTTTTAAAAATCTTGGGCACCTCTAAACGCTGAGCTATCCCAAAAATATTTTAGAGGGTTTTTAAGAAACATTCCTCAATTTTTCCCCAGTATACATTTCATTTCAAAAAATTATATTTTTACTCCACTCAGTACCTACCTGTTTGTTAATGCCATAATAAAATTTATAATGTAGTAGCATAAACTAACTGTAGTAATAAAAAGATCAGTTAAAACAAAATGTTTATTAAAGAAAATAATTAATAACAACTTTAAACAATACATTATAGAGCAGAGTTACACATGTTATTACGTATTGTTTTTTTACAATGATAGATATTGTTACATCTGCAATTTTATAGTTACAAAAATATATAAACAATTTGAGCAAACTCTATAAGATTTGATAATAATATAAACATTGCACCCTATATTACACATTTTTGATAAATAATTTATCATACTATTAATAATGCTAGCTTTTCATTACCTGGTTACTTAAAATACATCGTCACCTAAGCCCTATTGTTTCTAATTTAGTCTTGTAATTAAAAAGGAGAACAGCATTATTTCTTCAATATTGCTTATGATAAGTGTGACCTAATATTATTAGTGACTTAATAAATAATTATTAGAGATTATTAAGTTAATCAAAGAGATCCAAAAGTATGTTTCAAAAAAACTTTTTATATATCTATATTATATTTTTTATTGACCTATTTATTTGTTCTAACAGTAAAATATTATTACTGTCCTAACAATTTTTTTTAGTCAACTTACTAATGTAATATGTACTGTACATGTCTTTTAGTAAAGCCACTCAAAATTATATCACAAAAATTACAAGTTTCTTTAAAAAAATTATAATATGTAGCCAGCGATCGATCACAAATCAATTTTTTTTTAATAATATATAAAAGCAAAGTTAATAGTTATATAATATGTTATGTACTTTGAATTCAAAAATATTTTTAGTGACCTAAGTTGAAATCTTCGCTTTAATCCAAATGCTAAACAAACCAAGGATTTTTTCGCGAGTGAAACGATTTTACCGGACTCTCCCCACCACCAAGCAGAATGGAGGAAGTAACAACCGCTGTAAATACGTACGCGCTTGCTAAAGAAAACACTACCGGTTAGAATTAAACATTTTTGACAAACGGAATATTTTCAAAATTAATACATACCCAGTTTTGCTGAAAACAAAAAGTCGAGTAGCGTTACTGAATTTGGCACCGTTTAACTGAATGATGGTAACATATATTTGGCGTCACTCTGTTTTCTTCTCTTCCCATTTTGGTGGTGAAAACGTCTCGGTATGTCAAAACCATTATATATTATATAATATACCCGCGAAAAATCCTACACACAATCAGAGTAGTAGGCAAGATGCAAAAATATCAGATTGAGTGTAAAGGCCTTTTTACATTGGGTGCAATTGCAAGAAAAAATTGCCTGAAAGCATGCGCTTTGTCGACGTTTTAAACAGCTGATGCAGGTTTTCAATGGGAAAACGTGCATCAGCTAATTAAAACGTCGTCGAAGCACATGCTTCCAGGCCATTTTTCTTGCGATTGCAGCCAATGTAAAAAGGCCTTTAACACTGTGGGTATGGTTTAAGACGGGTAGCTATTGGTTTACGTCACTGAAATTATTTTTGAGTTTATAAATGTATTATATACAAACCAATATTATACATGTACCAAAATATTCGTATAATATGTATAAAGCTAAAAATATGTTTAGGTATTCTTGGTCATATTGTGTATTCTTAATAATATGTAATATGCGACATTAAAAATCAATATTTATGAGGTAGGTACCTACATACCCTTTAAATTAGTTCATAATGCTTTTTTAATAAAAAATAATTGTCTAAAATGTTGTAATATATTTAACAAGACTTCCTTAAATCAGGAAAATAGAACTAAGAACAGAATTTGTTTTAAATATTATTAAAATAATGTGAAAAATCCACGATCTTCTTTACAACAAAACGTACTTATCAGTATATTAGCATTGTGACTTAAGGGTTTGATACTTTGGTATTTGATTAAAAGAAAAAATTCTAGTCTATCAATATTAATTGATTTTTTGGGAGACCCACCTTAGAAAGTTATGCTCTATCCACCGAGAAAGGATTTGCTTTTACGGTCAAAAACCGAAGTATAGAGCTATTTTTGAAGGACAAGTCACTAAGCTATATAGGTACATAACTATATTTAAGGCAAATATATTGACAGTCCATGTCAAGTGGCATTTATATGTGCACAATATATCCATATATTTTACATATTATGTGAATAGTAAAAATAATAGCTACATATGTATGTACAAAACGATCACAGATTATTATATTAAAATTAAAACTATTACTAATATGACTAAAAAATATAAATAACACAATTTTTTGATTTTGGAACAAATATTAATGAAAAATTTAATAATAAATATTTTATATTTGAGGAATTACCATCATTTATGTACTAAACTTAGAAACGAAATTACACGATTGAGATGTCTATAAGAAAAAAAACGAGAGAACCAGACATTTAAAATTGTCCACCTTGCTATTATTTTTTGTAGTAAAGTTAGATTAAAATAAAATATATTTCTGAAGAATTCCTCTACGCATATAAGAAAATGTCTTCACCGAAGCAATTTTTTACATAATATTCTCTTTTTTTATTCAGCGTACAAAAATAATAATATGGCAAATAAGAAAATTGTAAATGGGCAAAAAATAATTTATCAAAAAAGAAAAGAATATCAAAAAAAAATGTAACAAGATTTTTCTCCATATAGCTTTATGTCAGCCTCCATATTGTTCGGCAATTTTTCACTTAATAGCCAATCCTAAGTTTTTTGTCCTCTCCATCATCCGACTCCGCAATTTCACCTTTTTCTGCGTGTCGGGCAAAAGCTGAACCGAGGAAATAGAAAACAATGCAATGACAAAAACCTAAAAGAAAAACGTTACGTCATTAAAGGGAATTACCTAATAAGAATGGGAACTTTTTTTGATATAAGTTATCGATAGTAAACTAAAAATGTATCGACCAATAATTTTATTATTGGTTTTTAATGCTGTTCTTACACAATTGAAAATTCTGGAAAAACACTTGGATGTTTTGCATCGCGCGCAATTTGCATATTGCTATAGGAAAACCCGCCTTAATATAATTATTTTGGCATAAGAAATTAATGTTGGATTTTGGGTTGCATAAATATTTAAACATTAATTACCAACCCATTGACATAAACGATAAATAGAAAAAGTGAAGCCACTTCGATTACGATTGGATCATTTCTGCCAATGTCATTTATCTCACTGTCAAATTTGTCTCATTAGTTAATCACCGAAAAACACCTTTATGTAACACAACATAAAAAATGGTAAATTTATCATTAAGTAAGTCCTAATTAGTATCGAAAATTAGAATAGTCCATCCTTATATTATTATCACAATATTGCCAGTCACTGTTTTAAATAGAGTGACCACAGCCAGGGTATCGCTGGCCCTTTATTGTGTGTAAATTAAATGTCTTTGGTCTTATTTTTTATAAAATCGTTACCCGATTGGCATTTGTAGTAGGTACTGATTAGAAGTTATTTCACATATTATTAAAAGTTTTTAGAAAACAGATTTATTATTTAAGAGGGTTAAATTAATTATGTGTTAATAGGTATTTAAACAATGTTTTTTTTTGAATATGTTTATAATACAGATGTAATGAAAATATTGAAATTCAAATCGCCGAGAGTTATTTCAAATTTTATACTGAATATTTACTGGGGTATTTTGAATTGACTTTGTTTTCAATCAGTTTGCTCACCGTTGGTTGTTCACGGCACGGACAATTTATATGAACAACTTTATAGGTGGAGTAAGATAATACCAAAAAGAATTAATCTGGAGAATACTTTCCGCATGTTTTATTTTACATATTTTTCTCGTTTATTTAATTGCAGCAATAAAACCTTATATTAACATAAGTTTTATTAATTTTTACGCTGCATTTTTATTCTCTGATATGTAAAAAAGTAATGACGGCATCCATTAAGTTTTTCGGTTATAATTAAACGGCCCGTTGCAGTTAAAACCTAATTTTTACATTGTAAAAATAAAAAAGTTTTATTAAATAATGTATTTCTCTATTATTTTACCTGTTTTGGTCGTATTTTTCATCAAATCCTTCTATTTTGACCACATTCCATTCGTCTTTAAATTTGGCATAACTAAAGGAAATCTACGAAGAAAGAAACATTTATTACCTACTGACAAAAATAAAATGATTAATACCATTGAAATTTTAACAAGTAAAAGACATTTTAGAATAATTATTATTGTAGAGTAGCAATATTTAGGATCGAACTAATTTATGTTTTATAACTGTTTCGTCCATTTTTACAACTGAAAATAAACATGTTATTGAGAAAGAAGACATCGATTTTAATAACTGACGTAATTATAGTTGTCCTCCTTGATAATGAGATTTTCTTTGCTGCCTCGAAATATAAATTAATATTTGTATCGTTAAATGTAACATTTCTTTTAAAAGAATACGTACTTGCTTACACTTTTTAGGATAACACAATTTCATTTAAAAGTTTCGTGAACTGTTCCAATGAAAAACTGTTTCTTCTATCAGCCAAAATAGAAATAAGTAATTACGATTTTCTGAAAAGTTTTTTAGAATTTACATATTTTTTTATTGATAGGACCAAACACCATCAAAAAAAGAATTTATTACAAAATAATTTGTATGGCAAGTTCGTATCCCTAAACTTTGTCGTTCGCACTGGTACAACGAGTTTAAAATTAATAGGTAAATTTTTCATAAAGTAAATTAAAACAGAGGTTTTAACTCTGTCCATAAAAAAAGCTAAATTTTATATTAAGTTCGACTACGGTTATCTGAATGGTTATTTAATTAGCCCGGCAGAGGTTTATTTATTAAGGCGAGCGGCACCTCCAGCAGGGGTTCCGATTTATCGTTTCCTGCAAGTTTTGCAGGTTTTGCTTGCTTCTACGAGCCTGCTATGCGATTATGTCGGTTATTGTGCGGTTTAATTAAATTTTCGGAATTGATTGCCCCGGTACTCTTTTTTTATCAATATATGTCCCTGGATTTATTATTTAACGGCTTTAATTTTTTTATTTACTTTAACCCCCATAATATTCTTTCTGTTTATTTACAAACTCACGTGTTAATTGTTTTTCATAAAAATATGTTCAAAGGTCGCCGAAATCTTCAAAAGATATTATTTTAATGTATAAATTCTTAAAAATAGTACAATTTTTACCTTTCTTCAAACGTAAATAGAAATTGTCCTAAAAACTTACATATTCTCGTTATAATATTATAAAACCATATTTATTTTTACCTGATCCTCAATAAGGTCTCTTCTAATAAATTTCATAGGCTCTAAGTGTGAATGAAATTGGTCAACCACTGTTAACGGCTTCTTTAGCAAATGTTCTGAAATATAAGGAAACTTGTATAATTAAAAACGTAGAGGAAAAGCTACTACTTTAGTTAATTTAACAACCGTAACTTTTTTCTCTAGACAATTTTAAAGCTATGAATTATAAATGTCAGCATCATATTATTAAATTGAGGAAATGTCAATTAAATTAAAAGCCTCAATTGCTCTAAATTAACTCCAATCCGACCGTCCGCCATTTCGCACACCCACATTGACTTTTGTCTTTTCTTTCGACCTCAATAAAATGTTTTATTTCTAAGACAAATTTCTCGTAAATTATCTACCTACAACTAACAGTAATAAACACTGTGTTCCAGTAAAACGATTTAGGCTTGGTGCCTTTTTTTTTTTTATAATAAAACACCTGCACTGTAGGAAAAATTCTTTAAGGCGCTCTGGGAGCGGTGCGAGTGCGAAAAAAGCGATTAACGTTGGTCTTGAAACGTTGAAGATTGTATTCATTGGGAAATACGACCTCAGGAAGATCATTCCACAAAGATGACGTTCTCCAGATGAAAGAATTCTTGAACAATGAAGTACGAGGAGTATTAAGCTGAACAACATATGGATGAGCGGCAGTGGTTCGCCGTGTATTTCTGTTTTGCATTGCTCTAGGTGGAATCAAGTGGGCAATGTCAGTCGAACACCTGCCATGGAAATATCTGTAAAAGAGAGCCAAATCACCAACCTTTCTTCGATGCTCCAGGCTATCGAGGGTCTTGGTCAGCTCGGGGTCGCCGATCAGACGAACGGCTCTCCTTTGAATGGAATCCAGTAGCCGAAGGGTGTGCTTGGGTGCAGGGCTCCAGACATGAGAGCAATATTCTAATGATGGTCGAATCTGGGCTTTGTAGAGTGTCAAAAGTTGATGAGGTGTGTACAACCTTTTGGTGCGGAAAAGTACACCAAGTTTCTGTGCAGCTGTCTTGGCAATTGCGGCAACGTGATCATGCCAAGACAGATTACCTCCCAGATTGACCCCCAGCAAATTAATAGACGGTGTTAGGGGAATTGCGTGTCCTGCCATGACTATATCCGGTTCTGCAATGTTAACCTTTTTGGAGAAGACTGCTGCCTGGGTTTTCTTAGCATTAAATTCGACTTGGTTACTGTCACCCCAAGCCAAAATTTCTTCCAGGTCATTGTTGATGCGCAATACTTCATGCTGCCTGCGAAGATGTGCGTCGGCAGCGGATGTTTGGGGGGTCAAGGTAAAAGATGGGACAAGTGTGCTGTCATCAGCAAAGCTATAAATTGGATTTTGGGTTTTTACTAGAAGGTCGTTAATATACAGTAAAAAGAGGGTAGGCGACAATATGGACCCTTGAGGAACACCGGCATTGATGGTGAAGGTGTCTGAGACAAACCCGTCAATCGCCACTTGCAGAGAACGGTTCTTAAGGAAGCTGGTTAACCATAAACAAAACCCATTAGGCATACCGTAGGATCGCAATTTACTTAGAATCCCATCGTGCCAAACACGATCAAAAGCCCTAGAGATGTCCAGTGCAACAGCCCGGGATTCTCCATGATGTTCGATGGTGTTGCTCCAAAGATGGGTGACATATGCCAGAAGGTCACCTGTTGATCTGGACTTACGAAAACCGTATTGATGGTCGCTGATAATGTTAAGCCCTTCCAGATACTTTAGGAGTTGTTGGTTAATAGCTTTCTCCATTACTTTTGAAATTACTGAAAGCAATGCGACGGGTCGGTAGTTGCTTGGCAGGGTCTTTTTACCTTTCTTTGGAATAGGCTGGACACGCGCCGACTTCCAGCAGGATGGAAATATTCCTTTTTTGTAGGATAAGTTGAAAAGTCTACAAAATACAGGTGTAAGTTCATCGGCGCATGTCTTGAGAACAATGATAGGAATTTCGTCTGGACCAGAAGCTTTATTGACGTCGAGTCCTTTAAGAATCCGTTTAACAAGACGCTGACGGAACACGATTTCAGACATTTGCGATTGAACTGAGGGAATGTTGGGTGGTGGTTTTCCCTGAAAGTCTACAGTGGAATGCGAGGAAAACAGTTCAGCTAGTAGGTTTGCTTTATCTCCGGCTGTGGTTGCTATTGTGCCGTCGGATCGTGTTCGAGGTGGAATAGTTGACTTTGTAAAGTTTTGGCTGACGGCCTTAGCGACTGACCAAAAGGACCTTGATCCGTTAGGACTGGCAAGAAGTTTGTTTTTGATTCTCTCGTTATGAGCTTCTTTGCTTTGGTCTATCATTTGCTTACATTGGTTTCGGGTGGTAACAAAGATGGCGCGATTTTCAGGAGTAGGGTCTTTACGCCACTGTCGGTAAGCTAGGTTTTTAGATCTGACAGCACGTTCGCAATTATTGCTAAACCAGGGCTTGCCGTTGGAAGGGCGCTTTTTGGAGAAAGGAATAAAGGCCTCCATGCTAGTTAGAATGACGTCGGAGACCTCCTTTGCACAGACAGATGGATCATCCGAAGAAAAGCATACACTTAGCCAGGGAAAGTTGCGAAAATGGTCCTTTAGGTCTTCCCACTTAGCTGATGTATAGTGCCAAATCTTACGGGGTTTAGGAGGTTGTTCAGAACTAATTGGCAGCTCGCTTAGGGTTGAAATAAGTTTGTGATCGGAAGAGCCCAATGGTGGTTGTACGGTGACCGTATATAGGTCTGGATTTGAAGTTAAAAAGAGATCTAAAAGACTAGCAAAATCCCCAGCTCGGTCTGGAATTCGCGTTGGTTCTTCTACGAGTTGAGTTAGACCAGAACTGATCGCAAAAGATTCGGCCTCGCGGCCTTGCTCATCGTTGGTGTTTGAGTATTTAAGCCAGTTGACATTGTGGACGTTAAAGTCGCCAAAGATAGCAACTTCGGCATTCGGATGATTGGTTTGCAAGAAGTCGATTGTGTTGGCTAGTGATGAGAAGAGGGCCCTGTAATGCATGTCGCTTGGAGGACGGTAAAGGCAGCATATAAACTTAGTGATTTTTTGTGAAGATATTTTAAACCACATTACATCAAAGTCTTTCGGTTCCAGTATCTCCTCCCGTTGGCAGCAAAGATCATCTCGAATGAACAGACAGACCCCAAAGTTGCGTCTAAAACGGAAGTGAAAATCATATCCAGGATATAAATAGCTGACGGTGTTCGTTGACGCTCTGACTTTTGTCTTGGTCAGTGCAAGCACATGAGGCTTGGAAGATTGTAAGTGCTGGTGGACTGAATTGATGTTAGTGTTAAGCCCTCTAATATTGCAGAAATCAATTTTAAAGTTGTTACTTTTGGGTCTGTTAGCAACTGCAGGCGTAACACCATTTCCTCGTTGAGTGTTGTTGGAGGAACCCAGTACATTGTCGGAAATGGTGGATAATTCATTAATTTCGCTTGATGAAGCCACAGGACCAGCCCTTACCCGGAGATCCGATCGGGGGGCGAGTTTACCTCCGGAATATTTTGATCTTTGCTTAAATAAAACAAATTACTTGAAAAAGTAAATCAGTAAACATATTTTATGTGTGCGTACTCTGCTTACCAATAATGTATCCCATGGTGACATCGTCGGGAAGTCGAATTCTTTCACCGATGCTTATAAATTTTCCATCACTGTAACAAAAAATCATACATTGCACTATTGAAAATGAAGAGTTAGGATATACAATTCAATGTAACTTTTTAGTATTCTTTTGTTGGGTTGCATAAAGATTTTTAACCATAATTAACTAATCAGCAAGTTTGACTGTGACGTACATGACATTGGCAGAAATAATTTACTCACTATCAAAGGTTCCTGATTAGTAAATTAAAAATTAAGTTACCCGGGCCAGTATGATTGTGAGAAAATTATGTCTGCCAATGTCATCTACGTCACAGTCAAACTTGCTGATTAGTTAATTGTGGTTTAAAATCTTAAAGTACAACCCGACATTTATCTATTAAATTTGAAAAACTGAAAATGTCTGCAATCAACTCGGTGTCTCTATCTGTCCGCATGTCATGAGTTTTTTCTTTAAAGTTTAAGTTATGTATTGAGAATCATATTATATTATTATTTTTCATTTATTTCTTTAAGAGTTAAACTTTTTCTGAACTATATTTTTAACTATTTTAAAAACAAAAATCATTTAAAAACTCGATTATATCTTTAATGTCCGTTGAAGCTTATATTATAATAGCGCACGTCTATCATGAGGAAACGGATAACTTACACATTGCATATTCATGGACTTTTATTATCTTATGGATTCATTATCGTTGCTTATTGCAGCTCCATTTAAACGAGACGAAAATTTCGTAGCTTATAGAAGAATGTATCTTTATAGTTAGTTTTTCTTATGAAAAGCTAGTTATTTCAAAGCACATGAAAGAACCTAACTTTCAACTTTCGTCATTTTGTATACATTAAACAAAAAGTACGTTTAGCATTTCAGTAAACAGAAATTTATTCTAATATTACTACACATTTACAGTGTAACTACAGATATTTGGTATAATGTTAGAAGTTATTATTTATAATTTTGTTAATAGCAATGAAACGGACACCTTAACAATATTCTTTAAAGCTTGCCAAATATTTCCTAATTGGGAAAAAGCAAAATAACCTTTGAAATTCTAAAAGCAATCTTCCATTGTAATTGGCTGACAAAATCGCCCCTGACTACGCGAATAATTCGAAAAATTCGTCAAAAGGTCCTTGTCGATTTTCTTAACGAGAACTGTTAGTAAAATATTGTAGAGCTTAAATTAGAGAAACCAAACGCGGTATTTCATAATGAGCTACTTTCCGAAAGTAGCCGCAGATAAAATTCGACGCTACTAAACACAATATATGATAACAAAAAGCGTAGAACAAAAAATGTACGGCATTCCGCAAAACGAACGAAGTTTAAATAATCAAAAAATAGCTTTGCACCAATTTAAACAGGTTTTTTGCGCAAATTTATTTTTGTTTGCCCTGATTTATTCAATCGCCTGGGATTTGTTAAGGCTGAAAAAATATATTTTGCTCAAAAATATAAAAACCCCCGATTTAGATCACGAATAATTTCTGTGGACATTCACGAAATGCAAATAGAATGGCGACACTTACACACGTGTTGCGCCCTTTTGCAGAAAGAGTTTCTCTCGGAATTTGAGACAGTTAAAATGCTAATAATAACAACCAAATCAGATAACCAGGTGACAACGGCGGTTATTTGATGGTTTCGTTCTTGCATCCCACCCACGCCAAAAGGAGGTTCCTCGGGTTAGTTTTGTTGTTTACACAAGAAACAGTGTTATTTAAGTTAAGATTATAAATTAAACCTGCTTATTTAATACAATTTTATGTAAATGTAACTTTTGTGCAACAATTAGAAATAATATTACGGGATATAACGACAAGGACGCTCTCCTCTTTCTTGGCGTCTTTCGGGGAGCGTTCTATGAAAATGGAGGTGCGGATTTGTCGAGCTCCCTACTAGGTACGCCACTGGTTAAATCCTCACTAGATTTACATTTTTCTGTCTTGAGATATGTGTTTTTATTATACTTCGAGTAGTAACTTTTATGTTAGTTAACAGGGCCTATTGTTGATTATAGGGGGCCCTAGGCCCGTTACGCACTGCGGGGCCCCTAATCATGGACGCCCATAGAGTCAATTTCAGGCGAGAAGGGCAACCAGCCAGAAAAAAAAAGTAGCCGCGGTATGTGATATCAAAAGTGACTTCTAAAATCCCCAGGATCTAGGGAGGCACCCCCCCCCCCTACTATGGGCGCCCAGGCTTTTTACAAAAACCATAATAATTAGTATTTATTTTAAGTCTGGGAAACTCTTAATATAGGTATAAACATAAAATCAAAAAGAATTTAAAAAACTTCTCAAATAAATACAACATCCAAAGAAGCCAATATAGATTAAAAAACAAATCGAGCGTTCCGCCCCTCGCCTGCTAGACTAGTAAAGGACACAATGCTTATCGGACCCTTTGATCCGTTCGCCTTCCTTGGTGCGGCTAAATAAAATATCGCCCTAAAATATTTAATTATTATCATATTTTTCCAGAACCTACACAACTTCGTTTTTTTTTGGGCGGGGGGGGGGGGGGGGGGGGGGTGTCATTTTTACAAAAACATTTTATTATCCAATTAATTTTTCACGTAGAATAAAGTAAAAAAAATAAAAGTGGCGCAGGCGAAACATTTTTGGGTGCCACGACAAGAAATCTTTTTTTTTGCCTATTAATTAACTTTTTAAAATAAAAAAATATACCTACTTATATTTTTTTAACATTTTGCTTGTAGTGACTTTAACAAGAAAACCCTAATTTAATTAAAAACAATTTTAAAAAAAGAGGACGAAAGTGTTTTTTCACAGTTAGTCATGACCTGTCGTCCCTCCCATTTGATTCGCGCTTGCGTCGAGGAGTGTGATTGAACGAATATCATCTGCAAGTGTGTTTGTGACGGCTTCTTTATAATTTTCGCAAATAATATTTCTTAAAATAATTAAATAAACATAATTTTTATTTATATTATAAGGCGACAAAAAATGTGTGCCGCAACCAACATGTCAGGATTTTTTTACGAGTATTTTTTGTTTTTGCACATAAGAATAAATAAATCTGTCTATCGGCTTAGCTTCTATAAAATATTTTTTTACAATGAAAAAGTTTAGCAGATCTTGGTTTTGCAAATGAAGTAGTCTCGCTTAAGATCAAGCGCAGGGCGCCTCTGAAGCCCGGGCCCATTGGGAAAATGGACCCTGTTAGTTAATGGTAAAGCTTATACATTTTGGTGAATAAAAATATTAAGTCTTTAATGGCCTTAGGTATATACTTGATTTAACCTGCGCAATTATAAAACGTTTTCTAATTTGATAAAAACTTTAATTTGTATATCGTGCAGATTTTAAGGTGTGGCATCCATTAACCGTAAGTCCGTAAGGAACTTTTATTTCCACCTATGCCCGTATAGAGGAAAAGTTCATTAAATGCGAAAAAATTATAATAAGATGAAATTATCCTGATTATAATTATAAATTCGTCGAGAAGTAATGTAATTATTGAAGATATCTGTTTCAATGGCATTATACAAACATATCGGTCTAGTTAAATTATAATATTCGAAATTAAAAAGTTTTATGTTTATGTTTTCTTCTCTTGACGTGATGTTTACAATTTTAATTTTTAATAACATCTAAAAACTTTTTTTAGATTCATTGCTGGTAAAACATAAATTATCTAGACATAAAATATGATTTCTTTCTGTTTAGGTTTGTAAATCGAAACAAAAGTTTACTTTGATGTGACCGGAAAATGTTATATTGTAGTTCTTGACTTCAACAGAAGGACATGCGATAGATAGATTTATAAACTGGCGAGATTGATATAATATAACGGTGTTTTTTATTTTAGAATTAATAGCTACATTTTATTTTTCTTTAATCCGAACAGTTTTAAGGTTACTAAAGCAAAAGAGATGACGGTGCAACACTGAATTATTGTCTTTCAACCGATTTCGATACAGGAAGCGTATTCGTTTTATCCACATACGTGTTCAACGACCCTTAATATTATTTTTTATTCTTTTCCAAGTAGTAAATTAACAATTCCTTCACGTACCCCATGAAAAAGTTATTGGATTAAAACAAGTTAACGCTCTTCGATCACAACGACTGAAATTGATTATTTTTCTGCTTTAACCGTGTTAAACCGCTGCGGCAACAAAACGCAATTTAATCTTGCGGTTAACCAATTTAAGAAACGTTTATGAATATAATGGCCCTAATAATTTGAGAATAAATGAAGAGAATAAAATCAAATTTTAAGTGAAACGTTTATTGAAAAATTTTTTTTATTGTTCATGGAACGTGCTTGACAAGAATTGGATCTTGATAGAATTTTAAACAGGTGTGCACAAATCTTCTATTACTGAGTGTCGATTTAAAAAAAAATATATCTACTAATTTTCTACTTATCGGGTGCTTGAATTTGATATTATTGCTGTACTTGTCAAAGAAGGGTCAATTTTATTTTACCATCGCGATAACGCGCACCATGTCTGGAAATAAGTTAGTTATTTGCTCTTTTTCTATCAAAAAACGTTTAACATACCTCCACTTAGAATAAATTCCTAGCAATATTTTATGTTTTACATGTATTATTCACTCTTAAATCACTATTTTATTCACCGTTTACCACTTTATATTGGATAAAATTCCCCCAAATCGCATATAGTGATAAATAATGTATCGGTACATGATCCTTATTCAATTGGTTTGGCTGTCCATCATTTGTCTCGATGGCTGCCTTAAAATTGAATTTGGTCCGAAAAGGGCCGAAGTGATAAGAAAAAGAAAGAAAAAGTAATAGGAAGTTTCAAAATATAGTTAGATTGGAAAGTAGAAAATCGAGTTTGGACGAGGTTGCCGAATTTATCGACGTCACGTTACTTTAGCTATAAATTTAATGATGACTTGATTGAACTTAAATTATTGGTTCATGTAGAAACAAACAATTAAAAATCTGTCAAGTATTAGTCACGCTTTTGATGAATAACCAATTCAACCCTTGAGAAAAGTAAATCCATATTAAATGATTATCTCGAAAGTACCAGCTTTGCGTTTTTAATGCAATAGACATAAGTCTTGCTTTTAAATAAATATGAACGTCATTCGATCTATCTTCGTTTCATAGCTATTTACATACCAAGGGAGGAAAATACTGCTTTTCCTTCCGCGGATAGTTTGATTAGTATCTAAGGGAGGAAACGCATTTTTCTCTTAAAGTATGTATCTATAATTTTTTCTGCTACAAATAATTTAACCATCTCGATTTTACAGAGCCCAAAAGTTCAAAAAGTCGATTTTCAATTTTTAATATTATCTAAAACGATTCGATTTAGTCATATTATGGTGCTCTATACGAAAAAAATTTTCTGAAAATTCGTATATACGGTTCTTCATAAATCGATAGTGGCCCATTCAGGTTGGACACCCTGTACATTTTTTTAAAATTTTGCAGTAAGAATTGTAATACATGCATACTTATTAGAATACCAGTAGAAATAATATTGCGTACTAGAAGTTTTAAGAATCTTAGAGGGAAGAAAAAAATTCCTCACCGCGGAAGGAAAAGAACCATTTTCCTCCCTGGTTTCGGGGTCGAAAATGACGATTTCTAGTAAGGTAGTAGAAAAAATATTTTTCAGTACTTTGAAATATACACAAGTTTTTACTTTTATAACTTTTTCGGAAACATTATTTCAAACTAATAAACTTTTTACTAAATTAACTAAATACTAATATATAGTTTGTTTATATTTTTGGAATCACCCAATATGTTTAACTGCCTTTATTATTCGTCAAATCGTGCATCGTCCATAAAAAAGCAACAAAAGATATTTAAACTAATCAAAGCAGAGATTACTATATTTAAAAAATGCTGGTTCGTGCCTACATCGGCAACAATGTATCCCAAGGCTATCTATATTGAACCCATTTGGGAATCATCCCTTGCAATTTTCGGATATAATGATGGCTTTTGACCCGGTCGTGAGTGGTAGACAGTCCGGTTACCACCTGACGTCGGCCGTCTCATGTTTCATCTTCGATTCTTTAGATCTTTGTCTTTTGTTTTGTTCGGGTAAATTGGGACCTCGAAGGAAAAAAATATATTTAAAAAAAAATGTTAACGTGGATTCCTTTAGAACAGTAGCGTAAGTGAAAATACCCAGTAAAATAACATGTAAATCATACAAATAAATAATAAAAGTAGGAATCTAATAATAATTATTAAAGTCAATGCAAAAGACATTATTATGGCGTTTCTACTGTGAACTGTAATAATAATAAAAATTCTAAAACTGCCGCTACGAAATATATAAAAAAGGACGGAATTGCTATTTCTTCTTTTTAATACAATAAACTAAAAACAGTCGTAAACTCGAGAGAGGCTTTTTCTAGGTGAAACGTCCAGGAACTTCTTTTACGGAGTCGAAACTCTTACAACTTTTATATTGTTTTCGTTCGAAATAAAATAAGTATTACTTACTGAAATCAATAAAACGGAAAATACAGGGTGAGGTCTAAATAAATAATTAATGATTCTTCATTAAAGATATTTTACAATTAATACTTATCTTACTTAAGTCAATTAACTAAATATTTTAAATTATTATCTTTTTCTTATAATAACTATAGTCTAGATTACACCCTATCTTATCTACGAAAAATTAACTAAATCTACAATTCTTCGGAATTCTGACCTTTTATTCAGTATTTTAAACGTAGAAATCTAATTTTAAACGTAGAATTCTGATTTTAAACTAAGAATTCTGACTTTAAATTTAGAATTTTAAACAAAGAAATCTGACTTTAAACTAAGAACCCTACCGTTCTACCGGTAAATCTACCGTTTTCATAAAAGGTCTACTGAACTACCAATGACCGCGTAACGCTTCCGATGTGATTAGAACAATCCCACTATTCCATTCTAATTTACTTCATAATCAACCGTTAATTTTTCCTTTTGCTATTGGGCAGGTTTAAAAACTGACAGAGTAAGCGAATAAGATAAGATGCATGTCCTAACTTTGATCATTAACATGTAATAGAAAGGGGAAAAGGTACTATTCGGCGCTGCTGATTTGGGGCGATATTAATAAAATTTTATACATATTTTTGTTTATGTCACCATATAAAAATAATAACAAAAGAACATGTTTGTATTGCATTATTTAATCCTATATTCTTAAGATTTTTCATATTCAAAATGATTTGTATTATAAAGAATTCTAACAAGCTTAGTATTGTCTGTTTGAAGGTTGGAGACAATGATGTTTCTTGAATGACAGAATATTTTTGGACTTGCAATGTCTTTATTTGTTTTGAATCACAACGTTTCAACTGGCATGTATCTATCTAACGTTTAACAAATAAAGACAATGCAAGTCCAAAACTCTTCTAAATTATTCAAGGTTTAAGTATTATCTTAATCCTACTTTTTTAATTTTGCTTCGCTTTTGTTTTAATCTAAAAATGTATTACAATTTTACTAGTAGTTTTGCTTTACGAAAGGGTGTTGTATAGAGTTGATAGAACCAACAACCATTCAGAAGCGGTCAATAACGGATTACAAATGAATTGGGTATGAACCACTCAACAATATGGCGGTTCGTCGACCTAATAAAAATACACAAGGGTCGTGATTCTGCTACAAATTGTTGCAGGACATGAGCACCCTAAAAACACAAAATCGGAATTCGGAGTTTAACGTCTTTCAAACCACTTGGAATTCTGAGTTTATAGTCAATCTTGTAAGTAATAATCTTATTTTAAGATAAATTAAGGTTTGTGGATGCTATGTGGATAAAGTGAAATAATAACAACTATACTTGCAAGATCGAAGATCCGATCAAAATATCACGATCATGAGGCACGTGGTCGCCGAGGTCGGATCGGACAATCAACAGAATAATGAGATTTTAAAGGTGGTCATAGACGTTGGCAAACAACGTTTTATTAGGGGCGATGTAAGCCTCGAAAATATTGAGATACTTTTAAAAGAAAATAATTTGGCGTACTGTCCTTCGCTATTAAAAATCAGGTTTTTTAATGAATTTTTTAAAGGGGTGGCGGTCGGTGTAATTTTTTTATAATTAAGTCTGTAGTATATTTATGCTTGTGCCGGTTGATACGCAACTATTTAAAAAAATTTGGCTTATATAAAAATGTCAGATTATATTTTCCCCTACAACTATTTTAAAATCGGTCTTTATACAATAATATTATTTATTAATAAATATAAATGTTTTTTAATATTTATCTTATTTTTAATAACTCTGAAATGTAATAAAATTCAACTTTTACAATTTATTGTCATTTCATTTTCCAATAATAATTCATTTTAATTTTGTGTACAAATAACTAGCCCATATCCAATAATTTTTTGAAACATTTATAATATAACATAAAGCATATAATATCGATACAAGTACAAACGTAGCAGATACCAGTTCCATTACCACCATTACCAGTGGTTCTATTTTATAACCTTTATTCAATATTTCTGACTTTTGGAATTACACAACGAAATTGAATCATTTATAAAACTAAACCGATGTATGTCTGGCTGTCTGTAATAAACCCTTTTTTCAGATTAGCATGACTTAGTTTGACATTTTTCTAATTATTTATGTGTTACAGAACACATCTGAAGTAGAAAAATATATTCTAAATTTTGGCTAAGCAACTAAGAAAGAAATTTTATTATTTTTTCTACGCCCGCGGTATGCGATCTCTCAAAATAAAATGTGAACCTTAGTGTAAAAATCTGTCAGTGTACGATCGTCTTTAGCCTGTTTGCACCGCTTACGTTTTTATGTAATTTATGCAAACCGTAAATATGAATGGACTGGTTCAAAGCAAAAAGAAATTCCTCAGACACAAAAAAAGTTTAAATCGAATCGGATTCTTGCAAAGGTTTGCTCTTCTTATTTTCTTTATTGGCAAGAATATCCAGGGGTCCTGGCTTTCAATTCTGTATGAAAAAAATATGAGTATTAAATATCTTGTGAAATATAATAAGAGGAAATGATTCGTCACCCTCCTCAAAAATTATTTTGCTTGAATTTATTACATAAAAGTATTAACTTTTAGTTCTTATTTTTTTTAAAAGAAATAATGTCTAATTGATCACAAGAAAAGTAATTTAGTACTAAATGAACGCACGAATCTTAATTTCAAGAATTTATTTAAAATTATTGGTTTATAAAGAACATTTGTTAGGAATAATAATGCAAACTTTATTATAAACATACTGTACCTGTATTTTTTACTGATATGACAAGATACAGAAAGGGACGATGGATTTTTATAAATTTAGGTTATAAAGTTCTAATTACATCAACAATTTTTAATTATACCATAGAATATTCCTTTAAATAGCTGCAATTTTGACACTGCCACTACAGAGCAATTAAAATAGGTGGATAGAAAACTAACTATATAGTAATATTCGCAGAGATTAATAAGGACCAAATTTTGAAATATCTTTCAAAACTTAAAGTTTTATGTACCGGGGCAAGTAAGTGATAGATTGTTCTCAAGAAAAAATCTGTACCGACATAAAAAGATTCTGAGACCATCGTATCTCGCTAATGAACGGTCTGATTTTTGTCTCCTTTTTGCAAAACCCATTCGCGATTTAACTGCTGGCCGCCAAAATGTCAAAATATCTTCTAATTGGCGGAGAACATTTTAAGCTCATTAATTTTGAATCGGTCTGCTCGACATTTCTGGAATTTCTGTCCGCTACTCTTAGCTCGGAAATTAATGGTTTTATTTTTATCTAATCAGCTGTCAATTAGGTGAAAATTTTTTAGTATACGCAGGATAGGATTGAGGTAACTTGCGTCTAAACTTAACAAATCCAAAACCAGGCACGCTAGTCTATAGATTGGTAACTTTGTAAGATTTTTAAACCTTATTCCCGTATTCTCCAGGATTTAGTGTGGCTTTTGCATTGGTAGATCATTCCGTAATTTTATTATACTTCCAGGTTATTTAAAATATATTTATATTTTTTCGTATTTATAATTAATTCATTTTTTTTTTAAATTCCAAATTCGGAAAAAGTCTACTAACTATACAAAACTTAGGTGTTTTTGATTCTGACACTCACTTCTGTTTTTAAATCATCATTACTCAAACTAGAATGGTTTCAAATGAATATATATTTTTCAAACTGGATCAGATGATCATAATATATGTACTAGGTATATTTTTGACATTTTTCGAAAAGAATTCTCGAAAATAAAAATGATTCTTGCTAATCTGAAAATCATATTGCTTAAGTAATTTTAAAAAAGAAGCTTTGATCCTACAAATTGGTTTAACATGTTTTTTGAATATAAAATCTATATTAATCTCTTTTAAGTAAAGATTTGTCAATTAGAGCCCCAACAAGAGAATAAATACAAATCACCACAAATTTTTCAACGACCATTAAGTCAGTCGGTTATTTACTAAACATTTCAGGCCGTTCCTAAGGGCATACTTTGCAAAACCACCTTTGTTAGCATTAATTTGTCAAAAGCCCAAGAGCTGTCTTACCTTGCTAACGGCATCATTTTCAGAGCCAAAGCTCGACTGAGACAGAACCCGGCGCCACCTGTTGCAAACCAAAATCGAACTTTTTGCTGAAACAACAAGAAAACAAAAATTAGGTTGTAATAAATAAAATATCAGTAATATTAACTTTTAAATTAAACACATGATTGATCAGAATAAATGTTATTATTAGGATGACATACCTTAATTTAATAAATTTTGTAGTACAATGAAAATAAAGAACATTTTTATTTGTCCAAGCTCCACTTAAAACTCTGCTTAAAATCTACACTTTGTAGTATGTAAAAATAGTTTTCTACTTGTTAATATTTATTAAAACGCGCCTGGGAGCCTTACATTTAAGTATTCTACTAAATAAGAAAATTAATTAATAAAAATTACCGACTTTAGTAAATATTTGCCAGAGTTTCTCCTTCTGTAAAATGCCATAATTTTTTTTTATTGTAGGTACTAACGATGAAAATATCAATGTTAAAGAGCAGTTTTGCGGTGCCTTAAAATATTCAGTCGACAAGAGAAAGAGATAATATAAATAGGCATAGGCGTGATACCCATCTATAAATTTAAATCATCTCATGCATGAACATCATTCAGATTAATGGAAGATGGAAGATGCTGGCCCACCCGTCATCGCCCGGTGAGATACCATTGCATCAGTTTACGTGGCGTGAAGTTGCTCTTTGAGTTAACGTTTCGTCGCTGTGCTGATGTTTCCGGTTTCCAGGGTGGGGCCGTATGAAAGAAGCATGATGGAAGCTCCAAGATCAAAATATTACGGAGGTAAACTCGCCCCCCGATCGGATCTCCGGGTGGGGGCTGGTCCTGTGGCTTCATCAAGCGAAATTAATGAATTATCCACCATTTCCGACAATTTACTGGGTTCCTCCAACAACACTCAACGAGGAAATGGTGTGGCGCCTGCAGTTGCTAACAGACCCAAAAGTAACAACTTCAAAATTGATTTCTGCAATATTAGAGGGCTTAACACTAACATCAATTCAGTCCACCAGCACTTACAATCTTCCAAGCCTCATGTACTTGCACTGACCGAGACAAAAGTCAGAGCGTCAACGAACACCGTCAGCTATTTATATCCTGGATATGATTTTCACTTCCGTTTTAGACGCAACTTTGGGGTCTGTCTGTTCATTCGAGATGATATTTGCTGCCAACGGGAGGATATACTGGAACCGAAAGACTTTGATGTAATGTGGTTTAAAATATCTTCACAAAAAATCACTAAGTTTATATGCTGCCTTTACCGTCCCCCAAGTGACATGCATTACAGGGCCCTCTTCTCATCACTAGCCAACACAATCGACTTCTTGCAAACCAATCATCCGAATGCCGAAGTTGCTATCTTTGGCGACTTTAACGTCTACAATGTCAACTGGCTTAAATACTCAAACACCAACGATGAGCAAGGCCGAGAGGCCGAATCTTTTGCGATCAGTTCTGGTCTAACTCAACTCGTAGAAGAACCAACGCGGGTTCCAGACCGAGCTGGGGATTTTGCTAGTCTTTTAGATCTCTTTTTAACTTCAAATCCAGACCTATATACGGTCACCGTACACCCACCATTGGGCTCTTCCGATCACAAACTTATTTCAACCCTAAGCGAGCTGCCAATTACTTCTGAACAACCTCCTAAACCCCGTAAGATTTGGCACTATACATCAGCTAAGTGGGAAGACCTAAAGGACCATTTTCGCAACTTTCCCTGGCTAAGCGTATGCTTTTCTTCGGATGATCCATCTGTCTGTGCAAAGGAGATCTCCGACGTCATTCTAACTAGCATGGAGGCCTTTATTCCTTTCTCTAAAAAGCGTCCTTCCAACGGCAAGCCCTGGTTTAGCAAGAATTGCGAGCGTGCTGTCAGATCTAAAAACCTGGCTTACCGACAGTGGCGTAAAAACCCTACTCCTGAAAATCGCGCCATCTTTGTTACCACCCGAAACCAATGTAAGCAAATGATATACCAAAGCAAAGAAGCTCATAACGAGAGAATCAAAAACAAACTTTTTGCCAGTCCTAACGGATCAAGGTCCTTTTGGTCAGTCGCTAAGGCCGTCAGCCAAAACTTTACAAAGTCAACTATTCCACCTCTAACACGTTCAGACGGCACAATAGCAACCACAGCCGGGGATAAAGCAAACCTACTTGCTGAATTGTTTTCCTCGCATTCCACTGTAGACTTCCAGGGAAAATCACAACCCAACATTCAATCGCAAATGTCTGAAATCGTGTTCCGTCAGCGTCTTGTTAAACGGATTCTTAAAGGACTCGACGTCAATAAAGCTTCTGGTCCAGACGAAATTCCTATCATTGTTCTCAAGACATGCGCCGATGAACTTACACCAGTATTTTGTAGACTTTTCAACTTATCCTACAAAAAAGGAATATTTCCATCCTGCTGGAAGTCGGCGCGTGTCCAGCCCATTCCAAAGAAAGGTAAAAATACCCTGCCAAGCAACTACCGACCCGTCGCATTGCTTTCAGTAATTTCAAAAGTAATGGAGAAAGCTATTAACCAACAACTCCTAAAGTATCTGGAAGGGCTTAACATTATCAGCGACCATCAATACGGTTTTCGAAAGTCCAGATCAACAGGTGACCTTCTGGCATATGTCACCCATCTTTGGAGCAACACCATCGAACATCATGGAGAATCCCGGGCTGTTGCACTGGACATCTCTAGGGCTTTTGATCGTGTTTGGCACGATGGGCTTCTAAGTAAATTGCGATCCTACGGTATGCCTAATGGATTTTGTTTATGGTTAACCAGCTTCCTTAAGAACCGTTCTCTGCAAGTGGCGATTGACGGGTTTCTCTCAGACACCTTCACCATCAATGCCGGTGTTCCTCAATGGTCCATATTGTCGCCTACCCTCTTTTTACTGTATATTAACGACCTTCTAGTGAAAACCCAAAATCCAATTTATAGCTTTGCTGATGACAGCACACTTGTCTCATCTTTTACCTTGACTCCCCAAACATCCGCTGCCGACGCACATCTTCGCAGGCAGCATGAAGTATTGCGCCTCAACAATGACCTGGAAGAAATTTTGGCTTGGGGTGACAGTAACCAAGTCGAATTTAATGCTAAGAAAACACAGGCAGCAGTCTTCTCCAAAAAGGTTAACATTGCAGAACCGGATATAGTCATGGCAGGACACGCAATTCCCCTGGCACCGTCTATTAATTTGCTGGGGGTCAATCTGGGAGGTAATATGTCTTGGCATGATCACGTTGCCGCAATTGCCAGGGCAGCTGCACAGAAACTTGGTGTACTTTTCCGCACCAAAAGGTTGTACACACCTCATCAACTTTTGACACTCTACAAAGCCCAGATTCGACCATCATTAGAATATTGCTCTCATGTCTGGAGCTCTGCACCCAAGCACACCCTTCGGCTACTGGATTCCATTCAAAGGAGAGCCGTTCGTCTGATCGGCGAACCCGAGCTGACCAAGACCCTCGATAGCCTGGAGCATCGAAGACAGGTTGGTGATTTGGCTCTCTTTTACAGATATTTCCATGGCAGGTGTTCGACTGACATTGCCGACTTGATTCCACCTAGAGCAATGCAAAACAGAAATACACGGCGAACCGCTGCCGCTCATCCATATGTTGTTCAGCTTAGTACTCCTCGAACTTCATTGTTCAAGAACTCTTTCATCTGGAGAACGTCATCATTGTGGAATGAACTTCCTGAGGTCGTGTTTCCCAATGAATACAATCTTCAACGTTTCAAGACCAACGTTAATCGCTTTTTTCGCACTCGCACCGCTCCCAGAGCGCCTTAAAGGATTTTTCCTACAGTGCAGGTGTTTTATCATAAAAAAAAAAAAAAAAAAAAAATAAAATTGACAAAACCTACATGGACTGCCAACTTTCTTTTTGGATTGATACAGTTAAAATTTACAATAAATATAATGTAAAGACATTAGATTAAAAAATACTTTCATTTCAATTAAACCAGATTTTACGAGAAACGCAATAGGGGAAATCGATTATAAGTTATTTTAAAATTCCAATTTTCCAAATTCGCGCTGAAAGAGAGATCGTTTTTGTTTTATGCTTGCAAGTGTTTATAAGAATTTGGTTTATTGTAACTAATAAGCGGGTATTTAGAAGAAACTTTTAGATATTATGAACAAAGCTAATATAAGAAATTTTTTTGATTCTTCCTTACATCCTATTTTCCTATCTACCAATAAAATGTGGAGGACTTCCAATATTACGATCAAACGTTACAGATTTGTTTAATCGGTTAATTATTATTAAACCAAATATGTGACCAAAAGATATTATATAAGTATCTGGCTACTACCAATAACAAGCAATAATTAAGTCCCAATAAAAAACTACACTTAGAACTTTAATAAACTGTAAAACGATCCTACTGCCTGGCAATTGAAAAAAAATCAATTTGGCCAACATAAAAAACAAATGGTTGTAAAAATAAACGAGCATCAGGTCTAAGTAAAAGCGATAGTTATCTAGAAGGCGCGTTACAGATGGTCACCTGTCACGGATGGTCGTTTCGTTTATATTTTTCGAAATTCCAAGGAGTATGCGATCCTATCTGACAAGTAGTTAAGGTTGGAAAGTGACCAATTTTTGTCGTAGTAAGTGGTTTAAGCCAATTAGACTAAGGTGTATTCGATAGAAAGATATTGAGGGTGTTAATTAAAGAAATTGATAACAGAAATCGATTGACCTAAAACTTCGTTCTTCTTAATTGGAAAACTTTCTGATTGTCCCCAATTGATTTTAATTTATTATTTGTTTTTAAAACTTGTCTTTGTTCACTTCTTAGAGACGTTTTGTCATTTGTACACAAATATAGTAAATTTCTATTCAAAATATTAACTTAAGGTAAGGACGAGCTTTGGTTAAAAGTAAATTATCTTTTGTGCATGATGCTTGTGGAAAAAATTGAAATTTCAAAAAAAGTTCAAACGATGAATTAATATTTTGCATTAGGATTTTGATCACCAAATTTTGCATATCCTGCAGAACCAAGATCACGGCACTAATCGTACTTTTACTTAAAAAAAAAGAAAGTTCAATTTTAAAATAGTTTCTCGCTTATTTCTAAAACAAACATTAGATTTAAAGTGTAAGTGAATGCACAAAAGACAGTTCTTTGCACTAAAGTGATTGTGATTGAATAAGTGGACCATTTCCTATTAACTGAACGGATATAATTTCGTATCCATCCTAGGATATGAAACTGACCATCAAAGTAGTCAATTACAAGGAAACCAATTTACAAGTTTTAAATTTTACGCGGCGTTTTATGACACGTAATAAAAGTGAGGTTAAGAATTTACTTCAAAAATAGGCAAACCTGTCAGATTAAATTGGTTTTATATTTGAATAAAAACATTTATCCCATCAGAGTCTATGCATACACCAAATTTTCACAAAGAGTGCACGAAATGATGGGACTTGTTAGTGATATAAGTATTAAATATTAATGTAATTATATTCGCACATTTTTAAAGAAATAAATATTATTTTCCCCGTAGTTTTAAGGCGAATAATGTCCTAACTTTATACATTTTCTAGATAGTGTGCAATAAAACCAGGTTAATCTTGTTATTCTTCTAGCCAGTTTTTTTAAGGAGAAGTTTCAAACTGCTAGAATTACCAAAAAAAGTGAAAATCAAGAAGTTTAACAATGACACTGAAAGATTGATTATCGGGAGAAAAATAACTAACCTGCCAGAAAAAATATTAAGTCAATTAATCATTTCGTTTTAAGGCGTCATGTTTCAATGTTCCTTTGAAAAACTTTACGATCATGTCTGTATCTTAAAGGCACAGTTTGGGATTTAATACACGTAGACATGATATTATTTATCTGTTTTTTTCTTGACAGTAAGTCAAGATTTCATAGCTGTAGTAGATAACTAATAAAAATTAAATCAGAAATCGTGGGATAAATATTTATTAAGTTCTGTCTATTTCCGAATAACCCATATTAATCTCTCTAAATATTATCCTTGCCACTAATGAAGCTAGTTTTGCAGTATCCTGTCATTATGTGCTGTTTTAATTTCTTCTTGTTTTTTTTTAGAACCACATACAACAATAAAAAATTATTTTGATTAAACTTCTAAATTGACATTTTTATTACATTCGTGAGAAAAACTCATTGCAAACCGAAAAATATAAGAATAGTTAGTTCCTGCTAAAATTTCTGTTATAAATTTTCTCTTCAAATGTCAAAGCATTTGACAAATCATTTATATGTTATTAATTTTTCACAGATTAAAAAAAAGTAATATTCGATAATAGATACCTAATACGAGTTAAATTTTGCAGATTTGCCTATATAACTATCCAAAATTTTCCCCATATTACCTAGTAATTACTGTAATTCACAAAATTACTACCACGATACTTATTTAATAATGATTAATTACGAAAAATCTGCATAACACCGACCAGGCAAATTATAATTGAACCGTTAAATTAACATCTTTTAAATATTAGTTATGGGCTTATATTCCGTTTAGAATGTTAATTAACCCAAACAAATATTGGACAGTTAACCGCTGGTCGCGGGTAACACTCCCGTAATCCCTCTATTATCTACGGCATAAATCATAATTCATTTCTGTAAAGGCCTATTCATTTTTTGATTGTAAAGGCAGAAAATGAGGACTATGATTAGAATGTGAATTTGGGTAATATGCGCAAATGAGATAATGCTTATAGCATGTACAAATCACGAAACAGATGATTACTACACTAATTTTAACCTTATAGCATCTAAATTATTAATAGGTAACATATTGTCAAAAATGATTTTATTGTACTTAAGTGTTTAAAAGGGAATTTTATTTTCGTTAATAACACAGTCCCACGAAAACAAAAAATCATGTCCACTGAACGAGATCCCCATGTCTATATGTTTTTGAGGTCGCCGAATCCGAATTCGACCTCCGTTTTACCCCATCAGGTCTGTTCCACCACCCTTTTAGGAAGTAAAACCAGTTTTTTTTTCGAAGAATGTTTGTCAGAATCAGGACGGAGGAGGGGTTTGTATACACCAATTTGAGTGAAAAACGGGGTTTACCCTCCTGAAACGGTGATTTCACGCCCCAATTGACCTGATGGGGTGAAACGGAAACGTTTCATAATTATATCACTTTAACTAAAATATATAAAATATTTGTTTTAAGTGTTAAATTGGTGGTTGACAAAAGACTAGTGACGAATTAATACTAAATTTATTTCTTTTCTATTAATTTTTTTTTATTGTTAATTAATTAATTATTAAAAACACTAAAACATAAAAAAAATGGTATTCAATAAGTGATTATATCTGATTTATGCAACAAACTTTTCCTTTAAATCGCTTAATAGCGTCCTATATTTTGAATGAAAAGTACATATAATGCAGAAAATCTAGTTAAAATAAAATTTACGAAATTATATTTATGTAATCACAAGTAAAATTGAATTAATATACATGCGATAGAGCCGACCATTTACCAATAAAAACAAACGTTCAATTAAAACATTTGAAAACCAATGAACAGTATTAATTTTAAATTAAATCGACACCTTATAAATAATAAATTTTATTTAATTCATATACCTACCAAAAATAAACTATTCATTTATTAGCAAGTTGTTCTATTATATGTAATTAAATGTTTTTAGTAATTCGAATATAATATAGATTATTACATGCTTTAGTTTTTAGGTTTTTATTAAAATTTTTTATTGGTATGTACCTAACTTACTAAGTTAACAAAGTATCTTTTACTTTTTCAAAATCAATTATTTCAGATACCTTCGGCTTCAATTTAATATCTGATTCGTCGTACGCTCAGTAAGTAATTCAATTATTTCATTTGAATCAATCAAGCGTCCATATTCCCATTGTCAAGTCGTTTTACTGACTCAATTTAATTAATTTTAGGTCATTTATTTTAATTTAGAATTTCCGACGAACCCGTAAAATCGGCAGTTACTATGGTTACTAAGGTATTTAACTGCGTTACTGATTACGTGGTATTTCACGCGGTGTTACCAGCCAAAGTTTATTTTCATTATATTAATCAATAAAAGCAGAATTCAGCAATTTTGATGTCTAATAGTAATAGAACACTAGGCAGTTATTATTAGTTCGAAAATTTTAAGAATTTTTTTTGGTAAGGCGCGCATTGAAAACTTTCTATCCAGGTTTAATTTCTTGTAAATGAATAAATCAAAATACGCTATAGGGTAGCTTTCACCCGTAAAATCTTAAATGGAAAGGGGTGTAGTGATACCTTATTTTAAATGGAATTGTATTTCCAACGGGCCATGAAATCGAGTGGGTATAGTAGTTCCTGAGAAATAAGGCTAAGAAAAATCTAAAAGTAATAAAATTTATTACCAGTTGTGTCAATCAAGTAAATGTTAAAAATGTTCACCTCCAACCTCCAATTATAAAAGCACTGTTCAAAATGTTCGCGAACATTATGAAGCATTGCGGGAGTTATTTTTCGGCAATCGTACACTATTCGTTGTCGCAAGTCTTCTAAGGAATTGGGTTGGTTGACATATATTTTAAATGTCCTCACAAGAAAAAGTTCAGCGGTGACAAATCAGGAGAATTTTTTGACTATTCTTTGGCACTTAGCACAAGAGTTATAGGGCGGATAGAGAGAGCTAAATCTAAAATAAGGGCTTAAAATCATTTAAGTAGGGTTGCACAAAGATTTTTAATATTAATCAACTAACCGGCAACTTTAACGGTGACATACATGACTTTGGCAGAAATACTTTTCTCATAATCACAGTGGCCCGGTTATCTTAATTTTTAATTTACTAACCAGGCCACTAAGTTTGTGAGAATATTGGAACATAGTAGGCGTATGTTCTATAACAATAAAAACTAATTTAATAATGAAAAATGCAATTAAGATAAATGCTTTTCTTGGCTAATCAAATACTTGTATCTGAATAGTTTATTATGTGTAACTTGTTCTTTTCTCACAACGCAGCAAAAATTGAAAATGATAGTTGCTCAGTGGGAGACTTCATCTCGATATTATTAATTACAAGACGATTGTTGTAAAAAAATGGATACAGGAACACAATTCTTTAAGATTTTTATTAACGGTTCGATGATTTAATGATAAATATAATGATTGTAAGATATAACTATTAATATTTGAAGGCTGGTCCTAAAATAGTCTGGGATAATTGTTAAAAGCATTGCATTTACAGTCGGCTTACTCGCCAGGGCGTTTATAGTACAGGGGGGGGGGGGGGGGGGGGAAACAAAAAACCCCGTAGTATAATAAAAACTGCCTGCAATGCTAGTATCTCTTAAGAAACAAAAATTAATTCAATTTTAGGGCTAAACACCGTCATAATTTAAATATATAATCATCCTAAACAGGGTAAACGATGCAGAAGATGTATTAAAGGGAAAAATACTCATTTTCAGGGGTGAGAAACAGCCGTTAATTTCACGCACGTGGGTATATTTTTGACAAGCTGATGTATTATGGAGTGCGAATTTGTCTTTTAATAAAGTTCCAGGTAGGCAGGAAACGACGATTAACCTACATAGTTTCACCCCCACAAAGAGCTAACCTGTTACCAACACTTCTTGTATTTTACATATTTTAAGTTATTTATGCACAGCGGATAATTAAAATTTTTTCGTCATAAGAAGCATCTAGGGACCCAAATAGATTAACAATAGACTATATTTTATTTTTGTCAATATTTATTTAAATATTTATAAAAAAAAATACTGCGTTTATCATTAGTGTACCAGAAAAAGAGAAATAAATATAAACAATTTCTTAACCATCCTGTATATTCTCGAAACATAATTATGTGCATGCGCATCAACACGATCTAAGTACGGCTACTCTGTGTCTTTTTGTCTTTTACGATCTACAGCTTGGTAGTATTTTGTTGCTACTCGTACATTAAATATACAGCTAATTAAAAGTTGATGCTGATAAAAAAAGACCGATTTGACAATATAATTAAGATCTGAGATTATTAAGAATTTAAGAAGTCGATGAATGTCCTAATCTGATTAATTTGTGACGTGGGTCTAAGATGGAAAAAATTGGGTAAGGATTTTGATATATCAAATTAATTAAGTTACTTTTATCTCTCGCGCAGCGAAATAATTTAATTTCAAAACAACAACAAAAAAAGATTAAAACTTTGGGAATTTAAAATTTAAATAAAAACATGATTTCGAAAAATAATTTCAACAGCTGGATTAAGGGGCTGTAATGGGTAAATACATTTTGTGTTTGGAGAATAATACTTTCAATTCCATGCTTGCAACAAATACATTCATTTGTGTCTTAAAGGTATTCAGAAAATATAAAATAGGTAACATATAGAAAAAGTAATAATGCTCGTCAAATTTAAAACTAACTGCGAAATTAATATTGCGACCTGCTCTTTGCCTAATTAACGTTATTTTATTTAATTTTCATCTGCTGCTTTGTCTTTTCGTTTGACATCTCTAATGCGCTGACGATTAGTCTTTTATAGTTCCTTTTTAGTATTCCGAAACTTTAGCTGCCCTTTGCTAATTAGGTCTCGTTAATTTGAAATATCTTTCCAAATTGCTTTTCTCTCTGTTGGAGAAAATGCCCAATAAGCCGCAATTTTAGGAAGATTACAAAATGGTTTGCGTAGCTTTTCTTTTGTCTGACAAATTGTTATTCTGGAAATTGGTGTTTATTGTACTTTTTGAATTTATGGCAGTTTGTCAAAATTTACTTATTGCTAGTGTAGGTTTATTTTTTAAAATTTGATACTTTAAATTAGAAATGGAGCGCAAAACATTAACACCTAATTAATTAACCTTAAATGATAAATTTATCTAGAATAATTTAGAAAATATACGCCCGCGCTAGTCGTTCGGTTTTATTACATATTTTTTCGTTCCCGCAGGTCAGATTTTATCCCAGATATATCCAGAAAATCTACCTTGGAAATAGGTATGACCTCACAACGGGCCCTAAAAAGGGTCTTAAACTTTTGTCATAATGGCCAGAGATCCCGGTCCCTTTTTTGATTGGTCGAATTTGCAACACAGGTCTGGACAGAGATATATTAAGGTATTTATATAGAAAAGGTAATAGGATGTAAATTTTAGGTTTAACAATATAGATATAGTATGTAAGCTAAAGTCCATTATTTAAAAGAGTAACAGTGGGTTGCATGAAGAAAAATTGTTCTCGGTTAGCTTAACAACGTATTAAAAAGACAAAATTTTATCAGAAGCTGGCGGGGCCTACTGCGTGTTTGCGCAAAATTGCCATCGATTTTGCAAAAGATGGCCGCTGTCAGATGCCAGTTCTTGTAAAATATAAAATATGAGGTTATTTCGCACAAATACAAAGTTGGCCTTGCCAGCCTCTTTTTAATATCAAGAACAATATTTCTTTATGGAACCCGCTTTAAGAGGTGTTAATAATACATTTTGAAAATACAGAATATGACGAACGTCAAGGCATTGGTTGACACGAAGAATTCGGATACAATACCATAATTTTGAACACGGATAACCAATTGTGTTGTAATTTTGTTCAATATAAATTTAGGTAATATTTTATAGGGTAATTCCTAAGTTGATACTTCTTTTTTAGCTGCGTATAGAAGGCATTAAAATAAACAACATTTTCTTATACCTCTTTTCAAAAAACCCAAAAATGAAGTACTTACATTCATTTATTACACTACAAATCAAATACGGTTCTGCCTAACTTGTCCGTTGAATAACATTAAGAAAACTTCTGGGTGTAGAGTAGAAACAACCGCACTTTTACGACACTCACAATAAATTAGCACCATAATTAGTTCATTGTTTTCAAATTTTACCATTTTCACCAATTTAGTAAAATTAATTTGCTTCAGAAAACCACAACGCGCAGCGAATTGCCAAAATAAGTAACTGACGACCGATCCGTAAAATGCAATAAACAATATTAAGTAAAGACCTACGTTTTGATTACCAGGCCCGCACTTAGATTTTTTACTTCTGTAACTCGGCTATTTTTAAGTTTTTTGACAAGAGGTATTTGAAAAAGTTGTTTATTTTAATGCCTTCTATACACAGCTAAAAAAGTATCAACTTAGGAATCACCCTGTATTAATCTTTTTCATATTATTAGGTACCAATAGAATGTGGTGAAAGTAATATAAATAAAATAGAACAAATATTCATAAAAAATTATTATTCATATTCATGGTTACCTAATCGATCTATTATTTCTTCTAATTTGATAAAAAATTCTTTACAGATGAAGTTTTAACGAATGTGTTTAAGGGTTCCAATTAAGTTTAATTAAGTTTGTTAGCCCCTACCGTAACTTGCTATTAATTACATATAATATCATGTTTTCCAAAACAGCTTATTACATTCCTGACCCGGGTCCCTTATACTGCTATACTAAAACTCGGAGACGCAGCAAGGAAGTTGAATAGGAATAATAAACTTAGTCATAAACTTAACTTTTGCAACTTTAGGCAACCCTCTGTCAAATGCACGCGTCGATCCCACATCGAATAGGGATTTTAGATCTAAAATTTTCTTTCGCGACAAAAAGTAAATCTAGACACATAAGCAGATAACGTTTAAATGATAACTATAGGTAATTATAACGGTATTGAAACTAACAAAATTATTTTAAAAATCTTGTAATCCTGTAAAATGTAGGCCAAAATTAGCCAATGAAATTCATATTTTAATCTTCACCTATAAGCCAGTCCTAACGGATCAAGGTCCTTTTGGTCAGTCGCTAAGGCCGTCAGCCAAAACTTTACAAAGTCAACTATTCCACCTCTAACACGTTCCGACGGCACAATAGCAACCACAGCCGGGGATAAAGCAAACCTACTTGCTGAACTGTTTTCCTCGCATTCCACTGTAGACTTTCAGGGAAAACCACCACCCAACATTCCCTCAGTTCAATCGCAAATGTCTGAAATCGTGTTCCGTCAGCGTCTTGTTAAACGGATTCTTAAAGGACTCGACGTCAATAAAGCTTCTGGTCCAGACGAAATTCCTATCATTGTTCTCAAGACATGCGCCGATGAACTTACACCAGTATTTTGTAGACTTTTCAACTTATCCTACAAAAAAGGAATATTTCCATCCTGCTGGAAGTCGGCGCGTGTCCAGCCCATTCCAAAGAAAGGTAAAAAGACCCTGCCAAGCAACTACCGACCCGTCGCATTGCTTTCAGTAATTTCAAAAGTAATGGAGAAAGCTATTAACCAACAACTCCTACAGTATCTGGAAGGGCATAACATTATCAGCGACCATCAATACGGTTTTCGTAAGTCCAGATCAACAGGTGACCTTCTGGCATATGTCACCCATCTTTGGAGCAACACCATAGAACATCATGGAGAATCCCGGGCTGTTGCACTGGACATCTCTAGGGCTTTTGATCGTGTTTGGCACGATGGACTTCTAAGTAAATTGCGATCCTACGGTATGCCTAATGGATTTTGTTTATGGTTAACCAGCTTCCTTAAGAACCGTTCTCTGCAAGTGGCGGTTGACGGGTTTCTCTCAGACACCTTCACCATCAATGCCGGTGTTCCTCAAGGGTCCATATTGTCGCCTACCCTCTTTTTACTGTATATTAACGACCTTCTAGTGAAAACCCAAAATCCAATTTATAGCTTTGCTGATGACAGCACACTTGTCTCATCTTTTACCTTAACTCCCCAAACATCCGCTGCCGACGCACATCTTCGCAGGCAGCATGAAGTATTGCGCCTCAACAAGGACCTGGAAGAAATTTTGGCTTGGGGTGACAGTAACCAAGTCGAATTTAATGCTAAGAAAACCCAGGCAGCAGTCTTCTCCAAAAAGGTTAACATTGCAGAACCGGATATAGTCATGGCAGGACACGCAATTCCCCTGGCACCGTCTATTAATTTGCTGGGGGTCAATCTGGGAGGTAATATGTCTTGGCATGATCCCGTTGCCGCAATTGCCAAGACAGCTGCACAGAAACTTGGTGTACTTTTCCGCACCAAAAGGTTGTACACACCTCATCAACTTTTGACACTCTACAAAGCCCAGATTCGACCATCATTAGAATATTGCTCTCATGTCTGGAGCTCTGCACCCAAGCACACCCTTCGGCTACTGGATTCCATTCAAAGGAGAGCCGTTCGTCTGATCGGCGACCCCGAGCTGACCAAGACCCTCGATAGCCTGGAGCATCGAAGACAGGTTGGTGATTTGGCTCTCTTTTACAGATATTTTCATGGCAGGTGTTCGACTGACATTGCCCACTTGATTCCACCTAGAGCAATGCAAAACAGAAATACACGGCGAACCACTGCCGCTCATCCATATGTTGTTCAGCTTAGTACTCCTCGAACTTCATTGTTCAAGAATTCTTTCATCTGGAGAACGTCATCTTTGTGGAATGATCTTCCTGAGGTCGTGTTTCCCAATGAATACAATCTTCAACGTTTCAAGACCAACGTTAATAGCTTTTTTCGCACTCGCACTCGCACCGCTCCCAGAGCGCCTTAAAGGATTTTTCCTACAGTGCAGGTGTTTTATCATAAAAAAAAAAAAAAAAAAAAATAAAATAAATCATTTTAAAAATCATATAAATACAAAAACAAAAACTTATTTTGGTAAACCATCAAAATTGTTGAATTCCTCCTTGTCCATGCTCATTATTCGGGTATTAAATGGAAACTGAGGAATCTAAAATTGTACCGATTTAATAAAAATTTTAAGAAAAGTTATTGATATCCCAATTATCATAACTTTTGTACAAACAGTTTTATTATCGACACAGATTTTGAAGTTGTTTCTTCCTGGTTTAAGTTACTTTTATTTTGATTTTTTCTTATTACTCAATAATATTATTACAGGTACACCGAAATGGTATAATTTTATGTAAAACATATACTACATATATGACTTTTTATGTAATTCCAGTTTGTTTTATTTAGGATATTCGATATTGTATTATCAGCTGATTAAATATGTAGGTACCTATATACATAATATAATAATAACACACCTGGCCCTCTCTATACTCTATTCTAACTCCCTGATTACGATTCTTTGATTCGTCCGCACTCAGGTATTCCGATCGTCCAATTATTATTAAAAATGCTATTTAGTATCAATAATCAAAGCTAATTTAAATTTTATTATTTAATTTAACGATCTATAAAAGGAGAATTATTTATTTGTAATTGTCAGTTAATAGTTCCAGAGGCTTTTTTTAAAAGGTTATTACGGCACAACATACCACATGTCGATATAATTCGCGGGCAAGTCCATTGCTTTTTTCTTAGGGTTGGGTTTATACCGTGGTAATCAGTTTACTTTAATAAACATTAATAACTGAAATTTATAAAACAATTTCAAAAATGGTCTAAAAGTATGAAATAATATGATTTTAGGGATATTAACAGATTTTCCATACTAAATTATGTAGGTACCCATTTCAATTTTGTTGTTTGTGTTTTACAATCGTTTCGTTTTCTTGTGCGTTATAGTATATTACATAACAAGTGATGAAAGTGATACTTTTCAAACGAGGAGATATTTAGCACGAGGCGTCAGCCGAGTGCGGAAATTCTCCGAGTTTTTGAATAATCACTTTCACACGAGTAATGTACACTATTTTTCCTACGACCACAAAGAATTATTAAAAAAATCTTTAATTTGTGAAAAAAATATTTCAACTCTATAGTTGAAAAAAATATTTCAACTCTAGAGTTGAAAAAAATATTTCAACTCTAGAGTTGAAAAAAATATTTCAACTCTAGAGTGGAAAGACAAGGCACACTATAAATTTAAACATATGATGCCAATTTGACGGACCCACTTTATTTATTAAAAAGAACAAATTTTAGAAAGTAGTTTAGTGTTTAACTTATTTATCATGTATTTTTCGAGTGATTTCGAATTAGAGTGTGAAAATACGCCATCTAAAATTATAAAAAAGTTAAGAATATACTAGAAAATCTATTACCAGTCAAAACAAGCCCCGCTGAAGAAAATGTCATATATTAAACATAAAATTTTTATGTGTTGCCATAGCGTAGAGACTAGAGCTATGACCTACAGATCGAAAGGTCACAGGTTCAAATCCCATCAGGAGTATTTGACTTTTTTTTATAAAAACATTAAACAATTTATAGAATTAAATAGTGTGCCTTGTATTTCAACACTAGTGTTGAAATATTTTTTTTCAACACGCGTGTGATATTCGGCGCATTCGAGCCAAGTTAACCGTGTTTTTTTTTCTCATTTTCATAGGTGGTCGTAGGAAAAAGACATTTTTAACTACTGTCTTTAAAAGGATAAAAGTTCTCAGTTCGCATGTATGTATGTTTAGGTGAGGCCTATTTAAGGAACTGGAGAGGATGGAGGTCAGTAGCGGATAATGTCTAAGTTTACACGTATATACGGTACTATAATAGAATATTCATGCAACAACAATAATTGAGGTTATTTGCTGAATCTGCTCGTAAAGGGTTAAATGGGTATTTGGTGGAAGGGTATAATAGCCAGAGACCTAATTCTCTAAATCGAGGAACAGCATTCTCATAAGATAATTCGCTTCCCCGTCAGTGTCAAGTCATACAATTTTAAAGTTTTCAAACTAACCCCGCCCATTTATTTTATGAGAATGCTGTGCCTCGATTTCGAGAATTAGGCCGGACTACTATGCTAATTTGTGTAGTTTTTTTTTGAGAAACCATCAAGCTAAATAGTGTACCAATAGTAACAGAATTCCATCCCGTAGCGATGTTCACTAACATGAACACCTTGGGATTATCCAATAGACACCATCGTGTCTTGTCGCTTCCGATAAATCGGTTAAGAATCTAGGCCATTCATGAATTATTAATTTTGTTTGATCAAAACCAATGTCGCTGAATTTCGGGTAGGATGATAATGATAGATTTTTGCAAAATAATTTCATCCCCTCGCGACCTTTTAGCACATCTGCCCCATACAGTGTTGCCATTGGTACGGAAATTTCCGAAATCTGGGGAAAAAGGCAAGGAATGGGGAAAAAAGGGAAATTTAGGGAGTTTTTATCATAAAGTTTTAGAAGTCTACTTTCTTTTAATCTCCATTAAAGTGTTTTTGGGAAAGAAAATGAGGGAAATTTTAGACATATTTATTGGGGAAAATGTTTGTTTCACCTGGCAACATTGTTCCCATATCGTTTTGTTTTTTAAGTAAAACAATAGAAATGCCATACTTTGAATTTCTTCCATTTTCACGGACACTCTTATAAACCTTAGGCACGCTATCCATCTCCCTGGTAACTTTCCCAACAATATAATTTCCAAAGAAATCATTGTTGAGACAATTGTTTTTATGGTAAAGAGTGATCAGGATTTTTTTTTTTTTTTTTTTTATGATAAAACACCTGCACTGTAGGAAAAATCCTTTAAGGCGCTCTGGGAGCGGTGCGAGTGCGAAAAAAGCGATTAACGTTGGTCTTGAAACGTTGAAGATTGTATTCATTGGGAAACACGACCTCAGGAAGATCATTCCACAAAGATGACGTTCTCCAGATGAAAGAATTCTTGAACAATGAAGTTCGAGGAGTACTAAGCTGAACAACAGATGGATGAGCAGCAGCGGTTCGCCGTGTATTTCTGTTTTGCATTGCTCTAGGTGGAATCAAGTGGGCAATGTCAGTCGAACACCTGCCATGAAAATACCTGTAAAAGAGAGCCAAATCACCAACCTGTCTTCGATGCTCCAGGCTATCGAGGGTCTTGGTCAGCTCGGGGTCGCCGATCAGACGAACGGCTCTCCTTTGAATGGAATCCAGTAGCCGAAGGGTGTGCTTGGGTGCAGAGCTCCAGACATGAGAGCAATATTCTAATGATGGTCGAATCTGGGCTTTGTAGAGTGTCAAAAGTTGATGAGGTGTGTACAACCTTTTGGTGCGGAAAAGTACACCAAGTTTCTGTGCAGCTGTCTTGGCAATTGCGGCAACGTGATCATGCCAAGACATGTTACCTCCCAGATTGACCCCCCAGCAAATTAATAGACGGTGCCAGGGGAATTGCGTGTCCTGCCATGACTATATCCGGTTCTGCAATGTTAACCTTTTTGGAGAAGACTGCTGCCTGGGTTTTCTTAGCATTAAATTCGACTTGGTTACTGTTACCCCAAGCCAAAATTTCTTCCAGGTCATTGTTGAGGCGCAATACTTCATGCTGCCTGCGAAGATGTGCGTCGGCAGCGGATGTTTGGGGAGTCAAGGTAAAAGATGAGACAAGTGTGCTGTCATCAGCAAAGCTATAAATTGGATTTTGGGTTTTCACTAGAAGGTCGTTAATATACAGTAAAAAGAGGGTAGGCGACAATATGGACCCTTGAGGAACACCGGCATTGATGGTGAAGGTGTCTGAGAGAAACCCGTCAATCGCCACTTGCAGAGAACGGTTCTTAAGGAAGCTGGTTAACCATAAACAAAATCCATTAGGCATACCGTAGGATCGCAATTTACTTAGAAGCCCATCGTGCCAAACACGATCAAAAGCCCTAGAGATGTCCAGTGCAACAGCCCGGGATTCTCCATGATGTTCGATGGTGTTGCTCCAAAGATGGGTGACATATGCCAGAAGGTCACCTGTTGATCTGGACTTACGAAAACCGTATTGATGGTCGCTGATAATGTTAAGCCCTTCCAGATACTTTAGGAGTTGTTGGTTAATAGCTTTCTCCATTACTTTTGAAATTACTGAAAGCAATGCGACGGGTCGGTAGTTGCTTGGCAGGGTCTTTTTACCTTTCTTTGGAATGGGCTGGACACGCGCCGACTTCCAGCAGGATGGAAATATTCCTTTTTTGTAGGATAAGTTGAAAAGTCTACAAAATACTGGTGTAAGTTCATCGGCGCATGTCTTGAGAACAATGATAGGAATTTCGTCTGGACCAGAAGCTTTATTGACGTCGAGTCCTTTAAGAATCCGTTTAACAAGACGCTGACGGAACACGATTTCAGACATTTGCGATTGAACTAAGGGAATGTTGGGTGGTGGTTTTCCCTGAAAGTCTACAGTGGAATGCGAGGAAAACAGTTCAGCAAGTAGGTTTGCTTTATCCCCGGCTGTGGTTGCTATTGTGCCGTCGGAACGTGTTAGAGGTGGAATAGTTGACTTTGTAAAGTTTTGGCTGACGGCCTTAGCGACTGACCAAAAGGACCTTGATCCGTTAGGACTGGCAAGAAGTTTGTTTTTGATTCTCTCGTTATGAGCTTCTTTGCTTTGGTCTATCATTTGCTTACATTGGTTTCGGGTGGTAACAAAGATGGCGCGATTTTCAGGAGTAGGGTTTTTACGCCACTGTCGGTAAGCCAGGTTTTTAGATCTGACAGCACGCTCGCAATTCTTGCTAAACCAGGGCTTGCCGCTGGAAGGGCGCTTTTTGGAGAAAGGAATAAAGGCCTCCATGCTAGTTAGAATGACGTCGGAGACCTCCTTTGCACAGACAGATGGATCATCCGAAGAAAAGCATACGCTTAGCCAGGGAAAGTTGCGAAAATGGTCCTTTAGGTCTTCCCACTTAGCTGATGTATAGTGCCAAATCTTACGGGGTTTAGGAGGTTGTTCAGAACTAATTGGTAGCTCGCTTAGGGTTGAAATAAGTTTGTGATCGGAAGAGCCCAATGGTGGTTGTACGGTGACCGTATATAGGTCTGGATTTGGAGTTAAAAAGAGATCTAAAAGACTAGCAAAATCCCCAGCTCGGTCTGGAACCCGCGTTGGTTCTTCTACGAGTTGAGTTAGACCAGAACTGATCGCAAAAGATTCGGCCTCTCGGCCTTGCTCATCGTTGGTGTTTGAGTATTTAAGCCAGTTGACATTGTGGACGTTAAAGTCGCCAAAGATAGCAACTTCGGCATTCGGATGATTGGTTTGCAAGAAGTCGATTGTGTTGGCTAGTGATGAGAAGAGGGCCCTGTAATGCATGTCGCTTGGAGGACGGTAAAGGCAGCATATAAACTTAGTGATTTTTTGTGAAGATATCTTAAACCACATTACATCAAAGTCTTTCGGTTCCAGTATCTCCTCCCGTTGGCAGCAAAGATCATCTCGAATGAACAGACAGACCCCAAAGTTGCGTCTAAAACGGAAGTGAAAATCATATCCAGGATATAAATAGCTGACGGTGTTCGTTGACGCTCTGACTTTTGTCTCGGTCAGTGCAAGCACATGAGGCTTGGAAGATTGTAAGTGCTGGTGGACTGAATTGATGTTAGTGTTAAGCCCTCTAATATTGCAGAAATCAATTTTGAAGTTGTTACTTTTGGGTCTGTTAGCAACTGCAGGCGCCACACCATTTCCTCGTTGAGTGTTGTTGGAGGAACCCAGTAAATTGTCGGAAATGGGGGATAATTCATTAATTTCGCTTGATGAAGCCACAGGACCAGCCCCCACCCGGAGATCCGATCGGGGGGCGAGTTCACCTCCGGAATATTTTGATCTTGGAGCTTCCATCATGCTTCTTTCATACGGCCCCACCCTGGAAACCGGAAACATCAGTACAGCGACGAAACGTTAACTCAAAGAGCAACTTCACGCCGCGTAAACTGATGCAATGGTATCTCACCGGGAGATGCCGGGTGGGCCAGCATCTTCCATTTGCGAGGGATTAGGATATCTTTTTAGGACCATATCGAACTTTGCAAATATGTGTGACAGCTGTGACAGTCTTGACAAAGTCAAGTCTATTATACTGGGTTTTAGGAATGAAATAAAAATGAAAAATTAAATTCTTTTTCGTTGCCATTTGGAAGCAATCGAACATAAAATCTTGTATGATATGCGGACATAAACGAAGCTTTATTAGTCTCGTCACTTTATAGCCTCGCTAGGCCATGAAAAAACTTGCCCATTAAAGTTCTACTTTATGTAGATACTTGTAACATAAATATCTATTACTTCCTCCCTAAATTAATAGATTCCTCTGATAATGGTCCGCCAGATTGCCTTATAAAAAAGTCTTGCCACACTTTCTTTAGGTAACATGTATATGTTTAAAACAAAAATAAATGGAACAAAGGAAGAACAAAATCAGTTTTTCGAACAAAAAGCATTAACTTGAGCGCTATAAAACGCAATTTAAAACCCCGCTGAGGTTTTTGGATTATCTTTGCAAGCTCGGTCGGGGATTGATTGTCACTTGTCAGGAAAGAAACAAAGGAAAAAACAAATGAAAAATAAAACAAAACAACGGCACAACCAACGGCAATATTACTTTCTAAGAATCTGGAATAATGGAATGTTGAATATTATTAAAATTGTTAATTTATACATAAAAAAGAAAATATAATTTAGATCTATACAAATGCATATTTTTAGGTTTAAAGTAATAATAAGGACGTTTTATTATTCGCTGATAATTATTTTTAACTATTACTCGCGATGTGATAAAATGCGTCAGTGCAAAAGAAAAAAAGGGTATCAGCTATAAAAGTGAGACTGCTGCCCTATTGATTTAGTTACATGTGGTTAATCGAACATGAGCCAATTAAAACATCAGCAAAATGTTATCGAATTTTAAATAACTACAGGTTTTATTCTTAGTACCAAAACCAAATTACAATTTGTGTATAAAAAAAGGAAAGAATAAATCTTGATAAACTACACGTTACACCGATCATAACTCATAAACGATAGTTGATTGCAATGCTTCTTATTACGGTCCGTAGTTTCATCTCTTTTTCTGATACGATAAATTTGTCTTCCTCTCCGTCTTTCGTTAATTTGTTACTGCCGTAAGACAGAAAGTTTTACTTACGGACACGCCGCATTTGATGAATGGGTTGTGGCCATTTTACACATTTCGCTTCCAGCGAGATCGCTCGACCAGAAAGGCCGTACGTTGCTGTATTGCCACATTTATGGTGAAAAATAACAACGACGCATTTCCATATAAGTAAACATCGGACAAGTTTTCATTTCACAAAACCTTAAAAATTTAATTTTTTTCCATGCATGTTTAAATCAAAATTTAATAGAAACCTCATCGACTATTATTATGTCAAATATCCTAGCTACTACGGAATTTATATCATTTGACAACACCGCATTATGATTACAGGATGGCCAGTGGGCCTTGGCGGTCCGCGGCCTGGCTGCCGGCCAGGAAGCGAGTTCATTTGCAAAATTGGTGGTTTTCTCGGCACACGATCTCTCCCCGGCAGATAATGGAAATTTGTTTGGAAGTTATTGTCTATAATTGATATAGGGTCAATAATGCTGATTAGCGTGGGTTTTACCAAAAGTCGATACGAGTTTATGAATTGTGGCAGATTTATATTATAAAAATATTTTTGCATTTGGTACCACAGAGAAAAAAAAATGAAAACTTTTTAATTAATAACAAATACTGCATTTAAATTATACACAATAAAACCAAAATCCTTTATAAGATATTGTCAGTACTATTTCTTGTTAAAAATATTTTTTAGACCAGTTTTCACATTTTCTTTAATTTTGCACACACTTACAAAAGTAATTTTTTATAAAATATAGCGGTAATGGTGTTCTGTATTTTTTTCCAGTTTTGGTTAGAGCGATAAAGTTTTTGGGAATAAATTAAGAACATCCCATACTTTGCACGAAACTTTCCTGTAAACTCTTTCACGCTGTATCAACTTGGTCAAAAGTACATTTAAATATAAAAGATTAGGCTTGACAATTATTTTTAAAATAAAACAACATTAACTTAAATGTATTATTATAACTTTGGTGAGTTTACCAAAAAAAATTATTGCAATAATTTATTATGTAAATCTATTATCTATTAATTAAAATAACATATAACAGGAAGTAAATCAGGGCACTGGTTAATGAAATTTCTAATTACTACAACATTAAATCACTGTTAAGTATCCAATAAAAGTTTGAATTTTGCGAAGTCATAAATACTTCTGTAAGTTTTAATATTCATGGACTATATAGATGGTCTCGATTATTAATAGTTTCCGTACTAGATACAACCAAACAACCAATAAATTTTTATTAATTGATACACCTGGCATCGAACAGCGTTAATACCCAGCTCTAGTGTTCACCTAGCTATTATAAATCTTTTCGAGCAGTTGGCAATTAACATCATGCTTCTCTTTACCCCTGGTCCATTTGTAAAGAAGTTTAATTAAAATAACTTTCTACATCTCGTACAATACAATTTATAAAGTGCGAGTCAGATATCGTGTTATTATGTTGCAGGCATACAAAGTTTATTAAATGCCTACCTTGACAATTGCGTATTTTCCATTCGCGTCTTTTTTTGGACTGTTCACTTAAAAACGGCTCAAGCTTATTGAATTTTATTATACATTTGTTATTTGTGCTATTTATTGAAAGAAAATAATTCCTATTTACAGTAGGCATCATAATACTGCTATTTATTTGGAAAAGGAATTTCTCAATTTTTCAAATAGCAACCCATATTTGTATTATTATAATATAATTGTTTATTTAATTTTATTTCTTCCAAGTAAAAGTTAATAATTTTATTTATGTTATATTATTATTATCTTATACGGGTCTAGAAATTACATTTATATTTCTTGTTAATTTCTACTATTATTTAACGAATAATAATTACTAACTTAATTATAAAACACAGTTAGAAAGAAAATTAAATATAGAATTATTTTATAATAATACCAAGATAGGTTGCTATTTGAGAAATTCCGCTTTGATATTGTAGAAAAGAAAGGCAAATTGACAACTAAAGATTTTCTTTTCATTTCGTCAGATCCATCTCTAAGCGCACTTCGCCATATCATGACTCATCAGTAGAGCTAGGATCCAACGAAAGAAAGGAAGGACTATCTAGGCGGCCATTTTTAAGTAATTTTAATGTGTGATATGTCATTGAAAAGATAATTTTCTATGGAAGGTAAACCGATTAAAAATGGGGATTTTTATTTAAAATATATAAGTGGACTTCACTTCCGTTTAAACCGGAAGTGGGTTTAAAATTTGAATTCGGCAAAAAATGGCAATTTACACACTTATTAACTTCTAAAATTTTTAAATCTTTACTTCAAGAATTACGGAAGAAATTGGGGAAGGTATATCTGGAGATACACTTTTGTGTACAACTGTAATTGTTTTTTAGCTTTAAAATTTTTACTCCACTCACCCTTTACCCTACGGGACTGATAGCCCTCTAAACTGATTTGAATACATTTATGTAACTGTAAGTTAATAGGTAGGTCTGCAGCTAATAATTCGGTAGAATGAGATAAATCACTGTAAACAAATGTCTAATTAAAATAGACATGTTAATCAGGACCAAAAGTATCTACCAACAGTAGTCTGTAGGTCTGACAATTTTAGAACTAGTAGATATATTAGACACAAAAATGAGATTCCAAGCGTTCCAAACAGGGCGTGTATCTAATATATTCCGTACTTATATGCAGATTTCATGTCTGTTCGACATTATAGGAAGTAAGAAGTAAAGTACCGCACGCTTTAGTTGATCAGTGATATGGGGCGTTCGAGAGATACCGGTCCCATGACAAACTACAACTCTGAAGTCGTGACTGAAACACTTATGGGCAATAATAGGCCTTTCCAATTTTTGCAAGTAGGATCTATTAGACCGTATCTACGGCAGTGATGTCAGTTTAATAGGCAGTCAGAGGCGGATGCAAAAGTAAAATTGTACAATAACGGGGGTTCCCGGGAGGCCGAAAAATAATTTATTTAGTCGACGGGATACTAAGGTGCACATTTTCGGTCTGACGTTTGCCAACTGGTTAATTTTTTCGTATTTTGTTTAATCAGTCATTAACATTGTGTATAATAGTATGACGTATACTATGGATTTTTTCCTGTGTGTAATTTTTTATAGTGCCGCTTTCTGATTAAAGTGAAGTTGTCAAGTTATGTCACAAAAATAGTTTGGAATTTATGGTATAATAGTTACGATATTTAGTTATAGAAAAAGGAGCGAGCTAATATAACCCTATGTAGGCGACATATATTATATATCTCTGTTTTAAACTTCAAAAGTTTACCAAGTAGTTGCGACCGTTTATGGGAAGACCGACGATATTTTCGAAAAATTAGGTAAAATGTTCAAAATTTAAGGTACACAAAAACAACCAGCTTGTATTTTATGACATTGTATTATTAAAATAATATTAACCTATCAAACAAAGTACTAACAATGGGGTATTTTGAGTTGAAACAATGACATTTTTTTAAATTGACTTTTGCTAATAGAACCTGCCTACAACAAACAAGTTTTTTTTTTTACTTTTTACTGATACTTTATTATAAACCTTTAAATCCACTTTGATATTATAAAGATCGACACATAAAAATAAGAACTGATAAATTTGATGTTTGTAAGGAAATTGTTAGTTGTTCTACGCCCTTGCTTCGTATTTAAGATAAATGCAAGATAGTAATTTATTATACAAAACGGAAAATAAAAAAAAATACCCGTCCGCGTGTTAAGGCGTGGTCCAGCGGCCGCTACCGGGTCAATTGGGTCACCATTAAATATACTCTTGCACTTATTTGTATAAGATTTATGAACGCGGTCGTGTAGAAGGAATCAAGACCAGCAGAGCGTGAACAAGGAATTATATTTAAATAAATCTTAACTGCACGTCAAATGGTATATAGAAGGTTGTACACTGTGCATGTGCAGTCTACCAAGTTGTGTACACCTAATTTTATTTTGTTTCAGTATTGTAATTAGAGATTCCTTTCAAGGAATTGAACCGGTAAATACGAATTTAGGGTGTGTAAGATATTCATTTAATAATAACTAATAATTATACCTACTTGAAAAGTACTTATAGGAAAAAATATAATTTATAATATCCCTTGTTGACAGAAAACGAGATGTATAATATCTTATAGCAAATATCAAATGCTATTTTTGGTTTATTCATGTTTTCCCTTTAACTTGTTTGCTATTTCGGAATTAAATGAACTAGAATTAAATTAATTTAATAGGGTACCTACTATTTCTGCCCTCTGCCGTCAACAAATTTCTCCGGAAAGCTACTTACTGACCACACTATTTGGCACTTAACGGATTTTCAATTTTTTTTTTTTTTACGAAATTTATTATGTATACAGGGTGATTCACGGTGGATGGTACGTTAGAAGTATATGACGAACCAGTTAACGAATCGTTTTGAAAATTTGGTTGTTTATATAAACGGACATGCTCTATTTACCTAAAATATTTTTAATGATGCAGTGTTGCCACGTCTACCTAAAATTAGTAGCAACTTCGTTATTTTAAATGGAACACCCTGTATTTTATTAAGTTTTTGAACCCTCTATTACTTTCTTAACAACTTTATTTAATGTTATTCTATACTTATCTCTTACCGTTTCTAAGATAATAATTAAATTGCATTTTTTTGACGAAAAACGTTAACTTAAAAAAATGTTGATATTTTTGAACTCTGAAATATTAGAGCCCCGAAAATTGGTGGATGGGTAAATATTACCAGGGGGCTTTTAACCCTATGCCGAAATCTTAGTTGCGCTATACAGGGTGGTTTAAAAATACAGTTAATTTGGGGACTTCAATAGGTGACCATAAGTATATTTTTTTAAATGTAACACCCTGTATATTATCACTGATTTAGAAAGCTACTTAAATTGATTCTTTATTTTTGTATAACATATCTATAGCTAACTAGTCAAGTTCTTGACTTATAAGCCATTATTTGTAAAATTTGCTCAAAAATTTGATTTTTAGTAAGTATGCCATGACAAACTCTTGTTTGACATAAAAATTATGGCACTTTCTTTAAAAATTCAGTTAAAAATTACTGAAGAAAACTATTTAAACGCAGTACTTATGAATTTATTTATTTTATTTGGACAGTGTGATATAATTATCGCTAGAATATGTATAAAGTTTAATGAAAAGATCACCCGATCTCAATCCATTGGATTTTTATTTGTGGGGCATGTTTAAGGAAAAAATTTACAAGTCACCAGTACATTCAAAAGAAGAATTGCTACGTCGAGTTACCCAAGCATTTAGAGAACAAAATCCAAACGAGATTAGATCTTTCACGACTAATGCGGTAAATACCCGCATCTTAAAGTGTTTGGATGTAAACGGACAGCGTTTTGAACAATTGTTAAAATGATCGATTTAATTTTTTTTTATTACAATCCTGAAATAGTATAAATTTCCTTAAGTTCATTGGCGGTAGATTTGGGTACATTTCATTAAACTTTATACATGTTCTAGCGATAATTATATCACACTGTCCAAATAAAATAAATAAATTCATAAGTACTGCGTTTAAATAGTTTTCTTCAGTAATTTTTAACTGAATTTTTAAAGAAAGTGCCATAATTTTTATGTCAAACAAGAGTTTGTCATGGCATACTTACTAAAAATCAAATTTTTGAGCAAATTTTACAAATAATGGCTTATAAGTCAAAAACTTGACTAGTTAGCTATAGATATGGTATACAAAAATAAAGAGCCAATTTAAGTAGCTTTCTAAATCAGTGATAATATACAGGGTGTAACATTTAAAAAAATATACTTTTGGTCACCTATTGAAGTCCCCAAATTAACTGTATTTTTAAACCACCCTGTATATCGCAACTAAGATTTCGGCATAGGGTTAAAAGCCCCCTGGTAATATTTACCCATCCACCAATTTTCGGGGCTCTAATATTTCAGAGTTCAAAAATATCAACATTTTTTTAAGTTAACGTTTTTCGTCAAAAAAATGCAATTTAATTATTATCTTAGAAACGGTAAGAGATAAGTATAGAATAACATTAAATAAAGTTGTTAAGAAAGTAATAGAGGGTTCAAAAATTTAATAAAATACAGGGTGTTCCATTTAAAATAACGAAGTTGCTACTAATTTTAGGTAGACGTGGCAACACTGCATCATTAAAAATATTTTAGGTAAATAGAGCATGCCCGTTTATATAAACAACCAAATTTTCAAAACGATTCGTTAACTGGTTCGTCATATACTTCTAACGTACCATCCACCGTGAATCACCCTGTATACAGGGTGATTTACGGTGAATGGTACGTTAGAGGTATTTGGTGAGCCAGTCAACGAATCGTTCTGAATATTTGGTATTCCACATAAAAGAATATGCTCCACCTGTCTAAAAATTTTGATGATGCAATATTGCCTGGTCTACTAAAAAGTAGTAACGACTTTGATATTTTAAATGAAATACCTTGTAAAATATTTTAAAGTTTTTATTTTCAAACCCCTATTAATTTCTTAACAACTTTTTTAACATTGCTCTATACTTATCTCTTGCCTTTTCTAAATCAATAAATAATTTTAATTTTTTTTGTTGGGAATCGTTAACTTGAAAAAATTCTAATTCTAAAATATTAAGACCCTGAAATTTGGCGGAGAATTAAATAATACTAGGACGCTTTTTACCCTATGCCTACATCTTAGTATCAATGAAGCGATAATTTTATCAGATTGTCCAAATAAAATGAATAAGTACTCCCTTTAAATAGTTTTCTTCTATGATTTTTGACCAACGTATAAGTAATACTAAAAAAAATAACAAAACGATAACAAAAGTGATATAATTTTTTGTCATGGCATACTTACTAAAAACCAATTGTAAATTAATTTGTTGAGGAAATTTTACAAATATAAACATCAGAAACTTGACTAGTTACGTATTCACACATACAAAAATAAAGAGCAATAATTTTAAGTAGTTTTTCAAATCAGTAATTATATACATACAAGGCGTAACATTAAAATAAATGTACTTATGGTAACTTTTTTCGCTGACTGACATTTGGACATGTGGTAAAATTTAACGTTCCTAATATTTAAGATGTCAAAAATAACAAAATTGTTTAAAAGTAACGTTTTTCGTCAAAAAATTAGAGATTACTGACATTTTCCCAACAAACCAAATTCCGCTAAAAAAGATTACAAATGAGATTTTCTCGGAATCCACACAAACAATTTTGTAAAAACTGGTTTCATGTTTAGCGGCATATAATTATTTTCAGCGAATCGAAAATCCAGCTTCAGGCGTCAGCCAGTGATGAGAATTTAGCACCTGAAAAATTAATTTGCAGAATTTTGTTAGTTCGCAAAATGTCACCATTAATTATTATTTCAGAAACAGGAAGAGACCAGTATAGCCAATAGTGGAGAAAGTTGTAAGGAAATTAATGGGGAATCAAAAACAAAATATTATACAGGGTGACAGCCGAATGACGGCAATATAACTATTTTTAAAATATTTTTCTCTGCGTAATAGCACGAAAACTAAATTTTAAAAAATTACCTCAGTATCTTTCACAAAGTAGAAACAACTGAATAAATAGTATATATTTTGTCGTTTTTAAGTAATAAAACGAGAATAGAAAACTATCCTTAAACAAAATTTTATATATCACCATATTCATAAGTTAAGATCAACAATAATTTGGAAATACTTACCGTTTTCTTATCTTTACTAACAATTTCCAAAGGAGCCTGTATACTTGGTTTTCCTAAATACCAATCTTCTCTAGGATTATAATCACCTAAAAACTTGACTAGACGGGGAACGTTGACATAGTTGTCATCATCAAAATGACAAAACCATCTGAAACAATAAATATTACAGACTTGGTTATCGCTATAATTTTATAAAAAAATTGCATTTATATAATTTTTTCATTTTCATAATCATATGTATCTATAAGGCCAGCAAAGTTTTAGACTTGTGCGTTAAAGTTTTTTGTTTCATCTTCTTTTTCTGTCAGAAAAAAAAACAATACTGTATTTTAGCTAATCTAGACGTAGTAGATACTAATTCCCAATCACCTAATCCTGCTTAAATAATACATCATGAATCAAACGTGTACCGAGTTTTAATATGGCAATCCACATTCCGGCCCGGAATAAACATATCACGGAATTGACGTTTTCGTCGTGCACATTCTAAGTTCAAAGGGCTTTTCATATTTCTAATCCTTTTCTGTATCTCTCGAATGCAGCACGAAGGAAATAACGCTTTTCGCTCTTTTAGGTTGTCTGCGACGTTTCGGGTTAAATTATTTTAGACTGGGCTTTTATCTGATAATGAATTGCCTTAAAATAACTCAAAAATTACTGCTTATCTGTGACATAACTCAACCGTTAGTGTCGTTTAAGTAAATCTTACATTCCTATAACTTTATATTAAAAATTATTGATAGATACAAGAGTAGTTATATATTACGTCAGATTACTACTACCTACTATATTTTACAAGCAATGTCCATTTTCCAATGCTAGGCTAGAAGATTCCGCAAGCTGCTGCCCCTACTTTCTTTTTACCACAATATGGAAATTTTAAACTGTTCTACATAGAACAAATATAGTTCCTTCGGTAACTAAATTTACATATTATTTCAATATTTTGACGTTTGCCCAGACTAAACTTATCTTTAACTCTGGCAACGTTTAATATTTTATTAGACCGGGTTATTCGACGAATTGTGATAAATTTCAAAGAGATTACCGCGTGCTTTTCGCCCTAATTGTTTCAAATGTGCGAAAATTAGATTCCGGATTTGAGCCGTCCTTAATATTATTAGACCCTTTTGAAAACACAAAGGGCTAAAAAGATAACGTCATTATTTTCAGTGTAATTTTGCAAAGAAAGCTGCATTATTAGATTATTTTTTGACGTTTATTTAGAAGGTGCTTTTGTATATTCCAGTCTTTGTCAGAATATTTTTGCTGTATAAATTTAATTACAAATGGCACATAAAAATGTTAACTTACTTGACCAGAGACTAAATAAAAAAGTTTCTGTTGAATCGATATTAATAATTGCAACGGCTCTGTTTGGCGTTGCCTTTCTTTTAAATTAGAACGGCTAATAAAATGATATACCATAAATACATAATTACATTCTGTACCCATTTAAATGACAGTGTATTCTTTATGAATTTATTACCGTAAATACTACGGCTATCGCAAATTAAGTCTAGTTGTTCTGAAAATGCAAATGGCGGTATTCTGGGTTGATCGTGGAATGCGGCCATAACTCTTCCCCGAGTCGAACATGACGTTACAATGTTGAGGTTAATTTACCAAATATGGCGACATGCGGGAGCACCAAGACTCCGGATGATCGATGATCATATTAAAGAAAGATGGTTACGACCAATCTTTCTAAATTCAGCAGCTCCATGCGAAGTTATATATCTATATTAGACCAAAATTATTACGTTCTCTTAGCCCTAATTCTGGCCATGTTTATTAATGTGTGTGAAAGTCAGAAAATTATTTTAATTTAAAAAATAATAATTTTCAATTTTTTTACGAAACAAAGAACTTAAAAAGTAATTATTTTTTCGGGTTTTCTTCGGCTCATATCGTTTATTTCATTTTCTTTTTCTGCATGAAAATAACTTTCCCACATAAATACCACCTTTCCATTGGTGAAGTAAACTCAATATTGTGCTTAGTTTTTCTGTAATGCGGGTCAAGAAGAATCAAAATTAACACAGCAAATGTTAGTGCGGTCTTATCCACTTATGTTAGTAAAGATGTGTATTTTTTAAATCGAGAATTACAATACCCGCATTTAATAGTGCTTGTAACGAATCCTAAGTTTCATCCTCTTATTCCGCACAACAAACCCGCAACCGATCATCTTCATTTTGGAACAATAACATTTTAATTTTCAATAACATGATCTCAAAATCAAAGATCCAATCAAGTGTAACTCCTATACCTACTGTTTTTTCCGTCAGAAAATTTCCGTTTGCCTCAAAGGATTTCAGATGTGATAGATATACGTCCAGATTAACAAACGAACCAGTTATAACCGAAACGATGGGTATCTTTGAAAGTCCGAAGCGTTAATCTAATAGACAATCTATATTCAACCATTCATCAGTCGCAAGTCAGCTTCTTTTACATGAGGAATTTTTATTTAAGTATTTTTGTATGTCATTCGTTTGATATAGACTGATGAACTATTTATTAAACAATATTTTTCGTGAAATCTCAGGATGTAATAAATAAAAATAAAGTTCAAACTTCAAACATAATTGCACCAGATCACTGGAGATACTTAATATATTATATAATATTTGACAATACAAGTCCAAAACTATTATTAAAAAAAAAGTTGTTCAAGAGAGCAGCCTTCATAAATAATAATTAATTTATTAAACATTACAATCGGGATGTATCTGTTGTATAAGAGCACTAAATATATTAATTTTGTGGTGATATGACAGGACTAAGTTATTTTCTGCCAATATGATGTAAACAATTGAATTGCTAATTGAAGAAAGGGGACAACTCCATTTTTTTGGTAAATTGACATTTTTGTATATTTCGCTTCTAGAATCTTAAATACATCGTTTACTGCAAAAACGGGATATTTTGCATACCCACCCTTGTTACTGTTAAGCGATTAAATTCTAGTTTACAGCAGAAAGGAGACATATCCGGGAGATGTACCCTTTCTGCGGTAAAGTACCGACATCGACATCCGATATGCAGCCAAGGACGCCAATTCAGTCGAACAGTTCGTTGGTCACTATAACACACCGAAGTTATAGTTTTATGGAGAAGCGGGTAAAGGAGCCAATGACGTGTGCTCCTTTGTCAAACATTATCTGGATCAAGAAAGCCTACAGAAGTATTAAAAACTGCATATTTTCTGCGATAACTGTTGTGGACAAAACAAAAACAACACCATGATCCGGTTTTTAATGAGCTTGGTTGAGCTTAAGAGATTTGAAGAGATTCAAATATACTTTCCCATGAGAGAACATTCATTTATGCCCTGTGACCGCGACTTTGGTCTCATTAAACGGCAGCTTAATAAAACTGAAAGATTTTACACTATCGAGGAGTATAGCGGAATAATCTCCAAAGCGCCCAAAAATAAGCAGAAATTCTCAGTTGTTCGGGTTTCTACCGATTTAGTTTTTAACTATAAAAACTGGTGGCTAGGATTTTACAAGAAAACATGCCTGTCAAATGAATCTTACGGGAAAAGTGTGCCACGCCTTCAAAAGAAATCTTTTGCTATTGCTTCCTTTCACCATTTCACTATTTCTTCGGGTAACGAAATAGTTTGCAGAGAATTTATAAATTGCCCTGTAGTTGACACTGAGGAATACAGAGAAACAAATAACTTACTGCACAAAGAGAGCTTACACCGACAAGCTGCCTATTAACAAAAAAAAAATGACAGACATATTAAACACAATAAAATTCATACCCCAGGAATATCTGGACTTTTGGAGGGAAATTACAATGTGGCCAACCGATGAAAAGGAAGGCGACATCGAATAGGCTCTTTTATGTTAACTTATTTTTTGTTTTTGCGGAAAAATTTCGATCGAAATAAAAAAAAATGTCAAAATTATCACTTTTAGTTTTCTTTTACTGCAGAAAGGGGATATGTCCATGCGTCAAATTTGACAGTCTTTTAGAGGTAATTAACAACAACAAACAATTTTCTCGTTAATTAATTAAAAGGTATTCTAAATAATATACCAAGAAAAAAATGGATTTGAAATACTCTTTCTTTAAAAAAATATGAGGTTTGCTTCGTTTCCTGAACAATTTTAAAAATGTGACATACCCCCTTTCTGCAATTAGCCATTCAATTATTACCAATATATCTTCGCTTAGCTGAGTGATCCATTGGGTTTTTAGATTGCGTACTCAACCCTTCAATAAGATATTGAGTAATCTTGGTATTTAAACTCCAATTGAAATAATTTAGTACTGTATATAAAGCTGCGTGACACTTTTAAAACGTTTTAACGGAATTCGTTCTACTATGGAAATCAGTAAAAAAAGCCGTGTAATTACAGTTAATAAAAATAGGAATTAATTTTAAACCCTGAAAATTATTATTGAACAGCGATAACACATTTCGAATAAATTTACATTTAATTAGCATTGTCATTAATATGATTACACTCAATTATTTACCAGTTTAAACTTTATTGGTTAATTTTTTAAAGTTTGTTGCATTTTAATCTTCGAAAGTAATAAATTAATTAGACGGCTAGAAGTCCAGTAGATAATTTATTTTACCAATAAAATGTGAATAAAAAAAAACAGTTCAAATTCATTTTATTTAAATAGGTGTGTCTGTCATAAGTCATTAGGTTTATTTCTCTTAACATCTCTTTGAAATCAAGAAAAAATCATATTGGTGCGGTTTAGTGTTTGAAGACATTTTTTATGTCTGAAAATACCTTGAAATAATTTAAATTGTAGGGTTAAGGTCAGTTAAAAACCCTAATCTGAAAAAAAAACATGTTCTTTTTAATATAATAATAAACTTGTTAAACTGATTAATAAATACCTTTTCACTGATGTTAGTTGACCGATAAAAATTATCAGTAATTCAGCTATACGAAAATAAAGCTCATTTTATCCATATTAGTCGACAATATGACACGTTTAACCACTAACCAGTAGTGCATAAAACGAAATATATAAAGGTAAACGAACTCTAAATAAATATTTTAAATATACCGTGAAAATATTGTGTTCAGTTTTATCGGATATTGACTAGGCTGCGGTTCCAGTTTTGTGAAAAACATAAGTTTAATCAGAATTTTAATCTCAATATAACTGTAAAATATTTATGTGATGCTGCATATTTTTAGTGATCTTCAGTTTTAGTTGTATTGGTGCGATCGCTAAAAGAATTATTGTTTTAGCTTTGGTTAGTCCCTATAGCCCCTAACGGATTATTACAATTCAAAATGTTCTTATTTTATTTACATGTTTTAGAAATACGTTAATATTAATCTGATTACAAGTTACAGATAAATTAGAAAATTAAGAAGTTGTGCTAATAAAGATTTCACCGTTTCTTCAAATATGTCTTCAAAATACCATCAACGAGATGGGGTAGAAATCGAAGAGGGTGAATTTGACACTTATACTGATCAAGATTCAGGTAAACATATTATTATTATTTAAATCACTTTCAATGATCTTAAAATTATAGACGTTTATTATTTTTAACAACCAACACTTTTATGTGTAAAAGGACTAATTATGGTGGCAACAGAAATTAGATATGATGTTTATTTCAGGGAAAACCTTATCAGTTAGAAGATTCACCTGGAGAAATTCTTCAGGAGTTTCTGTCCAAGTTATTACTTATGGAGCTTCGATTACTAGTATGAAATTACCTGATAAGAATGGTAGCATTGATGATATAGTTATGGGGTTTGACAATATGAAAGGTAATAATAAAATATTGAATAATAAAAGTTGTTTAGGTACAAACATCCCTTTAAAGAATTAAAAAATAAAACGTTTTCATTGCATTTTTTTCTAAGGGTATTTAAATCCATTAAATCCATATTTTGGAGCCACGGTTGGAAGAGTAGCGAATCGTATAGGCTATGCCAGAATCACCATCGATGACCAAACATATAATGTCACCGCTAACTTAGGTGAACACATGTTACATGGAGGCATTAAAGGCTTTGATAAGGTTAGTAAATAAAGGAAAAATTAGTAAAAGTAAGTAATATTTTGCGTCCTTGTGTAAAGTGTTTAATTCGACTTTATGTAGGTTTCAATGGAGATCACTTACATTAAAAAATGTTTTTATTTACTTTTTAGGCAAATTGGAATCATTATGTGGATGGTACAAAAGTCACCTTAAGCTATTTATCCAAAGACCTAGAAGAAGGTTTTCCCGGTGACGTCATAACAAATATAACGTTTGAGCTGACCAACGACAATCGATTTTTAGTGGATTTTAAAGCAACTTCCAGCAAGCCAACATTTGTTAATTTGACCAACCATTCGTAAGTTTTGATTTTTTTTTAAAACATAATGTGTAATACTATTTTAAAATAATTTATTAATTATGCATAATTATTATGCTTCCTGTTTCAGATACTTTAATTTAGCTGGACATGGATCAGGCAATGAGGAAGTTTACAAGCATTTAATTTCAATCAATGCAGACTACACCACCGATGTTGATAAAAATTCGATACCATCAGGTAAACAATAAATACACGTGTGTCAATATTATTAATCGAATAAGCCATTCAGCCCAATATTTACTTGTAATCGAGATAATGATAATGTTAAAGGGTCAAGATTAAATTATATTTTTAAATATACACAGTTGAAGTGATACCTGTTATCGTGAAAATATCAGGATAACAAAAAATAAAATTGAAATTCTTGGCTTACATTATTTTTTATTGAAAATGTGTACCTGATGCTTTACGGAAAAACACTCTTTTAGGAAACCTTCTACCAGTAGCTAACACAATTTTTGATTTAAGAATCCCGAAAGCCCTTGGGGATGTTATAGATAAAATTCCTGGTTATTTAGGATACGACCACAACTTCTGTGTTACGAAAGGAGCTGCTCAAGAAAATACTTTTATAGCAAGAGCCGTACACCCTGGAACTGGTAAATAATTATACATAATATATACCAACCGAATTGTGAAAGCAAAATTATTTAAAAATTAAAAATTAATTAATTAAATTAAAATTAATGCCAAAAAAAAATTTGGAAATTTGTACGCGATATTTAAAAATCTGCATTTGTGGATAAATACCTAATTAAAATGATCCATTAAATATATGTACCTGCCGTAAGTATTAAGTTGGATAAAAATAAATTTGAAAACACACATTTTCGTTTTAGGAAGGGTCTTGGAGGTATACAGTAATCAACCTGGAGTACAGTTTTATACTTCGAATCATATACCCGAAAATCCAAAAAATTATAAAGGTGACATGGGCAGGCTGGATACCCTAACAGGAAAAGGTGGCGTCAGGTATTTTAAGCATGGATCGTTCTGTTTCGAAACACAAAATTATCCAGACGCTGTAAATCATGTAAGTAACTTATGGAAATTACATTATTATTTTTTCTTTATTGATATTAGTCGTTGCCACAAAGAAGTAAATTGCCCACCAGTAAACCATATTTATCACATATATGACGTGTACTATTGTGTATATTGGTGTTAGTCTTTTTTTTCCTAAAACTGATTTGTTTTTAGAAAACTTTTCCACCTGCTGTTCTCTATCCAGGGAAACTTTACCATCATACAGTAGAATATCGACTTTCTGTAAATAATTAGGATGTGTCAATAGATTTGTTAATGTATGATTAGAAAAATAAAAAATATTTTTAATAACTACGTATTATTTTATAAACATTTTCTAGTAATGTTTCATTATACATAATATTAAGAAAAACTATAGTTCATTGTATACATAGTTAATTATCCCTAAATAAATAGTAAATAATTTCTAAGAGATAAATTGTACATAATATTCAGACTTTAAAAACTTAAAATTTAATATGCAATTATCTAAACTACTGCTAATATTAATGAATTCCATAATAATAAAAGATTTTACTAAAAACAAATTCAGTAAATATTTTTATAAAGATAGCAAGTTAATATTTGTTTGTGGTATTTATTATGTAATACTCCAGGATAAGATAATAAGTACTTATTTTAATTATAGTACAAGACCTGCATCATCAGAAACCATTGGTGTCTTTAATTGGTGGGTGTTGGTAAATAATGGTATAAGTAAATCGAGTTTTGAGAAAAACGCAATTTAAGTTTTTTAAACTTTAGTATGCTGATATTTAATAAAACAATCTAACAGAATCTTATGAGACGATAGAAAAAACCCAAGCTGTTCTGAAGAAAACACATTAATACAATATAAGTTTCCATTGTCTGTTTGAAGGTTGGAGACAATGATGTTTCTTGAATGATAGAATAGTTTTGGACTTGCATTGTCTTTAATTTGTTCTACATCACAACGTTTCAACTGGTAAGTATCTCCAGTCGTCTTCAGGTGAATACTAAACAAGTAAAGTTTAATTCTTGTGCGGTATTTTAAGTTTACATCTACTTAACAAAGGTTTCCAGATATTTCTTATATCTAGTGAGGGCTTACTAAAACAATCTGGGTTCTGATATATGATAGCAGCTTCCTTGAACTTCCTCTTCCTCCAATGTGGTTCTTTGTGCAGGATTCGAGCTTCTGTCCACTTAATGTGATGACCGTGTGTCCAGGCATGGTCAGCTGCCCCTATAGGGGGGGCAAGGGCCCCTAGGGGACAGAAGCTCGAATCCTGCACAAAGAACCACATTGGAGGAAGAGGAAGTTCAATGAAGCTGCTATCATATATCAGAACCCAGATTGTTTTAGTAAGCCCTCACTAGATATAAGAAATATCTGGAAACCTTTGTTAAGTAGATGTAAACTTAAAATACCGCACAAGAATTAAACGCATGACTGCACCCATCTCAGTCATGCTCCAGTACATCTAGCTAGTATAAATAGAGCTGTAGTTACTTTACCTGTTTAGTATTCACCTGAAGACGACTGGAGATACTTACCAGTTGAAACGTTGTGATGTAAAACAAATTAAAGACAATGCAAGTCCAAAACTATTCTATCATTCAAGAAACATCATTGTCTCCAACCTTCAAACAGACACTAGAAGCCCGGTATGGACCCGTTATAAGTGATAAGTTTCGTAACTACGAGAAAACTAAGGTAAAATTAACAAAGGAGGAAACACACATTCAGTTTCTACTACGAGCAAGAGACCAATTAATTATTCCAGATGGCTTTAGGATTAAGTCACCAATCCCAGGACAACAAGCTCAGAAGATTCTCAACAACGCTAGCAAAGCCCTTATACGCTCCCAGATCAACTACCACCGTTTTAAGAAAGCTTCTCTACTAACAGATCTCCAACAAAGATTTGAGGAAATCAAAGAATACACACTGGAAGAAGATCACGGACCAATTTTCCGGAAGATTGACGCCACTTGTGAAAAAGTAAGAACAAATCAACAACACATTCATGATAAGAAATTGCGAAAACAGGTTAGTCAAGAAAGACCAACAACACAAACTCGGAACCAAAGAACCATTATCAACATTTCATCCAAACAATTAACAACCATAGAAGAATCCCTATTGGCTAAAGGTCTAAACTTCACTATTGCTCCAAAAGAGGTACCAATATTGGACATCATTAGCGCCGTCGACTCAACAAACATAGGAGAAACACAAGCGGAAGAATTCAGATGGAAGGTTAGAGAGGTTCTAGAAAAATCAAGACCCCCAAAACAAAATATTAGTAAGGAAGAAACAATATCGCTTGCAAAACTACGTAAAGATCCGAATATCAAGATTCTTCCAGCCGATAAAGGAAATGCAACCGTCATTATGGATGTTCAGACCTACGATCAAAAAATCGAAGAAGTTCTGCAGAAAGGAAACTACACCCCCCATGTCCAAGGATCCTACCTCCACCATTGAAGGAAGAGTCTACCAAACACTCAAGAAATTTGACCAATACATACCAGAAAAGACACGAGGACGCCTGACACCACATCACAGTAAGCCTCCACACCTCTATGGCTTGCCGAAGATACATAAACAGAACATGCCTCTCAGACCCATAACGAGCTCTCGAAACTCTTCTACCTACGAACTTGCGAAATTCTTACTACCCCTACTTCAACCACTCCAAGGAAATAGCACAAGGGGCAGCTGACCATGCCTGGACACACGGTCATCACATTAAGTGGACAGAAGCTCGAATCCTGCACAAAGAACCACATTGGAGGAAGAGGAAGTTCAAGGAAGCTGCTATCATATATCAGAACCCAGATTGTTTTAGTAAGCCCTCACTAGATATAAGAAATATCTGGAAACCTTTGTTAAGTAGATGTAAACTTAAAATACCGCACAAGAATTAAACGCATGACTGCACCCATCTCAGTCATGCTCCAGTACATCTAGCTAGTATAAATAGAGCTGTAGTTACTTTACTTATTTAGTATTCACCTGAAGATGACTGGAGATACTTACCAGTTGAAACGTTGTGATGTAAAACAAATTAAAGACAATGCAAGTCCAAAACTATTCTATCATTCAATAAGTTTCCATTATACTTTATTATGAAAAAGAACACTTATTTGCCTTTTTATTTGAATAAGTGCATATTTTTCCCTTTCTGCAAATGCCATATCATTTTATTGAAAGAACTTGCTATAACTACACTTGAACGGCAGTAGAGTTTTGGAGTTGCATTGTCTTTATTTGTTTAGAATCACTACGTTTCAACTGGTAAGCATCTCCAGTCGTCTTCAGGTGAAGTATTTTCTATATTAATAATTTGATTGGAGTTGACAACACTGTTTGAAAGGCAACTACACTCTTAAATTGCCAGCCGAGCTGTAAACATTCAGTCTTATGTAGTAGGTTTAATATTTTTCAAATAAACAGCTTTCTAAATAAAAAAAAATGCTCTCTACGACATGCTTAAGAAAACCGCACGCTAGAAGGGCAGTTTGGTTGAAAATTGATAATTTTGGATCGTACAGGGACCAATCTGGAGAAATTAAAAACGTCAAGAGTTTTACTTGGGGTAACAGCGGTAATATTACAATTCAGGTAAGTAAAACATATTTAACAATAGTTGCTATTCTTTAAACAACGCTAACATTATTTTATGCTGCAGTTTACGTATGATTCATTTAAAAATTATTGTAAGCGTTGTAAAATCGGTTTTATAATCCCATCCTTAGTGCTAAAGTTCCGAATGTTGAATAACATATTATAAAATTTGTAATAAACATATTTTATAATTATTTTGGCCATAAATATTTTTTATATCGCTGCTTAACTTTAAGTGCTTACAATCGAGTAGTAGCTGAATAACATACTCCTTGTATCTAATCCAGTAGATACAGCGGTACTTCTCTATCCTGGAAAAGAACACCACCACTTCACAAGCCTTAAATTTTTAATATAAGTGTAAATAATGTGTACTGAGATGTCCGTGTAACGTGTAAGTTTAAATAAAGCAAACATTTTTAATATTTTATATTATTGTTAATTTTGTCATGTGAGAGGTATTTGCAAAACGGATCCCTTAAATAGGCAGTAATATTGGTACGTAAATGTGTTTTATATTTTATTAGCAAATTAGGACAACCTGGAGGTATTTTGGCTAATCTATCCAACCAAAAAAGTGAGTTTGACGACGACTTTGTGTTTTCCGTAATGAGCACGATACACATAATTCGTATGTCAACTAGTCAAACAAAACTAGAACATTTTTGCGCATTACGTTATTTGCCACAACATTCCAGTCAAATTAATTATTTATCGATACAGTCAATCAATCGTATTCGTATTTAATCTCACATTATCTTTCATTTATAAAATAATGGTTATTTAAAGTATTAATATAACACTAGAAATAAATAATTATTATATTTACAAAATTATCTCTTAGGTAGTATTGCAATATGTATTTTTACATCTATTTTTTTTTAAATTTTGTTTTGCCTTAGTTGCCGACGCCACTGATATCAATAAAGTAATCATAATCAACGTTCGATAACAATTTGGAAGCAGTGTTGCCGAGCGTACTATTTAAATAGTAGTTGTACTATTATTTTGGGGGTAAGTACTATGTACTATTAATAGGCCCAATAGTACAAAGTACGCCTAAAAGACACATGTTTGTGAATATGATTGATTATACGGTGATGCGATGTTTTGGGTTTTACCAGACAATTAGACACTCTGTGTATTTTTAAATAGTTATCTTAGTTATTTGAATTCCATTGTATGTGTGTGTCAAATGGAATGCGTACTATTATTTCACCTCGTGTACTATTATTTTGATGTTGGTTGTACCATTATAATAATTTGATTGGAGTTGACAACACTGTTTGAAAGGCACCTACACTCTTGAATTGCCAGCCGAGCTGTAAACACATTTAGTCCTATTAAGTAGGTCTGATATTTTTCAAATAAACAGATTTCTAAATTTAAAAAATGCTCGCCACGACCTGCGCAAACATAAGCAAACCGTCCTATAAGAGAGCAGTTTGGTTGACAATTGATGATTTTGGATCGTACAAGGACCAATCTGGAGAAACTAAAAACGTCAAGAGCTTTACTTGGGGTAATAGCGGTAATATTTCAATTCAGGTAAGTAAAACATATATAAAAATATTTGCTTATTTTTAAACAACGATAACATTAATTTATGATACAGTTTACGTGATCGGTTTTATAATCCCACAATTAGTCCTAAAGTTTCGAATGTTGAATAACATATTTTAAAGTTTTTTATATCGCCCCTTAACTTTAAGTGCTTAAAGTAGAGTAGTGCTAAAAAAACGTACTCTATCTAATCTGATAGATACTGCGCAAGTACATTGTCACACTAACAATCCGTACTAAAATACCCATAAAAGACTCGAGACTATCTTGCTATTAAGATATGTATATTTGATAAAAGGTTATCAACTGGGGCGCAACCATAACATCCATCAAAACACCAGCCAAAGATGGAACTGTGCAAGATATTGTCACTGGATTCGATACTATTAAGGAGTATCTTGGTCCTAAGAATAGATATTATGGAGCAACGATTGGAAGAGTGGCGAATAGAACTGCCAAAGGAAAAATGGTAAGAGTACAAAGTAACGACCTATTACTAAAAAAATAAACTATATTAATAATTGTGTCAATAAAAAAATAGCAGAATAAAAAAAATATTAAACAAATTAAAGATAATATTAATGTAGAATGTTGAAGGAGTGGAATATTCCCTTGCAATCAACAACGGTCCAAACCATCTTCATGGAGGCATTCATGGATTTGACAAGGTCTTGTGGAATTACTACGTCTCCGACACTAAGCTGATTTTGACCTATCACTCTGCAGATATGGAAGAAAACTACCCAGGTAAAGAAAATTAAAAAGGATAAACCCAAAATATCACAGTAAATTTTAATACAATAGTTTTTTACTAACTTTTTCTGGTAAAACCTTCCTGGTAACAGAGGAAGTAATTTCCACATTTATTCATAACATCAAAATTAGGCCGTATTTGTTTAAAATAACATTTATATTACTATCATTATATAATCTAGAACATAGAGCCTTCAAGAACCCAAACTTTGACTTAGATATTAACTTTTAGGGGATCTTCTTACAACTATCACATTCCAGCTGCACGCAAACAACGAATTTCACATTGATTACAAGGCAACTGTGTCAAAGGTATCTCCAGTTAACCTTACCAATCATTCCTACTTTAACTTGGGAGGGCATGGTTCTGGTTCTGAAGAACTTTACAAGCACGAGTTTACAATCAACGCCGATAGATACACTCAAGTTGATGAGAACTCAATTCCGACAGGTATTTTCCTTATAAAAAATTAACAAATACACTTGCCTCGCTATATATAAGATATTCCTTGTGATTCAACGTATAAGCCGGATCATTTGGTATCTTTTAACTTTTGTAATAACACATTTTGGGTATTTTTAATAACAGCCGTATTACAATACTGTCCCTTTACAGAAAAGTACAAAACTTGTATTCTTTACACTCATGTTGGGTTGAATAAAGCTTTATAACATTAATTAACTAACCAGACAATGACGAAGGAGATTGTGACATAAATGACAGTGGCAGAGATTATATACTTAGAATCAAACATGCCTGATTCGTCAAATCTGCTGGTAACGAATATAAAAACTGTTAATGCCCAAAGAACTGAATTTAACAAACTTCCGATCCCAAAACGTCTGTTAACTTTACCGAAATTCGCATTTAGTTAATGTTTAAGTTCACTTTAAAATTAGTTCTCTCATTGCATAAAGTTTGAAGCCATGCCGATGCTGTTATATTAGTTATTCTTATTGCTTCTTACGTACATACTTACTTACCACTTAGTAAAAGTTGAAAATTAACTTTTAAAGTTGTGGTAGCTTATATAGCGGTTAGACTACACAACAGGCTCACTAAGTTTCGGAAGTCTTTGTGGAGTTTTTACTATAAATAATATTGGTAAATGTGGAATCTTGATACCCAATCCTTATTATTATAGACCGTGGCTGCAATATAAAATTTACATTTTTACTGCATTTTGAAGAATAATACTATTCAAAACTATTTTTGTTTGTTTAAGGAACTTTGCCCACTGTTACTGGAACTGTGTTTGACCTGAGGGTTCCAAAAGTCCTTGGTGATGTCATCAAAAAGATCCCAAATTCCCCTGGATATGACCACAATTATTGTGTAACCAAAGCTTCATCACAGGTAATTTGGCAGTAGAATAAAGAAATCGACGAATTAACATAAATAGCGTTCTCTTACGGAAAATTTTCCTTTTGTCTAGTCTATTTGTCTGTTGACTATCAAAGCAGATCTATAAGTTTTAAAAAACAAAAATTAAATCTATACACACACAAGAATCCATTACTTTCAGGATATAGGTTTCGTAGCAAAAGCCTACCATCCACCAAGCGGTAGGATCATGGAAGTCTACAGTAACCAACCTGGGGTTCAATTCTACACAGGCAACTTCATGCCAGAAAACGATAGCAGCCAAGGAAAAGGAGCTACTTACAAAAAGCATGGAGCTTTCTGTTTTGAAACACAGAATTATCCTGATGCAATTCATCACGTAAGTATGATTACTTAATAATATAATGTAAGAACATCATTTTGTCATAAAGGTTTAAAAAAATAAATCACATATATTTACCTACTGACTAATTTTCAGGCTAACTTCCCCGATGTACTTCTCTATCCTGGAAAAGAATACCACCACTTCACAAGCTTTAAATTTTTAGTGCAAGCGTAAATACTGTGATACTTATTGTACTGGCATAACGTGAAAGTTTAAATAAAGCATACATTTTTAATTTTTTGTATTATTGTTAATTTTGTCATGTGAAAGGTATCTTTTTTTTTTTTTTATGATAAAACACCTGCACTGTAGGAAAAATCCTTTAAGGCGCTCTGGGAGCGGTGCGAGTGCGAAAAAAGCGATTAACGTTGGTCTTGAAACGTTGAAGATTGTATTCACTGGGAAACACGACCTCAGGAAGATCATTCCACAAAGATGACGTTCTCCAGATGAAATAATTCTTGAACAATGAAGTTCGAGGAGTACTAAGCTGAACAACATATGGATGAGCGGCAGTGGTTCGCCGTGTATTTCTGTTTTGCATTGCTCTAGGTGGAATCAAGTGGGCAATGTCAGTCGAACACCTGCCATGGAAATATCTGTAAAAAAGAGCCAAATCACCAACCTGTCTTCGATGCTCCAGGCTATCGAGGGTCTTGGTCAGCTCGGGGTCGCCGATCAGACGAACGGCTCTCCTTTGAATGGAATCCAGTAGCCGAAGGGTGTGCTTGGGTGCAGAGCTCCAGACATGAGAGCAATATTCTAATGATGGTCGAATCTGGGCTTTGTAGAGTGTCAAAAGTTGATGAGGTGTGTACAACCTTTTGGTGCGGAAAAGTACACCAAGTTTCTGTGCAGCTGTCTTGGCAATTACGGCAACGTGATCATGCCAAGACATATTACCTCCCAGATTGACCCCTAGCAAATTAATAGACGGTGCCAGGGGAATTGCGTGTCCTGCCATGACTATATCCGGTTCTGCAATGTTAACCTTTTTGGAGAAGACTGCTGCCTGGGTTTTCTTAGCATTAAATTCGACTTGGTTACTGTCACCCCAAGCCAAAATTTCTTCCAGGTCATTGTTGAGGCGCAAAACTTCATGCTGCCTGCGAAGATGTGCGTCGGCAGCGGATGTTTGGGGAGTCAAGGTAAAAGATGAGACAAGTGTGCTGTCATCAGCAAAGCTATAAATTGGATTTTGGGTTTTTACTAGAAGGTCGTTAATATACAGTAAAAAGAGGGTAGGCGACAATATGGACCCTTGAGGAACACCGGCATTGATGGTGAAGGTGTCTGAGAGAAACCCGTCAATCGCCACTTGCAGAGAACGGTTCTTAAGAAAGCTGGTTAACCATAAACAAAATCCATTAGGCATACCGTAGGATCGCAATTTACTTAGAAGCCCATCGTGCCAAACACGATCAAAAGCCCTAGAGATGTCCAGTGCAACAGCCCGGGATTCTCCATGATGTTCGATGGTGTTGCTCCAAAGATGGGTGACATATGCCAGAAGGTCACCTGTTGATCTGGACTTACGAAAACCGTATTGATGGTCGCTGATAATGTTGAGCCCTTCCAGATACTTTAGGAGTTGTTGGTTAATAGCTTTCTCCATTACTTTTGAAATTACTGAAAGCAATGCGACGGGTCGGTAGTTGCTTGGCAGGGTCTTTTTACCTTTCTTTGGAATAGGCTGGACACGCGCCGACTTCCAGCAGGATGGAAATATTCCTTTTTTGTAGGATAAGTTGACAGTTCAGCAAGTAGGTTTGCTTTATCCCCGGCTGTGGTTGCTATTGTGCCGTCGGAAAGTGTTAGAGGTGGAATAGTTGACTTTGTAAAGTTTTGGCTGACGGCCTTAGCGACTGACCAAAAGGACCTTGATCCGTTAGGACTGGCAAGAAGTTTGTTTTTGATTCTCTCGTTATGAGCTTCTTTGCTTTGGTCTATCATTTGCTTACATTGGTTTCGGGTGGTAACAAAGATGGCGCGATTTTCAGGAGTAGGGTTTTTACGCCACTGTCGGTAAGCCAGGTTTTTAGATCTGACAGCACGCTCGCAATTCTTGCTAAACCAGGGCTTGCCGTTGGAAGGGCGCTTTTTGGAGAAAGGAATAAAGGCCTCCATGCCAGTTAGAATGACGTCGGAGACCTCCTTTGCACAGACAGATGGATCATCCGAAGAAAAGCATACGCTTAGCCAGGGAAAGTTGCGAAAATGTTCCTTTAGGTCTTCCCACTTAGCTGATGTATAGTGCCAAATCTTACGGGGCTTAGGAGGTTGTTCAGAACTAATTGGCAGCTCGCTTAGGGTTGAAATAAGTTTGTGATCGGAAGAGCCCAATGGTGGGTGTACGGTGACCGTATATAGGTCTGGATTTGAAGTTAAAAAGAGATCTAAAAGACTAGCAAAATCCCCAGCTCGGTCTGGAACCCGCGTTGGTTCTTCTACGAGTTGAGTTAGACCAGAACTGATCGCAAAAGATTCGGCCTCGCGGCCTTGCTCATCGTTGGTGTTTGAGTATTTAAGCCAGTTGATATTGTGGACGTTAAAGTCGCCAAAGATAGCAACTTCGGCATTCGGATGATTGGTTTGCAAGAAGTCGATTGTGTTGGCTAGTGATGAGAAGAGGGCCCTGTAATGCATGTCGCTTGGAGGACGGTAAAGGCAGCATATAAACTTAGTGATTTTTTGTGAAGAACCACATTACATCAAAGTCTTTCGGTTCCAGTATCTCCTCCCGTTGGCAGCAAAGATCATCTCGAATGAACAGACAGACCCCAAAGTTGCGTCTAAAACGGAAGTAAAAATCATATCCAGGATATAAATAGCTGACGGTGTTCGTTGACGTTCTGCAAAAGGGATCCCTTAAATGAGGCGTAAATTGGTAGGTACCTAAACGTGTTTTATATTATTATTCGCATATTAGGACAATCTGGAGGTGTTACCTTAAATTTTGGCTATATGTATATCCAACCGAAAAAGTTAGTTTGACAACGACTTGTGATGGCATATAAAATATTGCCAAAATAAAAACACCACTGGGAGATTATAAGATTTAATTATTTTGATGGTCTAAATTTGCAACCCTTTAGTGAATACGGGTGGTGATTTTTTTAATATAGAGAATATAAGTACCAAACCTACTGAAATAACAATGTAAACCAGTAAATCAATCAAAAGTCAAATGAATGAGGTGACAGTACCCGAAAAGAGTTAAAAATAAAAATAACTATTATATTACCTAAAACGATAATTTAGAATGATATTTGGTCATATCAGAAAGTTGATAAATTCACGATTAATAATAAAGGATTCTAATTATTATTTTACTAGGTAAGGATTCCTTAAATATTGCACAAAGTATGTAGATATTTTCCTATTTAGTAGACACAAATATTTTTGTTATATTAGCGTATTATTAATGAAGGATTGATAAAAATACAAAATGCCCTTATTTTTTATTTTTCTGTATATTATGATATGGCTAATACGACATGAAATAAGGGATACCCCGTGATAGATTGTGTTGAGGTATAACAAAATGTTTGATTTTAATTTAGAATATGTACAGCGCCATCCTGAATATTTTGTGTACATAAATATTTTTTTGTATAGAACGAAGAGTTGTAAAAGTCAAGATGTATCGTTGACAGTCGACGATTTTGGATCGTACATAAATGAGTGCGGAGAATGGAAAAACGTTAAGAGATTCACTTGGAGTCAAAATAAGAGTAATATTTGTGTACAGGTAGGTCAACTGATTATTATGTTTAAGTATTTCCATCCATAATGATTATATATCTTTACTTAAAACTTAAACACTTATAATATATCTATTATGTTTAATGTAATGTGAAATTAGGCTATTAACTATGGCGCCACCATAACAGCAATTAAGACACCTTCGAAGAAGGGATGTGTGGAAGATATTACCACTGGATTCGACACCATTGAAGAATATCGCGATCCTAAACATGTTCAATATTATGGAGCTACTATTGGAAGGGTCACAAATAGAATTGCTAAAGGAAAAATGGTAAAAAAAATACGACGGCTAAAAAATACAATAATGTAAATTAGATATATGTAGCTTTTCCGGTAAGATATAATTATTTTCTTTAAACCGCCGTTAAGGGGCGCATAATAGATGATGGGGAGGAGAAAAGTTTGAAAAAAAAATAATTATGAACTATTACTACTCATTCCAACATATTATAATAGCAATAAATGTAAAAAGAAACCGCAGCAGGCGGAACTTTTTATTAATAACCAATAAAATAATTCCGTTTTAATTAAAAAATTGCTGACGTTTTGACCTTTAGTAGGTCTTTTTCAAGGCTGTTTCTAAAATGCAGAAATACTTGTCAAAATAATTACTTACTTAAACCATCACTAGGGACCAAACAGAAAAATGCATAATAGACATTTTTTACAGTCCAGAAATAGGTTGAAACGTCGGCAATTTTTTAATTAAAAGGAATTATTTTATTGGTCCTATACCCGCAAACAACTACCTGCCTTAAAAAATATTATACCAAAGGCAAAACTTTAATTTAAAAACTGAATAAAATGTTTGCTGTAGACTGTCGAGGGAGTAGATTATTGCCTTGCAACTAATAATAATGACAACCATCTACACGGTGGTATGGAAGGATTTAACAAACATTTGTGGAATTATTTCGTCAGGGGAAATAAGGTTATTATGACTTATTACTCCGCAGATATGGAAGAAAACTATCCAGGTAAGGGTCTACTGTCTAAACTAAAAATATAAACCATTTTTACAAGGAATTATTTTTTAGAATGTTGAACACAACTTTTTCATTTAAAATAGTCTTAAAACCTTATATAAGTCACTCGCATTCATATTTTATGATCATCATTTAACTTTAGAAATATACCAGATAATAAACTTCTAGGACACCTTCTTACACGAATCGGTTTTGAGTTGACAGCTAATAACGAATTTGTCACAGATTACAAGGCCACTGTTTCCAGGGCTTGTCCAGTTAACTTGACAAACCATGCTTACTTTAACTTGGGAGGTCATGGTTCTGGATCTGACGAACTTTACAAGCACGAGTTTACTATAAATGCTGATAAATATACTGAAGTAGACCAAGAGTCGATACCGACAGGTAAAAAATTTAAATAACTTATGTATTGAGAGTAGGATGTTTTAAACAAGTAAGAGGCTATCAAAATTCTACCACAGTTTAAAGACTTATTTTAAGCCCAAAAACTAATCAAATACATTCACTCTTTAATGAAAAAATCTTTAATTCAAGAAATTGTTTATTATTTTGTAACCTAAAACCACAACTAAATTATTGTTATTAAAATACTGAAATATCTGTAAGCCTCGGTGCCAGTACTATTTGTTACTGCCTTGAAGTAATTTATAAATAAATTTAAAAAAATATATATTATAATACTTTTTGTTCTAGGAAACTTGCTTCCTGTCTCTGGAACAGTTTTTGACCTAAGAATTCCAAAAATGCTTGGCTGTGTCATCGATAAAGTTCCGAATTCTCCTGGATATGATCATAATTATTGCGTATACAAAGGTTCATCACAGGTAAACATGAGGGTTGCCATCTCTCCTGGTTGTCCGTGAGTCTCCCGGAATCGGGCTTAAAAGGCGTCGGTCTACCGTCTCCCGGGTTTCATATAATTTCTCCCGGAAATCCAGTTTACAAAACGCTGCACCTTTCATACAAACATACAAACTTTCCACCGTCCATTAGAAGTCATTTTTGATTTGGGTACTGCCCACTTAAAAAATATCGGGCCCGCCCATACCAAAAATTCTGGCGTCGCCACTGATGGGGTTTTTGTTTATTTTGTATGAAAATAAACGTATTTACCTTCAACTTTTTTTTTGTTTATTAGACTCCTGGAATCCTTGGTAAGGAAGGCGGCCACCCTAGTAAACGTAGTCTAACATTAAAATATCTTCTAACAATATTATTACAGTTGTTACGAAAACAAAAATAATATTTGAGTATTTAAAATTTATTTACATTGATCACTAAATACTTGAAATTTGTGTTAATATTTTAGGGCGTAGGGTTCGTAGCAAAGGCTTATCATCCTCCCAGTGGCAGAGTCATGGAAATTTACAGCGATCAACCCGGTGTCCAATTTTACACTGGTAACTACATGCCAGAAGATGACAGCAGTCAGGGTAAAGGGGCTTGTTACAAGAAACATGGTGCTTTTTGTTTTGAGACTCAGATTTATCCTGATGCAGTTAATCATGTTAGTATGACATGTCTATTCTAGCAGATAAAATAGAATAAGTTTAAGGAGGGAAATAATTCCTACAATAAGTACAGTAATATCTATTTTTTTTTATTTTTACAGAAAAATTTCCCTGAAGTAATTCTTTACCCTGGCCAAGAATACCGTCACTTTACAAGCTACAAATTTTTAGTACAAAAGTAAATTAATGTTTATATAAAACGATGTGTAAGTTTTAAGTTTAAATAAAGTAACTCCTTGACTTTGGCTGTATCGACGTTTAACTCAATTTTTTTTACAATAGTGCAGCACAGAACTATACAAAAATGGTAAACAAAAAACATTGTAAATCTACCTTTATCTTTTTTATGACGTTGACGTTGATAACCTTTAAGGTTCAAACACCTAATCATTTTAAAGTGTAATATCAGCCATTAATATAATTACTGTATGAATATGATACAGTTAGAATTTCTTAATTAAAATAGAAAATAATAATACATATACAATGAGCTGCTGCAAAAAGACCTGGCTAGATATTGATGATTTCGGAACATATAAAAATGAATCTGGTGCAACTGTGAATGTAAAGAGGTTTACATGGAATAATTGCAATAACGTAACTGTTCAAGTAAGTAAAATTGTTTTTTTTAATACAAATGTTTAAAATTAGTAGCTTGGTATGTAGGGATAGTGCTATCTTTCATTTTAGGTCATAAACTGGGGTGCAACTATAACATCAGTAAAAGTACCCGATAAAAACGGAAAAATTGAAGACATCGCTCTAGGTTTTGATACTATTGAAGAATATGTTGGACCCAAAAACATATACTTTGGTGCTACAATGGGTAGGGTTGCAAACAGAATTGCTAAAGGAAAAATGGTAAAACGTTTTTTTTTTAAGCAGCGTAAAATATCATGTGTACTTTTTATTTTTTAAGACTATTGAAGGAGTACAATATATGCTTCCAATTAATGAAGATAACAATCATATACATGGAGGTATTAAAGGATTTACTAAAGTTATGTGGAACTATTACGTGAATGGCAACAAAGTAATTATGACCTATTTTTCCCCAGAAATGGAAGAAGGATATCCAGGTAAAAAAATATAGTTTAATTAGAGTTAATAATAAACTGTAATGTGATTGTTTATAACCTGTGTATTTTAAATTGTTTAGATCTTACGAGAAATAATATAATGGGATGATTCAAAAATCATAATGTTAGAAGTACTTCAAGGATGATAAACAAAATTATCCTTTTTTAATTCCAACTTGCCAAAATTTTTATTCTTTCTATTTCCATTATTTAGATAACAAGTCAGATAACCAACCAGAATTTGAGTTATGGTTTTGTCAGAGAAGTGATAGGTTGTATTGGGTAGGCGCCGTATGTACCTCGATATTATTTTTTATTTTTCTCGCATAAAACAAAGTTTTTGGAAACATTTTCTTTTACATAACGGATCAAGAAATTCGACAAATCTGTAGCTTCGTTAAAACAAAGATCTGCTTTGCTTGATCAGGGAATTTTTGACGTAACATTAACTACTAGCTAACTATACGTCGCCCAAGAAGTTGAGGTCAGTGCTTTTGGGAGGGATGAAATGTCAAAGTCAAAATAAAATTTAAAAAAAGTTGAAATTTGAACGTGTAGATTATACTATATTTTGTATTTACTATTTAGGAGACCTCATTGCGACTATAGTATTTGAATTAAAAGACAACAACGAATTTGAAATCGACTATAGGGGCACAGTAACAAAGCCTTGTCCAGTGAATATGTCCAATCATTCATACTTTAACTTAGCGGGCCATGGTGCCGGGGCTACAGAACTGTACAAACATGAGGTGACTATCAATGGTGATCGATATGCTGAGCTTGATCAGGATTGGATACCAACAGGTAATTGTCAAAGAAATGTAATAAAATACATATATCTGTTCAACATTAAAATTAGATTAATTTTTTTTTTGTTATTTCCTGAACACTTATGTCAGATGAACAACGTTTTTTTATTTTAGGCAATTTACTCACAGTTTCTGGGACGATTTATGACTTGAGAGTTCCCACACTACTGGGCGATGTCGTTAATAAAATTCCGCCAATAGGTTTTGATCACAACTATTGTATAACCAAGGGGTCTTCACAGGTAAATATTGAGATACTCACTGTGAAATAATAAAATTGAAATTCCTTGATTGTTCCTGCAAAGTCGAACCGTTAGTATAATAAATATTGTTGAAACAAGAAACCTCTAATTTTTAGATTACGTAATGTAGTGTACCACAAATCGTTAATTTAGTCATTCAAAATTGTTCTTATTGCCTGCATCCACCATTAAAATAAAAAAAACTAAAATCAATATAATTCGACTAACTAAATTCTTCAGACAATAGCGTTTGTAGCCAAAGCCTATCATTCGCCAAGCGGTAGAGTGATGGAAGTCTACAGCGACCAACCTGGCGTTCAGTTCTACACCGGGAACAAAATCCCCCAAAACGGGAGCTGTCAAGGAAAGGGCGCCTCTTACGGAAAACATGGCGCATTTTGTTTCGAGACTCAAATGTACCCCAACGCAATGAATCAAGTAAGTTAGACAATAAAAAATGTACTACCTACTAAAATATCGTTTTATTTGGAATATATTTTCAATTATTGCAAATTTAGCTTTATGACGGATGATGTAGCTAGCTAATAACTTCTTGCTAGTTTTAATAATAAATCTGGACGTGAAAATAATTTTCTTTTTTAGGCTAACTTTCCCAACGTGATTCTTTACCCAGGAGAGGAATACCGTCATTTTGCCAGCTTTAAATTTCTGGTCCAAAACTAAAAAAACACCAAGATTAGAAAAGAAAACATTTCTTGTGTTATAATAAAAATAATTAAACCTTTCTATGTATATTCAATCTTGATAGTTGTCAAAATATATTTTTAATAAATATTAAAACATACTTCAACATTCTTCTATTCGTCAAATTCTATGCTTTTCTTTAATATAAATCTAGCAATCTGTGTTCCACTTGAACACACCGACCAAGTTATTTGAACATTCTCCCTGCATGAAATAAGAAATAAACTAAAACAAAATATTGATCTTTACTTGAATAATGTTAACATTTTAGTATATTCTTAAAGTCGAGTGAGGTAAGTTAATTATCTCATGTCATTCCATTTATGTATAGAATGTTATAAAAAGACGATGTCAACGCAAGAATTTCGTTTCATTGTATTAAGCTGAGTAAATTAGAATTAAATAAACTCTTATTAAAAGTATTGTATGACATGCAGATTAGTTTTATGCTTATGAACCGCGGCGGTGCCTCAGAGGTGAGTTACTGGTATTCGACCGTGTCGACCCGGGTTCGGTTCCTGGAGTGGGTATACGTACAATAAAAAAAAGTAGGTCCGAAATTCAGTGGATTTAAGAATGCAGGGAAGAGTGTAAAATGTTGGGTTGATAGCCCTTGGGGGTGTCGCATGACCGAGGATCGTGGTTCGGAATCCACGTTAAGCTGTATGGCCCCTCGGAAATGACCCTGGCAGCAAACGAAGAGGAAAAAAGCCTAATTCAAAAGAATGGCAAGAAATGACCATTATGCTTATGAAAGATTAAACACATGAGTGAAAAATATCGTTTGATTTTTTTAACGAATTTTTGCGTTAGTTAATAAAAAAGAATTTTTCCTAATTAGATATTTAACAGATACTTATTATAACATACTAAAGTAAAAAACAATCATGATTACCTGAAATAAATTGTTTAGACATAAGCTTTTAAACCATATTATAAAATACTGGTTTGATGTTCGATTTGAGATTTTATCACGAGGCCAATTATTATTAATACACCTTTATTTTTGCAATTCCCAATAAACATTATATTCTTTAAAAATTACACGTACCGTAGGTATGCACTACACGAGAAATTTAAAACCGCTGATGCTTCTTTGTGCAGAAATTAAGGGAGTTTAGTGTCGTATTACTCGGGAGGGAATTCTGCCTACATGGCCGATTAAACACCTGTTAAATATGTTATGGGGGTTCACCTTGTCAACTTGTCATTCTTTCACTTCGTCATTGTTCGCTTGTAGTACAGCACGTTTTCCTTTGTTGAGGTGCTTTTTGTTGAAGGAAGTATCTTGGTAAATTTCTCATCTCTTTGTTTTAAGTGATTTATGGCTTGGATCCTTAGCAAACATAAACATAGGATATAGTTTGACGGTAATGAATGCTTAACTGCCGAATAACAATCGGGAATTAGAATAAGTAATTAAGAAACCCGCTGTTATCACTAAACGTACAATTAAAACAAGTGACAAAAGTATAATCTAATAATAAATATATTGAGAAAAACATTAATTATTGGGACAAAATAAATTTGGAAAGGTAGATGTTCATTTATTTTGAAAATACAAATAATATTCATTGTTTTTAAAGCTGTATGGTTGAATGATCTCGTAAAATGTTTGTAACATAAACCCTCACAAACTCATGTCAAATCAATTATTATGCCCTGTCCCAATTATGTTATGATTATTATTCTGTTAAACAGACATGGAATGACAAATTTTATAAAATAAAAGTTCTGCCTATAAACCTATACAAAATTCTGATTGATATTGCATGATTAATAAACTTAGAAAATAAGAACTATAAAATACGTCAAAATTAACAATTTTTATAATTAATTGTTGATCATTTATCATAAGAAAGTATTGATTGGTTGTTAGTTTACATCAAAGTTGGCTGAGATTAATGGTGTTTGTTATTATGACGGATTCTTTATTTGATGATGCTGATGATATTAAAATTGATATAATGTTATTTGAGTACAATTAATTAATGTTTTTTAAGACAGCGATATATGTATGTTTGTTCTATCGGTAAGTTGTTAGGTAGATGATAAAATGTAGTAATATATTAGAGATGTTATAAATCGACATCTCTATGGGGGGTTGACGTCATTCAGATCACTACATTGGTTTGTATAGTATGGCCCACCACTATTATTAAATGATAACAGCCCAGTAGATTTTTCAGTATCTTCCATCTCCTTTTTTCAACGAATTTAAAATAAATCATAAATTATTACCTTCGGTCGCTATAATTCGTAGTGTAGAAGTTTAAAAGTAATCGAAAACCATTAACACTTTTGGAAATATTTCCATAAATGCTAATGAAGAAGGGTTTGCCGTTTTAATTTGTTATTATCTCGTCGACATTTTTAGCGGAGGCGTTAAAAAGCAACTAACGGATGACTAACTCTAATCCACAAAAACCACATCACCTTTTAAATCCTTTATTAAGGCTCCTTTAGGCAATAAACTTAACTGCTTATTCGCTGTTGCGTTGACAGGTGCTGTTAATTAATGTACGCACTGAATTTATAAATTACCTCATCCAATTATGAAATTCCCAATTATTAAAAAGGTTTAACGGAATTCCTTTTTATCGTTGCTACTTCCTGGACAACCTGATTTAAAATATCTATAATATATAAAATTGAAAATAGTTTACCAGGTGCTTTAGATAAATATCCACATTAAGGTTATTCATTCGTACTAGAAACGTCTGGTAGGCACTCTTCAAGGTGCTGGTATTTTAAATACAGCAAGTACCAACTCCAATTTTTATTTTCATTCGGAGTAAGTATTTACAAAATTGAAATTTAAATATTTCATATTTTTAGAAAGCATCTAACTCTAAAAGTATTTTTGGAAAACAAATCAATTTATTTATACAAAAATATTAAATTATCATTTATTTAAAGTCAATACTCAATTACTGTTACTTTGACCTGATGACTTAACTGTGGTTTAGAAAATGGTGTGTTTATTTTAAAGAAATATTTCTTTAGAACGATTTAAAATACAAATTAAGATTTTGTTTAAAGCCGAGATATTTTTGTATCGAGAATAGACGATTATACCTATTTAATTGGTTACTTAAAATTCTTTAAATTCCATTTTGTATTCGTTAATATAATTTTTTAAGTGGATTCGAACGCGCTAAAATTTGCAGTGTAAAATTGAGATTCTTCTTGACCCGAATTATAAAAAAACTAAGCAAATTATTGCGTTTATTTTCACCAAAGATGGTACCTATCTCTGTGGGTGTGGGAAAGTTATTTTAATACAGAAAAAAAAACGAAGAAGAAAATATATAAGCCAATGAAGATCTAAAAAATAATTACTAAAATTCATTGTAAATATTGAAAATTATTTTTTTTAATAAAGTTTAAAAGTTTTTAAAAATCCATTAATTAACGCGGCTAGGATTTGGTCCAAGAGAACGTAATGTTTTTGGTCTAATTTGATTATAGATATAATTTCGCTTGGAGCTGGTAACCTTGAAAAAGAGTTTAGAAGTATTGGTATATTTCAAAATCATCATACGAGTAATCGCTATCGGCACACTCCATAGAAACTAGGTTGCATTTGTAATCGAAAAGTTTCATTGGTACAATTAAACTTTGGTAAATTAATCACCTTTTCCAGAAACCCTTATTTAATTAGTTTACTTTAACGGGGAAAAGCACTATAAAAGTTTTCGTATTGCCCCTCGTAGATATCCAGTCAATAATATATCAGTATTTTTCTAACTTTGGTATCTAATTAATGTGATGTAAAAAACGTGTTTTCAACATTTAATGAGTAGTAAAACAGGTATTTTTCTCCTGATTTAAATGTTGAGTTGCGTATATCTCAATCATCTATAAAGAGTAATCAGGCATCGGCAAGTTGATAAGAAAGATTTATTTTCTAGGTAAGATGTTAGTTGGTTGATTGGTTGTTTAATATTTCCTAGCGTTATCGTGTTTATAGATGAATATTTTTTTTAAAAAAATCCATTTTAGGCCAAAATAATTTTAACTTTCATACGATACATCAGCAAGTTGTCATATTATGTCGTTGTAAGATACTTTTCATAAACAAACTATGAAAATAATAATGTAGCATCTTTGCAGTAAATTATTATTCTTGAATTCCCCAATTCTGGAACAATATTGTGATGATAATAATTATATATAATTTTAAAAAGTTTCAGCCTTAATATAACAATGTACTGTAATAATAAATACATTTCTAAAATATTTTTATAAACGCGTTTCACACTAAGTCGTGCATCATCATAACTGAAATGTCTCTATATCCTTCGTCATTTCATATAACAAGTCATTTATAACAATTTAAATCCCTCATAGTGACAAGTGACAATATAATTTCAAATCAAGAATAGACAGAAAAATTTATTCAGGTGGAATTAAGAGATTAAAGTCGTTTATGTATGATGGCAAAATGGTTTGAAAGTTAAGACTAGATTGTTAGAACTCAGAAAATGTTAAGCTTTTACTTGGTAATAAACGTCCATTTAATGTATTGTACTAAATGTTGTGTTGACTATAAACCCACTTACGAACGTTTTATTTCAAAATAGATTTGATGGATCCAACCGCGGTTAAATTGGCTGTGTTAAACTTGGTCCGAATTACAGAAAAATAAGCAAATTATTGAGTTTTTTTTCACCAATGGAAGTGGTGGGTGTGAGGACGGTATTTGAATGCAGAAAAAAATTCGAGGAACCCCAAAAATAACTATTAAAGTTCATTGTATTGTAAAAAATATTTAATTTCTTAATAAAAAATTAGGTCAAGATTCGGGCCAAGAGAACGCAATGTTTTTGGTCTAATTTAATATATAATTTTACATGGAGCTGGTAACTTTGAAGAAGAATTTAGAAAGTATACATTAAATAATACGACTTTTGTTTGAGAAGTTTTATTATTGAAAATAGTTAAATAACACTCACTGACTAATTTTTAATGCTTTAAACTAACTGCTTGTATTTTCCAGTATTTCTACCGGGGAAAGTTTAAATTGGAGGATTTAAAAGATGACTGCCAATTTGATTGATATTCAAAGTTGCAGGTGTTTGAGGAAATGGAAATTACTGAATTGATTTTATCTAGAAATGTCCTGTTTTACATAGACAGAGGCGTATTTACTTAAAAAATACTACTTACTAACGGTTACTTCAAAAATTTTTTACTTTAAACTTAATAATTGTATTTATAAGTAGGTATGTAATAATTAAGAGTTCATTAACGAAGGTAAAATAAACTCCTTTTGCCCTCCGCTGTCACTGAATTTCTCCAAATTGGAATATTTACTTTAGTTTAAATAAATATACTGAAAGATGTATTTCTCTTACAACATAATATATTTAGATTTAACTCCTCACGTTTTTAAAATGATATTCATTTATTTATGCATTATTTTCTCAAATTTATAATTAAACTTTCCTAAAAGGATATTTTGTTTCAGCGGACAGCCGGTACCTAACTATATTTAAAATAAAATATATATCTTGGCTTTCGATAATGGCGCAAAAGTAAAACTCACCAACATTAATTTACGATTTTAGTAAAAAATTACACCTAGAAATAAATTCGATAACTTAGCTACGCTTAAACAAAAAAAAAGTTAAAAATTATTTACTCTTCCTACATCTAGGTAATATGGTAGTTGCAGTTTAAAAAAAGTGTTTCATACCAGAAACATGCATCATGTACCCATAATTCAAGCGTTCTCTTAACTGCAAATACTTTTTAGATTTTTAATTTCAGATATAAGGTCTTAATCAAACTCGAAAGAAAAATTCCAACTGAAAACTTTTCCAAACTGCCCTGGGCCGTTTGAACATCGTGATGGCCTGATCTTTAAATAATACCGGTACACCTGCAATTAACCACAATAGTTTTACGCCCATTGCTGCTGGTGTTTATTTTTTTAAATTCGTAAAAATGATGATACAGTTTTAAATCAAAAAGCCCAGAGGTAAATAAAAATAAGGATGTGGCCCAATGTTGCATGTTATATTCATGAATTATATTTAGTGTACTTTAAGGATAGGATTTCATTTCATCGATCAAAGCCATAATGGCATTTCATTAATATGATGTATATTATTTTAAAGCAAAAAATACACATTTATGTTAATTATTAGAAAATAAAGAAGGCGAGTCCAATAAATGAATTACGTACTATAGTAATATACATTGTTTTATATTTTACTGCATTATTTTTACCAAAATTTAAGGCTTAAGATGACTCCGTACCCCTTTAAAACGAGATTTCTTCCCATGGGTTTAATAATCGATCAATCCTCTTAAATTACGATTTAAAAAAAAATCTAGTGTGCATTTATGATGTTCCTACAGTTCATTATGTTATCTTATTATTGTTGATAATAACAATGAATTTTTAAATAGCTTTTGTGGATGATACAAAGATTATACGATAGGATATTCAGGGGCTGTCACGTCATCTTGTTAGTAAGTAACCCAAGAAATAGATGGCCATTTTCATTACGCTTCTATGAATACGAACAGAAATTTTACTCACAAAATTACGTCACAGCCTTTGAATTTCATATTACCTAGGTAGTTCTTTGCTTTTGTGTAAACGATATGAAATTTTTCGAAAACCCTTAAAAATGAATCATGAAAAAGGAATAATTGTTGGCAGCCAATGCAAAAGAAGCACTTTTACCAAAATGGTAATGGATGGTGATCATCAACTGGAACAGAAGGCTGGATTGAGGAATCTAAGAGAAGTAAAATAAATGTTACCACCAGAATATTGGAATCAATCAATGTTATTCCGAATCCCAAAAAATGATACAAGTTCAGAAACTTCAGAATACCACCATTGTTAAAATAAAGCAAATACAAGTTGCCATTTTTTAAAATTACTTACGTATTTTTCCGTCCAATAAAGTTACTTTATTGAACTGAGTCCAGTAAAGTAGTAAATTATGGCCATCAAATACATTCATAATTAATGTCATTATTACGTAGTAGAACATAATGTTCACTAAAATATACGCATAAAAAACCGATAAAAATTTAGTATTTAACGCAGGCAAACCTTTGGGGAAACATTATTCCTTTTACAACATTCTTCTACACTAAGTATTAAAAATGTCATAAAGAAGCTATATTATCGCTGTTGAAGATTAAATTATGGTAAATCCTGTCTGCAAATACAAATCTGAACAAAACAAATTATATAGTGAGTACCCATATAATGCCTTTCAGACAGGACAGGCCACATTGAGCATTAATTTAGACGTAAGCGATACACGAGATAAGTGATTTTAAACTCTGCAAAACACTCGTAGCTTCACTTAAAGCGCTGCCTCAATATACCCGCATATTCGTTTCTTGTCTGAGGGTGGTACCAAGTACTATTACGGCTATTATGCGCCAACGAATGTCGTAAACTTGAATGCCAATGCAACTACTTAAATTACTTCTGTTCGTCAAATTAACGCGAAACAATGTGTGTAATATCCGAGAATAATTTATTTTTGTTTGTAAAACTAAGATATACTTATGTTTTTTTAGAAGTATACGAGAAGCCATATTAGTGCCGTATGCTTGGTTTGAATAGATATGCAAAAATTGTAAATCCTAATTTTAAATGAAAAATGTTGCACTCACTTGTTCTATTTAATAAAATTCTCCTTAACCAGCGCCCTCAATACTTACATCAAAAATGTTAATTCCGCTCGAAGGGCATAATCTGAATATTCGACATAAATTTACTATTATTACGCCAATACATTTTATAGCCCATTACGAACGTTCCTTTGACTTTAATATTGTAAAATATTATAAGAAGGTTTCTAACAGCATAAAATGTTTAACAGGCCCAAGTTTTAAATTGGTAATTAAGAAAATTTTAGGTAAATTTTTACCTATAATTCTGTCCAAAGACTATTGCATACACATTTATTTACTAACCAACAACTTTGACGGTGACATACACGACATTGGTAGAAATAATTTTCTCACAATCATCAGGCCCGGTTACACATATTTTTAATTTACTAAAGAGGCATCTTTGATTGTGAGTAAATAATGCCTGCCAATGTCAAATTTGCTGGTTGTTACTTTTATTAAAAATCTTTGGGTTACCCAACTTATGTATATTAAGTTGATTATTGTATTTGACAATTACTATTTATTGTATTCTAAAATAATAATATGTTAATTTCTGTTCCTAATCCCTTGTAGAGGGTAATCTTCCAATCTAAGAAAAACTTGGGTAAGCAGTTGTTAATAGCTATTATAGCAAGAAGCTTAATTGCTTTAAATTCGACAATTGTAATAATTACAATCAAGCCTTTTATTTTTCAGTGTTCTTTGTCACATCTTTTTGTTGATATTGCTGGTATTTTTATTTTTACAGTACAGAGAATAAATTCATTTAAACCTGCACTGTTTAGAAACTTCCACACTATAATATGGCAAGTTTGAAGGATGTCGCTTTTCTGAATTTTTGGTATAAATAACCTGAAAGACCAAGTTCTTTTAAGTTGGGCTTGAAGTTTTTCGTCATACCGATATTATTATGTCATAGTCATTACACAAAAATTGAATTTTTCCTCCTGGTTATATAGATAATTATGTAGTATTGTATTTAGCCCATTATGAATAATTTTTACTTTGTCACAGATGACCAATTATAATTTTACTAAAATATGTTCAGCAAATCATACGGCTGCTCGTCAAGAATGGTAGACGCCGACAGACCGACTAACAAATAAATAAAAACAAATTAAATTAAACTTTTCTAATAGGTGGAAAGAGATTGTAAGCAAAAATAAAATAGAGAGTACTGCTCCTGTTCTTCGAATATGCCCTATATGCCCTTATAATCAAGATACGATTAACGTTTTGTCCCCGAGGGCAGTTTACGAAGTATTATATTACTACATAAGAGTAGTAAAAAGACGAGACCATTATTATACAGGGTAAACTTTAATGTAGGTAATAAAGACTTTAAGTCTATAATAATTTTACCGTTACGTAACCCCAACGTAACAGTAAAGGTAATTGACGGCAGAAATGAATACCATATTTGGAACTGTGCCTAAAATTCAACAGCTTTAACTCTTTAAAGATAACTTGACTTTTAGAAATAGAAGAATAGAAGAAAAACGTTTAGAAATTCTGTCAACATTTTTAAAGATTTTTTCAAAATTTCAAGTACTTATAAGAAAATATAAAATAACGTAATTCTGCAAGATCATTATGTGCTGCATAATTTCTGAATGTTAAAAAGGTGCCAGTTGACCATTCAAAGGTACTCACTGATATTTTAACCGGTTCGAAAAATCAAAATTATGAATGGGTACTTAAAAAACCGTCCGAGTTTAATAAGGCGGTAACTTGACAAGAAACGAAAGAAAAACAAGATGAGAGAAAAATTAAGAGACGCCATATCAGAATACCAATTTCCCTTACAGTTATAAAGTATTTTTAAGGACTTGATTTATAGTCCAAGAGCGTATAATATAACTCTCATAATATATTTTTAAATAACATCGTCGTGGCGTAGCAAAACATCGTCATTTGCTTAGCTTATCCCTTTCTATTCTTTTACGTTACCATTTTAATCCATTTTTTTTCCGAGGGCCCATCCGTGCGCCGGATGCACTTAGGCCAACCCTGTTTGGCTGTTACAACCACTCCGTGGTCCTAGTTCCTTGCACTAGTTTATGTAGGTCAACTGGGCAGAGGGTAAGGATGTCCTCTGGTTCCAGTTTTGGTTGCCCGAGTATTCGTTGCCTCTTCCGATACAGTGACTCGCAATGGCAAACTATGTGTTATACAGTTTCTCTGTCTTGTCCGCATATTCTGCAGTCAAGGTATCCATTGTACAGTTGCATTCTGTGCAGATGGTTCTTGACAGCCATGTGTCCTGTCAGAATTCCTGTAATGGTTCTCAGGTGGTTCTTGTTCATTTGAAGCAACTGTTTCGCAAGTCTTGGGTCTGGATCCTCAATGAAGCTTTTGCTAAATATTAATATTTTGAATCAATAACCTCGCTACTAACGTATTTTTGTTTCCATTTTGTCAGGGCCGTTCGCAAGGAGACCTACGGTTTAACACGGGCTTCGAACTACGATGCTTAGTCGTACGATGCATCAGCAAGAGTCATCAACTCTTGGTTTAACCTAACATGGTTGGACGTACCGATTGGGAAGTGTACCGTCTCCTGCACCACACCAAGTGTCAGATCCCATCCGGCTTAGTTACCAGCGTGAATGGGGTGGGTATGGGGTACGAAAATTTTCGTCCACCCCGGTAACCATGCAGTCACCGAAGCCGGTGTACTAAACGTAATATGCAGTTATACTTTATAATATTTAAAATTATGAATGCAGCACTCACAATCGGTAGCCTTCTTGCATGATGCATTTAAATCGGTCGTTTTTTGGCTTGTCGTCGCCGGTGGCTCCACGGCATATTTCTCGGTTTTTTTTCTTTCGACCACCTGTCTTATACTTAAGTGGTTTTATGTTTAGTTAATAAAAGGTATATTTTTTTCCTTTATTTTCTTTAAATATTTTTTTAAGATGGGGTCCTAGTATAATAAACAAATATTGACTATTAACTACTCTTTATCAAATGTTTGCTCTTACTTCGGAATATTTTGATATTTAAAAGAAAAAGTGGATATCATATCTCTAGAAATTTAAAATTGATCTCAATAAATTATTAAATTTTGCCAGTTCTTTACTTTCCAAACATCACGAAAATATTTTTACTAAAGCTGAAACATTTGTATCCGAACCATAGCGTACCCATTTTTACAAATATAAAGTAAAAATGCAAAGCAAATAGTTGTACTCATTTACATTTTTCTCCGCCGCGCGACTCTTGTTCAGTTAGGTAAGTTGTATACCAATTAAATAAAACTAAACCAACACCGCAAGGGTAGACAAATCTCAATGATCCTTATGTTAGTCGTCCTTGCCTGCCCGCTGCGACGCTTTGTTATTTCAACTCCATCGTCACAGCTTTAATTATTACCAAACGGTAAATGAAATGTAGGCGTTTATACTTTTTTTGATATAAATAAAATAAAATTCTGTAAACCTTCGAAACGTGTTAACGTGAACAAAATAATAAGAATAATATGCTAAAGGTGTAGAGAAAACACCTGCCTAAGAATTTCAGCCTTGAATTTTCCAGTTTGTTTCTGCGATGAGATAGTACAACCATTAATTCCAACTCAAAGAACACATTTTTTTTAACAAGTTTTAATAACATTCGCGTCAAGTATAGGACCTACATTATGTTGTTAATGCGACGTTTTTTAATAAAAATTTGATCTATTTATATCTCAAATTTTTTTACCCTGCTACAATAAAAGGGATGTCTCGAAAATTTCTTTACTATTAATGTAAGTAGAAAGGAAACTAAAGACTATAATAAAGTATCTCGAACATGACAAGAGGCAGTTAATTAATTATCTGTGGAATTGCACATGGGTAGAGATCATGCATGAACATATTTATATTTTTTTTACAATTTTCTTAGTCGCAGTAGGCTTTTTTGTAATTAAATAAATTACTTGCTTGTTTTCTTCGAAAATTGCTTTTCGCATGGTTGATGTCACGAAGGATATGACTTGACATTTTTATTTCTTGTGCCGGTTTAATTAAATTTTGAGTAAAATTGGGCGGCAAGGCGTTTATTACAACGAAAAAATAGGCTTTTTTATTACAGATTTAACCATGAAATTGATTGAATTGTCTTTCAATTTTGCATGATACGGACACGTTCGATGACTGATGCCGCCGTTTAATAAAGTGATGTTTTTAATGTGGGCCCGGATTTTGAGTGTTATGTTACGGTTTTGAAAAAAAAGTAGCAGAAATTGTTAAATAAGTGTCCTTTCTCCAATGGGGTTTTTTATAATATACCTAACTGAATTTTTCAGGTTTAGCAAACTAACTATTTCAAACGTGCACTCTATTTCCATATTAAGTAATATATTATAAAAAATATCGATTTAATAAGTACTTGCATTTGAGACATTTTTAGAAATTGTAAAATATTATTAAATGATACACAACAATCAAAAACTAGTAATAACGATAACGTGACTCTAATTCAAGAAATCTATAATATGCTAAGACTAACCACTGGAAAAATTAAATCATTTTCTCGGTTGATCGACAAGCTGAGTCAAATTACAAAAATCTGATAAAAGACGTGTGCACAATAATGCTGCGGTAACAAGAAAAAGAGGGAGATCTGAGATCTTGACTCGCAATTTTCGCCGATGGCAGCAAAAAAATCGGTTTTATTAAGAAGTTGCTGAATAGAGTGAATTAAAGAATAAATGCGCCTGCAGCTCTAATAATTACTGATCTGATGATAATATCATCTCTACGGTCTTTGATACGAAATTTTTTGCAAAGGTAAAGTTGTTTTGTCTATATCAATTTGCATTGTTCGGTATTATCGTATTACTGCTTAGAGTGCTTAGTGTGCCGGTGTCGATGTCGTTTCTTTTGAGTGCAGATGACGGAGTGGATCGAAAATGCTTTTCCGTCTCATAATCGTCTTAATATAATTATTGGTGACATATCATTTAAACCTTTGGTTGACAGAGCACTAAAAATATTTGTCAACTTAAGCCTAGTTTCTCGAAACCTACACAATCAACATGGGCGTAGAAAGGTGGGTCCGGGGAGGGGGGCACTGTCCCCCCCTAGCAAGCTCGCTGCTTGCTGCTCCCCTGGAAAAGGGAAAAGGGCTTTGGAATTTTGACTGTACTCCAGCTAAACCGTCTTTGTCTTTCCAACTTGAAATGTAGAGGAAAGAATTAGATGCTGCTGATATGTCTAAATTATTTCAAACTGTTTTTATTTTATATAGAGGTTTCAACATCAAAGCAAAACCATTACTAATTTATTGACACATAGCCTCATCAAACTATGTTATTCTTAATTTATTTATACACACATATATATATAATGAAACCTATAATTGAATGCTGCCCCCTAGCTACGCCCATGAGAATCAAGAAGATAAAGCACCAGTGTTTATTATAAACCCTATCAAAATTTATTGCGCGAAATTTTATAATAATAAAGACCACGGAAAAAAACTGCGAATTTTTTTATCTGTGTACCTAGTATGATAATAATACACTTTATTCGTTCAAAGAAACATATCTTCATACTGTTCCTGCCAATTTCCTGTATTAAAAACAATGGCATTATCTTCTGACATCACGTCTGTATTATGTGTTCCACTCTACTTACTATAAATTACTAGATACGCCTAATTCAAAATGGTCGATGGTAGATACGCTGTCCTGATAGTACATCAATCAATCAAAATTAAAGAAACCCAACTTAAATCCTAAGATCATTTAGAAACGTAATTTGACAGATGAATATGTGCTTCAAATTACATTTTTTATATGGAATTAATTAAAATTAAGCATTACGAATTTAATAATTGAATTTTGTATTGGACAATTTGTAACTTTATCTATTCATTAATTTTTCTTTTGGTCAAAATAAAAAGTAGCTAGAAAATCTCATTGTGACGAAGCATAATATAGTATTTAATATTTATTAGTACTTAGATTATAGTTTATTTCCTATTCAAACGTAATTAACTTAACTTAGGTACTATTCAAGAAAATTGAGATATTATTTGGTATCGTTTCAACTATCAACATTTCTACAGTATAATGATCAGTAATCACTGGCCCCCTGTCAACAAAGACGATTCATACCCACCACAGCGAGACCATAACATTTTATACGAACATCATTTTTACCTTTAAATTCTTCATTTCTAACATTTATTTTAATCGCCTAGATAAGCAACACAAATTAAATTAATCTATTCATATGCTGATAAATAAAATTAAATGTATTTGTAATGACAAGCTATACCTGGTTGGGGGGGCAAACGCCCAGTTTAAATCCGAACTGCGGATAGGCAATGATCAAATAATTACTGCCCCTGTTGCGAGTTGATAATTTGTTTCAAGGCAGTTATTTTTGTCGTCATTGGCGGTCCAACCAAGATAATATTTTTTAAACCGACCGTGAAGCTCTTTCCTTATTTGGTTCATAACTCTTTCGGTGAGCTGTGGAAAATTTAAAATTTATTTTGTTGCCTCTTGGACGCGGTTGTTTAAATTTTATACGAGTGTCATTACTATTACATACAGTTTCATGCATGGAAAATCTTGAATTTATTTAAAACGAGTGTATTTTTTAACAAGTTCATAATTTAATGCACATGCCTAGTATTTTTCTTAAATAAAGGATAGACAATTTTCAAGCATAAAATACGATTTTATTAAGAGTTGCTGTCAGGGTTGGCTGTACAGTGGGTTTTTTTGGGTTAAACTCACTTAAAAAGTTCGCAGTGTTTTTTGAATGTTTTTTTTTTTCATATTTCTTTTTTTTTAACTGAAGTGGGTTAGGCTCTATTTAAAAAAACCCGGTTTTTTTCCAGCCCTGGTTGTTGTAGAGAAAGAACACTATCGTTATGTTAAATAGATGTTTATTTGGTTACGAAAATTAAGATATTTTTTTTTAATAGGTTTTCAATGATATATTTAAATACCTATACCAAATTTTTCAATACAAATAACACGATTATTTAGTTTTAAAAGACCCGATTGTTTTTACTTAAATGCTTGATGTGTATCTAAAAAAATTTAATGTAGTTTTGAACAATATCAAGTATACATTTATTATTTGAAAAAACTTAATTTTTAGTTATGTGATAATAATGATGATAATATTAATAATAATATAATTACTGTAAATATTGACTCATAGAAGAGTTGTTGAAGAAATATTTTGAATATATATTTATTTCAATAATATGGCATGCATTTCTGGTTTAAGTTAGACTCTTTTGACACGTCTAATGGATTGGCTTTGTCTGTCGGCAATACAACATGACCATATGTTTTTAGGGTCTTTTGCAAGGGCCAATATAGGTACTAAAATTTAGATAGTTTTTAGTAAAACTGTAACCTTCGACGTAGCAACTGATTTACTCGTTTTAACATTAATTTACTTCTTTATTTCAATAAATTCATTATTACTCTGGGTGTTGGTATATTTATTTATTCCTTTAAGTAAATATTCAACAGGTTATGGGCCCAGCACGCTTCCACTGCGCGAGATAGTAATTTATTGAGTTAAGAGTAAGTTTTTGTTAGGTAAAACTTGAATCGTGCGCGGTTTGTTTTTACTCAAGCTAGAGTTCACCGTTGTGTATTGTGTAGTTAAGTGAGAGTGTATCAGTGCCAAGAAATCCTTCATCATGACTGATAAAGAAGCTTTGGAATTGACGAAACTTGACGGATCAAATTATTCGATATGGAAATTCGGTTTATGTTTTCTTTTACAAGCAAAAGATCTAACAGGTTTGATAGATGGCACGGAAGCTGAACCGGACAAAGAAACTAAGCCGAAAGAACATAAAGAATTTGTGAAAAGATCGTCGCAAGCTGCGGTGATTTTGCTGAGTTCCGTTGAGAGATCATTACATCCAAATTTGATTAACTGCACTAATCCAAAAGAAATTTGGGAAAAGCTTAAAGCGTTATACGGTGACACCAGCGTCGATGCAAAGCAGAATGCATGGGAGCAGTTTTACTCATTTCGGATGTGTGAAGGTGAGTCTGTTGCTGTTCAAATTGAAAGACTCGAAAGCATATGTAAAAAGCTTGAGGATGCGGGAGAAAAGCCTTCCGAAACAGCAATAGTCTCCAAGCTGTTAAGTAGCCTACCCAGCAGATTTTCTATATTTCGCATAGCATGGGATTGCACGCCTGAAGCGGAACAGAAGAAAAATAATTTAATTACTAGGTTACTTAAAGAGGATAAGCGACTCACTGAAACTGATGAGAATATGTCAGTTCTTGCTCTTCAAGTACAGCAGACATCTTTGGGAGTGTCCTAAGAAAAAGCGCGTAAATAGAGACATTGCAAGTGCGTCAGCATACGTTGGTGATGTCGTGGCAAATGTGCCTGTGTTCTTGGATGACAGTGATGTGTGGATAGCAGATTTCGGTGCCAGCATGCATATGACCTACAAAAGGGAATATTTCACACATTATGAAAACCTGCCCCAACCTTATTATGTTCAGGTGGCCGACAATAAGGAATTGACAGCTATAGGTAAGGGTACGATAATTGTTGAAGAGACTGTAAACAGGCGAGTTATAGAGCGCGAGCTAAGAAACGTTCTTTTCGTTCCAGACTTAAAAAGACATTTGTTTTCAATCGGTACTATCAGCAGCATGAATTTTTCATTTCATGTTTACAAAGAGAAATGTGAAATTCGCGATCACGCTGGAAAACTATCGTCAGTAGGTGTCCGATATAAGAACCTATTTCGTATGTGTTTTAAAGTGAAAATGCCTCTCCAATGCAATGCAGCTCAAGTAACTACAACAGTGGTAAAGCGCTGGCATGAAAGAATGGCTCATGTAAATGTTCGCGCAGTTCAAAATACATGTAAGCAGCTTAATCTATTAGAAATGGATGCGCCTTGTGAAAAAATTGACTTTTTCTGTGAAGCGTGTGTCGCCGGTAAGCAATCGCGAAAGCCACATGCAAGCTTAAGTCATCCGTGTACTTATGGACCAGGTGAAAAGATTCACACTGATGTTTGTGGACCTGTAAACATTGAGTCACCACGCGGAACAAGATATTTCGTGTTGTTTAAGGATGAGTGCACGTCTTTTCGAAAAGTATACTTTTTGCGACATAAATCGGAGGTCTTCGGAAAATTTCGAGAATTTGAAGCATTTGTGTCAAATCAGCTTAACACGAATATAAAGGTATTGCGGTCAGATAATGGAACAGAGTATACATCTAAAGAGCTTAGTAGCTACCTTCAAGAAAAAGGCATAGTACATGAATTTTCATCCCCTTATGTTCACGAACAAAATGGAAGATCAGAGCGTGAAATTCGAACAATAACAGAATCAGCAAGATCCATGTTATTAGCCAAAAATGTGGATCATAAATTGTGGCCAGAGGCCATAAATACCGCCTGTTATGTGTTAAATAGGGTTATTTTACAATCATCAGAAAAAAGGACCCCCTATGAGAAATGGTTCGGCCGCGAACCTCAAGTCAAGCATTTAAAAGTTTTTGGGTCACTAGCGTACCTGCAGGTACCGAAAGAAAAACGTCATAAATTTGACCCAAAAAGCCGGTAGGTTGTCTTTGTTGGTTATGAAGGCGAATCAACTAATTATCGATTGTGGGACAATAAAACAGGGAAAATTTATATCAACAGCGATGTAGATGTTAAAGAGGACTTTGGTGTCATTTCACAAAGTGCTGATAACCATTTAATTAACTTCAATTGTAATTTTTCCAACAACGAGGAGCCGCTTTCTATTTCTGTCGAAAGTGTAAATAATCCCATTATACAGCCAGATGTGCCACCCGTGGTTCAACCCCAGTTGAAAGTGTCAAGCGGGGAAGAGAGAGAGGCAGAACCGAGAAGTTTGCGTAACAGGGAATCGATTAAAGTACCTGATCGATATGGCGTACATGTAGCATATTATACAGAAGTAATACCATTGAGTTATCATGAAGCGATGGCTAGTGAAAATGCGGAGAAATGGAAAAAAGCCATGGATGAGGAAATGGAGGCACTTAAAGAAAATCATACATGGACTTTATCTGCGTTACCCGCGGGTAAGCGTGTTATTGGGTGCAGGTGGATTTTTGCTATAAAATCTGATTCATCTGGAGAGCGGTCAAAGTATAAAGCCAGATTGGTTGCAAAAGGATTTTCTCAACGAGAAGGTATCGATTATTTTGAAACCTACGCACCGGTTGTGAGATATGAATCCGTAAGATTATTGTTAGCGCTTGCGGCGGAACGTGATTATGAACTTATGAAGTTTGATGTAAAGACAGCTTTTCTTTATGGTCATCTTCAGGAGGAGATATATCTGGAGCAGCCCCCCGGTTATTGCCAGGATGAAAATTCTGTATGCAAGTTACATCGTAGTCTTTACGGATTAAAGCAGTCCCCCCGGTGCTGGAATGAGAAATTTGTAGGATTTCTAAAGACTTTCAGCTTCGCCAGTTGTGAAAGTGACCAGTGCGTGTTTGTTGGGACCGTCAGAGATGTTCCGGTATATTTAGCATTGTATGTCGATGACGGGCTGCTAATGTGCGAGAATCGTAGCGCGATAGTTGAAGTGCTAGAATACCTGCAAAGTAATTTTAAGATAACTGTAGATATAGCATGTGAATTTTTGGGTTTTCAAATAATACGTAATCGGGAGCTGCGCTCCTTAAAAATTTGTCAACCTATATATGTAAATAAGCTTTTAGATAAATTTAACATGCAAGACGCAAAATTTTCTAGCATACCTGCTGAGCCCGGTGTTTATCTTACAAAGGAAAAGTCGATAAACTCTAAAAATTGGGATAAAAGTAAGATACCATATCGTGAAGCAATAGGCTCTCTACTTTTTGCAGCGCGAATAAGTAGACCAGATATAGAATTTGCGGTGAATTATGCCAGTCAATTTTTAGAATGTTTCGATCAAGAACACTGGAAATTTGTGCAGAAAATTTTGCGTTATTTAAAAGGCACGGTGGATTTTGGAATCACTTTTGGAGACAGTGGGAGTTTGTGTAATTTGTTGGGTTTTACTGATGCCGATTATGCCGGCTGTTTAGATACTCGAAAATCCAGGAGCGGTTTTGTTTTTGTGTTTAACGGGGCGCCAATTTCCTGGTCAAGTCAGCGTCAAAGAGTGGTTTCATTATCAACCGCTGAGTCCGAGTATATAGCATTATCTCAAGGTGCAAAAGAGGCCATATGGTTGCGTCCGTTTTTAATTGAGCTTGATATTGATTGTAATTGTGTTACAATTTTTGTTGATAATCAAGCTGCTATTAAATTAGCCTCAAATTCAGAGCACCATAAGCGATCCAAACATATTGATGTTAGATTTCATTTTATTAGGGACATTGTATATAAAAATCAAATAGCATTAGAATATGTTAGTAGCAAGGATCAGTTAGCAGATATTTTTACCAAACCATTAGCGAAAGCACAGTTCTGTCAGTTGAGAAAAAATTTATGCATTTTTTAGGGCATTCAAAATAAGTGGGAGTGTTGAAGAAATATTTTGAATATATATTTATTTCAATAATATGGCATGCATTTCTGGTTTAAGTTAGACTCTTTTGACACGTCTATGTCGGCAATACAACATGACCATATGTTTTAGGGTCTTTTGCAAGGGCCAATATAGGTACTAAAATTTAGATAGTTTTTAGTAAAACTGTAACCTTCGACGTAGCAACTGATTTACTCGTTTTAACATTAATTTACTTCTTTATTTCAATAAATTCATTATTACTCTGGGTGTTGGTATATTTATTTATTCCTTTAAGTAAATATCCAACAAGAGTTTTGGACTTGCATTGTCTTTATTTGTTTTATATCACAACGTTTCAACTGGTAAGCATCTCCAGTCGTCTTCAGGTGAATACTAAATAAGTAAAGTAACCACAGCTCTATTTATATTAGCTAGATGCATTGGAGCATGACCGAGATGGGTGCAGTCTCATGCGTTTGCATCCATCTCGGTCATGCTCCAGTGCATCTAGCTAATAATATTAATAAATAGAGCTGTGGTTACTTTACTTATTTAGTATTCACCTGAAGACGACTGGAGATACTTACCAGTTGAAACGTTGTGATATTAAACAAATAAAGACAATGCAGAACATTATTGTCTCCAACCTTCAAACAGATACTGTAAATATCTTGGGCCTAACAAAAAAACATTTTCTGCAAATTCTTTTATATTTTGCGAATTTTTTTTAACCAAGTACGTCCTCCATAATCTTGATTTAATAATAAATTTCATTTAATATACAATATTTTTTAAAACAAAACAATTATTCCTTCAATATTTTAGTACATGTAACTTTCAGTAATGTAGTAAAATCATATTTATTTCTTCTGATAAAAGTATTTGGAATTGTTTTTTCATATCGTTTCTATATTTGGAACAAGAATGCTTTAAAAATTGTTTGTATTTATTTTTATTAACTTAATAAATAGAATGTGAAATGTTCTTAAATATACTTCTATTTTTGAATACACAATAGTACTTTTTTCTGTATTATGGCATTAATTTTGCTGAAAATCAAGTGCTAGCTCGTTATCAATTTTATTAGTCCACGTTCACGGTCAATAAGCAGAATTCAATTAAAAAAAAACTGAGTGAAAATAATTCGGTAGTTACCTAGACATATGTTTTGTTTAGAAATATCAAAAATCCTGCTCTTTCCATAAAAGGAACATTTCTTCATCCAAAAAGGTTCCATAACGTTACCAAAAATAATTAAACAGATTAACCCACTCAAAGAACATTAAAAAAAGATTAGAACGAAATATTCTTAAAACACCATACATGAGAAACCGCTTATCTGTATAAAAGATTATGAAAAAAGCTCATAAAGGAACACCATGATAATGAGAAAACCAAAAATAAAAGAGCCGCAGACCCAGTGCTTTAAAATAGTTACGTTTTGTACGTATAAGAGAGCGATTTACATTTAAATCGAGAAATTATTTAGATCCAAAACCGTCTTGTTTAATTTGATTATCGATATTACGAACTCGCTTCTTACTAAAATAAAACTTACATTTTCATGATCATAAAAATATATTGGTCCCTTCAAAACTCAAATCTCATTAGAAAGTTTAAATAGGAGGATATATATTTTGTAGGCAATACTTTTTGAGTTAGAGGTAGAGTCGATCCGACCGCTCTAAAATTTGCTGTGTTAAAATACGATTTTCTTGGCCCGAATTACAAAAAAAAAATTAGGCAAAAATTATTAATTGCTTTTTTTAATAAATGGAAAGGTGGTATCTATGGGGATGTGGGAAAGTTACTTTCCTGCGGAAAAAAAAATAATTCAAAAGTTCGGGTTATTGTAAAAATATTGAAAATAATTTTGTTAATTAAATGACTTTTTGAGACTCTCCAATATCGCTAGAGTCAAAATTTAAAAAGTTTTTAAAATCGATTAATAAACATGGTCAGGATTCAGGCCAAAAACCCCAATGTTTTTGGTCTTATTTAATAGATATAATTTTGTCTGTTTGAAGGTTGGAGACAATGATGTTTCTTGACTGATAGAAGAGTTTTGGACTTGCATTGTCTTTATTTGTTTTATATTACACCCGCCCGCCGCACACTACACAAAAGAAGCAAATAGAGACTCAATCAACACTCAACATTCCGTATGTCAAAGGAGTATCTGAGAGAACTAGGAGACTAGGACAACGATACAACATCAATACGGTATTCAGCTCGAAAGACACTTTAAGAAGCCACCTGACGAAGACGAAACCAACAAGTCAAAAAGACAGGAAGAACTGTGTCTACCAGATCCTCTGCGAATGTGGGCGATTTTACATTGGTGAGACTCTAAGGCCACTTGAAACTAGGGTCAAGGAACATAGAAACAATACGCTTAAAGGAAAAACCGTAAAATCAGGTGGAGCTGACCATGCCTAGACACACGGTCATCACATCAAGTGGAAAGAAGCTCAAATCCTGCATAAAGAACCACATTGGAGGAAGAGGAAGTTCAAGGAAGCTGCTATCATATACCAGAACCCAGAACCCAGATTAATTTAGTAAGCCATCATTAGATGGTAAGAAATATCTGGAAACCTTTGCTAAGTAGATGTAAACTTAAAATAGCGCACTCGAACTAAACGCCATGACTGCAACCATCTCGGTCATGCTTCAGTACATCTAGCTAATATAAATAGAGCTGTAGTTACTTTACTTATTTAGTATTCACCTGAAGACGAGTGGAGATACTTACCAGTTGAAACGTTGTGATATAAAACAAATAAAGACAAGGCAAGTCCAAAACTCATCTATCAGTCAATATATCATTTTGATTGAAGCTAGTAACATTGAAGAAGAATTTAGAAATATTGGTCGGATGATCCTAATATTTTTAAATTAAATAAAAACAATAAGTGCTTTATTCCGTATTTTTAGCACTAATATTTTATTAAATTTAAATTATACGGTTTTGAACAAATCACAAGCATACGTTAAGATAGTCTTGCCGCTTTAATTAAATAAAAAATCATTAGACATTTTGTTTAAATTATGTGGGAATCATTAATTTGTGAAGAGCACAGTTTTAGAACGTTACAAAGCAATTGTGTTACACCCATTCTATAGTTTAATTTAAATTTTAATTAGGAATCTTTCACTTAATACATAATTAAAATTTAAAATTCTAAGGAAAAATGACGCTGCGTCATCGGCCGGCTCATCCCGGCACCTTGTTCGTGCTTTTGTTATAATGTAAATTAAAACTTATTTGAAAATTACTTTAATTTATTATTAACTTGCAGATCATGTTAAACAGTGATTATTTCAATTTTCTCAATTAAATTTTGAAAAACAAATGTTAGGTATCTTGAAGACAATATTGAATAGACTTTTTCACTTTATTCGAATTTATTATATTCAGCACCAACATCCTGAATTAGAACCTTTAAAATATATCTCAATAATCTGTTCTAGAAACAATTAAAAGCACGGCGCGAAAGCTGTAAGTTTAAAGAAATAAGATGAGAAGAGATAAACGTCATCCTATTAATCGGGCAATTCTTTTATTCGCCAGCCGTGCGACCAATAATATTGTTTCGATAACTTAAAGACAGTTTAAAAACAGGAAACCACACTCGAGATCTCAGCCAGGTAGGAGTACGACGTTTACAAAGCGATCGGCTTGTGTCATTGCTTGAAATTATTGTGACGTCGGTAAGCAGTTCCATTAGAGAGCGTATTATGTTCAATTATTTTCTCGGTAAATTAAGATATATAAACTGAACCCGTAGGAAATTTTATTTTTTCTTGTTCATACGATAGGGTCAAAAGCAACTTTTAGTAAAAAAAACTCTGGGATGCCAAAGCAAGAAAATTCGTAACAGTTTTTTTACATGAACAGCAATACTTATTTTGTAGGTTATAATTTATTTAAAAAAAAGCATGATACAGTTTAGCCAGATAATTAATAAACCTGCCATTGCCAATAGTAGGCGATTCGTCCTAAAAGAAACTAAATGTTAATGGCCACTTGGGTTCTGGATAAATTAATTTATCATTCTGAATTTATAAAGCTAGACTTTAATGAATTTAAAAAAAAAAAACAATTTCGATGAACTATAATCTGACGAAAACAAGGTAAAATAGACTCTATAATAATATGCTAGCACTGTCATATTTATCCATAATATTTGAATAAAATAATAAAATTTTGGCAGTAAATAATTTTAACTTTAACTGAATGTAATCCTGGAATATAATACTTATTTAAATTAAACCCTTACGTATGTAACTGCATACAATTTTCGTATCAGACAAAGTAGTTTATTCAACCTTCATATTGTGGGACTATGTTCATATGTAAAAGCGTACTTTTGGACGTGCCTGGACATTTTAATTTCTAGCTTTTGTTCTATGAATTTAAATAAAATGTACATTGTAATAAATGAAACAAAGTGTCTGTTTGAAACATACCTACAATGTAGGTACATAGCAGTAGCGCATCCAGAGTTTGAGTCTGGTAGGGGTAGTGGCAATATTTAAGGATTAAAATTTAATTTCGCTTGTTCAAAGTATGAACAAAAATTAGAAATTTATTACTAATTAAGGATTTTCCATCGATTTTGAATATTTACCACTAAACTAACTAAAAAAACTGAAAATCCGTACATGGGAAACACAATTTAAGGGTCAATATCTTAAAAGTGAAGTAAATAGTCTGTCCCAAACTTGGAGATATTCAGTAACAGCGAAGGATCATTTTACGTGCTGTCATAATCCCTTAAATGAAAAAATCCTAAATTAGTTTAAAATATATATCATAACCTTGGTTTCCGACATATACTATAGAAAAGAGGGGCAAATTCTTAAACAAGGTTAAAAGGACTGATGTTTCCGTAATATATTACAGATTTCCTGGAAACCACAAACCACTTTTTGTAGTGTTATTATATGCTTAATTAGTTTTGAATATTATTTAATTAACATTTCCTTTTGATAAATCAACAAATTTCATATCATGCTGCGCTAGTTATCATCCAATACTTGGTATAATTAAAAAAACATATTCAGACCAAAAAAATAAGTACCAATTTAATAAGGTATAATATCAAACATAATTATGCTTTGCATTTTTTCATTTGACAAAGGGGCAACCTTCCTGGACAGGCAGTCTATAGAAGTGTAGATAATATTTTAAAAAGTTAAGAATAGTAAGCCTCTGCCTTAAATCATTATTTTTCTACAAAAATTTTATTTGAAAAAATTGAGTTAGATTTAATGAGTGTTAAAAAAGCATATAAAAATGTCATAAAATTATTATTGTAGAAACATTAGTTTAAAAATAGTAGCCGGTTCATTAATAATTATCTGGAAGGCGCCAGACTTGTAATTAACAAGAATAGGTTAAATAAACGCAAAATTCCAAATAATAAAAATAGAATTACTCATAAGTTCCTTTAAACGGATTAAAATATTAAACAACCGCGCAAAAACGTGTATTCTATAGATGTGGAAAATGAAGGATGTAATTGAAAATTTATCAGCATAAATGTTACATAAAAGCATTTTTTTCTTCGCTGCCACTGAATTTTGCCAAATGATGATGATTCACTTCAGTTTAAAAATATTGAAAGACGCATCCCCCAAACCAAAACTTTTTATTTTTTAATAATACACATATAGTATTTCTGATCTTTTTAGATTTTACTTCCAAACTCTTTACAAACTGAATAATTTAAAATAGCAGGTTGGTCTCATTATTTTTACTCACGTTATGCTCTATTATGTAATTTTACATGTATGATTTTATTGAAAAAGGAAGTGTCGCTAATTGCGTAAAGGAAATAGGTAATTAGGCTTGAAAAGCTGATTATTAAAACTAAAAAAAAATAGCAATTTGCCTATTTTCTATACGGGTTATTTCAGGTTATACTTGAACTATGAGTAGCCTAAAGTTATGCGATTAAAATGATTTATTATTTTGTAATTTAGGTTACTTTAATATTATATTGGAGAATAATAATTATTTAATTGCGCTTAGGGGGTAACCAACTGTTAAAAAATATGTTTACATAACTTGACAACTTTAGGTCCATCCAAACTTTACGAGTGTTCAGTAACATGGTATTAATTAAGAAACTTATTTGGTGGAAACAATCTCTTTGCAGAGAATACTGGGTACTTGTTAAACTATTACAATACAAGTAACTTGCTTTATTTTTAACACCCTGTGTTTAATATTTTTTCTCAAAAAATATTTTCAATGGCCAGAGTCCAGAGCCGATAAACATCGAATAAATATAACTTATTACTTTGTTCATATAAACTACACTTACTTTTTGTCAGTGCTCAAAAACATATCGAACTCGACAGACATCTTGCAGCAAAGTGCTTTTCTGTTGTGGGAAGAGGAACAGTTGGTGTTAATCATATGACCATCTGAAAAAATAAACAACAGAAACTTGTAAGAAATACATGGGATAAAATTATGTGCAAATATTATGTTTTTATCTATTTTCTATTCTGGCAAATATATTTACGTAATATTGCAATGAATGCAATATGAAAAATGGGGATGGTACTTTTTGACAGAGCATGTCTTCTAATGGTATCATAATCAATGCTAGTAACTAGAAGAACCTAAGAACCTTGGATAAAACAAGTTGTTTAGGAGATATGTAGATCTGTACTAAGAACTTTTTTTTTAAATAAAGGTAGCTGTTTTTTGACTTGAAATTTACAACTCTAGTTATTCTGTTAGCGAACTGTAGAATCATTTATTAAAAATGTTTTTCTTACCATCATTAAAAAAAATGCAACAACAACTTCACTTTCGACATATTTTTGTAATACCAAAAATATTCTATTTAAACTTTCTAAGATAAGATGATACAACTCGCCATCTGTTTTACTATTACGATTACAAAATAAGTTTTTTAACACTATAGTAGAAAAATGAAATATGATATCAGAATTCGTAGTGGCAATGACCCTGCTAGGCTAAAAGTGGTTGTAATGTGCATTTGATGATGTGTTTCTTGTTTCCTTTTAGAAATAAATAGTGAGCGGTACTATAGTATATACTATACTACTATTATAGTATTGGTATAATAAGCTATTTGTTGTAGATTTGTTAGTATTTAGGACTCACGTGATAAAAAAATATTGTTTTGAAAGAAAAAAACTATGGGTATTAAAAAAATTAGGACTGCTTTATGGGTAGGTATAACTACTATTTTTTTTTTTAGATAAAATGACTCGCATTTTAGGTATATTCCATCTATTATAGAATTTTAAAAGAAAAATAAATACATTTTCTTCATTGAAATATTTATTATCTGCGTGAGAGCAACCCTCTCTATGAGTATATTTTTTTTATCCCTTAATCCATGTACTAATGCTTATATAAAGTAAGCCAGTAGTTACGTGCCCATCGATACTTTCACAAAATGGTTCTTCCAGTACTTCTTCTTCTTCTTCTGGTGCCGTACGCTTTTTGTAGCGCGTTGGCGATCACGTGTTCACTGTATAATGTGAAGTGTGCCTTCTTCGGCTCTTCTAAATATCGTGGCGGCATCCGCGATGTTACACCAGTTTCTAATATTACGAAGCCATGAATGTTGTTTTCGGCCCGGTCCCCTTTTTCCCTCGATTTTTCCCATGAGTATAGTTTTGAGCAGAATATACCTAGGACCTCTTAAAATATGTCCCAGGTATGATGTTTTCCTTTCTTTTACAATGTCTAGCAATTGCCGATGTGTTCTTGCTCTTTGTAAGACTTGCTCATTTGATATGTGGTATACCCAGGGAATTTTGAGTAACCTTCTCAGGATCCACATTTCAAAGGCCTCGATTCTGTTAATGGATTTGGCCTTTAGTGACCAGGTTTCTGCTCCGTACAGTAGTATTGGCCATATATAGCACTTGACAACTCGCAGCCGGAGATTTAAGGGTACTTCTTGCCGTAGGAGGTAGGTATTAAACCTAACAAATGTGCTCCGAGCAACAGCTACACGTATTTTGACCTCATCATCATTATCCCACTTGTCGTTCAGCGTTGTGCCAAGATACTTAAACTTGTTCACTCTCTCGATCTGCATATTATTGATGTAGAGGTGTGCGTTCTCATGAGGCTGTCGACTCACTATCATCAGTTTGGTTTTACTTATGTTGACCTTGAGGCCAAAATCTTTTCCCATTGTGTTTATAACATTTATGGTTGCTTGTAAATCCTCTATATTATCTGCTAATATAGCTGTGTCATCGGCATACCAGTACAACAGTTCTTAATAGGATGATCTAACCCTAGCTTAACCTTATAATGATATCCTTTTGCTACTTTTTACAAAAAGGGCTATCGCTAAGGAAGCAATAGGACTTTCTTTATTTAATTTAATTAAATGCACAGTTATAGAATTCTAACTGTGGTAGAATTAGCAAGATCGCCAAAACTGTTGCTAGTGTTGCTTCGAAAGTAAACGCGGACCACAAGGATCGTGTGCTTCGGTAAAAAAGATAGATCACTAATATTGTAGTTGTTGTTGTTTTACGTGTTACAATAACTTGGAGTTAATAAATTTAGTTTATTATGTTGCTAATAACTTGTGCTTTATTGAGTAATCGACTATATCACAGTAACTAACTAGGTTTGTTAAAGTAAATTTAAAAAATTGTTACTTTCGTGCTGTGGCCTTAATATATTGTTGCAATTTACCATATTATGTTGTTATAACATATCGATATGTATTTGACTGCGATAACAATTTGATTTTCTAAAATTTAACAGATTAACAGTAAAAATTGTGGATAAAACTATATTTTGCTTCACAATATCTTATTGTTAACCGAAAACAATACAAATTTTAGAATTTAAAATTATCGAAATTAAGTTGGTGCCTTGATATAATTAACACAGTGTACATTGTTACTGTTTGATAGAACAGCCCTTCATGGTATGATACCATCATCATACCTCGCAATTAGATCTGCAGGCACAAACAGATACATGAAGGAAGGGACCCCGTTTCCCGTCGATGTTTTCTATGTGGAACGAATGAGCAGTACGGCATGCAGGTGCTTTCCATGGTTGACTTGATGCATAAATTTCGCCACTTGGGGCATATTCTTTGTGTTTCGAGTTTTAATAGTGCACTTGCACCGTTGCACTTCGCTATCGTCGACTTCAATCAGCACTTTATCTGTTTCGGTATGTCTTCCGCGCCTCCGGTGAAATTTATGCAAACCATGTATAATAACAACACTGTGCATGTATCCTATAATAATAACACCATATCTCATCTTGATTTAGCTGAATGAAGTGTTTTTAGGTAATATTACAATTTAGGTATACTATGACTCCCTCCCGTTTCTCTAAATATAAATTTTAACTTTTCTCGAATAATTTTTTATACAATATTAATAAATCTGTAATAATTTCATCTAAATTTTAAAATAAATGGTAATTAAATTTTATTAATTACAGATTACAAAGTCTCGATCTCTATATTTAAATAAGAAGGGCTGTTAAATTATGAACTCAAACTGCCACAGGTCGCTCTCTAATTAATGTTAATTAAATTGCCTTTGATTAAAATCTTTAGGGACAAGTTTCTTAAATTAAAACTCAAATTATTTGATAAATTTTGTTTCCTTCGTGAAAATTATTAAAATAAACTTACTTGTTTTGGCTTGAAACTCAGTGTCATCAGTGTCGGTAAAAAACCATGTCTGAAAATAAGTAAATAGGTTTGTTATTAAAAAATCTCATTTTATTTGTTACAACAAAAATTTAAAACTCAATTAATTAAATTAGTGGGCTACCTTCTGAAACCAGATTTCTTGCTAGATTAAAAAAAAAAGCTTTTTGGAGGCCAGTAACGAACATTTCATCGTGTTTTTAAAATTCTATACTCTTTAAAAAAAAATGTATCGGGAATTTTTTCCTTTAGAGACCCTTAAAACTTCTTTATTTAATACATAACTTTTGTAAGATCATAATGGCAAAGTTTCGTTCTCTTCAGTTTAAAAAAAACTTTTACTCTCGACATCGTGCCGTGTAAGGAACTTAGGTGTAAAGTTAACATCCCCTAAGTGGCCCACAATGGGTCTTTGAATCCCTTAATAATAAATTTATTATAATTGCTGTGGTGGTTTACCATCGGCACCCGTGGGAGTAATTCTATAACTTTTGTTCTGCTTGATACACATCGCTCGGGCCTGTATTTAAATTCTGGCTGAAGTTGAGCGACATACCAAGGGCGTATCAGCTGAATAGATAAAAAGAAAGTTTCAGCAATTAATGCCAATTTTTTTTATTTCGTGAAAAGTATTGGCAAAGGTGTTTTTAAAATTGTGTAGATTTCTGTATAAATGTGTAAAAATAATATTTTTTTAAGAGTATATTATATATTACCGCATGTAAAATTAACCCCACATTTTGCCATCGCTATATAAGAATATTATGGAAAATTTAATAATAAAACTGTACAACAAATATTGTCACTAGTTTATTGTGTCATTATTCAAGTTAGTTTTTTTCTATTTTTTATGCATATTTTTTAATGTCGGCAACTCGCCGAATACCTACTACGTTTGGTAAATTCATAAAAATGTAGGTAGTCCCAGCAGCGGCGCCAGGATTTTTGGGATGGGTGGGCACAAGTGGGCCCGATAATTTTTAAGTAGGCACTACCCCACATAGAAAGTGACTTCTAAAAAAAAAAAAAAGTCGCCACCTCCCTTCACACTCTTATTACGCTATACGCGGAGCCGAACAAAACTTCCCTCTTCTCCAAAGTGACGTCAAAAAAAAAAGTCAATATCACTACTTTTTTTATCAAAGCTTTTCTAGCGAGGTTTCTCTTCCCCCCGGAAATTCCACTACAAAACCGAATCCATCAATTTTGGGGGGGCACCAGGGTGGGCACTCGTGTTTCTAGGGTGGGCCAGTGCCCACCCTGGCGCCGCCACTGGGTAGTCCTCTACAATGAGAACGTAGAAAAACAGAATTTGAGATATATATTTTAACCCTTAATTTTGTGCATTCACAATTAATAGATTCGATTGTCATCAATATTTTTTTCGTCAGTTAACAATTACCGCTGCCAAGACTCTCCTAAGTGTTCCCCTTTCTCCTCCTTTGGGGACAGAATATCTTCTTATATAAATAAAATTTCATTATCATTTTTACGGATATCGTTCTACCTACCCATTTCGCCCACACTGGCTACTGTTAATAAATTCTCCCATAATCACGACACGCAGCATATTGTTCCGCTACCTTGAGCACATTCAAGGGGAGCGTTCCTCTTTTGCAATCATTTATTTGAGCAGGACGGGGGGAGAGTGCCGGCCTAATGCGTTCCCACGGGTAACACGCGTTTAGCATGCGTCATTATCCTATAAGCCATTATCTTGGAAATAATAGGAGCTGTTTGCCATAACTATAGTTGACGCACGAGGACTACTTGATATTTGATTTTCATGTCACTGGCTTATTTATATATATTTAATTTAATACAAGAAAATTATCTCTGCTCTATCTCGTAATATTATTATGTGTTTACAGAGCACAATTTCAATTTGGTATTACTTTCATAATAAACAAATAGATATTTGAAATAAATTCTGATGCTCTAAACTCTAAACGATAAATAAACTATTTTATTCTAATAAAATCCTAACATGCTTTACAATGTGTTTCAATATTAACCACGTAACATTATTTGCATTGTTAATGACCTTGTAATTTCAAATAGTTTTAAGAGCACAATGACACTGTCATTGTATCCGTTTTTTGCTAAATATTCACACAGTGTAGCGGCTAAATTTATGCGGTACAAACAAAATTTACGACATTTTTTCATGTCCATTCATTAAAACACCAGTGTTAAAAACGTGTTTTGTGAAGCACCGACTTGATAATTACTGGTTAATAGTTTTTAAAGTGAATACAAATTTTATTACCTATAAAATACGTAAAAACATGGTATAACGAAAATTAACTAGGTTTTACCCAATCAAAATATCTACCTAAAGGTACATATTTTTTATGCTGTCAACACAGGCAAATGTTAAAAAATCAAGAATCAAAGATATTTTAAATTATATAAAACCATAAAAATGTAGTAAAAAAGTGATAAAATTAAATTATTCTTAGATTTTATCTATGATACCGTTATTTTTTCTGTAAAATGGAAGAAGTAATTTTCCACTACGTAGTGATAAAAAGGTTGTCACCTCATCACCACAGCCACCGCACTATCTATACACCTCCTCCTCTACTAGAGGTGGACACCTATCGATAGTGTTATAAAAACTATCGCTATCGTAATATCAATAGTATTTGACCGTATTCTATCGATAGCAAGTTAGCACTAAGTTGTAAAAGGTTTTAGGGGGCAAGAACGGTAATTTTGGGACATAAATAGTGACGGTAGGCACGTTTTTTTTAGAAGTCATTTTGAATTGGTGGACAGAAACTTTTTTTTTTTGAAGCTAGTTTTGACCGAGAAAATAGTTTTTTTTTTCTAAAAGTGCCTGTTTTGGGGACCAAAAACTATCGATGGTACTATCGATAGTTTTTGACTTTTAATATCGATATATCGAACCCTACCCGCTATCGATAGTTCTTCGCCTCTACCTGCTACTAAATGGCTTGATCCGAAGCATATCCAAGTGATATCAGCTCCATAATATCTTCCCTACCTTCGCTTTGCACATTTGTATGATTCCCCTCAATGGTGGGGATTGACTTGTTTATATCAAACATCAAACTGAAGTTCGTAAGTAATCTGGAGAGTTGGAGAGTGTTAAAACAAAGTCCGCTGAATGAATATCTTTGCCTCCTTAACTTTTTCGTCCGAGAATGTTACTGTTACAGGGACACACAATCTGGAGCTAATACGAAAATATCGCTGGTTGAAAATAAAAATGTCTAATGCGTGATTTTGTAATTTCCGAAGAATTAATATATTAAAGACCCAATGCAAAATTTCAATCACATTTTATTTTTCTAAAAAATTTAAAAGGTTTTTTTTGTTGCTGGAAATGTTTAGGTACTTTTTTTCAACAAGTGATGCTTTCATCCATTCCATTTATCATTGAAACGAAAAAAAAATGCACATTTTGCATTTGGACCCTTTAATTGCTGTTGAAGTTAAAGAATAGAGTAAAGCAATAGAAACCATTTTATAAGAATGAAAGGAAGATGAAATTGTTATTGTCAAAAAATGTATGACATTTATGTTCACAACCACAACCTATTTTTAAAAAGGGTTAAGTTAAAAACCCTCTAATTAATATACCCTAACTTCTTAAGTCATTACCACTGTTCTGTGAAATGTCATGTGCTTACACAAGTGTTTCAAGTAGACTATGCTCAAGAGATCTTTCTCAAGAACTTGCATGTGTTAATGTTAATTATTTGTTCAGCAGGCCATGGCTAGACTCAAGAAGGTCGTGCCGCCACTCGGATGCCTGTTTTTAGGGTGGAGCGAATGAAGTGTTAAAGGAAAAACAACCACTTAAAAATTAAATAATGAACTGCTTTTTGCCACTGCAATTTTACTTTTTTTTATTATTAAAATTCTAAAAAAAATAGTTTCTGGTTTTGTTGTTGTACCTTGCAAATAACTTAGTTTATGGCTACAGAAAAAAACAGTTCATAGTGCCAAAGAAAATAATTAATTTAAAATAAATGTTTAAATAATTCAAAAAAAATAAAAAAATATACACCTCAGTTCTTTCTTCTAGTTTCTCATAAGAAAATATAAATGGCTGTTTACAGTTAACATTTTGCAAGTCAAATCTCCCTTTGTGTTCCCGCAATTTAGTTACATTGTTATACAACATTTTTCATTTAATTTACATCAATTTAATGACAAGGCTGAATTAAAGAAGTCATTTAACTCGAATTTCCGGTAACATGAAATAAATGGCCAGGTTACCGTTCACGATATGGCTGACACAACAAAAAAATTATTGTAGTAGCAATAAAGAAATATTCTTCAGTTGCTAATTTTTCATTAAAAAATGTATTCAATTTTATTTATTTATTCATTTTTCCTTCTCAAAAAATTCAGAATTTGACTCATGGTAGGCTGAGCTTCTGCAATTTTAAGGTTCTAACAAATTCGTGTTAGTAGATTTTATTCTATTCCCCAGTGGTGGCTAGTGGACATTCAGTATGGAAGGGCGCAGATAATTGGGAGTATGCGGAAATATTCTAATTTCGAAGTCTAAAATGCATGACTTAAAAATGCATATCAAAAAAGTTAGCCAGGACAAATGTTTCTCAGTAAATTTCCTATATCCAGTTATTTTTTGCATAACTATTTTTAGAAAAATGACGGGTTAAAAAAAATCATAATTGAAAAAAAAAATTTTTAATCCAATTTGATTTGATATAAAACAGATTTTTTTGATTTAAAACAGATTTTTTAATAACATAAGCTTTTGCCCTTATTTCATGATTTTTATGTTTATGCAATTCTTTATTGTAAATTAGATAATATTTTTCAAACAGGATCACCACTTCTTGTGAAAAAAAAAATTCTAAAAAATTTAACAAAAAAAGTATTAACAATACTATTATTAACACCATCTTATACGACCACAAAAGACGCGAAGCTGTACATCACCATGCATTATAGTAATACTGAGCCATTAATTAGGCAATCCTTAAAAACATGAAACATAATAAGTAGATCAATGCATTTTTTAATAGAAATTTCATTTTTGATTTAAATCATTTGGTTTAAATGAACCCAACCTGGCGGGTAAAGGTTCTATTTTCGGTTTTTTGTTCACTAACTTCTTACTAACTAACTTAGATCGGGTAACGGTCTGCCAATTTCTTAATTTTTATGTGGTCTTCCAGGGGAAATATTTAAAAAAGGCATTTAATAATATAAGGCCGATGTCGCTAATATTACCCAAACGTTAAGACAACGATGCCGCAAACATTTTGCGGCCTGTGAATTATATCAGTTATCGCAAAGATCGGAGAGTTGAAAAGAAAGTTGAAGGCGGTGGTGCCAATCCTCCCGATTTATCGGTTGTTCTACTGAATTTATTTATTGTCTCCTGATGAAACAAAATTAGAGAAAAAAATATTTTTTCCGTTTTTTCTTAATAAAAAAAAATGCATAACAAAAATGTGGACAATGAAATTAAATATTCTTTATCGATAAACGATAATAAAAATAATTATAAATCATTAAAATGCAGACACGTGCACCTTGCCTGGCTGTCCATTAATAATCCGACAATCAAACCGCATTCTGCCCTTTAGCTGTTATTTGATACCTTTTGAAAATTCTGATATTTTACAGACACGCATTTATGGTGTCCAGTTTCTCAATATTGATGGACATTTTTAGGAGATTCTTTGTATACAATATTTATAAGTATACATTTTTTAAATGTGTAGTTTCATTTTCTGTTTATTGAAGTTTTTTACTCGGAATTTTAGTATTTGAAGAGTGATGAAAATTCCAAACGTTCTGAAAACGAACTGAAAAACAATTTCGATTTTTTTTCTGCATGAAAATAACTTTGCCACGCCCACATAGATACCACCTTTCCATTGATGAAAAAAAAACTTAAAAAATCAAAAAAAAAGAAGCTTCCAATGTGCTCACATAGAACCATTTGAGGTCCCGCATCTCTAACATTTACACCGACGCCATCTTTGGTGTGGCACCAAACCTACTAAAGACTAGCAGCAGATATTTAAACAATACCAGGTGTGTTTCTTTAATCGTTTATTTACCCAGTTTAAAGCACTTATTGAAATATTATTTTAAAAACTAATGTACTTTTGTATAGTCATTAATATTTTTAAATACCTATATAGACCTTAAAAGGTTATTAAAACATCAGAACCAACCCTAAAATATACTATAAAAACACTTTTATTGCCTCCATTTCCTTACCGAAAAAACATATTTTATAATCTTTTTGTTTGTATAACTGCTTCCACTTTTACATGGTCTTTACTTACGGCGAATGAAAAATATTTTTTAAATAAATAATCTAAATTTTAAAATGTATAAAAGATGGCTAAACGAAGTTGATTGTAGTCCACAAAAATACAAGTAAATCTACCTACAAAAAACTCAATGTTTTATGTTCAATACTTAGTTTATTAGTGTCTGTTTAAAGGTTGGAGACAATGACGTTTCTTGAACGGCAGTAGAGTTTTGGACTTGCATTGTCTTTATTTGTTTAGAATCACTACGTTTCAACTGGTAAGCATCTCCAGTCGTCTTCAGGTGAATACTGAATAAGTACGGTAACTACAGCTCTATTTATACTAGGCAGGTGCTGTGACGCATGACTAGTGGGTGGAGTCATGCGTGTTGCTAGGTGATGATGCATAACTGGATGAGTCATGCTCGATGACGTCATGATCGATGACGTCATGCTCGATGAAGTCATGCTCGATGACGCCATGCTCGATGAATCATGCGTCTAACTCTTGGGTGGTCTTATTCTAAGATTACATTTACTTAACAAGGGTTTCCAGACGTTTCTCATGTCTAATGAAGGCTTACTAAAGCAACCTGGATTTTGGTGTATGGTCGCAGCTTCCTTAAACTTCCTATTCCTCCAGTGCGGTTCTTTTTGCAGGATTTCCGCTTTTGTCCACATGATATGATGGCCGTGCGTCCAGGCGTGGTCAGCTGCACCTGATTTTTCCGTCTCTCCTTTTTGGGTGTTATTTCTATGTTCTTTAATCCTTACTTCTAGTGGTCTTAGTGTCTCACCAATGTAAGATTGGCCGCATTCGCAGGGGATCTGGTAGACACAATTTTTCTTGTCTTTCTGGCTTGCTGGTTTCGTCTTCGTTAGGTGGCTTCTTAAGAGCTTCTCTAGAGCTGAATACTGTGTTGATGTTGTATCGGTGTCCTAGTCTTCTTATTTTCTCGGATACTCCTTTGACATACGGAATATTGAGTATTGGTTGTATCTCTTTCTCTGCTTTACGGGTGTTTGGCCGATTCTTGCGATTTTCCAATATTGTGTCAATCAATTTCATGGGGTAGCCATTCTTGTTGAGGTCGGTCTTGATGTGGTTAGTTTCTCTTTTGAGAGCTTCGTTTGAGTTGCAGAGAGTAATTGCTCTATCCACCAGGTTTCTTACTATGCCATGTTTTGTGTTGTTTGAGTGGTTTGATGTATAATTGAGATATTGCCCTGTATGTGTAGGTTTTCTGTACACTGAGGTTAGGAAGGTGTTGCCATTTTTCTCTACGTTGACGTCTAGAAAAGGTAATTGGTTGTTCTCTTCTTTCTCCATGGTGAATTTAATTGTCGGTGCAAAGTTATTAATGTGATGTAAGAATTCTCTGAGTTTGTCCTCGTTTCCGTTCCAAATAATGAAGGTGTCATCCACATATCTTAGCCATATTTTTGGTTTCTTCTTTGCTTGTTTTATTGCTTCGGATTCAAACCATTCCATATAAATGTTGGCGATTATGGGCGAGAGAGATGAGCCCATTGGTAGTCCGTCTTCTTGGCTAAAGAATCTGTCTTTTTCTTGAAAATAATAATTGTTAAGGCAGCATTCCAATAGTTCCATGATGGCATTTGTAGGTAGCGGTGTTCTTTCTTGTAGGGTCAGGTCTTCCTCAAGTCTGCTCCTGATGACCTTAAGTGCGTCTTTTATAGGGACGTTGGTGTAAAGACTTTCGACGTCAAAGCTGACCAGTTGGTCTCCTGGTTGTACTTCCTTTTCTCCTATTATTTGTGCAAAGTGTTGCGAGTTCTTTACAACAACGCAACCCCATAATCAAAGAACTATCGTCAACATTTCATCTAGAGAATTAACACCCATAGAAGAATCCCTAATGGCTAAGGGTCTAAACTTTACTATTGCTCCAAAAGAGATACCAATATTGGACATTATTAGCGCCGTCGACTCAACAACCATAGGAGAAACACAAGCGGAAGAATTTAGATGGAAGGTTAGAAATATTCTAGAAAAATCAAGGCCTCCAAAACGAAACATCGGTAAGGAAGAAACAATCGCTCTCACAAAACTTCGTAAGGATCCTAATATCAAGATTCTACCAGCCGACAAAGGAAACGCAACTGTCATCATGGATGTTCAGACATACGACCAAAAAATCGAGGAAGTTGTGCAAAAAGGAAACTACACCCTTATTTCCAAAGATCCGACCGGCACAATCGAGGGAAGAGTCTACCGAACACTCAAGAAATTTGAGCGGTACATACCAGAAAAGACGCGGAGACGCCTGACACCGCACCACAGTAAACCACCACACCTCTATGACCTACCAAAAATACACAAACATAACATGCCTCTGAGACCAATTACAAGCTCCCGTAACTCCCCTACATATGAACTAGGTAAATTTTTACTTCCCCTACTCCAACCACTTCAAGGAAACAGTACGTCATTTGTAAAGAACTCGCAACACTTTGCACAAATAATAGGAGAAAAGGAAGTACAACCAGGAGACCAACTGGTCAGCATTGACGTCGAAAGTCTTTACACCAACGTCCCTATAAAAGACGCACTTAAGGTCATCAGGAGCAGACTTGAGGAAGACCTGACCCTACAAGAAAGAACACCGCTACCTACAAATGCCATCATGGAACTATTGGAATGCTGCCTTAACAATTCTTATTTTCAAGAAAAAGACAGATTCTTTAGCCAAGAAGACGGACTACCAATGGGCTCATCTCTCTCGCCCATAATCGCCAACATTTATATGGAATGGTTTGAATCCGAAGCAATAAAACAAGCAAAGAAGAAACCAAAAATATGGCTAAGATATGTGGATGACACCTTCATTATTTGGAACGGAAACGAGGACGAACTCAGAGAATTCTTACATCACATTAATAACTTTGCACCGACAATTAAATTTACCATGGAGAAAGAAGAGAACAACCAATTACCTTTTCTAGACGTCAACGTAGAGAAAAATGGCAACACCTTCCTAACCTCAGTGTACAGAAAACCTACACATACAGGGCAATATCTCAATTATACATCAAACCACTCAAACAACACAAAACATGGCATAGTAAGAAACCTGGTGGATAGAGCAATTACTCTCTGCAACTCAAACGAAGCTCTCAAAAGAGAAACTAACCACATCAAGACCGACCTCAACAAGAATGGCTACCCCATGAAATTGATTGACACAATATTGGAAAATCGCAAGAATTGGCCAAACACCCGTAAAGCAGAGAAAGAGATACAACCAATACTCAATATTCCGTATGTCAAAGGAGTATCCGAGAAAATAAGAAGACTAGGACAACGATACAACATCAACACAGTATTCAGCTCTAGAGACACTTTAAGAAGCCACCTAACGAAGACGAAACCAGCAAGCCAGAAAGACAAGAAAAATTGTGTCTACCAGATCCCCTGCGAATGCGGCCAATCTTACATTGGTGAGACACTAAGACCACTAGAAGTAAGGATTAAAGAACATAGAAATAACACCCAAAAAGGAGAGACGGAAAAATCAGGTGCAGCTGACCACGCCTGGACGCACGGCCATCATATCATGTGGACAAAAGCGGAAATCCTGCAAAAAGAACCGCACTGGAGGAAGAGGAAGTTTAAGGAAGCTGCGACCATACACCAAAATCCAGGTTGCTTTAGTAAGCCTTCATTAGACATGAGAAACGTCTGGAAACCCTTGTTAAGTAAATGTAATCTTAGAATAAGACCACCCAAGAGTTAGACGCATGATTCATCGAGCATGGCGTCATCGAGCATGACTTCATCGAGCATGACGTCATCGATCATGACGTCATCGAGCATGACTCATCCAGTTATGCATCATCACCTAGCAACACGCATGACTCCACCCACTAGTCATGCGTCACAGCACCTGCCTAGTATAAATAGAGCTGTAGTTACCGTACTTATTCAGTATTCACCTGAAGACGACTGGAGATGCTTACCAGTTGAAACGTAGTGATTCTAAACAAATAAAGACAATGCAAGTCCAAAACTCTACTGCCGTTCAACTTTATTATGTATATTCTGTTATTTTAAGTTGTTAAAGAGAATAATAAAATTAAACGTTAATGATTTGAAGAGTTTTGTAACTTTGCAGTAATATCTTTCTTAATTCCTTTAAAACAGTTGTTGTTTAGACCAAAACAAAAACTCTTAGAAAATCCTCTTCAAAGACTGCGTGGGGGTTTTAGTATAAATCAGCTTAATGAAGTACGAACAAGAAGAAAATTAAAAGAAGTAGATGTTTAACGTTAATATTTGGCAAAAGTATTTGTATAAGTTGTTAACCAAAGCTTTTCTTCAAAGTTTTGAAGTGATTTGTTATGGATATAATTCCTGTAAATAGTACTTATTTAGTTATTGTTATTTACTGTTTGTAAAGTTGAATTAAACTGTTTTATAAGCCTGTTTGAGTGTTTCGTTTATTTTGTTAAATATTTGGTGACATTTTAGCTTCTTTAAAATATGACCTGAAAAATCGGATTAAAAAAACGGGATAAGTTATGGTAAGTAAGCGGCACAAATACAACATTATTGATTACATTTATTTAGCAAAAAAATGCCGCCTTTTTGTGAACAAGAAGCGATAGAATATTGGATCTTTATGTTTTGTACAGCTATCAAACAAAGTAATAATTTCATAATTTATTATATGTTCAACTGAATTTGTATAAAAGAATAAAAGTTAATTTTTCATAAAAAATATGATTACCGAAATTTATAAATAAAAATTTGACCGTAAAATACTATAAAAATAGTAGAATAAATAATATGCTGAATGATAGAATAGTTTTGGACTTGCATTGTTTTTAATTTGTTTTACATCACAACGTTTCAACTGGTAAGTATCTCCAGTCGTCTTCAGGTGAATACTAAATAAGTAAAGTAACTACAGCTCTATTTATACTAGCTAGATGTACTGGAGCATGACTGAGATGGGTGCAGTCATGCGTTTAATTCTGTGCGGTATTTTGAGTTTACATCTACTTAACAAAGGTTTCCAGATATTTCTTATATCTAGTGAGGGCTTACTAAAACAATCTGGGTTCTAGTATATGATAGCAGCTTCCTTGAACTTCCTCTTCCTCCAATGTGGTTCTTTGTGCAGGATTCGAGCTTCTGTCCACTTAATGTGATGACCGTGTGTCCAGGCATGGTCAGATGCCCCTGATTTTTCGGTTTCTCCTTTAAGCGTGTTGTTTCTGTGTTCCTTGACCCTAGTTTCAAGTGGCCTTAGAGTCTCACCAATGTAGGATCTGCCACATTCGCAGGGAATCTGATAGACACAGTTTTTCCTATCTTTTTGACTTGTTGGTTTCGTCTTCGTCAGGTGGCTTCTTAAAGTGTCTTTTGAGCTGAATACCGTATTAATGTTGTATCGTTGTCCTAGTCTTCTAATTCTCTCAGATACTCCTTTGACATACGGAATGTTGAGTGTTGATTGTGACTCTACTGGCTTCTTTTGTGTATTTGACCGATTCTTGCGATTTTCCATTAGTTTATCAACTAGATGCCCGGGGTAGCCATTTTTGTTGAGGTCGGTCTTGATGTAGTTAGTTTCCTGTTTGAGGGCTTCATTTGAATTACAGATGGTAATTGCTCTATCCAAAAGCGTTCTTACTATGCCATGTTTTGTGCTATTTGAGTGATTTGAGGTGTAATTCAAATATTGACCTGTATGCGTGGGTTTTCTGTACACTGAAGTATGGATGGTGTTGCCATTTTTCTTCACGTTTACATCCAGGAAAGGTAATTGACTGTTTTCTTTTCTCTCCATGGTAAATTTGATTGTCGGCGCCAGGCTGTTAATGTGGTATAGGAATTCCTTAAGTATAGGAATTCCTTGAGTTCGTCATCGTTTCCATTCCAAATAATGAAGGTGTCGTCCACATATCTCAGCCATGTTTTTGGTTTCTTTTTTGCTTGTTTTATTGCTTCGGATTCAAACCATTCCATGTAAATGTTGGCGATTATTGGTGAGAGAGATGAGCCCATCGGTAGTCCGTCCACTTGGCTGAAAAACCTATCTTTTTCCTGAAAGTAAGAATTATTCAGGCAGCATTCTAATAGTTCCATGATGGCCTTGATAGGTAGCAGTGTTCTTTCTTGTAGTGTCTGGTCTTCCTCAAATCTGCTTTTAATAACCTTTAGTGCATCTTTTACAGGGACGTTAGTGTAGAGACTTACGACGTCAAAACTGACAAGTTGATCTTCTGGTTGTACTTTCATCCCGCCAATAAGTTGTACGAAGTGTTGAGAATTTTTCACAAATGATGTGCTATTTCCTTGGAGTGGTTGTAGTAGGGGTAGTAAGAATTTCGCAAGTTCGTAGGTAGGAGAGTTTCGAGAGCTCGTTATGGGTCTGAGAGGCATGTTCTGTTTATGTATCTTCGGCAAGCCATAGAGGTGTGGAGGCTTACTGTGATGTGGTGTCAGGCGTCTTCGTGTCTTTTCTGGTATGTATTGGTCAAATTTCTTGAGTGTTCGGTAGACTCTTCCTTCAATGGTGGAGGTAGGATCCTTGGACATGGGGGTGTAGTTTCCTTTCTGCAGAACTTCTTCGATTTTTTGATCGTAGGTCTGAACATCCATAATGACGGTTGCATTTCCTTTATCGGCTGGAAGAATCTTGATATTCGGATCTTTATGTAGTTTTGCAAGCGATATTGTTTCTTACTTACTAATATTTTGTTTTGGGGGTCTTGATTTTTCTAGAACCTCTCTAACCTTCCATCTGAATTATTCCGCTTGTGTTTCTCCTATGTTTGTTGAGTGTTTACTACCCCTACTTCAACCACTCCAAGGAAATAGCACATCATTTGTGAAAAATTCTCAACACTTCGTACAACTTATTGGCGGGATGAAAGTACAACCAGAAGATCAACTTGTCAGTTTTGACGTCGTAAGTCTCTACACTAACGTCCCTGTAAAAGATGCACTAAAGGTTATTAAAAGCAGATTTGAGGAAGACCAGACACTACAAGAAAGAACACTGCTACCTATCAAGGCCATCATGGAACTATTAGAATGCTGCCTGAATAATTCTTACTTTCAGGAAAAAGATAGGTTTTTCAGCCAAGTGGACGGACTACCGATGGGCTCATCTCTCTCACCAATAATCGCCAACATTTACATGGAATGGTTTGAATCCGAAGCAATAAAACAAGCAAAAAAGAAACCAAAAACATGGCTGAGATATGTGGACGACACCTTCATTATTTGGAATGGAAACGATGACGAACTCAAGGAATTCCTATACCACATTAACAGCCTGGCGCCGACAATCAAATTTACCATGGAGAGAGAAGAAAACAGTCAATTACCTTTCCTGGATGTAAACGTAAAGAAAAATGGCAACACCATCCATACTTCAGTGTACAGAAAACCCACGCATACAGGTCAATATTTGAATTACACCTCAAATCACTCAAATAGCACAAAACATGGCATAGTAAGAACGCTTGTGGATAGAGCAATTACCATCTGTAATTCAAATGAAGCCCTCTAACAGGAAACTAACTACATCAAGACCGACCTCAACAAAAATGGCTACCCCGGGCATCTAGTTGATAAACTAATGGAAAATCGCAAGAATCGGTCAAATACACAAAAGAAGCCAGTAGAGTCACAATCAACACTCAACATTCCGTATGTCAAAGGAGTATCTGAGAGAATTAGAAGACTAGGACAACGATACAACATTAATACGGTATTCAGCTCAAAAGACACTTTAAGAAGCCACCTGACGAAGACGAAACCAACAAGTCAAAAAGATAGGAAAAACTGTGTCTATCAGATTCCCTGCGAATGTGGCAGATCCTACATTGGTGAGACTCTAAGGCCACTTGAAACTAGGGTCAAGGAACACAGAAACAACACGCTTAAAGGAGAAACCGAAAAATCAGGGGCAGCTGACCATGCCTGGACACACGGTCATCACATTAAGTGGACAGAAGCTCGAATCCTGCACAAAGAACCACATTGGAGGAAGAGGAAGTTCAAGGAAGCTGCTATCATATACCAGAACCCAGATTGTTTTAGTAAGCCCTCACTAGATATAAGAAATATCTGGAAACCTTTGTTAAGTAGATGTAAACTTAAAATACCGCACAAGAATTAAACGCATGACTGCACCCATCTCAGTCATGCTCCAGTACATCTAGCTAGTATAAATAGAGCTGTAGTTACTTTACTTATTTAGTATTCACCTGAAGACGACTGGAGATACTTACCAGTTGAAACGTTGTGATGTAAAACAAATTAAAAACAATGCAAGTCCAAAACTATTCTATCATTCAAGAAACATCATTGTCTCCAACCTTTAAACAGACAAATAATATGCTATTAGTAATATTTGACTCAATACTTTTTGTTACAATTTTACTTGCAGTAGTATTGGGTGAGGACGATTTTGAGCTAATTCTTTTTAATGTGATATATAAATTGAACAAAACAAGCGAAGCCGTATTGGCGCTTCGGCTATTAGCGAGTTTTGCAAGGTGATATTAATTAACTTCTTAAACCAATGAGGAGCGGAAAATAGGCTTTGAAAGCCAATAGAATATTAATATTAGAGTAAATTAGATAAAGAACTATCGTCAACATTTCATCTAGAGAATTAACACCCATAGAAGAATCCCTAATGGCTAAGGGTCTAAACTTTACTATTGCTCCAAAAGAGATACCAATATTGGACATTATTAGCGCCGTCGACTCAACAACCATAGGAGAAACACAAGCGGAAGAATTTAGATGGAAGGTTAGAAATATTCTAGAAAAATCAAGGCCTCCAAAACGAAACATCGGTAAGGAAGAAACAATCGCTCTCACAAAACTTCGTAAGGATCCTAATATCAAGATTCTACCAGCCGACAAAGGAAACGCTACTGTCATCATGGATGTTCAGACATACGACCAAAAAATCGAGGAAGTTGTGCAAAAAGGAAACTACACCCTTATTTCCAAAGATCCGACCGGCACAATCGAGGGAAGAGTCTACCGAACACTCAAGAAATTTGAGCGGTACATACCAGAAAAGACGCGGAGACGCCTGACACCGCACCACAGTAAACCACCACACCTCTATGACCTACCAAAAATACACAAACATAACATGCCTCTGAGACCAATTACAAGCTCCCGTAACTCCCCTACATATGAACTAGGTAAATTTTTACTTCCCCTACTCCAACCACTTCAAGGAAACAGTACGTCATTTGTAAAGAACTCGCAACACTTTGCACAAATAATAGGAGAAAAGGAAGTACAACCAGGAGACCAACTGGTCAGCTTTGACGTCGAAAGTCTTTACACCAACGTCCCTATAAAAGACGCACTTAAGGTCATCAGGAGCAGACTTGAGGAAGACCTGACCCTACAAGAAAGAACACCGCTACCTACAAATGCCATCATGGAACTATTGGAATGCTGCCTTAACAATTCTTATTTTCAAGAAAAAGACAGATTCTTTAGCCAAGAAGACGGACTACCAATGGGCTCATCTCTCTCGCCCATAATCGCCAACATTTATATGGAATGGTTTGAATCCGAAGCAATAAAACAAGCAAAGAAGAAACCAAAAATATGGCTAAGATATGTGGATGACACCTTCATTATTTGGAACGGAAACGAGGACGAACTCAGAGAATTCTTACATCACATTAATAACTTTGCACCGACAATTAAATTCACCATGGAGAAAGAAGAGAACAACCAATTACCTTTTCTAGACGTCAACGTAGAGAAAAATGGCAACACCTTCCTAACCTCAGTGTACAGAAAACCTACACATACAGGGCAATATCTCAATTATACATCAAACCACTCAAACAACACAAAACATGGCATAGTAAGAAACCTGGTGGATAGAGCAATTACTCTCTGCAACTCAAACGAAGCTCTCAAAAGAGAAACTAACCACATCAAGACCGACCTCAACTAGAATGGCTACCCCATGAAATTGATTGACACAATATTGGAAAATCGCAAGAATTGGCCAAACACCCGTAAAGCAGAGAAAGAGATACAACCAATACTCAATATTCCGTATGTCAAAGGAGTATCCGAGAAAATAAGAAGACTAGGACAACGATACAACATCAACACAGTATTCAGCTCTAGAGACACTTTAAGAAGCCACCTAACGAAGACGAAACCAGCAAGCCAGAAAGACAAGAAAAATTGTGTCTACCAGATCCCCTGCGAATGCGGCCAATCTTACATTGGTGAGACACTAAGACCACTAGAAGTAAGGATTAAAGAACATAGAAATAACACCCAAAAAGGAGAGACGGAAAAATCAGGTGCAGCTGACCACGCCTGGACGCACGGCCATCATATCATGTGGACAAAAGCGGAAATCCTGCAAAAAGAACCGCACTGGAGGAAGAGGAAGTTTAAGGAAGCTGCGACCATACACCAAAATCCAGGTCCACTTGGCTGAAAAACCTATCTTTTTCCTGAAAGTAAGAATTATTCAGGCAGCATTCTAATAGTTCCATGATGGCCTTGATAGGTAGCAGTGTTCTTTCTTGTAGTGTCTGGTCTTCCTCAAATCTGCTTTTAATAACCTTTAGTGCATCTTTTACAGGGACGTTAGTGTAGAGACTTACGACGTCAAAACTGACAAGTTGATCTTCTGGTTGTACTTTCATCCCGCCAATAAGTTGTACGAAGTGTTGAGAATTTTTCACAAATGATGTGCTATTTCCTTGGAGTGGTTGTAGTAGGGGTAGTAAGAATTTCGCAAGTTCGTAGGTAGGAGAGTTTCGAGAGCTCGTTATGGGTCTGAGAGGCATGTTCTGTTTATGTATCTTCGGCAAGCCATAGAGGTGTGGAGGCTTACTGTGATGTGGTGTCAGGCGTCTTCGTGTCTTTTCTGGTATGTATTGGTCAAATTTCTTGAGTGTTCGGTAGACTCTTCCTTCAATGGTGGAGGTAGGATCCTTGGACATGGGGGTGTAGTTTCCTTTCTGCAGAACTTCTTCGATTTTTTGATCGTAGGTCTGAACATCCATAATGACGGTTGCATTTCCTTTATCGGCTGGAAGAATCTTGATATTCGGATCTTTACGTAGTTTTGCAAGCGATATTGTTTCTTACTTACTAATATTTTGTTTTGGGGGTCTTGATTTTTCTAGAACCTCTCTAACCTTCCATCTGAATTATTCCGCTTGTGTTTCTCCTATGTTTGTTGAGTGTTTACTACCCCTACTTCAACCACTCCAAGGAAATAGCACATCATTTGTGAAAAATTCTCAACACTTCGTACAACTTATTGGCGGGATGAAAGTACAACCAGAAGATCAACTTGTCAGTTTTGACGTCGTAAGTCTCTACACTAACGTCCCTGTAAAAGATGCACTAAAGGTTATTAAAAGCAGATTTGAGGAAGACCAGACACTACAAGAAAGAACACTGCTACCTATCAAGGCCATCATGGAACTATTAGAATGCTGCCTGAATAATTCTTACTTTCAGGAAAAAGATAGGTTTTTCAGCCAAGTGGACGGACTACCGATGGGCTCATCTCTCTCACCAATAATCGCCAACATTTACATGGAATGGTTTGAATCCGAAGCAATAAAACAAGCAAAAAAGAAACCAAAAACATGGCTGAGATATGTGGACGACACCTTCATTATTTGGAATGGAAACGATGACGAACTCAAGGAATTCCTATACCACATTAACAGCCTGGCGCCGACAATCAAATTTACCATGGAGAGAGAAGAAAACAGTCAATTACCTTTCCTGGATGTAAACGGAAAGAAAAATGGCAACACCATCCATACTTCAGTGTACAGAAAACCCACGCATACAGGTCAATATTTGAATTACACCTCAAATCACTCAAATAGCACAAAACATGGCATAGTAAGAACGCTTGTGGATAGAGCAATTACCATCTGTAATTCAAATGAAGCCCTCTAACAGGAAACTAACTACATCAAGACCGACCTCAACAAAAATGGCTACCCCGGGCATCTAGTTGATAAACTAATGGAAAATCGCAAGAATCGGTCAAATACACAAAAGAAGCCAGTAGAGTCACAATCAACACTCAACATTCCGTATGTCAAAGGAGTATCTGAGAGAATTAGAAGACTAGGACAACGATACAACATTAATACGGTATTCAGCTCAAAAGACACTTTAAGAAGCCACCTGACGAAGACGAAACCAACAAGTCAAAAAGATAGGAAAAACTGTGTCTATCAGATTCCCTGCGAATGTGGCAGATCCTACATTGGTGAGACTCTAAGGCCACTTGAAACTAGGGTCAAGGAACACAGAAACAACACGCTTAAAGGAGAAACCGAAAAATCAGGGGCAGCTGACCATGCCTGGACACACGGTCATCACATTAAGTGGACAGAAGCTCGAATCCTGCACAAAGAACCACATTGGAGGAAGAGGAAGTTCAAGGAAGCTGCTATCATATGCCAGAACCCAGATTGTTTTAGTAAGCCCTCACTAGATATAAGAAATATCTGGAAACCTTTGTTAAGTAGATGTAAACTTAAAATACCGCACAAGAATTAAACGCATGACTGCACCCATCTCAGTCATGCTCCAGTACATCTAGCTAGTATAAATAGAGCTGTAGTTACTTTACTTATTTAGTATTCACCTGAAGACGACTGGAGATACTTACCAGTTGAAACGTTGTGATGTAAAACAAATTAAAAACAATGCAAGTCCAAAACTATTCTATCATTCAAGAAACATCATTGTCTCCAACCTTCAAACAGACAAATAATATGCTATTAGTAATATTTGACTCAATACTTTTTGTTACAATTTTACTTGCAGTAGTATTGGGTGAGGACGATTTTGAGCTAATTCTTTTTAATGTGATATATAAATTGAACAAAACAAGCGAAGCCGTATTGGCGCTTCGGCTATTAGCGAGTTTTGCAAGGTGATATTAATTAACTTCTTAAACCAATGAGGAGCGGAAAATAGGCTTTGAAAGCCAATAGAATATTAATATTAGAGTAAATTAGATAAAGCTTTCTTGTAGTCCACGTTGACTCTGACTTATTAATTCATTTTACTAACACAGCGGCTTCCTCTGGTATATTTTTTGCTAGAGTTTTTTTCAGAAGATGGAAATGTTACTTTACTCGTATATACTGTATATTTACAGAATCCCTGGCATGTAGTAACTTGTTCATTGAAATGTTTGACTTGTTCTGTTTGCATTTAGGTTAGGTACACATCATACATCGAACAGAAAATCCAAACGTGTTACTAGATAAAATTGTTAGGTAAGTAAACAAACGAAAACTTTATTAATATAATTTTGAATAAATTAGTTTGATCAAGAAGATTAGCTACATTTATGTTTTTGATTAGATATGCATTGGTGTAGGTATAAGTTTCGTTCAACTTTTTATTAAACTTCTCCTAAACACAACTGGGTGGGCGCATAGGTGAGCACGCGTTGTTTTAAGCTAGGCCAATGCCTACCCTACCCCCCTGGCGTAACCGCTGAAAAATTCTACTCGCTAAAATAAAATGTATATAAAATAATAATATAATATATTCATTAGTCTCAGACTAAAAAATACTTAATATGCAAAACTTTTACATTATCTTCTTTTAGTTTACTTTTCATTTTCTCTTTATTTATCCGGGTAATGGCTTTTCCTTTCCATCCTCCCTGTCGTTAAAACGACACTATTACACGGCGATTTTAAAATTACCTGCTCCGCACGTTTCAAAATGTCTACAAGGATATTTACCCGGACCTGCCTCAACAAACTTTTAGATGTAAACACTGATTAAGAAATCGGATACCAGAAATTTTATGGAGTTTGGGTTAAGCAAGCATGAAAGTTTGCTGAAAAATATTTGGTCGGAGGGTGAAATTTAAACCTACTTTTAAAAATAAATCACCGCGATATAGGGTCCATTTTTCATAGACAATGTATTAAATAATATTGGTATAGTACCTAACGAAACGAATTTTCCTAGAATTTTTTTTTTAAACTTATTTTTATTAGGGCTTGATGCTTGATACGATGAGACCAAAATATTTTATTTGTGTAAAAATCACTTTTTAAGTTTTTGTTAAATACATTTATTAACATAAGGTCCACATGTACATTTCTCATACTTAGGTCTGAGACTCTGTTACTGAGACCAGTGGCATTTGCCCCCTCTCATCTAACTTAAGTCACAATTTTTATGATAAACAAGTACACAACTATGGCGGCGCCAGAAAAATTGTAAGGGGTGGGCACAAGCAGAGCCGATATTTCTTCATACTTCAGAATTCTTAAAAAAGGTATCCCCTTCCTCAAAAACCTCTCCCCGATTACAAGTAACTAAAAACTACCCAAGCGCTGGACATAATACCCTAGACACAATTGTGTAGGCACCCTTAGTGTCAGGGTGGGCCAGTGCCCACCCTGACTTCCCCCTGGCATCGCCTTCCCTCCCACCAAAGTTGACAAAATAATAATTTTAAATATGCCATCACAATAATTATTAGTGCTGAATGTGAGTACACATCTTTTAAAACTAAAGTAACTGTATTTCACCATTAAAACTCAAGTGGGAAGCAAAAAAAAATGTCGCTCACGGAGTATCTTTCATCCACCTACATCTTCTAATTTGGAGGTTCAGTATCAGATTAATTTATTTTGTTACATTCGTTTGTTAAATCAAGTTTGTTTGTTGTTAATAAGCAAAAACTAATTTTCTTTATATGGATAGGCAGTAGATAATATTACTACATTATTTATTTATTTGCTTTTTCTAAACACACTTGTGAAATTTCTCTCAGTTCTGTAACCATCATTGTTTACCTTTGTATGTGCATTCAGTAAGTTTCTCACGAGTATTTCTTGAGACTTTTTATCAAAATCTAAATATTTACAGTAGCTAGTCTTAATCATTTTATGAAGATATTTATATACAGAATATCACATAGAACGACATAGTTATAAAATTGAAGGCATTTTCATTACTTTTAGTTTATAATAATGATGCTCAAAAGTATATTATGCATTTAATTTTCAACAAAATTATGTACTGTACTTTTAAAAAAAGGTATAATTTAATGAGGAATAAAAGCATTTAACAAAAAAATGTTCAACATAGCTGCACTAATGAATTATAAATACGTATTGTACAACTATTAGGCAATGTACTAATAATTACAAATTAAAAAGTAATTCGTACCTGTTTTTTGGCCAATTGGAACCATGTCCTTAAAATAATAGGCAACCTGCTACTATGGTAACTCCTGGTAGTTTTAACACTAATAAACACATCCTCGAGATTTGTAGCAGGTGGCCTGATTGTAGCAGTGGCCGAAGGCAGTTCCGTGGAAAAGGTAACTTCATAGACATCGTTAAGAGAAGGTTCCTGGGCGAGGGTCCGTTCATAAACGTGCGCTTTGGGGATTAGTTTGTGTTTTGATGGAACCTAAAAATAGATTTAATTCAAAAATCCAGAAAAACGCAGAATACAGTTTTAAATGAAGTAGAGTAGAGTAATTACATTAATTATAAGCCTTATTAGATCATGTTTCCTGCAACAGTACAAACATTCCAGCTAGTCGATTCAACATAATAATAAAGTGGTAATCATGTTCGTCGATGATCGACAAGGCAAGGCCTTTTTAAAAAATAACTACCTTACTTAACAATAGTTAAGGTTTTTTATTTCCTTTGGAAACGTAATTTAATTTAACCTGATGTGTAAAAAATTTAAATTGTGCTTTTAAAATTGCAACATGTGCGAGTATATTCACTGATTTCTTTATAAAATAGGTAGGTATTACTCTAAGAAGGATGTAGAAAGTTTATTACAACTTTAAAAGTCGCCTGGTTAGTCAAAGTCGAAATAGGCTTTAATGTCGTCGAGAAAGCTGTTAGAAATTTTATGTTTAACTAATAAAATACAATTATATTATTATCAAAATATTGTTTTACAGTACCTACTATAATAAGCATTTTCCAAAACATTTTAGAATTTAATATTTTTGAATAGGTATACCTAGTTTTCTATATTATATTAGGTACCTTTATAGGATAATAAAAAAAATAGAATCACAAACTAGGTATGTCTTTACGATTTAGGAGCATTCGACCAATATTTCTAAATTCTTAATACATGTATGTAGAGGACTTTGGGCAGAAATGGGGGAGGCCTATATCCAGCAGTGGATGCAAAGGGCTGATTGATGATGATGATGATGATGATGATGAATACATGTATATGTAAATTATTAACTTAGACCAAAAACATTGCGTTATAGTTTATCTTGGCCGTGATCCTGGCCATGTTCATTATTGGATTTTTAAAACTGTCTTAATTTGGGCTCTCCAAATATTGAAGAGTATCAGAAAGTTATTTGTATTAATAGTACATTGTATACCTAGTAGGAAAAACTAAACATTCCCGGACGACCGTAAAGATTGTATGTCGAGGCGCCATTCGAGACTGACAATACGGAGTCCAGGAATATGGCTTTTTCTACGAGGTATACATACTATTTTTCCGTAAATCGAAAATTATTATAAGGACATAACGTATTACAATTAACTTGTTAAAATTTTGAAATAAAATTTATTAACTTTATTCACAAATAAAGGATGCCATTAAATATTTGTGTTGTAACTATGGAAACACAGTAATATTGAATTGTCAAGCTTAACACATTTTAGTTTACAAGTAGCCATACAGAAATAATATTTCCTTACAATACAATAATAAATATTTCCTAAGTTATTTTCCGTTGCCTAGCAACGGCTAAGTGTAAGGAAATATTACCTTTTTCTTTAAGAAATGTTATCAAAAATGTCAATATTTCCGATCAATTTTCAGAAAAAGATATTACTTAATTTTTAATAGTTTTATAATACAAAGAACTTATTTTTAGGGTTTTCATTTTCATCTTTTTTTCGAATTCATTTTCTGTATTTCCCACGCTGATGAAAAAAAACTCAATAACTTGCTCAGTTTTTTTTTTGTAATTGGGGCTAAGACCGTAATTTAACACGGCAAGTTTAATAAGAATAATTTTGTAACAGAGGAAAAATGCTAAATATAATATAAACACCTATTCACTTTTCCAGGCGTTTAAAGTCTAAAATATCTTGAATATTCTAAATGTGCTAAGTTTATCTTTTTGTTTTAAAAAAGAAAGCTCCCCGCGGCAGTATTGCAGGTACAAGCGGGTATCAAATGTTGGAATGAAAAGAATTTCTTCACGTATTTAAATCGAGTTATTTTAATTTAAAGTATCCGTATATCTAAGCTTAACAGTGTTTATTTGGACACGTCTAATTACTTTTTATATTAAAAGATATATTTGGCGGCGAAGCAGGAATACATCCTAATAAATAAATTAAAGCCTGTAGGCGTAATTAGGATTTTTTTTAATATATGAGGTGCCCAAACAATGCGAGATTTAAAATGGAAATTAATTCGTTACGGTCAAACGAGAATTTAGAAAAAATGTTGTCGAAGATTTTGTGTTTTGTAAAGATAAAGTTAAATAATTTATTAAATGATGTTTAGAATATACAATTTTTTAAATAATTTTCCTGTAGAAATTACAGCTTCTAGAACCGTGAAAATTTTGTGTTCTGAAAAATTAACTTTTCAATGCAAATTATAATAATAGTCGTTAGATGGATACGACCGCGCTAAAATTTATCGTGTTAAATTTCGGTTCTTCTTGGCCAGAATTACAAAAAAAGTAAGTAAAGTATTGAGTTTTTTTTTTACTAATAGAAAAGTTATTTTAATGAAGAAAAAAATTTAAATAATTTGCTTGTATATGACACCCCTTTTATGAATGTAAAGATAAAAGGATAAAACTAAAATTTTTATACATATAAATGTAAAAATTTAATTAGGTATATATAGATTCGATCGTCTTTTCAGATACTTTCAACTTTTAGCGAACTAAGGCGGATATTTGCAGGTATTTGATCAGTATTCTAATTTGTCCATTCTCTATTTAAATTATATAATGTAAAATATTGATCATAGTTAATTCAAATCGCTATCTACTTTGTGTCAAAAATTTCAGCACTACAGGTATTGTAGTTATTTAAGCAGCACCAGCTCATATATTCTTTGAAAATTTATGAATATTTATTCATCTTCTGAGGAATTAAAAAATATAAATTTTACGGGATTAAAAAAGATTCCAATCAAATCAAACAATCAAAATTAAGTAACTGTAAACAAGTAAATTACCTCTGAAATGGCATTTCCTCCACTGTAATAATTGTGATAAACTAACAAGCCCATGTATACCAGAACAACCAAAACCAAAATCGTCTGCAACAGTTTTCTATATCGATGTCTAATGTGCATTTTCGTCGTCTCCTGGGTGAAAATAACCTCTTCACCCTTGTTCATTATTTAATTTCAACATTTGTACAAAGTTTCACGCGAAAGTTACCACGCCAACTCTTTAAATAGAACGAAAACACCTCAACAATCAATGTAAACAAAACATAGAGGTTAGAATTCTTCGTACTAGCTGGTAAACTTGCGAAGCCCGAGGTACTTCCAAACGGTACATAAACACGACTGGTCGGTTGTACCACAGCCATGTTTTCTGTTTATCGAAGTTGGCGGGCACCGGTGAGTTGCGCCGTTGCCATTGAGCGGGACATAAAAAGTCAAGGAGGGTTAGCGCTAGCAAATGAAGAGGATAAACGAAAGTTAAACCTTTGTGTAATAAAACTATTTTTGAAGGGACGAGATCCATTGTAAACGTATATTTTTATAGTAATTTTAATATAATATGCGTTCGATAAAATTTTTTAATTTTTGCGTTACAGTAAAAAAAAGTACATTTTTTCCATAACTTCTAAAGTATTATTTTGTAGACTGGCTAGTTGTAATTGTAACTTGTTTGTAATTGTAACTTGTAAAAGCCTTTTTAGAGACTGAAAAGTAAATTTAAAAAAATGACTTCTTGTATACCATGATGATAAAAAACTTTTTCACTTCACACCATTTGATTGGACATGATTTAAACAAAAAAAAATTACTATTAAAGGAAGTTTAGACCTTAAAAAAAACTGAGTTTTTTAAACCATAATATTTTTGAATTGTAGTGTGATATTAACCATGTTTTCTGTACAATGTAATAATCATTATATGTAACAGGAAGTTTTTAACAATATCCACAATAACAGGAACAGGCATAAATAAGACACTTTTTCAAGTAAAACAATGGCAATAAAAATTGCGGTTAGGGCGAAATATTTTATTGTAATTAGGAAAGATTAGTGACACTTTTGGATATTCATAGAGGCGACAAAATCCATCCCCCGTAAATCCGCCCTTGCTCCGCCACTGGACACGTTATTTTTTATTTATTGAAATACCTACCGAAAAATTAAATTTTTTCACAGAGCAATATTTTAAAGCCAAAACAAGAAAATCAAACAATAAATTCTTAGGTATAACAAAAACAAAATCGAATATGATTCTCTTTTTTAATCAAGATCAATATTTTTTTGCTTTTGGAATTTCATATCACGGAAATCTATTAGACTTTTAAAAACAAACGACAACATAGTGGTTTTAGGACCCCCACTTTTTCAAACGTGCGGAACTAGAATAGTTTGTGCTAGAGAGACCGCGAACCATCCATCCATCGCCCACGAGAAAGACAAAAGTACCTTAACAGTCGATATTTGAATTTTCTCGATATTAAGAATTTCGACTTTTTTTGCAGGTCTTCTAACATAAATGAAATATTTTTTTGGTTAGAAAGCGTTAAAAAGTCCCGTAGGGAAACAACTCTAGCAAATACCTACAACTCAAGGGCGTAAATAAGGGGGTTTTGAGGGACAGTAACCCCCCTCGATACGGCAATTTGCCTCGAAATAGTAGAGCCTATGGGAACAGTAAAAACATAATAAAATAATGCCAAAACAATATTATCCATTTTTTAAATTAACAATATTTTGAGTGTAGTCCATCTAATTCACTTTACCTTAACGCATCGGTTTGTTGTTTGTATTATGCGTTATTTTGGTGCTCCAAATAAACCTCACCCCACACACTGAACAAATTTAATTATGAAAAAGCGTCGCGTATCTTCTTAGATACCTTTTAATTACTTTTAAAATTTCTTGTTGTTTTTTCAATGCAAGCACTCTTTGTTTAGTTTTGGAATCATTTCTATTTCATATTTAAAAGTTTCTAAATGGGTATTCTTCAAATAAAAATTTTTATTATATGTTTATTTATTTATTAATATAATGGTATGTATGTTCTGTTTTGTTTTTAACTTTTATACAGGGTGATTCCTAAGTTGATACATCTGTTTTAGCTGTGTATAGAAGGCATTAAAATAAACAACATTTTCAAATACATTTTTTCAAAAAACGCAAAAATAAGGTACTAACATTCATTTATTCAAATACGGTCCTGCCTAACTTGCCCGTTGAATAACATTAAGAAAACTTCTGAGTGTAGGATAAGCCCGCAAGGAAAAGCGTTCTGCGTATAATCTCGAAGCACTTTGTCACACTCACAGTAAATTAGCACCTCATATCTACTAGTTCATTGATTTAAAATTTTACCATTTTCACGTGTCACAAATTTAAAATCAACTTGCTTCAGAAAAACACACCGCAGTAGATCGCCAAATAAATAACTTACCAGCGACCCGTAAACTGCATGACTAATAACCATTAATAAGACAAAAACAGCATAAAGTATATCAGGCTATGTTTGGATAGAAAGGAAAAACGGTGTATTTCAGTGTAACTGTTTATTTACTGACGCCACGGGGCGTTTTTCCTTTCTTCAGAACACAGTGTACAAACAACTCCACACATTTACTATGTTTGGATGACCAGGCCCGCACTTATTAGATTTTTTACTTCTGTATCTCGCCTATTTTTAAGTTTTTGAAAAAAGGTATTTGAAAATGTTGTTTATTTTAATGCCTTCTATACACAGCTAAAACAGAAGTATCAACTTAGGAATCACCATGGATATTCTTGTAAAGAAAAGTTATAGAGGTTCCTATGCGCTATGTTAATATTTTCTAGCTTTATTTTTTATACACTTATGTTCTTTAGAAAGAGTTTTATATTTCTATATTTATATAATTATAATGTTGATAAGAGGTAGTACCTGTATTTTTAATAAAATAGATATTTTTATGAAGGGTTATTGCCTATTCAACGTTTAATAAAATGAAGATCTTTTAAACCAATGATTAACTAATTATATTTAAATGCCAATTTATCCAAATTTGGGCGTGCTTCCGAAAATCTTCCTTTTTTTATAGAAAGCTGAAGCCTGGATCCTGTGTTTGAAAACATCTATCGACCGACTCGACATCGATATTGTGTGCCATTTAAAACCTCTGCCATGGAAGCCGTTTAGTTCGAATAACCGAGCAAATTAAATGAGCCCCAGACATGTGCCCTCAGGCACTTCGAGCTTGATGGTGCAAGATGCCGTAGCTGTCGAGTGCACGCGCCTCAAAGCGATGTGCCTGCCGTACGCCGGATAATTTAAAAGCTCAATTTTTTTAACTATTAGGCATAAAATAAATGAAGCTTACAAAATAAGGAATAGTAAAAAAATGTAATATGATATTTAATAAAAACTTTCAGAAAACAGTGCATGTTACATACAGGGTGTTCCTTAATGACGTGCTAATATTTTAAGGTGTGATTCCTCAAGTCATTTTATGAAGAAAAGTTCATATAAACATACCTATGTCCTAAACTGCTTACATTTTTTGCTACAGGGTGTTGAATTATTTTTTCTTTTCTTTTAAAAAAAAAGTGGTACGCCACTGACATTTTTCCATGAGGATATTATTTCTGATTAGCCTGATCAATTCTGCATAAAAATGGTCTCTTGCGTTTTTCTCCTCAGGCACACTGTTCTTAGTTAAAAGAATTAAATTAAATTAGCTTTATGTATTTATTATTAACATTGATAATGCAAAATTTTGTTTTATAAAAATTGTAGGAAATGACCACCTTCACTTAATAGGTATGCAAAATGAAGTTAATTTAATATTTTAATTAAGAACGGTGTACCCGAGGATAAAAACGCAAGATACCATTTTTATACAGAATTGACCAGGCTAATCAGAAATAATATCCACATGGAAAAATGTCAGTGGCGTACCACTTTTGTTCTAAAAAATATCAGAGGACATGTTTGCAGGGACGCCACTGGTGGGGCAAAAAAATAACTTTTATAGCTAAGACATGTGTTTTTGTGTCCGATTAGCACATGCCAAAATTGAAAATATTATCTAAAGTACTTTCGGAGATATTACAAAAAACGAGATAAAGAAACAAAAAATGCAACACCCTGTAGCAAAAAATTTAAGCCGTTTAGGACATATGTTTATAAGTTTATATGCACTTTTCTTCATTCAGAGAAACCTATACGAAGTTAAAAAAAAACTTTTTTATGCATGTGTTGGGGCCAAAAACATTATTTATGAAAAACAACAAATACTTAAATAAGATAATAAATATTTATGAAGGATCGAGGATAAGAGAGAATATAAGACAGTTTACAGCAGCGCGCGGTTTTAAACCATTTTATAGGTCTTATTTTTAAAATTAATTTCTGCGCAGTAAATTGGAATCTACTCCTCAATCTGCACAAGCATTTTAAAAATATTATTAGAGCAGTGTAGGGTGTAGGTAATAAGGTTTTTCTACTTCTACATGGAAATTTGCTGTTTTCTTTACACTAAAGTTATTAGATAGGTGGGCTCTGTTCCGGTTAACTGAACGGATATAATTTCATATCCATAGTTAGGATATGAAACTAACCAATAAAAGTGGCCTATTATAAAGAATCCAAATTTACACATTGTAAATTTTACGAGTCATTTTCTGCCACTTAGCAGTGGGTTACTTATATTTCAAAAATATGCAAATTTGTCAGATAAAATGTGTTCTTTTTATATGTGTGAAGTTAGCAACGTTTATCAGCAACGTTTTTCCAGCAACGAAAATATTTTGGGGTATGTGTCAATTCCGCCTATAAATTTATAAACATCGAAAAGTATATGGTTCATAGACGCATTTTAATGTTTTTAGTAGTGAAGATTAAAATTCTTCAATTTGGATTTATGGTCTTTAGTGAACTACCCCATGGGTGTATCTTACCTGCTATACGGGAATTTTCAAAGACCCGTACGAAAAAAGTTACAGGGTGAAAACATCGAAACGTATGATGAAATTAAATTTACATCAAAATGGCTATGCATTAAAATAAAAATTATGATCCTCTTTGACTGCTCGCGGTCGAAAGTCCACGTGAACTTTATGAGTTTCAATCAAGCGATATTCATTTATATACCTTTAACGTACCATCCACCGTGAATCACCCTGTATAATAATTATGTAGATATTATGAATTCTATAATTAATCATTTTTCCATTTATATCGTCGTGTGGCACGCCAATGATTCATAAAGGAGATGCCGACTATAAGTAGAGTTTTAGGTTTTTTGCTGTTTATACTGACTTCGTATAGACTTTAAAACTAAATCAGTCCAAATTTAACACAATGTCGCATGTTTAATTTTATGTGTTCACGCGTCGACCTGTCGTCGAGGCTGGCGGTAAGTCGGAGATGCTTCTCCGCCGAGTTTTTGCTTCGCTCTCTCTGGTGTCTTGCGCGATTAAAACCAATTCTTTAATTTAAGCGTAGATTGCGTATGCGGTGGAATCCTCAAAATAATTTTAACTCTATTTGAAATGGATAGTCATAATATTGCTTCGTGGCTAAATATATAATATTTCATTCTGACCAAAACAAATAATGTTACACATTTGTGATCGGCCTCCCCCGAGACAGTTTAAGTGGACTCGTCCAATACGTCGCTTTGGTCCGGTTTTGTTTTTCCCGCCGCCTGAGGAGGAAGGAGGGCGAATCGCGCAAGACACCAGAGAGAGCGAAGCAAAAACTCGGCGGAGAAGCATCTCCGACTTACCGCCAGCCTCGGCGACAGGTCGACGCGTGAACACATAAAATTAAACATGCGACATCGTGTTAAATTTGGACTGATTTAGTTTTAAAGTCTATACGAAGTCAGTATAAACAGCAAAAAATCTAAAACTTTACTTATAGTCGGCATCTTCTTTAATAATCATTGGCGTGCCACACGACAATATAAATGGAAAAATGATTAATTATAGTTTTCATAATATATACATAATTATTATACAGGGTGATTCACGGTGGATGGTACGTTAAAGGTATATAAATGAATATCGCTTGATTGAGACCCATAAAGTTCACGTGGACTTTCGACCGCGAGCAGTCAAAGAGGATCATAATTTTTATTTTAATGCATAGCCATTTTGATGTGAATTTAATTTCATCATACGTTTCGATGTTTTCACCCTGTAACTTTTGTCGTACGGGTCTTTGAAAATTCCCGTATAGCAGGTAAGATACACCCATGGGGTAGTTCACTAAAGACCATAAATCCAAATTGAAGAATTTCAATCTTCACTACTAAAAACATTAAAATGCGTCTACGAACCCTATATTTTCGATGTTTTCACCCTGTAACTTTTTTCGTACGGGTCTTTGAAAATTCCCATATAGCAGGTAAGATACACCCATGGGGTAGTTCACTAAGGACCATAAATCCAAATTGAAGAATTTCAATCTTCACTACTAATAACATTAAAATGCGTCTACGAACCCTATTTTTTCGATGTTTTCACCCTGTAACTTTTTTCGTACGGGTCTTTGAAAATTCCCGTATAGCAGGTAAGATACACCCATGGGGTAGTTCACTAAGGACCATAAATCCAAATTGAAGAATTTCAATCTTCACTACTAAAAACATTAAAATGCGTCTACGAACCCTATATTTTCGATGTTTTCACCCTGTAACTTTTTTCGTACGGGTCTTTGAAAATTCCCGTATAGCAGGTAAGATACACCCATGGGGTAGTTCACTAAAGACCATAAATCCAAATTGAAGAATTTCAATCTTCACTACTAAAAACATTAAAATGCGTCTACGAACCCTATATTTTCGATGTTTTCACCCTGTAACTTTTTTCGTACGGGTCTTTGAAAATTCCCGTATAGCAGGTAAGATACACCCATGGGGTAGTTCACTAAGGACCATAAATCCAAATTCAAGAATTTCAATCTTCACTACTAAAAACATTAAAATGCGTCTACGAACCCTATATTTTCGATGTTTTCACCCTGTAACTTTTTTCGTACGGGTCTTTGAAAATTCCCGTATAGCAGGTAAGATACACCCATGGGGTAGTTCACTAAAGACCATAAATCCAAATTGAAGAATTTCAATCTTCACTACTAAAAACATTAAAATGCGTCTACGAACCCTATATTTTCGATGTTTTCACCCTGTAACTTTTTTCGTACGGGTCTTTGAAAATTCCCGTATAGCAGGTAAGATACACCCATGGGGTAGTTCACTAAAGACCATAAATCCAAATTGAAGAATTTCAATCTTCACTACTAAAAACATTAAAATGCGTCTACGAACCCTATATTTTTGATGTTTTCACCCTGTAACTTTTTTCGTACGGGTCTTTGAAAATTCCCGTATAGCAGGTAAGATACACCCATGGGGTAGTTCACTAAGGACCATAAATCCAAATTGAAGAATTTCAATCTTCACTACTAAAAACATTAAAATGCGTCTACGAACCCTATATTTTCGATGATTTCACCCTGTAACTTCTTTCGTACGGGTCTTTGAAAATTCCCGTATAGCAGGTAAGATACACCCATGGGGTAGTTCACTAAAGACCATAAATCCAAATTGAAGAATTTCAATCTTCACTACTAAAAACATTAAAATGCGTCTACGAACCCTATATTTTCGATGTTTTCACCCTGTAACTTTTTTCGTACGGGTCTTTGAAAATTCCCGTATAGCAGGTAAGATACATCCATGGGGAAGTTCACTAAGGACCATAAATCCAAATTGAAGAATTTCAATCTTCACTACTAATAACATTAAAATGCGTCTACGAACCCTATATTTTCGAAGTTTTCACCCTGTAACTTTTTTCGTACGGGTCTTTGAAAATTCCCGTATAGCAGGTAAGATACACCCATGGGGTAGTTCACTAAGGACCATAAATCCAAATTGAAGAATTTCAATCTTCACTACTAAAAACATTAAAATGCGTCTACGAACCCTATATTTTCGATGTTTTCACCCTGTAACTTTTTTCGTACGGGTCTTTGAAAATTCCCGTATAGCAGGTAAGATACACCCATGGGGTAGTTTACTAAGGACCATAAATCCAAATTGAAGAATTTCAATCTTCACTACTAAAAACATTAAAATGCTTCTACGAACCCTATATTTTCGATGTTTTCACCCTGTAACTTTTTTCGTACGGGTCTTTGAAAATTCCCGTATAGCAGGTAAGATACACCCATGGGGTAGTTCACTAAGGACCATAAATCCAAATTGAAGAATTTCAATCTTCACTACTAAAAACATTAAAATGCGTCTACGAACCCTATATTTTCGATGTTTTCACCCTGTAACTTTTTTCGTACGGGTCTTTGAAAATTCCCGTATAGCAGGTAAGATACACCCATGGGGTAGTTTACTAAGGACCATAAATCCAAATTGAAGAATTTCAATCTTCACTACTAAAAACATTAAAATGCTTCTACGAACCCTATATTTTCGATGTTTTCACCCTGTAACTTTTTTCGTACGGGTCTTTGAAAATTCCCGTATAGCAGGTAAGATACACCCATGGGGTAGTTCACTAAGGACCATAAATCCAAATTGAAGAATTTCAATCTTCACTACTAAAAACATTAAAATGCGTCTACGAACCCTATATTTTCGATGATTTCACCCTGTAACTTTTTTCGTACGGGTCTTTGAAAATTCCCGTATAGCAGGTAACATACACCCATCGGGTAGTTCACTAAGGACCATAAATTCAAATTGAAGAATTTCAATCTTCACTACTAAAAACATTAAAATACGTCTACGAACCCTATATTTTCGATGTTTTCACCCTGTAACTTTTTTCGTACGGGTCTTTGAAAATTCCCGTATAGCAGGTAAGATACACCCATGGGGTAGTTCACTAAAGACCATAAATCCAAATTGAAAAATTTCAATCTTCACTACTAAAAACATTAAAATGCGTCTACGAACCCTATATTTTCGATGTTTTCACCCTGTAACTTTTTTCGTACGGGTCTTTGAAAATTCCTGTATAGCAGGTAAGATACACCCATGGGGTAGTTCACTAAGGACCATAAATCCAAATTGAAGAATTTCAATCTTCACTACTAATAACATTAAAATGCGTCTACGAACCCTATATTTTCGATGTTTTCACCCTGTAACTTTTTTCGTACGGGTCTTTGAAAATTCTTGTATAGCAGGTAAGATACACTTATGGGGTAGTTCACTAAGGACCATAAATCCAAATTGAAGAATTTCAATCTTCACTACTAAAAACATTAAAATGCGCCTACGAACCCTATATTTTCGATGTTTTCACCCTGTAACTTTTTTCGTACGGGTCTTTGAAAATTCCCGTATAGCAGGTAAGATACACCCATGGGGTAGTTCACTAAAGACCATAAATCCAAATTGAAGAATTTCAATCTTCACTACTAAAAACATTAAAATGCGCCTACGAACCCTATATTTTCGATGTTTTCACCCTGTAACTTTTTTCGTACGGGTCTTTGAAAATTCCCGTATAGCAGGTAAGATACACCCATGGGGTAGTTCACTAAGGACCATAAATCCAAATTGAAGAATTTCAATCTTCACTACTAATAACATTAAAATGCGTCTACGAACCCTATATTTTCGATGTTTTCACCCTGTAACTTTTTTCGTACGGGTCTTTGAAAATTCCCGTATAGCAGGTAAGATACACCCATGGGGTAGTTCACTAAGGACCATAAATCCAAATTGAAGAATTTCAATCTTCACTACTAAAAACATTAAAATGCGTCTACGAACCCTATATTTTCGATGTTTTCACCCTGTAACTTTTTTCGTACGGGTCTTTGAAAATTCCCGTATAGCAGGTAAGATACACCCATGGGGTAGTTCACTAAGGACCATAAATCCAAATTGAAGAATTTCAATCTTCACTACTAAAAACATTAAAATGCTTCTACGAACCCTATATTTTCGATGTTTTCACCCTGTAACTTTTTTCGTACGGGTCTTTGAAAATTCCCGTATAGCAGGTAAGATACACCCATGGGGTAGTTCACTAAGGACCATAAATCCAAATTGAAGAATTTCAATCTTCACTACTAAAAACATTAAAATGCTTCTACGAACCCTATATTTTCGATGTTTTCACCCTGTAACTTTTTTCGTACGGGTCTTTGAAAATTCCCGTATAGCAGGTAAGATACACCCATGGGGTAGTTCACTAAGGACCATAAATCCAAATTGAAGAATTTCAATCTTCACTACTAAAAACATTAAAATGCTTCTACGAACCCTATATTTTCGATGTTTTCACCCTGTAACTTTTTTCGTACGGGTCTTTGAAAATTCCCGTATAGCAGGTAAGATACACCCATGGGGTAGTTCACTAAGGACCATAAATCCAAATTGAAGAATTTCAATCTTCACTACTAAAAACATTAAAATGCTTCTACGAACCCTATATTTTCGATGTTTTCACCCTGTAACTTTTTTCGTACGGGTCTTTGAAAATTCCCGTATAGCAGGTAAGATACACCCATGGGGTAGTTCACTAAAGACCATAAATCCAAATTGAAGAATTTCAATCTTCACTACTAAAAACATTAAAATGCTTCTACGAACCCTATATTTTCGATGTTTTCACCCTGTAACTTTTTTCGTACGGGTCTTTGAAAATTCCCGTATAGCAGGTAAGATACACCCATGGGGTAGTTCACTAAAGACCATAAATCCAAATTGAAGAATTTCAATCTTCACTACTAAAAACAATCAAATGCGTCTACGAACCCTATATTTTCGATGTTTTCACCCTGTAACTTTTTTCGTACGGGTCTTTGAAAATTCCCGTATAGCAGGTAAGATACACCCATGGGGTAGTTCACTAAAGACCATAAATCCAAATTGAAGAATTTCAATCTTCACTACTAAAAACAATCAAATGCGTCTACGAACCCTATATTTTCGATGTTTTCACCCTGTAACTTTTTTCGTACGGGTCTTTGAAAATTCCCGTATAGCAGGTAAGATACACCCATGGGTTAGTTCACTAAAGACCATAAATCCAAATTGAAGAATTTTAATCTTCACTACTAAAAACATTAAAATGCGTCTACGAACCCTATATTTTCGATGTTTTCACCCTGTAACTTTTTTCGTACGGGTCTTTGAAAATTCCCGTATAGCAGGTAAGATACACCCATGGGGTAGTTCACTAAAGACCATAAATCCAAATTGAAGAATTTTAATCTTCACTACTAAAAACATTAAAATGCGTCTACGAACCCTATATTTTCGATGTTTTCACCCTGTAACTTTTTTCGTACGGGTCTTTGAAAATTCCCGTATAGCAGGTAAGATACACCCATGGGGTAGTTCACTAAGGACCATAAATCCAAATTGAAGAATTTTAATTTTCACTACTAATAACATTAAAATGCGTCTACGAACCCTATATTTTCGATGTTTTCACCCTGTAACTTTTTTCGTACGGGTCTTTGAAAATTCCCATATAGCAGGTAAGATACACCCATGGGGTAGTTCACTAAGGACCATAAATCCAAATTGAAGAATTTCAATCTTCACTACTAAAAACAATCAAATGCGTCTACGAACCCTATATTTTCGATGTTTTCACCCTGTAACTTTTTTCGTACGGGTCTTTGAAAATTCCCATATAGCAGGTAAGATACACCCATGGGGTAGTTCACTAAGGACCATAAATCCAAATTGAAGAATTTTAATCTTCACTACTAAAAACATTAAAATGCGTCTACGAACCCTATATTTTCGATGTTTTCACCCTGTAACTTTTTTCGTACGGGTCTTTGAAAATTCCCGTATAGCAGGTAAGATACACCCATGGGGTAGTTCACTAAAGACCATAAATCCAAATTGAAGAATTTTAATCTTCACTACTAAAAACATTAAAATGCGTCTACGAACCCTATATTTTCGATGTTTTCACCCTGTAACTTTTTTCGTACGGGTCTTTGAAAATTCCCGTATAGCAGGTAAGATACACCCATGGGGTAGTTCACTAAAGACCATAAATCCAAATTGAAGAATTTTAATCTTCACTACTAAAAACATTAAAATGCGTCTACGAACCCTATATTTTCGATGTTTTCACCCTGTAACTTTTTTCGTACGGGTCTTTGAAAATTCCCGTATAGCAGGTAAGATACACCCATGGGGTAGTTCACTAAAGACCATAAATCCAAATTGAAGAATTTCAATCTTCACTACTAAAAAAAATTAAAATGCGTCTATGAACCATATACTTTTCGATGTTTATAAATTTATAGGCGGAATTGACACATACCCCAAAATATTTTCGTTGCTGGAGAAACGTTGCTGATAAACGTTGCTAACTTCACACATATGTTCTTTTTTACTTTAAATCAAAACATTCATCCCAGCAGCGGTGCCAGGATTTTTAGGATGGGTGGGCACAAGTAGTCCCGCTGATTATTGAGTGGGCACTATCCAAATCGAAAGTGACGCTTAAAAAAAATGGTCATCTTTCTCTTGAAAATAACATACATCACTCTTTTTTCTCATCAAAACTTTCATAGCCAAGTCTCCTCTTCCCCCGGTATCAATTGGGGGGGGGGCACTCATGTTTCTTCCTGGCGCCGCCGCTGATTCATCCCGTCATCCCGAAGTCTATGCATACAAAATGTTTTCCTAAAGAGTGCACGAAATGGTGCGAAAACTGAAGGTATAATAATATAGGTACTTACCATATAATATGAAGTATAATATAATACCTACCTACCAAAATAAATTTTTACCGAACTATTTGTTATTTTCTGACCAAACTAAAAAGATTTGTGTACAGATGCACGGTTTTATTTCAAAAATCTCCAGTTTTTCACTCATTTCTAGACAATTAGGTAGAAATGCATAAAAGGTTATACAAAATTAACTTACCTTGTTGTTTAGTTGCGATGACGGACGGGGCTTCAATCCCATAAACCTTAAAACTTGCAACTTTGCAACAGATATAGAAAAATAACTGGTAAATCTTTCTTAAATGGTGGAAAAGGAAAATGAAGATAAGTACATAAAACAACCAGATAGAATTTAAGAAGGTTTTAAGGTTATGGTATTTCTCCAGTATTCCACTTCTCTTTTCACGTTTACAGTGTTGCTAGTTTGTAATTTGGCGATTTATTTGAAAAACGAAAACGAACGTTAAATGTTTAGCACGAACAGCCGTTTCTAACTGTTTAAAACGAATTCTACAGCTATTTTGCTGTAGAATTCGTAGAGAAAAACTGCCAAACCTTTTTTCTTCTATGCATTTCAGCCAGCAGACCAACTTAATCAAACTGGCTCTGCTTGAGAAAAATAAATTGCTAATTTTTATAAATAAATTATATCGCTTCTTGTCGTTATTCTGCAAAGGGCTGAATGTGAGAAAGATAGGATCTTATAAATTATTCAAAGTGAGTTTATGTATAGGTATATAAGAAATGACCCAAATCGATAACTGCTATGTTACAGTGTAGTATTTGGCCCATGGATTTGCGAATGAAATGAATTTTTCTTCAAATTTTTTTATTATCTTTTTCACAGGTTCACGGCCAACTAACAACACAAGTTATAAATGTTTAAATATTTTTTTTAAATTTTTAGTTGAAGTTCGGAAGTCAGGTCGTAGAAAGTTTGAGCACTCCGCCTATGGCGTCCTACTCAATTTACGCCCTCGTGCGATATGGATATTATATCCACTCTTGAACGAACTACTATTTTAAAACCTACGGTCAATCTGCATCAACAAGCCATCTACTACGGAGCACTAGCATTTCTCTAATTATTAATAAAAATAAGTTTCTGTAATGTCAGATTCCACTATGTGACTGTGGTCATATTTAACAATCGGGTTTAGAGAGTTATTTGCCATCTAGCGACGAATCATGCAATATAACTATGTTTATGGGGGGAATTCTTTCCATATTTTCAACTGAGCGCTACCTACTGTCAGGTAGATTAATTAATAGGGAATAACGCACAACAACCTTATAGAAACATTGTTTTACTTACTTTTAACAAGAAAAAAAGAAATCCTAACCTAGGAATTTGACGTTGAAGGTTGGCTTGAAGTTGATTTTGTTTTTATTATAATTTATTGTTTTGTATGTCAAAAATCATCGATATCGGGTGTATTATGGCTAAAATTGTGCGATTTACTTAATTTCATATTTCCTTAGGCTCTGAAAAAGAGATAACTAACTAACATGAAGCAACAAAAGACTGGGGACACCGTAAGGCCCTTTAAATTAGGTAAAAAAAAAACAAATCTTCAAAAATGTTTTTTGTTTACATGGAAAAATAAATTTAATTTTCTTTTTAGCTCATCAAATTTTAAGTTTAACAGGAATTAGTTTTGAGAGAAAAAGTATTATAGTAAGTATTTATCATATAAATAATAAACTACCTCAGTTTCTGTGGTGGTTACAGTTTTACATAGAGCTCAGTCTGTTCTTTTATATTTTAGAAAGAAACTTAAAATTTAATCTAATAAGGACTAATAAATGATTACATACAAACATTTCTTATAACTGATGATTACCTTGAAACATACTAATACAACCTTTCCTTTGAAATTTTAGGGTTTTGTTGAGCTAACTGTTGTACCTCTACGTGACAGTCTTAGAATAATAAAGATGAATGCAAAACAATGCAGAATATACAAAGTATTTCTTAACGATCAATATGAAGCACATTTTCAATATTTTGATCCCTTTTTGGATGTCTGTCAGTCTGATACAGAAACGTAAGTAATTTAGTTCATCATCACACAGCAATGTATTGATTAATTTCTGGATTAATTATTAGTCGAGGTACAACTTATTATCTGTAAGTAAGAATGTATATTTTGATAATACATATTAAAATTGCCTCTTCAGTCTAAATGTATTTTAATTACTTTGTAAAAATGTACTTACATTATATTGATGAGGCTATTGTACAAATTTTTTTTTCTCTTTTAGGCGAAGTTTAGAACAGTATTCTCAGTATCACTTGAATGCCTCCCTAAAAACTGACCCTGATAACAGTGCCGGTGAGTTAGTTGTGACTATACCTCCAGAAGCCTCACATTTGGTTGCAGAAGGAACAGCATTAAGAGTGGGCATAGAATTCTCATTGGAACAACCACAGGGTGGCATACATTTTGTGGTGCCACAGAAAGAGGGTACTTATGCAGAGGTATACAAGTAAAATGGATTTAAAGTAAAAGTTTAATAAAATCGAATAATAGTAACGATAAGTTAGCCATTATATTGAAAATTGTTTAAATGATCTGATTTGTATTAGTAGTAATCGACAATCCATTATAGATATAGATTGTATAGATACGTCAAATTGAGAGATTTTTTTTTGCATGTAACAAAAATAAATATTCCCTGAAGGGTCTGACAAAAATGCCTAGAATGATGGCTATTAATGGCAAACGGCATAGGTAAACAATCTGGGTCCATGTCCATCTATGATAGGTTAATGGTAGTGTAAAATGGATTAGGATTTTTTTAAAAAGACTAAGGGCCAGTTCAGTTTAAATTACTGAACAGTGACAGTTAAACTTTTATGCCAAAATGTGACTGCATGCAAACTTAAGTTTAACTGTCACTTATAGTTAAAACTGAACCTATACAAGTGGCTCTAAGTAATATTTAACTAGTACCTAGATGAAATTTATATTCCTAAGTTAAAAAAAAGATAAATCTGTATTATTTATTTTTTTATATTATACTCCTTTATAGAGAGGTGTCCATCTATTTACATATGGCCATCAAAACGCCTCTCGACTATGGTTTCCCTGTGTGGACAGCTTCGCCGAAACCTGCACGTGGAAGCTGGAATTCACTGTCGACGATGATATGACAGCTGTATCAAATGGAGATCTTATTGAGGTTGTTTATACGCCGGACATGAGAAGAAAAACTTATCATTATTCATTAAATGTACCCACTTGTGCACCAAACATATCTCTAGCTGTAGGACCTTTTGAGATTTATGTGGATCCCTACATGCATGAGGTTACACATTTTTGTTTGCCGGGGCTTCTTCCATTGTTAAAAGTGACCACCAGGTAAGGTATTGGCTATAATTTTGTAAATATTTTATGTCTAGTTTTTTTTTAAAAACAAGAGATATTTTAAGACTTGGAGAATAGATTTTTTTAAACAGAAGTTTTGCTTTAATTGTTTGTTAATAATTATTATTACTCAATAATTAAAGCATAGCAAAAACGTACCTATCTGTGGTACATCTTTGTTATATTCAAGAGCCAGTTATAGTAAAACAAATATTAATCTATTTTTAGATACATGCATGAGGCTTTTGAGTTCTATGAAGAAACACTTTCAAATAGGTACCCGTATTCTTGTTACAAGCAAGTCTTTGTGGATGAAACCTACGAGGATTATCATTCCTATGCCACCATGGCTATTCTAGGCGTTAATCTTTTGCATTCCGCAGTTATAATAGATCAGGTAGGTGGTTTGTATTTTGTCTTCATCTGTCTCATTCTTAAAACCATCTCACTATTACATTACTCGTTTTTAAAAGATTTCAAACTTTACCAGCCGTATTCACTAAAGGATTCTAACATTAAAACCATCCTAAACTGACAGTTCTAAATACACAGTTAGAATGAACATAAACTATAAAATATGTATTTTTTTTTAAATCTAGGTTTATATTACAAGAAAGGCGATGGCCCAGGCAATAGCTGAACAGTTTTTCGGCTGTTTCATATCAATGCAAAACTGGTCCGACATGTGGTTGAACAAAGGCATAAGCCAGTACCTTTGCGGACTGTATTGCAAGAAAAGTTTTGGGAATAACGAGTACAGAGATATGATTCACAGTATGTTGCAAGATGTCGTCAAGTATGAAGAAGAGTACGGTGGAATTATATTGGGTAAGTTGTGTTGCTTATTTTTTGTAACAGTATTCAGAAGCGGTAAGTAATGACAGCGACTCGCGTAAATAGTAATTATTACTGTGAATAGAATACTGTACTTTTCTACCCCTCTTTTTTTAATAAAACATATTAGGATGTGTCCTTTCTCTGGTATGACATCTGTGCCATTTTTTTGTGACCCATAATTGTTTAATTATTGAAGAACAACATTGCTGACCTATCAACTAACTTAACTATCAAGAAAAATGTATTTAATTTTGACATTGATTTGACACTTTTATTATTTTTACGAACTTGCTCTAATATTTTGATAAATTTATGACTATGAGAAAGATTGATTGGTTTTGTAAAGAAATTGTATTGGTAATGATTTATTATAACAGTCACAAACTACCAATAATTATAGTCATTGAAAATACATTTTTTTTTACAATAAAGTGCAATTTTCTAGATCCTAGTCAACCACCAGCGCCAGTCTTAGTGGGAGCGAACACTGTGCCAACTAACCAAAGTAAAAACGAAGAGAAATTTTACTTCTCCATAAGAAATCTCCACACAATGTCGCCGATGTATATTGAGGCCTTATATAAAAAGGCTATGTTAGTAATGAGAATGCTGGAACACAGGATCGGATTGGAATTATTATTACAGGTATTTTTTATAATTTACATGTTTACGGCTCAAACCCGTGCTTTCTTCATTCTTGTCATACTTTCCTTATTTTTGTTAACCATCTTCGTATCTCTTCCAGTTTTAGAGACTCCCATATACGCACACGAATTTGTAGCACCCTGTATAGCGCCCAAATAAAGTCTACTATGAATCAGTCTATTTGTAGACTACTAATGCCATAAAAATTGTATTTACTGTTTTATCAAATATTAGCTATTATCGAACCAGAACTTTTTATGAAAAATAACTTTTTTTCATAAAAATTAAAAAAAATTTGGAATTCTATAAGTGACACATTTTTGCTAAATGATTGACTATCCCCACTTAGAATAATTCTGATATAATTATTAGCTGAGACTGTGAGGGCAGAGTGAACTCTGCGTGTTTGTTGAGCAAGAAGTAATATTGTTGACATTTTTAGGTTTTTAACAAACAGTTATCTTTGGCAACCAATGCCGCATCACAGAAAATCGGCAGTGGATTATGGGGTCACATGCTAATTAGTACGAATGTATTCACCAAAGCAATTTTCACTGTAACCGGAAAGGACATGGCCGTTTTCATAGATCAGTGGGTGCGAACCGGCGGACATGCTAAGTTTCATTTAACCTCGGTATTTAATAGAAAAAGGTATTTTTGATGATATATAGAAAAATTATAATATGCATACATGATTTATATTTTTTGCTTAATCCAAGGAACACCATAGAACTAGAAATTCGTCAGGATGCGACATCTCAAACTGGCATAAGAAAGTACGTGGGTCCGCTGTTGGTCACCCTGCAAGAACTGGACGGCACATTCAAGCATAACCTGCAGATTGAAAACACCGTCGTCAAGTCGGATATAACATGTCACTCGAAAAGTAGGAGGAACAAGAAGAAAAAGATTCCTCTTTGTACTGGAGAAGAAGTGGATATGGACTTAAGTGCAATGGAGTAAGTTTAAATTATAATAAACAAGTCAATCATAAAATGATTGAAAACCTTTGTGACTTACTCAAATTTAACCAAAGAGTAACGAAAATAATAATAATTGTATTAATTTTTAATTAACTGTATAGGTACTATGTCTAACATTAATAAGTCTTAATAAAAATATCTATTATAAAGTATAGAATGCAGATTGTATTATATTTCTTTTTTCTTGTAGCGATTCGCCGGTACTGTGGATTAGACTAGATCCAGAGATGACTCTTTTGCGATCAGTAGTAATAGAGCAACCAGATTATCAATGGCAGTATCAACTGAGGCATGAAAGAGATGTGACGGCGCAAATAGAGGCTATATCAGCATTAGAAAGGTTCAATTGAACATATTTTTATTAATTTATCCTCCTAAACATGATCAAAAATAGTTTTGAAGCTAATATTTTAATTTTTTTCGCTCATAATTTATGATAAAGTATGGTTATTTACAAAATTAATTAACAAAAGTGTGCCTCCTACTGGGATTGAATGCATTCTGATCGGCCCATATAAAGTTTAAAAAAAAAATACAAGGCACTTTGATAATCACGATGCAAAGTAACGGAGCAGAATAGCGGCGTCATTTGTTCTTATATAGATCTAACTTGTATACAAGCTCTGTGTCTGTCTTTAATTTCTCATAACTATTTCCCACAGGGACGCGAACTGTTTACTATTTGACTTATAAACTCTCAAAAAATTAACTCAACCTTTATTTTTCCACATATTTGATGGTATATTTTTTGTTAACCTATGATTCGATTTGAATTTTTTTTGGCATTGTAGGTTGGTTCCTTGACAATATCATACTTTTCGCTCTTTATGATAAAAGCGGTGTTTACACGTAGACTCTTAACCGCGTGACCCGAACGCGCGTTATAACATATAACACTTGAAATTCGACTGTAGCTCCATCTTTTTTTGACATGCTCATTTTTGGTTCATTGCATTATCTCTGTTATTAGAGCGTTTTCAGATTTTAAACAATGTTTGTAACAATTATGTTTTTTTTTTAATTACAAGGTCAAATAAAGTACACCATACTGATTTCTTTGTTTTCATGCCTCAAAAAAAAAAGTTTGTGCTTCTTACACTGGCATGTAATTTTGATTTCAACTGTAAATTTAATATTGTAATTAAGCCAGCGTAATTTTACAAAGCGGCTTGAATATTTTGTTTTCATTTATCAAGGTGATCTGAAATTATACATTTATAAAAATAATGGTTTGTGTATGTTGAGCTATAAAACGGTGTAACTCCTTTAATAACAGTGATAATGAAGTGAACCAAAAAGGAGAAAGGGAAAGATGGAGCTGCAGTTTAATTTCAACAGTTGATAGTATACCTACTTCATAGACAGATAAGAATTTTCGAAAAAAACAACTGTTTTATTACATCCAGTATAAAACGAAAATAAACTTTTTATCACAAATTTGTCAAGGAACCAACCTAATATGCAATACAAAATATCATTTAAATCCAATCGCAGGTTCAGAAAATATATAAGCAACAAATATGTGGCAAATTAATGATTATGCGTTTATTTTGTCCAGTTGTTTATAGACTGTAGTTTGGCATAGTTAACACTGGGCAGGTTATAACCAATTCGTTTTTTTCACCAATAGGTATCCTACCCCGGCAACCAGACTAGCACTAACTGATACTATTGAAAACGAGCAGTGCTATTATAAAGTAAGATGCCGAGCAGCACACTGTCTAACAAAGGTACTACTCCCAAAAAATGTTTTATTGCATGCCTTCACTGTTGCGTAAAATAATGCAAAATGAAGATCGTTACTTTTGATACTACAACTCTTAACTACGTTTTACCTTGTAGGTTGCTAATGCGATGGTAGCTAATTGGGCGGGTCCACCAGCTATGCTAGCGATCTTTAGAAAATTTTTCGGTTCTTTTGCGGCACCCCACATCATCAAACAGAACAGTTATCAAAATTTCCAACATTATTTTATACAGAAAACCATTCCATTGGCTATGGCTGGTTTAAGGTAGGTAATAAATAAAATTAATTGAAAAGCGAACAAAAAGAACACTTCACCGTGTATGTCGCTTGAAAAATGAATTTCCATATGTAATTCAATGCCCGGCAAGGCCAGGGGAGTGGTTGTTTTGGGCTTTCATGCCTCTTGACTAACGGAAACTACACATGATATGATGCTTGTAGAAGAAATTAATATAAGAATTTCGATTTTCAGGAATGCCCATGGTATCTGTCCCCCCGAGGTTATAAGATTTTTATTGGACTTATTCAAATATAATGACAATTCTAAAAACAGATTTTCTGACAACTACTATAGGGCTGCTTTAGTCCAAGCATTGGGTAAGTTCAGAGATATGATCCCCCCCCCCATAACATTTACGATTACTTAGAATCACTAACTGAACCATCCTATTAATGTTTTCCCGACTGTGAATATCAATAAGTATCATATAATAGACAATAACATTTTTTCTAATTTTAGGTAATACCGTAACCCCCGTAGTGTCAGTAATAACCCAAGGCACGCCCATAACCGCAGAAACTCTCAGTGCCGACACGAAACTTATTCTCGAAGAAATAACCCGATTTCTCAATTTAGAGAAAGCGCTGCCGTGCTATAAATATACAGTTTCCGTAGACTGTCTGAAGGCCATAAGGAAGCTGCAGAAGTTCGGTCATTTACCGAGTAGACCTACGTTGTTTAAGTTTTATGCTCAGTATGGAAATTTTATTGGTAAGAAGATATTTAAGGGCTCCACTGTTCTCAAATTTGATAGTTTTAGCATTTAAATTGTTGAGTTGGTGCTATAATATGAGTTTGTCATCAATAGAACAGCTACTAAGGTCTTGTTTCAGCTCATTGAAAACCTACACAAATTCGACCAATTTTAAAATCTCAAAACAGTCGTCGATTCGATTAGTGAGCATTGTTACGTGTCATATCAGAGTTTTTGTTTAAATTCGAATTATTGTGAACATTTGGTTTATTTCTGTTCAAAATAACTGTTCTTTTTATTTATTTGCTCATAGGTCTCAAATAGACTGGTCAGTCCTAAAAATTGTAACCAGTGTTTTCGTCTGATAAGCTGCGAGTTCCATCTTGAAAAGAATATCAATATTTTGCTTGCCACTGGTATTTGCGCCCAGCACTTTACAACATAACGCTTAGTTTTCTTGGTATACATACCTTTATATAATAAATTCTAAATTAATTTTAATAAATACCAACAAGCCACAAGCGTCCCCCTCCCCCCAAGTCAAACTGGAATTTTCTTAATTTAAAATAACAATTCTTGCAAAGACTATTACACATATTTCATCTTCCATTTGATAAGAAAGTCTTTATTATACATATTATCAGAGTTAAGCTATAATTTTGTACCAATTTTTTTACATATTTGCGGTATTACCTAGTAAGTTCTTCGTTTTCGATTTACTCGTACATATTTTTAGATGTGCGTATTGCTGCATTAGAGTGCCTGGTAGATTTTGTAAAAGCTGATGGCAAATTTGAAGACCTCGTTCATGTGTTGGATTTGATGGAGAACGACCCCGATCCGGGGCTCAGGCATAAGTTAGCCGAGATTCTGGTTAGGAATCCCCCATTTAAGAGGGCGCACAGGTCCAAGTTGGATATTTCAGAGTTGGTTGAGAGAATTTGGACCAATATTAAGTAAGTATGAACAACAACAGGAACTACAGTGATTCGAGGTGATGACGACGATTTTAAAATTGACTCATGATTGTTACAGATCAGAGTTGCGGTTCTGACTACTTAAAATATTTAAAACTGGTACTGAAGACAACAACCGCTTGCTGCGAGTTTTTTTAATGGGACAAGAGCTTTAATCGCTTTATAAAGCATGTACTTTATAATATATTTTCTCTTTTGCATTCTAAAAAAAAAACGCCTTTAAAATTTTGTAGATTTGTATATCTAAATTTTATGTTGGTAATACTATCAATGAGGCTGAAAATAGCATTTTTATCAAATGTTCAGCGACATGCATTGACCTATCATTCCTCTGTACCAAATGTCGTGTCGTCTGATCTTCGTCAACAGAATAAAACAGTTGATTAATAATATTACCAATTAAAAAAAAACAGTTTCATAACTGTGGGTTCCCTGGTTGAAAAAACAAACTTTGTATTGATTATATGGTTTTTATTCGTATTTTTTGATATTACATTGTAAGGCGTTGAAAAAGCAAACAAAAAAATGTATCTAGTGGGACGTTGCTCTTCTTGCTTCTCTTCGTCTTCTCCCTGTTGCCAACTTTTGTCACTAGGGTGTGGAGTTATAGTTCCTTTTTGATAGATGGCGATAGAATAGTATTCTAAATATTTGATGTTAATATACGAGGGCTTTACGGTAAGATTAACCAATAACAACCTTATTACGCTACTGAAAACGATATAGTAATACATTTTTATTTTATTGATGTTATTTATTTTTTATTTTATTTTATAACATCAACAAGTTGATATTTACTCTTGGTATAAGCGAAAATGATGGAAACGTCAATTTTTTGGTTAAAGTTTTTAGGATATACTCTCTACTTTAAGGGTTGAATAACTTCACCCTTTGCAGATATAGACTTAATAACCTTATTTATTTCAGTGGTATGCTCTCTCACGACACCCGTCTCAGGTGCGACCTAGTGGACCTCTACTACACGCTGTACGGCACGAGACGTCCCCTCTGCATCCCCCTGCCAGAACTCTCGGGTCTTATGAACCTGACCAAACCGGACACGAAGAAGATCAAGATGGCCGCCATCCCGAAATTGGCGCACGCGGACAGTTCGGACATAAAAAAAGAGCAGCCTAGTTTGAAAGTTAAAGCCGAAGTGAAGGAAGTGGCGCCATCTAACGTTATTATTGATAATGTTGTCGAGTCCGGTATGAATATGGACGTTGTGGTGGTAGAAGATACTAAACTTAAGGTAATTTTTACGGTTCGTACTAAATTATTTTTAAGTACTGTTTGCAGCGGCGACGCCATGGGGGGGGGGGGGGGGACTTATTTTTTTATTTTTTTTACTTTTTTCAGGTTGAAGAACAAATTATGGACGTTCAAGCTGAAGAAACCAAACCAGTTAAGCAGGAGTATTTTTCAGATAATTCTGTATCGTTGCCGGGAATGGGACAGAGTGGTCCCATCGGGTTCGAACCTGGAATGTTTAAGAAGGATGGGGATGCGGGCAGTGGAGGCAGCGGGAAACATAAAGATAAAGATAAGGTGGATCCATCTGGAGCAAAGGTAGAAAACCTGGAAGATTTTCTTTTTTTAAATTTAATTCAGAAATTTATAATAGCTCTCACAGAGGAAAAATTGTTGGATAATTATTAAATTTTGTACAGCTATCAAATAAAGTAATGGGTTTTTGAGTTATAATATTTTCAACTTAAATAGTATAAAAGAATAAAAATTATTCATTTTCTCAAACAAATTTGATTACCGAAATTAGTAAATATAATACTTAAAACATTAGCGAAAATAGCCTGTAAATATATTAAGTAAATAGTAAAATAATTCATCCATATTAATTTTTGGCTCAATACTTTTCATTACAATTTTACTTGCGGTAGTAGAGGGTGGCTAGTACGTGTGTAATAGTGGTGAATAAGATTTTGTGCTATCCTTTTTTACGTGATATATAGATAAGAACAGAGCAAAGATAGCGGCGCCTCGGCTACTTGCGATCAGAAATACTGTCGATTGGTCGAGTTTTGCATGGTGATATTAATTTTTAACTGATTAAGCAAATGAGGAGCGGTAAATGGGCTTTAAAGGCCAATAGAATATTCATTAGAGTAAATTAGTAAGGCTTTGTTGTATTCCACCTTTACTCTTATTGATTCTTCTTACTAGAACATCGTCTTTCTTCATTATATTTTTTGCTTGAGTGTTTTACAAAAGATGAAAATGTTATAATTGTGTCGGTAATTTTACTAATAATGTAACTAAAATGTACTCGCAGTTTTAAATATTTAATTATGTATAAATTAAAATGATACAGTGAGCGTCAATAGCTAGATAACGTAATATTTGATAAAATCTAGTCAATTTAGAAATTATATAAAAAAATCTTGTAAAATTCTCCTTTTTTTCAGATTAAAAAGAAAAAGAAGGACAAAAAGAAACATAAACACAAACATAAGCACAAACATGAACATAAACATAAAAAAGACAAGGATCCTAATAAGGTGAAGGTAAAGGAAGAGGGTACCTTATCGACTACGTCCACGTTGGTGAAGGAAGAGACGCTCAGTTCTACAAGCTCAACTCCGAGCCCGAACCCCATGAGCATGGGCGCTGGGGAACCGTCTGGGTTTTAGTAAAACTCCCCGATCTAAACTGAATAAGGAACGTTAGGTTTAAGCTAGTCGAAAAACAGTTTAAAAAATAATAGACCCAAACAGGTTGAAAGAAAACCGGTTGGTTATATACTTTTCTTTTTATTAAGGATTATACCCCGTGTAAGTAGTTAAAACCATGGATTGTGGATTAAGATCTCATATTAGGCAATCCAACGAAAATGGAGGCTGATGGCAAATACTGCTGTGTAATTGGTACACATAAAAATGAGATTACTGGTGCCTTTTTGCCAACAACCGCCATTTGGATTCCCGAATTGAATGTGTAGGTTAATGGAATTTTTGAATATACAGGGTGATTCATTACAGGTGCTTGTTAGAACTTTTGGGAGAACTATTGAAAATAATTTCTTGAAACTTTGAGAGTTCATAGTGTATCACCCTGTATATCAGATTTATATCTGTTAAAATTTATCTAAAACTGGATACTATAGGATAAATATTTATTATTTATACACTTATGTCGGGTCGTACAAAGATTTTATAATGATAATTAACTAACCAGCATCATTAACGATGACATAATATATGATATTGGTAGGAATATTTCTCTCATAATTACAGTGGCCCGGTTACTTAATTTTTAATTTACTAATGAAACAGCTTTGATTATGTCTATCAATATCACAGTCAAACTTGCTGGTTAGTTGATTATTATTAAACATCTTCGTGCATCCCAATGTTTTATACCACACTATAAATAACCCGGAAAATGAATGTATGAAGTAAGTAATCCTAATACCCAGAAAAAAACTATGCAATTTAGAAAAATAATTCTCATAATCTTTGTAATTAATGAGCCCAATGCAAAATGTTCCTAAAAGCACAAATTCAAACGTTTTATTTTGTGCTGGAAATTTTATCATTAGGCATGATACAAAGGTGTGATATTAAGAAGTTGTGACATCATGTTATTATGTATGTAACCCAAGAAACAGATGGTAATTTTCATTGTTTCCATGGTTACGAATAGAACTTTTACTGATAAGATTATGTCGCATCCTCTGAATATCATATACAGGGTGTTCATTTGAAAACTTCCCACCACGAATTTTGGAAAACCACTGATTAAAAGAAAAAACGCCGAGACACGTCAAAAGATGTGCCAAAGGAGACAACTTTTTAACCAAAAACTACTTCACCCCCTTTTACCCTCTGCCCCCGGGGTCCTGCCCTTAAAAATTTTAAATGACAAGGGGTATCAAGTAATAGCTTGTTTGAAAGGTCTCTCAAAGTGCTTTATTTAGACGTTTGATTTTTTTAAATCGGTCGATTCGTTTTCGAGAAAATTAGAAAAATCTTTATTTATCTTAATTTGTACAGATTGAAAAAAAACACACGCGTCTTGCTGGAAAAATATTTCAGCACGCAAACACGAAAATATCACTTTTTATTTCAATAAGTGTTCAAAATGTTGCCCGTTATTGGCCAAACAATGATATAGGCGATGTTCAAATTCCTGACGGACATTTTCAAAAACATGTTGTGGGAGATCATGGCAGCTTTCGATGATGCGTTGACGAAGTTCGTCCAAAGTTTCGGGTTGGGGAGTGAACACAATAGATTTCAAATGGCCCCATAGAAAAAAGTCTAATGGCGTCAAGTCAGAGGATCTAGCAGGCCATCTATAGGCCCTCTTCGCCCTATCCATTTATCTGGAAACTCGTCGTCTAGCCATTGTCGAACCGAAAGAACATAGTGAGGAGGAGCGCCGTCTGAACAAATTAAGATAAATAAAGACTTTTCTAATTTTCTCGAAAACGAATCGACCGATTTAAAAAAATCAAACGTCAAAATAAAGCACTTTGAAAGACCTTTCAAACAAGCTATTACTTGACACCCCTTGTCGTTTAAATTTTTTTAAGGGCATGACTCCGGGGGCAGAGGGTAAAAGGGGGTGAAGTAGTTTTTGGTTAAAAAGTTGTCCCCTTTAGCACATCTTTTGACGTGTCTCGGCGTTTTTTCTTTTAATCAGTGGTTTTCGATAAATCCGTGGTGGGAAGTTTTCAAATGAACACCCTGTATGTATATCATGTTTGTAATCTTTGGGTATATGCAGTTATATTTTGCTTGTACTCATAACACCTTTGCAATACCTATACCCTTTGTATATACAATAACCAACCATAGGTACCTTTTTACAATATTATTACTTTTTATAAAACATGCTACGCCACTGTCTTTTTCATTCTTCCGAAGTCTGGAAAACAAAATAATACACGCACTCCGGTTTATTGTCAACATTGGTCTAAATTTTAATACGACCTTAAATCCTAATAAATCATTCTAGCAGTGGCTTACGGTAATTTTTACACTGAACTGGTCAATTAATTTCGAGCTAGGGTACTCGATGTTTAAACAAAATTACACAACAGATGGCGCTGCTATCCTAAAAAATGGGAAATATGTGAATTGGGCACCTTTTCCATTGAACTGTTTAATAATAATTGGATTTGATATTAAAGTACATGCTTTTATGTAAAATTGAATTATTACAACGGTCTATTTGAAACTCTTAGATTTAAAAATTGAAATAGCTTTTTAAACGTCAATGTATAGTTTATAGTGTGATTAAACAAATTTGGAGTAAAAATAACTACCTATGTTATAATATCCAATTTTCAAAGATTTAAAATGAATGCAGAACAGGCATAAAACTCAAAAACTGCAGATGTATATAAAATTGTAGCCGATACCAGTAAATCTTATGTTTAAACTATTTTCCCTTTGTTGTAAAATGTATTACTTTTTTATTGAATTTAACTACGAATGTTCAAAATAATATAAATTTCATAATATATTAATATAATTACCATAAATATAGCATTTTTGAGACCACGGAGTCGATGCATGTCATCTGGACAGCTTCCTTGGCCTATACAGTTATTCGCTGATGGGGTTTAGATGAGTACAAATGGACCAAAAAGTAAAATATACAAGAAAAAATATTTTTTGATAAACGTTTTGATTTGTAAGGTATTGGTATTAAAAGTAACCAATTTTATTGCATTACTTCCTTTAGATACTCCCAACTATTTTCTCTTCCTACATATCCAGAGTACTAGTTCCTACATATCACCAATAATGACTCTGGATATGTAGTTCAGAGAAATTGTTGCGAGTTTCTATACGTCATACAGATGAAACTCATTAATTTAATTTTTTTAGTGAAATCTGTACTTCAGCTTAGAATTTAATTTAAAACATATTTTTACTTCACGTCTAAAATTATTGTCAGTGATTCACCGCTTTCATATCGAGAGCAGCATATTTATTTTCATGGATTTTTTCCCTCTGACTTTGTACAACTCTCTATATAAAAGCGATAAATCACTGTACAGTAATTTTGGGCCTACTGTATAATATTTGTTCATTTGGTACAAAATGATTAAATATACAAGATATGTTTACTCTTACGCAAAATAACGTTTTCATATTTTTTCTGCTCTCTGCGTAAAAAAACTCAATTTTTCATGAAGTGAACTTTTTTCGCCGTTAAAATACTGTGCGATGATAGTAAAACCCTACATTTTTCGACGAAAAACCCCCAAGTAGTCTATAGCTATAAGAAAAACACAAGTAGCTGAGTAGAATCTATTTATTTTAAATATTAATTATTGATTACATATTATAGTGTGTGCCTGTCAGGATAAAATATTATGTTATTTACAATGTAATAGTGAAACGTAAATCGTAGGTACTTAAATAAGTTTGAAAGCCCGAACCGGCTTCATCATACAACTAATGGATACTTTTCTGTCATATTTGACATGTTTGTTTTTAAATTTTTCGTGTTTCATGTGAATCATTGTAAGCCTTCCAGACTATGTACTTCATTTAAACATTTTCGTTTAAGTTATTTTTATAAATTCTTGTTTAGTTTTTTGGGTAAATATTTTATAGAATATACTGGTAAAGACAAAATAAACTACAAAAATGTGTAACCGTCTAAGCATCAAAAGCGACTTTAGGCGTAAAACAGTCAGAATTTTTTTACAGTGATATTTCTAGAAGACCACATGAAACACGTGCATGGGTTATATACCTATATTTGCCAATAATTTAATTAAATTTTGGTAATTTTAAATATAAAAAAATGACGTACGAGATCTTGAAAAAACTATAGAAAATCTTGCTTTTCTTACTTCAACCCATAAAAATTAAATATAAAACCAAAAGTTACATTTTTGAACCTTCTTTTATCTCAAGTTAAATATTTGAAGGTGCAAATGTAAGATTTTGATCAATTTTATCGATCCTATTTGCAATTTTTTTGAAGATAACTTTATTATATTATAAAGTTTTTTATAACCATCAATCAATATCACATCGAGTCAATAATCTTTTCAGCCAGGAGTACTTTTATACAAGGATATGGTTTAGAAGAGAACAAATTGACCAAAAAACTGAACGATATGAAAAAGTAATTCTTTATAAAAGTTTTTGTTCGTAAAAGAAATGAGATTCAAGCATAAAAATGCTAAAACAATATTTTATGAAAAATACTACCAAAAAATTAAATGTTTTTAATTAAACCATAAGCATTTACAAATATTTTAATACTATAATATTATTTATGATTTTAAATAGTTAAAAAAATATTTTTTTTCCTAGCTTTTACTCTTTGGTCCCTTTGTACCTTCTTTTAAACCCCATCCGGACATACTGTATAGAATGGTTTGGTACCAATAAGAAGCTTTCTCGAACATTCGCCTATCTGGAACTCGAGGATTTATTAATTCACATCATTGGCAAATGAACGGCATAAAACCCTCAACAAAAAGGAGTAAACCCACACTATATCAAAACCAACATCCAAACAAACTATGTCAGCAAACAGGATATATTTAATGTTGGCTCTAAAACATTATGAACATTTCCTTGTGCAGTCGATTCAAAGTAATTTACAACATATAACTTCAAATAAACATTCTAAAGAAATTAAAGTGATTAAATCAAACATTTACAGTACGTTTCTATCTACTAAAAAGTTTCTATACGAACCTTTCAAGCCGCCTAGAAAATATTTAAAAAAAAACATCATAAAGTCTAGAATCTAAGTCTACGTTTGGCCAAATATAAATGTATTTATTTAACGGTTGCTTAGAATGAATACTTTTTGATTATGAAGTTTTTTATATTTGGCCGAACTGTCAAAAATAAGTATAACATAATAGTGATGGTTTTTTAAAAAGTGTAGACAACATTTAATTTGATAAAAATAATTGTAGAAAGCAAGATCCCTCTATACATTTTATAAAATTTACGAATGTTTTCTTCCATTAAAAGTAATAATGTTTTTTAAGCCTTTCAAGAACTCTCCTCAATATCTTTGAACGAAATACAGAGAAAACAAACTATTATAAGTCCCCATAGAAAGAGTATAAGGAAATAATAATTTAAAACGCCTTAATAGTGAAAATATTAAAATTTAAATAAAACAAGATATCCTAAAAGCTGTGAATTTTAAATAAAAAATTAACGTGGTCTATACATAAATGACAATTTTATTATTAAGGTAAATTAAACTTTCCCATTTATTTTTCGTATCTTCCATGCAGAATTGTCCCACGTATTAAAAAAAAGTTCAGTATTAATGATGAATAAACGCCGATTAAAGTTGTTTCATATAAAATTTAACTGAAATTTACAACCAAAATAACATAACAAAGAAAATATTGTTAACACTCCTTTTTTCCGAAATCTTTCACAAAAAATGTACATCCGTCACCACGTATTTAATACTAGCGCAGGTGATCACTCAAAGAACTTCGTCGTTCTTACGATTTAACAATAAAAATAACAACGGCAAATTTATATACATCGACAAAAAAGCGTCACTTTGATTGGTCAATGATATAAAAATAATTGTACTACTTGCTAATCTTAAGAATCTATGTACAACAAAACGTAACACACATTTTGAATTATTATTATTGTTGAGTTGAGATATTTGCACAATTTGACAAATTAACGTCGTTTATTTCGGTGCTTTCGGAGATATATTTAACAGTCCGCCTGGAGCGCATATTATGTATTTCTTAGTATTAAGTATTGTTTTTACCGTTTTAAATTTTGCTCCCTCCGTTAACAAATTTCTAGATCTGCCCATGGCCACGGAATAGCTGGTAGCGACTGATCTGGTAAAAATTGATTGTGACAAGATATTTTAACAAAATGTACCATGACCAATCTAGTTACGTAGAAAGTAATTTTTCAAATTGTGCAATTATCTTGAAGATACATTACTTTTTAAACGGTTATGTCCAAATTTAAAATAAAACTACTTTATTTACAGTTGATAAGGGATATTTATACTTTATACATTGCTTTCAATTTTATGTATTTGGAATAATAAGAGTATCTTGTTAGGAGAAAGAAAATAATTGTCAAAAGTACCTCCATGACATACTTTATTTCCTATTGAAATATCATGGCATGGCATGGATTATTCTTGATAATAATAAGAACGTGTCCTAATCATAAAAATGATTAACTATTTTTGAGGACCAACACTAATCTGTACCGATTTTTTATAAAGCTCTCTTTGGTCCATTCCACGTTATTTGGAAATAAATTGAAAATGTTTGAAAAGAATTAAATAGACTGGATTGACGCATTATATTTAAATCCGTAAATTCTGATATGACAACATCCTAAGAAAATATATATTTTGAAATGTAGAATTACTATAAATGACGAGAAAAGTCACCATTTACTTTTATGGCTTAACGACGCTGTCACGGGAGGAATTCTAAAGAAAGAGTGACAATGCAAGAAGCGAGATGTATTTGTTTTTATTTCAAATATCAACTGATATAGGCCAGCGACTCGTAATTTATGGCGATTACCTGTTCTAAGGTAAAAATGAAAATTAATCCTACCTCAAAAATCCAAGACTGGCACAAAATGTACAGTCGTAATAAAAATAATCAAATAGCCATAAATGCAATCTATGATCAAAACTTTTGCCGCTTTTCATATCACAACACACTTCACAAAGTTCATAAAAATTTAAATATTGTAAAGCTAAACAAACGCCATTAGTAGACTGGAGTGTTGTTCTCGTTCAAGTTCGGTTCCGGCGAGGCGCCTGGGGCGACTAAACCTAACAAGTAAATGGTTTTCCCCATTGGCGTCCGGCAAATTCGGTCTAGTTTTAGTGACAATCACCCAACTTAAAAAAAAAGTATGGAGTGTTTCTATAGGAATCAGCTATTTAAATGTAATGCGTCAATTCCATAACACCCTGTTTAACGACTTGTATTTACAGAAGTTACTATTAAATATAAGGACATAATAAAAATGGCTGAAAAAAAGTTTTGTTGTCACATAAATTCATAACAATACACCAAAAATGTAAACTAAGACACGATTTAAAGAAATAAGTTTCCTCGACACTCACCCAAAAAATGTACAATCCCGGAATTCTTGAATAACTACCTACAGATAACTAAGTGTTCCTCAGTAAGTAATAATAATATGTACTTTGGACATATCTAACTACAATTTTCGAGATAATAGCATGCAGCTTACATAGCATGTAACAAGTTTTTGATTTTTACGAGACAGACCAAATGTGAGTTTTTAGATAAGTCGTAATATAGTATGTGGGAAGTGTCTTTTACGTAGTCAACCACTGGTTTGGTCTGACTTGCAGTGATATAATAGAGCAGTAATAATATACAAGTAAGTAATAATATAATACTATGATTACAATAGTTTTACCTATAAAGATGAAATCGTATTGCTCGTATTGCTTGTCAATACAACCTCTCTTGCTCATCTAACTTGTGATTATCAATTTATTTACAGTTTTCTTAATCTAGCCTCTCACTATTACATTCTTTTTATCCAACTATAACATTATGGTCACTTTTTCCTTTAACAAAATTTTCGTACAAACTTTCTAGCTCTAATTAGAATCATTTTAAATCGGGTATGTGTATTGCTATTTAAAATTTTTTAAACCAATCGCGTTTGCCTCTATCCCCTAGTTATTTTTAAATTATTTAACCGTTGAGAAGTTCTGTGATTGATTCTTGTTGCCTGCCACCCAATTTGAGAAGACATCTCTGAAACAGAAAAGAAAACGTTCATTTCATCCTTTTTAAGTTAAATAACTACACTTTTTTTAACATTAATTTTATAAAGATTCAATTCAAGACATGAGAATGATAAGTGGATAAATGCCAAAGCAACATTTTTGAGAACAACGTGTGAAAATTTGGAATGTTAATGGTGGAATATTAAACTTATCCACTTTTCATACTCATTTTGCGGAAATGTAAAAACTGCATATTCAGGATCTTAAAAACTATCATCCGAATTTATTTCGTCCATTTTGTAAGAAGGGTGCCAAATTGCTCGTCAAAAATCATAAGAAGTTTTAAGTATTTTAATTAAAAGTTAAAAAATTGATTTAAAAAAAAATCTAAAATGCTATAGATTACAATGTGAGCAAAACTTAAAAAATCGTGAGATTTGTTATAAAAGCGGTAGATTTCTCGATAAATTGAGATATGACTGCTGCTTCCAGCATACTATTAAGGATTTTCGATTTCGACAAAAAAAACTACATTTAGAAAGGTGACTTTTCCGCATGACGAACCCTGCAAGCCCTTTATCGCCGCCACTGAATAACATCTAACGCCATCTTTTGATGAATTGAGTAAGGTTACATGATTTCTTTTTAACTCAACTATAGATTGCAGAAATCATCAAATAGTAGTTCCTGTTAATGCCGTAACAAATATTCTGAAGTACCTTTGACAAAACTGAAATATTAATTTAAAATCAAATAAACGTTACATTTTTCTAAAAATTAATAAAAACTACCAACATTAAACTGAGTTAAAATATAAAATCTATTTATCTACATTCTCGAGTAAAATTTTTTTTTTTAAAGATTTAGCGGCCGCTTGGAGTGTCGACATAATTAATATGAAACAGAAGCTTAAAAACAGGACTAACAAGAAACGCTCAGGGGTTGCCTAACTAAAGATTAACGTCGGTTTAAAACTTCGAAATTTTAAAACCTAGAAGGAAACCACATAACATAACTCATATTCGAACCATCATATTTTGCTCATCATGGGGTTTATCCAGCCAACAGACAAACAGTGCAATAAATTTATTAAAATTTCTTTCTTGAAGTTGGCTTGAAAGAAGTGAAAACCTCATTTCAAAATAGCAGCAATCCAACGATGTGAAACTATTGCCAAGGAAAATTTTGACCTTTGAATATACAACCCTGTAGAAAAACTACATAGCAAGAAAGCCTTAGAACCTGCTTTTGGAGTCGAAAACAGGGTTTGTCAACACCCACATATCATCCTGCGAAACAAGACGTCTATTGATGAATTGGTCGTTAATTGTGATAGGCATTGCTTCAATTCATCCATTTTTCCATAAAAATCGAAATTGACAGGTCTGATGGCTCATCGCTGAGCTATATGGTGGTCTAAATGGATTACTGCTGAAGTAAGACATGGCAGAATTCCTGAATTACCGTTGTAAGACCAAGAATCTTTCTTACCGGCAATGGCTAACAACGCATTCATTACTGCAATACTCGTCTTCCCATTCTGGATTAGTTATGGCTGGATTGGGACACCCGTGACGTATGCAAGAGTTCTGCGGGGGCCTCATCGATCCGGAACTCATGGTCTGTTGCTGTGGCTGTTGGGAGGGGGGTGCCGACGGGGGTCCAGCCTGGAAAGAAAGAGAAAGAGTGGTAGAACATTGGTCTGGAACACCAAAAGCCATACACACGACACAACAAACATGAAAGACGATACATACGAGTATGCACAACAAGTGAGCTTATGAAGATCTTTTATGGTAATTTGTGCCATGCTACCCCGCTGCTAAAAAAAAGATTCGACTTGCTTCGAAAAGTGTCTACGTTTTGCAGGTATGAGTTATTCCACAAATCATGTAAGTTTTTTTGCTTCTTTTCTCAACTACTACCTTAGTAAGGCCATATTTTGAATTTGAATTGACGGTGCTGCAATAGCTAGTTGTTTAAACACTCGATACGCCTTTTTACTATACAATTTTGAATTAGCTAAAAGCAATGATATAAAAAATGTGAAAACTCTTATTATACGATCAACTATTGCGGTAAAGTTGATATGACCGCACGGTTCCAGGGAGAGCCGAGAAATTTACACTTGAAACGCTTTTACCATTAAAGTACTGAGTAACGTCTGTCAATCTAGCGCGGTCGGACTAGTACATGAAGTAACTAATTTTCGTTATTGTTAAAAAAAAAGTTCATATTATCACACAGTTGCAGAAAAAATTTATAATCTATTTAAGGACAAAATATTTAAAATAGAAACTGTACCTGCGATACGGGCGGGGAACTCGACACCATCGGAGGGGGGCTCATGTGTTGCTGGGGCTGCTGTTGCTGTTGTTGCATGTGGGGATTGTGGGGAGAAACGGGGTGTTGTTGGTGGGATTGTTGGTGGGGAGGTATGTGCTGTTGTGGAGGAACCTGAAACAAATAATTCGGTTAATTTTTAAGACTTTATTAATTTTTTCAATAATATTATGGCTTTTACCAGTCTGATAACGGTAACTGGTGTTCTGACAGATATTACTTTACTGCCTACTCGCAATTTAGGCATAATTGACAGAATTATTGAATATTCAAAGCCTTTAAATTTTTTATAAGCAAAGACACGTTTCAATGCTAATAATTCTAATGAGTTCATTGTTTAGATATGAGCTGTCATTTTCATGGCTCACTAGTTTTGATTCTTAATTTGCTGTTTTCATAACCTACTTGATTTTTTTTTTAAATATTGAAACATTGAAAAATATTTGTTTTGTTAAGAAGGCAGTACTTTAAAAACTTTCTTTTTAATTATAATTTTATATTTTACCACATTGTAATTCTTTAGCTTTTTATGAAAAAATCATCCAATGAGTACCTACCGGACCTTTCTGGAAAACCATTTCCTGCAATTTACTCAGAGTAGGCCCAGTTTTACTTACAAAAAATAGAATATGAGGTTTTCCTGTAAAAAACTAGTTACTATTTATTTTTTAACACTGTGCTCTTCGAACCGTATCTTAAATTTCAAAATATATTGATTTTTCTTTATTGCAGCGTTTTGATGTTCTTTACAATAAGGACCCAGAAAATTCTCCAAAATACACAGAGAGGGCTGGACTATATTTTATTGGTGGTCAAAATTTTACCTGCAATTAAATAAAATGAAATAATTTTAATTATAATATAAGGCATTTATATTATAACTTATTTGAGCTAAGCTACATTCTTGGTGAAACGAAATCTCCATTATATGGAAAATAAAACAGTGGTTACTTGGTATATTTCACAGTTTTTTAATTCAATTTCCTGACACGTGTTTCCATCTTTTCAGATCATTCTTAAAGGTAATGAGTACAAAAAGCTACTCAGCTTTGGTAAAGGTAATGAGTAGCTTTTTGTACTCATTACCTTTAAGAATGATCTGAAAAGATCGAAACACGTGTCAGGAAACTGAATTAAAGAATTAAAAACTGTGAAACATAACAAGTAACCACTGTTTTATTTTCCATATAATTTATTGAACAAGTTTAGTAGACGATTTAGTGCACTAAAGGAAAATTAAACATTAAGCTTAAACCAAACAGGAGGTACCTCCCCCCCCCCCCCCCCCCCCTTAAAAAACATTTAAAACGCAATTTCAGAAAGTATTTAAAGGGTATCAAACTTTTTAACAAAAATCTTACCTGTTGCATATAATTACTATGTTGCTGCTGTTGCATGTGTTGCTGCATGGTCATGTGGCCGCCCATCGGCGACGGCATCATTCCGGGGTGCGATTGGGCGGGCGACGCGCCGCCCATTCCGCCCATCATTTGGGGTGGCTTTTTATTTATCGGTGATTGAGAGGGAGGTGTTGGAGCTCCTGATGATATTGGCGGTGATGGAATGGTACCCTATAAAATATGATGGTTTAGTTTCTGTATAAAAAAAATAAGGAACTTTGAATCCAAAATAAACTGAACATTTTTTTAAATAAATAATAAAGTTGTCTTGTGTGTTCTGTACTTCATAAGGAAATATTTTTAAAAAATGTAAAAAAAATCAAGGGAATAGAATGACGTATACAGTGAGAAAAAAATCATATCAACATAATATTATAGAACATTTTTGTCGCATTGTAAAATACTCAATTCTAAATAACGTAATTATCATTTTGATATCATACTCACTGGTGGTTGATATCCGCCATAGGGTGGCCCCCCAGGGGGTCCGGCAGTGTAATTTCCATAATTTCCGTACATCGGCCCACCTTCACCTTCCGGCCCGCCCTTGGACACTAAACTCGCCCTGTAGGCTGCTAAAGCTTTAAGGTATTCCTTTTTGGCCGCTTCAGTTTTCTTTTTGTAAACCTACAAGAAAAATACAATAAATAAAATTGAAATAAACTTTTACAGAAAATAAGGAGCCCCATTTTTTCAATAGTCTGTGTTCTAATACTACGTACTGTAAGGCCGGATTTCACTGTTTAGTCTGTTGATTTCTTGTCTGATTTAAGTGATACTAAACATGAAAATGAAAGCGCATTCTTAACACCTTTCATTTTATTGTTTCTGTGTTGTAGAAACGGTTCATGAACTTATTATAATTCCCATCAGGCTACCAAATACACCCTTTTTAAAAATAAAAAGTATATTTTAAAAAACTAACCCAGGATCACAACGATTTAGCAGTGTTACTGAAGAAAGAATGAATCGTTTTCACTTTTACTGAAATCAAAATTGACTGCTGTGTGCAAGTGGTCTATGGGTACTGAACAGTGAACACCTATTCACACGTTCTATTACTGGTTTTATTTTTTCCGATTCAGTAAAAACTATTCGATGAATCTAAACAGTGTAAATTTTACTTGATATTTTTTATTACTTATAAGACCAAATTAAGTTACTTACATTTTTATGTTCGGAATCCAACGCATCCCACATGGACGCGACAATTTTGGACACCTCGCCGAAACTCGCGTTCGGGTTCTGTCCCTTAATGGCAGCCTGAGTATCACGGAAGAACAGCGCGTACGCCGACACTGGTCTGCGACAATAGAATAAATAAATAGATAAATAAAATTGTAAAATAAAAAAAAATGGTGCTATTAAAAAACTGCAAAAGGTCAACGAATAAGCAGAGCCGACGAGATTTTAAATATAACACGCAAAGTAATAAGAGCTAACTCAGACCGATTTATCTTTAGTGAATTCAACTGCGATAAAAGTTCGGTGTATTGAAAAATTATTCTTTTAAAATAAAAATTAACACACTCACTAATATCTGTAGAGTCCAAATTTAAAAACTTTTTAATAAACATGGCTAGGATTCGCACCATGACAACGTTATATTTTTAATTTAATTTAATATATAAGATATAATTTCGCATGAAGCTAGTAACCTTGGCGAAGAAGTTAAAAATATTGGTCGAATGCTCTTAAACAAATATCGTCGTTAATAGGTGAATGTCATGAAATGAATAAAAATGCAAGGTCAGAAAGTCACAGTCGCGTCTTTGATATTGGACCGATGATATAAGACTAGTCGATTAAAGAAAAATGAATGTGTTCTTAATTTTTTATTTTTAACTAAAAGTAACTATGATATTTTAAAAATAAAACTGTTTTATACCAATAATTGACATAGTTACTACAAGCTATTCCAATTTTCGGAAAAACTATGAAATTTAGAAAAAAATCTTTCAAATAAACTATTTTACAATAACGTACAGCATTTTTTAAAAATTTTATAATGTTTGAAAATTGGAATAACTTTAAAATTCTTTGTAATTTTCCAGGGTTTTCAACCAATTTTCCGAATTACTCCAAAACATTTATTTGATGTATAAATAACTACTCCATATACTCTGAAAATATTTATAGGAGCACAACGTGCATGAATTTGATGGTACTGTAAAAACGCAGCCAGTACTCTTAAATATAGGGATCAAAATTTGTATCCCTATTAGCCATGTACTATTATATTGTATTTTCTGCAAAGTAAATATGTACACATATGTGTGTATACCTTATAGGCTTTTACATGAATATAAATGTTAAGCATAAAAGCAAAATTTACTGTAGTATAAAGAACTGCCATCGATTTCCCGACCCTCGGCAATAAAATAGCCTATTAAAATGTCGGAATAACGTTTCCTCCCGTTTTTCTTCAAGGGCAAAAAGAAAAAGACATTATATTGCCCCATAAAGTTAACATTCGATGTGAAGAAAATTTGTTGGCAGAATTTATTACAGTATTTTGGCAGGATTATTGCGTAGTTACCCCCAAGTTAACAAACTATGTAGTTTTATGGAGTGTAAGTCCGATTGGGGTGGTCGTTTATTCCAAAATTTTATATCACCTGAATTTAACACAGGTGGTTTGTTAAATAAGCGGTTACGATCGATTTTATAGCGAGCATGAACGTTGACATTATTTCCCAAAAACAAAATACCTCGCCTGAGTTGTCAATCATGCGATCATGGCACGAAACGCGCTTCGCTGCGCATGAATGCAACTGGACGAATCTGATGAAATGCATGGTCCAATTTGGTTGATTCAACCAAATTAAAATTCTCCCTTCTTCTTTCAACGGTCTATGCACAAAGTTATTCGATGAAACACCCTGTATATTTTTTACATTTGTGAAAGATTTTTATTCCCTGATTCGAAAAATATATAATTTGTCTATGTTAGATCAAACCGTTTTTAAGATATGAGCGATCAAATTTTTAAAAAGCTGATGGTATCCAATCCATTCTAGTTTAGTACGTCTAGAATGCCTTGGAAAACAAAAGCCCCATAATGGCGATGCATTAAAATAGCATCTACGAGTTTAGGAAAATTAGAAGGCCTTGGAAAACAAAACAGTCGTCAGTCAACATTCTTGGTTATGTGAATCATGTACAAACAGAGGTTAAATTTTTAACGCCCTATCATGGCACAAGTAAAACCATTTTGTGCGCTCTGTACTAAGAAACTTGAAACATTAGTCGTTTTCTGGTACCATGCAGCAGTGTAAAAATATTTCGGTAATTCGTGAAACTATATAAAGGATACTAAAGTGCCCTTCAAGATAAATGATTTCAACTAGAGTTGATACAAAATTTTCGTAACAGGTAAGTACCTGTAACATATTTATACGAGTGCATAGCTGTTATTTTTTGTCCATGCATGTAAGATATTAAATACTTAGTGAAAGCGGTGATCGTTGGTGACCGTGTAGGAAAATACTCATGAAATATTGTATCAGTATTTATTACCGGCTGTTATTTTATTGTCCTCGAAAGATAATTAAATACTCAGTGACATCGCCGGTGACCGTATCTGGTTTCGGCTCTCTATCTTTCGAGTTCAATTAAAGCTTACTTACCATACCAATGATATGGCATAAAAACTCTGATCAAGATTGACTACCTAACGGACTATAATAATTATAGTGTGTGCTTACATGGAAAAGCATTTTTAAAAATTCTTAGGTTTCTCCGTAAATTGAAATAACTGGCAGGTGACGCGGTTAAAACATATTGCATTTTATTATGAAAAATAGGCCTTTATTTTTTGCATAGGTAGTTGTGTCCTCAATTGTAATTTAGTGTTTAAATAAATCCGAAATGCGTTTAAAAATTTACTTGCAAATTATTGCCAATATTCATGTAAATATACGCAAACGACGCCATCTATTGGAATCCAACCTAACTCAATGGGTGACTTTTATGTAGCAAATGGGCCGTATAGGGCTTACAGGGCAGTGGCGGCGCCAGGATTTTTGGGATGGGTGAGCACAAGCGGGTCCGCTGATGTTTGAGCGGGCACTACCCAAATGAAAAGTGACTTCTAAAAAAAAAGGTCGCCGCCTCCCCCACGCTCTATAACGCCATAAGCAAGGGCAAACAAAACTTCCCTCTGGTCCAAAGTGACGTCTAAAAAAAAATATTTGAAATTGAAAATAACATACAACGCTACTCTTTTCTCATCAAACCTAAGTCCCCCCCCCCCCTTCCCCCCGCAAATTCCATTACAAAACCAAATCCATCAATTTTTGGTGGGAACTCATGTTTCTAGGGTGGGCCGGTGCCCACCCTGGCCCCCCCTTGGCGCCGCCGCTGCTACTAGCGGTCAGAAATACTGTCAATTGGTCGAGTTTTACATGGTGATATTAATGTCCAACTGATTAAGCCAATAAGGAGCGGAAAATTGGTTTTAAAGGCCATTAGAATATTCATTAGAGTAAATTAGATAGGGCTTTCTTGTACCTCATTAATTCTTCTTATTAGAACATCGGCTTCCTTTGTTATATTTTTTGCTTGACTATTTTACAGAAGATTGAAATGTTAATAATAATGTTATAGTGTCTGTTTGAAGATTGTGTTGCGCATTATATTCAATAATGTTATATTTGTGGCGGTTACTTTACAGAAACAAAAATCGTTCACGATATTTAAGTACGGGGCACGACAAAATATTTTCCGTGAATTATTGGTACCTATATTAAATAATTATGTATGTAAACCATAATAAATTCATATGCTAATACAGAATACTTTCTTCGGTCTGTCACTGCTTTAAACTTAAACTGTTCATCAGATCAATTTCTTTGCCCATAGGCAAGTACATTTTAAAAAATATATATCAGCTAGACTCATAAGATAATAAAGTTCCTGTTCCCTGGGGTGGTAATTCTTCCTTATTATATGAACATCATCCATGTTTACGCTATAACGAATTTGTGCTTCCAATATTTTATGTCGCCACTTCAATTTAGTAAAATTGTATTTGAATACCATCTTTCATATTTCAGAGTAGTAAAATAAAAAGTTTACAACGTTATAAACATACTATGTATGTAAATATGAAAATAAAAGTCTATAAAATAATGGCAAAGGGAATAAAACGGCACCTTAACTCTATCGTAAAACTTCGATGTTTCTACTTTTAAATCAACATTTTTATTCCCCGACTTTTACGAGCGGCGTAAATAAAGATAAATAGGGGGTGGTATTTCGGGGGTAATAAATTTTTTAAACATTCGGAAAAAGGTTTTATCACAGCGGAGATTAAATTTTATTAATATTTGCCTCGTTTTTATAACTGGGGAATTTTATAACTTGGTTAAATAAATTATTTTCTGACTTCTCCCTGATGTGACCGATTAATTTGCAGATAATATATTGAAAACGGTTTGTTTTTCAAAAATAATCAATAAATAGAAAATAAGGATAAGTACACTGAGAAAATCTCCAGCAAAAATAATGTTACCGATTGAATATGTTTCTTGGGTTATCAATCAATAAATATTTTTAAATAAATAATAAATCTAGTTTGTTGGTTTTATGTATTTGTTTTAAACCATCATCAGAACTACAAATATAAATCGAAATTAAAGTTGCTAACAGTTATCTCCTACACTATCGAAATAAAAATAAATTTTATAAAAACATACTTTAAATTATTATTTAACACTTCACAATTCACTACATTTTAGTTAGATGACAATCTAGGTAGACCTATAGGCAAAATTGTAACAATGTAAAAGTTTTTTCAAAGAATTTTTACTTATTCTGTAAAAAAAATTTTGCTGCCCAGTAAATAAAATTTCTTAGAACCGATATTCGGGTTTGTTTTCGTGTCGCCATTCGATGTCGCTAAGAGCCAATTTTACGTTTTTCAGTCCGACGAAATTCCGCTACTAATAGTCGAAGACAGATTTTACTATAGGAAAAAATGTATTTCTATTATAGAAATAATTATTTTAGTAACCCAGGTCTCTACAGAGACAGCTAAGCATTTTTGTTGCAAGTAGTTTTATTACCACAGCAAAGTGCATGCTCCTGATAGACTAAAATGCTGACTGTCCTCTATTTAACAAAATATTTTGGCTATGGTTGCTGAAATTATCGCACGGGATAAAAAGACATTTTCTCAGTGTAACGTTACAAATTGAACATGATAGCTTAAGGTAATTTCAAAAAGGCAAATGGATTTGTTCAGGGTGACATTTTTAACATATTTAAGTGATCAACTTTCATGTGGTCATTAAAAAAAAATAGTAAGCTCTTACTAAACTCTTGAACTTTTATAAATGTATGTATTTTCTTTGTTGCAGGGAGCGCTCTCCTTTGTCTTCCCCCTTAAAAGAGTTTAAAGAGGGGTTTATATTTATTACGGGGGTGAGGGTAAACGGCTCATTATAAAGGGATATTTGAGGTTAAATATAAGGGAAATCTACAAATAGAGACATAAAAAATATATTATTAGGAAAAATCAAAATCTAGAAGTGTAGATAACGTTACAAAAGCCACGACAATAAACATTTCATAGTTGTTTCTTTACTTGTTTTAGAGTCCGGTAAATAATAAAAATAATATTTTCCATTTTTGTCGGCATGTTTGTTTCAGTTTTTAAATTCTTTAACCATATACCGAGAAAATAATTTAACAAAAATACGCTCTCGAATAAAAAACACCCGAAACTACTTACCGACGTCACGACAATTTCAAGAAATGGCAACGGCCGATCGCTCTGTGAGCGACGCACTCCTACCTGACTAAGGTCCTCTTTCTTGTTTCTAAACTATCTTTGCCTATTTAAATTATCGAAACAAAGATAGCAATATAATCGGTCGCACTAGTGGCAAATAAAAGAATATCGTGGTTAAGAACGAGGTCAGTGACTCATTCGTCATTTCGCTTTTTTATCAATATTTCGTTACTTTTTCCTTTTATCCAAAAATCAGCCAAATACCCATATTTGCAGAATAATTACAATTTAAAGTTAAAAAAGTTTGAATTTATAAAGTAATAAAAGCAGAAAAGGAAAAATTGACAAATAAAAGAGGACAACGTACATATCTTCTCATTGTATGCTTTTGAACTTCCAACTGTCGCGTAGTGTTTTTAATTGTTTCTAGTTTTGTGATACTCTAGGAAGATTTTTATTATGGAGATATATTCCCCCGCGGTAGTCTCCCTCACTCACGATCCTGAACTCTAACCCCAAACAATTTACAGATATAAAGTCCTTAAGTCCTAAACCACCCTTCCTATATTCGATACGTCTTTGCTAATATTCATATTTCGTACACAAATCGCTATTTTTACCCTCCCCATTTTGCTTTTAACCCTCACTCCACCTTTTAAAATATTTTAAAGGGCTTCTTTATGGCACGTTGGGGAAATATAAAGGCATTTTCGAAAGATTTTCCATGTCAAAAAACGGTAAGTGATATAAAATACCGCATCAAAGAAGATATATTAGACTTTGGGGTAAGTGGTTGAGGCGGACTAAAAAAAATTCTGGTTTTTACTTAAATACATGTTTTCCAGGAGACGTAATTTTTTTATAGTATTATTAGGTGATTTCGATAAATTTTTTCTTTTTCTTAGTCAGAGATTAAAAAATTTAGAGAACGAACTTGGGCACTGTTTGAGGAGGGTGACCAGCTGGAGTCCTCGGTCATTTAGAAAAATCTCTTCGTTTTAATTCGTTGGCTCTGGTTGAAATTTTTGTTATTTTCTTTTATTTTTTAGAATTAAGCTTTGCTGATTTAGAAAAAATACTTGGTTGCTAATTTTTTTTCATAACAAATTTATCACAATATTCTTTTCAGTATCGTAATAAGCTCATTATGAAACTGTCTCTTTATTTTTTTAATTTGGTAATATTATTAATCAAATGTTTTATTCTGTTTGTTGTTTGGCATGACCTTTTAATAAAATCTCCGACAGAAAACCATACATTTGGCACAGAGGAATGATAGGTGCATGTTGCTGAACATGATAAAAATGCAATTTCCAGCCTCATTTACCAACTAACTAATTAATGTCATCTAAATCTAAAATAAGATAAAACAAATTTCTCGACAAGGACGGAAACGGATAATTTATTATCAAGGCTACTACGATTAATAATTTAATAGTATTACCAATATGAAATTTATAAAATTTAAAACACCTAATTTTTTTAAAAATATGTATTTTTATTCAAGCAAATGCAAAATATAAAAAATTGTACAAAGTATACATGTTTTATAAAGCGGTTAGAGCACTTGTCTCTTTAGAAATAATGAATGAAATAATTCTTTATAAAACGTGTACTTTAATAAATATACAATTTGTAAACCTTCTTTGACATAATGATGCGTAAAAAAATCTCCTGTTTTTATCTTACTAAAAAGTGGTCACCCTGTTTGACCCACAGTATATTATGTTTGACTATTAACTGGACCATAAACGACTGAAAGAAACTGAAATTAATTTGAAGAAAATATTTGTTGTCTAGAACCGTTGTCTGGAACGTTATATCTTTATCTCGAATTCGACTATTATTTCCATCAAAACAAAACGAAGCCATTTCAGATAACTGATCTAACATAAATCTATTCCGTTTCGTCTCTCTAACATAAATTATTGAGTCCGATCGTATCGATAAACAAAAAGCTAAACATAAAAATAAAACTAAAAATTTAATGGCACGAGGTCGAAAAAGTTGCAAAGACAAAAATGTATGCAAAGAATCGGGAAAGACTGAATTTAAAAATTGAATAAAATGCATATAAAGCCGGAGTTTTATAATGGGTTCTTTTAAAGGAGATATAAATAATTCATTGAATACATTTAAAAGTTTTTAGATGTTACTGTGTATCTTTTTAACAAAGTACTAGTTTTAGTTAAATATTAATGCAACATAAACCTTTGGAAATTCACCTTTTATGCTAATATATACAAAGGCGGTATTAAAATGCATATATTGGGGTCGGGAAGTTCAATTTTGGTCTTTTTGGTGGTATATATTTGAGGGCGTGACTGCATTTCATCCTAAAGTCAAGTAGATAAATTTAAATTTGACAGTCAAATTTAAACCTACGGTTCAAAACGTCTAACTGCTTTAATTCCGGAATTTATAAAAAAAATACTTCAAAGCTATAGAGATCCTGTAGCTAAGTAGATCCGACCACGCTGAAATAAGTCGTGTTAAATTGCGGGCATTCTTGGCCCGAATGAAAAAAACAAACTAAGCAAATGCTTGAGTTATTTTATTCCTCAAAAAAGGTGGTATCTACAAAATAATGTGGGTGTGGGAGAGTTATTTTAAATTTTAAATAACTTTCTGGCACTCACACTGTACAATATTTGTAGAGTCCAAATTTAAAAAGTTTTAAAAAATCCATGTTTTTGGTATAATTTTTTATAGAAATCTTAAAAAATATCTTTAACTACCCTTACAAATTTACCATGCAAGAGGAAACGAGCGGAAAATCCTTAACTTCCCAAAATAAACGGGTTGATCACCGTCTATTTTCTGTCCTATAATTGAATTCTGTTATGCAAAAAGCGTTACAAAAAGTAAAATTCTTAAACAAGAAATGGACCAATTTCTACACACACCCATTTAAACGGCAGGAAAAGAAATTTCGCAAAATTCGCCGTAGTTTAAAGCATTTTAACGCCCTTTATTTTTTCCATTTCATCCCCCTATATGTTTGCACAGGGTAAATGGAATTTTCCAACAACCATTTTTCTTCCTGTTTCCCTTTAAAATCGATCTTTTATTTTAGCCAGTAAAGTGTTTTCCACCCCCTGATATTTTAGTTCAGAGACGTGCATAAACAAATTAAAGTAGTGTAGTTTAGTTTAGATTTTATAAATTGGCTTTATTTTGATGTGTATTCGGATACTTCTTGAACTTTGAGTATGGACTATTTCTTCAATTTGAAATATAACATTGCTATTTAAAATAACATTTCTATGCTTTGTAAAAAACTCGAGCAAAAAATATAACAAGGGAAGCCGAAGTTCTAGTAAGGAGAATTAATAACTCAGAGTCAACGTGGACTACAAGAAAGCCCTATCTAATTTACTATTATATTGACCTTCAAAGCCCATTTTCCGCCCCTTAAGAAATTAATACAGAGCTGTGAAAGTTACTTCAGAAAAGTAACTAGTTACTTTTTCGATACTTTTGCACAAATGTATCTAGATACTTATAAGGAATAGTTACTTTTACCTAAAAGTAACTTAGTTCTTAGTTACTTAGTTAAAGTAACTAGTTATAGTAACTAAGATACTTTTACAGTAACTAGTTACATTGATTGTAACTAGTTACTAAAAGTAACTAAGATACTTTTGAGTAAGTAGTTATTTTAATTGTAACTACGAAACTCTAAAAGTAACTAAGATGCTTTTGAACTAGATACCATAAATTTACCAGGTAGTGATAACTCATTTTCCTGTAACACACTACCACTATTACTATCAGAAAACTAAACTAAGAAGTGTTAATTCGAACAACGAACAAGTAAAATAAAATGCTTTCCAAGAAATTTCGCGTTCCAACCAGTTTGCTGTTTGACGCTCGCGACTCGCCGCTCGTCCCTTCGTGAAAATCTGATTAACGGCCGCCGATCATCCCTTGGTCATCATCTGATGGACGGCACGTGTGCATTATTGGTATTCTAGAGGAGCTTTAAAAGTACCTAACTTAGTTACTTTAAAAGGAACTTAGTTACTTTAAAAGTATCTAGTTACTTTTTAAGTGTATAGTTACTCCTAAAAAGTAACTAGATACAAGTGACTTTTCCAAAGTAACGAAGTTACAGTTACTGTTGGCATGATTCAAAAAAGAACTAAGTTACTAAGTATCTAGTTACTTAAGTTACTCACAGCTCTGAATTAATATCACCTTGTAAAAAGTAGACAGAATTTCTGATCGCCAGAGACCAAGCGCCGATACGGTTTAGCTCTATTTTTATCTATATATCACGTTAAAATGAGATATCACAAGACCGTACTCAAGGTCTGACCACTAGCCACCCTTCCTCTACTACCGCAAGTTAAATTGTAATAAAAAGCATTCAATCAAAAATTAAAATTAATATAACGTACTATTTTACTTTTTACTTGATATATATTTACGGGCAATTGTCGCTGATGTTTTAAGTATCATATTTATTAATTCCCGCAATCAAATTTTTATCAGAAAATAAGTTTTATTCTTTTATACTAATTGAAAAATTGAAAATATTATAAATCATTAGTTTATTTGATATCTATCGCTTTTTGTTCACAAAAAGGAGGCATTTATTGCTGGACTTTTTATACATAAGACAGAAATGTAAACTATAATGTTATAATTTTGGCGCTTACTTTAGTGGATTATTCACACCAAAATAAGTAATATTCTTATTTTTTACCAAAATTCATAAATATAGTTTTTGGAAAGCTTGTAAGAAAGCAAATACAAAAATAACGCAGTACGTACATAGACAACAATATTTTATTTTAACCAACCTTTGAAATCGTTTCGGTAACGACAACTTTATTTAACTACTGATCTCTCTCCGACAATGGGCCTTTTATTATCAAACAAAAAAAGGGAGAGAAGTGAAAACTGGACAGAGAAAGCAACACCAGTCCCGCCGTTTAAAACGTACAATCAACACGAATTTAAAGTTCCTTGGCTCGACAAAACAACTTTTAAATGAGAAACATGGTTAAATTGTAAAAGATTTCGTGTTTTAATTTGAGTTTTAATTGTTTTTCTTGTTTAAATTGTAGATTGGTAATCAAGCCGATTGGATTAATTTTGGTTTGGAAAAGTTTTGGGAAAAAGTTAAAAATTGGTTTTATTAATAAATAAACGGATTGGCGTTGAGCCTGAGATTATATAGATATTGAAATTAAGGATGAAAAAGTACTTTCTTATGGTAAACGGTGTAAATTGCTTAAAAAGGCGTCGGCGTCGCGTCGTCGAGCTGAATAACATACACATGAGTCTAACTAAAATGGATTATTCATATTTTTACTTACTTTTGTGGTTCATTGGGATCCCGCTTCTTTTTCTTTTTTTGTACTTTCGGTTTTTTCTGTGCCTTTGTTAAAGCTGGGTCGGCCGGTTCTGGACTTGGCCTTTTCATAGCCGTAATCTGAAAAAGTAGAAAATATATTAAATTCTATAAAAGTAATATTAAACATTAACGTAAAGTATATTAAAATTCTAGAATAAACACCGATAATGCAGACTATTATCAAAGGAATAATAAGAATTTGTCTCTTATCGATCTAGTATTTTATTTCCATTGGTAAGCAACCATTAGGTTTATTGTTAGTTTTCTGTCCTAGGCCGAGAAAGTAACTTTCTCGTACTGATTTGTTTAATACATTTATGTGTTTAAACATTAAAAAATGGCAAGGAAACAATTTCATTAAAAAAAGTTAGATTGTAATGAAAATAAAATGTTATAAATTAATGAATGCTTTTTCAGAAAAAGTTTCGTGTATTTCGTAGTAAAAGTACATTTCAGAACGTGCCGGAGGAACAATTCGGGTTCAGGGAGGACAGGGGCGCAGTGTTGCTCGTGGCTCATGTAGCCCAACAAGCAATGGAAAAAATTGAAAAAGAGCAATGCACTGTGCTACTGGCCCTGGACGTACGGCGGGCCTTCGACAGCGTCTGGTATAACGGACTGATATTCAAACTCATAACACTACACAAATTCCCACTATACTTGATAACACTAATACACTCTTACATAACAAATAGAACACTAAAAGTCAGGGTGGGAGACAGCTTGTCCGAGCCTGTCACTTTACACGCAGGATTGCAACAAGGAACAGCGCTAGCAGCACCGCTGTTCAACCTTTATACAGCTGACATCCCTAAATTTCCAAATTCCAACCTGACTGTGTTTGCGGATGATGTGCTGGTATACGCCAGCTCATTCTATGCAAACGTAGCCAGGCAACACATCTCAAACCACCTAACAATACTTCTCCCGTGGTATGAGAACTGGAAATTAGAAATAAATCAAGACAAATGCGAATGTATAGTGATAACAAGGAAGATAAATAATACTCATATCAATCAGCATATCAGAATAAACGGAAAAGAAATAGAGCCAAAACAAACCCTAAAATACCTAGGTATAACCCTAGACAGGAAACTAACTTTTATACAAAACACGACAAAAACAGTACAAAAATACTACTGCGCAACAAACAAACTAAAAAACCTACTCAGACAAGGATCATTTCTATCGCCACCAAACAAACAGACAATTTACAACCAAATGATCAGACCAGTACTAACATACGGGGGACCAGTCTGGTGTAGTATGTCGAACAACCAGTTCGCCAGACTGCAACTGCTACAAAACATTTCACTTAGACAAACGCTCTCAGCACCAAGACATACACCACTCAGAATATTACACGACGCAACAAACACACCGTACATACAACAATTTGTACATGACATGTCAATAGACTTTTACAATACAAAACCAAACAAGACAATACTAACAGCAAACATGACGCATACAAGACAACAGGACGACTATTCTCATCCGCCAATCTATCACAGATTACCATTATACCAAGAAAATAGAATAAATTAAAGTAAAAATTAAAATTAATTAATAATCAATTAAAATAAAAATCTCATACCACGGGCTAGCCCATCCTACTTAAAAGTTCCCGCCCCCTGTTAGTTTCAAGCGTTAAGCAAACTAGTATGCTACTCCGTACCTGCCAAAATAAAACTGGGTTTTTCGCCTGTTTTCCCAGTAAACCAAACCAAATCTCATTAAGCAAGCAATAAATCGTTTAATAATTTCAAGTTTGCATAAAACAAAACCTATTTTTCATGGCAGTAAAAGATTACTGGAACTTGCCGTCTACAAAAAGACCAAGTCAGAGCTTCGTATACAGAGCAAACACCAGCTCCGGCAAGGCGTTGCCTCGCTGTTGTATCTATGTCACGTGTGCATAGGTCATTAATGGAGTCTGTAATGTTATCTATGTAATTAGTATCATTATCATTCACATAAGTATACGAAACTGATATGTAGTATATAAAAAATAAATGAATAAAGACATTTTTAAACTAAACTAAACTAACTACATTTCAGGACTTCAATGCTTGTTGGCCTTGGCCAACAATTTACGGTGTCGTCCGGGAATTGTGTTATATAAATAAGCGCAAAAATCACCACAATAAATACCTATTATAATTTTTTAAACATTTTTAGAATTTACAATTTCACACTTTTCTTTATAGTTAAGGCAGTTTCGAAATATCTGCACAATATAAGGCACAAAAATCACAAACTTAGTCATACCAAAATAATGAATATCTTTGATGAGGGAAAAAATAACGAAAACTAACCATTTTTGGCATTGCAAAAAATACCCACATATTCTTTGCAAAAAAAGCTAAAAATTTTCGGAAACTTATACATTATAGTATAATAATTATAGAAATGTGTACATACCATTGCTGGATGTGGCGTACTATCATCACTGTCGTCACTTGTAGTGTGCTCTTGTCCAGGTGCTGGGGGACTGTTACCCCTTCCCTGGGGATGCTGGGGCGACGCTCCATACGGCCCCATCGAGCCGGGAGGCGGTTGCCCGTGACTCATCATCATCTGTTGATGTTGTTGCTGCTGCTGCTGTTGATGGATCATAAGAAGTTGATTATTGTGTTGTTGCTGAAATTAAATAGATAGCTTGGTAAAATTTGGCGATGGATCAAAAAATTCAATATTTTATCAATAATCAATAATTTTATTTTGGCCTCAGAATACAAATCTAGGAAAATTTGAGATTATGGCAAAAAAATCTGTACATACCCGCTTTACTCCCCTTATCTTTGCCATGATATTTGTGGCAGTTACAAAAAATAATACATTTTGACACGAATGAATTGACGATGCAAGGCATACTATTTGTTTTTGGAGATATGTCTATTAATCACCGTAATCTAGATTAAGAAGAATTCATGGGATCTTAGTCCAGTGGAATATACTTTTTTTTCGCACTCAGAAGGTCCTTATCGATTTACCATAAGGAATACAACGTCTAATGACACGTTTAGAAATTTTTCTTCGTTTATAACTAAAGTGATGTTAATCGTATGTTGTCAATGTTTATAATGTTGTATTTTCAACGTTACTCCATAAAGATTTACAAGGTATGATATTCAGAGGCCGTGACATCATCTTGTGAGTATAATTTCTATTCGTAACGATGGAAACGCAATGAAAATTACAATCTGTTTCTTAGGTTACTTACAAGATGACTTCCTGGCCTCTGAATATCATACCTTGTATCATGTCGTTACTCTTGATCCTTTATAGTAACGGGAGACGCTAAAATGAATTCCCAATCTTGAATTTCTTTTATTTTATTAGTCAACAATAGGTGCGATTGATTTTAAAAATTAATGGGTTTTTAAAAAAATATAGGTTTGAATGTTTTGCGATCCAACCATAGTATGTAGGATAATAGAAGAGAAAACTCTTCGGTCCAAAAGGGCTTGCATAGTCTTCATTTGGTTTTATATCACAACGTTTTAACTAGTAAGTATCTTCCGTTGTCTTCAGGTGAATACTAAATAAGTATAGTAAGTACAGCTCTGATGCGTGTATGATTGCACCTACCCATTATGCTTTAGTGCACCTAGATAGTATAAATAAAGGTGTAGTTACTATACTTATTTAGTATTCACCTAATGAAGACTGGCGATCCTTACCAGTTGAAACCTTGTGATATATAGAAAAAAAAACAAATAAATACAGTGCAAATTCAAAACCCTTCTATCATTCAAGAAACATCATTGTCTCTAATCTTTAAACAGACAACTATGTAGGATGTTTTACAATTTTGTTTAAATATATTCAATATTGAGGTATGTTTTTACCTGCTGACTGGGCGACATGGAATAATTAGGCTGAGGACTATGATATTGCTGGCTCACCATTCCATGTTCTGGTCCAGAGAGGTACAAGGGTTGCTGGTAGCCCCCGGTGGGGTCGTGCATACCCATGGCGTCTTGCTGCTGGTTCATTTGCTGGCTCATCTGTTGCATACCCTGAAATACAATAACAAGTTTGAGATTAGAAAGCTTAAATATGTTGAATTGTAAAAAAAAACAAAACACGAACAGCTTGCAAATTTTCACGAATTTTTTTAAAAACCTAAGATTTAGGTGATGACTAGAATGTCTGTTAGATTTCAACAAATACCGATGTTGGCAATTGTTTCTGCATCATTGGACAGTAGCGTGCGTCTCTATAGGTTTGGCGGGATATTAACAAAAAATGAGCAGGGAACGTACGCCTGCCTCTCCAATCTACGGTCATTTTTGATAAAAACGTTAACCGGAATGTTCTCAAACTGAATAGGTACCTTAAGATAGGCGGGGACAGCAATTAGTAGCAAGTCCAATTACTAGCAAACAAATACTGTACAAGAATTCTTCACAAAGAAAAAAATCACGTCAAACAAAGAACATTATTTCTCTTTTTCAAACACTGTAAAGGCGAATCAAAATATTCTCACAGTTTACTAAAACAAACTTTTCACTGCACTTCCAACATATGGAGCACTAACCTCACTGCGACTTCTGGCGAACTTAAATATTAAATACGTGCATTTTATGCATGTTTCATATTTACAAGGGGAAGGCTTCATGTTGTAAAAGATTCTGTTTACTTGCAGCTTGTGTAAAAATTTTTGCAAAATGTTAACGGAACTTTAAACGCAAAGAGAAATTATGGGACTTAGTTAGCCCTAAAAACAATGCTGTTAATCGAAATTAGAGTAAACTATTTGTGTTTAACTAAATATGAGATAATTATGGTTATGTTTGACGCAGCCGTATTACGCAGATTTTCCGTAAAATGTTAGACGCGGGCGTTTACGCAGATTTTACGTAAAAAGTTTGCAAAAAGTCGCAAAGTAAAACATATTAAATTGTTTAGATGTTTTATTTATAGCTTGTGCTTATGTACCCATGGCGAGTAGCAGATGTAGACTGAACGAAATTGCTATAGACTATAGAAATGTGTAATTTAAAGCCCTCCCAACCTTCGACCATCAAACCATGTCAACAAGGAGTCCTGTGGGTGGGTGGTCGTGGGATAAACAAAAGCACGACCCTTTGTTAATTAGATGTAGCAAATTTCTAGTGCTAATTTTTATTTTTTCCATACATTTAGTAATTAAAAATTTTGTTATACCTGCATAGGTGGTTGATAATGTTGTTGCTCATTGTGTCCTTGTTGCCCGTTATGTCCATGTTGCTGTTGTTGTTGCTGCTGCTGCTGTTGCTGCTGCTGGTGGTTAATATTCGGTATGTCGAATTCTTCGTCGCCAAAACTAGGTGTGTGAAAAGTCTGAAACAAAAAAGGTTTGATTGATAAAAAATAAACACAAATTGAAAATATAAAACCAAAACTCGTGACATGAATAAAAGACTAAACTCAAAAAAAAGCTGTGATTTTTTTAGTAGAATATAAGTTGACAGAGAAGAAAATCGACTAAAATCAAGTAGGTACAACGTCTAAAACCAGCCAACCTTTACCTAGTTATAGAATTAAAATAATCAAGTATGACTTAATAATCTTTTCTCAACCGTAAAAAGCCATTGTTTTAGGTAATTTTATTTAAAAATTATTTACTTTAAGTTGTTTAATACATACGATCCATTAAAGAGGTATACTCAATAAACTTATAATTTTTTAAAGTAAATTATACAGTTACACAGCAGTATTACAGCAGATATCATAGGATGATAATAATAACTGCAATTAACAAATCAACACATAAAAAGGAGAAGTTTTCATATTAATAAAAAAATGATTCACCATTACTGTGGTGGATAGTAAAATACTGCAGTTCCAGTGATGCTGTGATTGATACCAGTAATATTATAAAGATCCAACTAACCTAGGTTAACGTCCAAGTCAAGGTAGTTCATGTACGCATCATAATTATTCAGAAAACAAAATAATAAAGAAGACAAGGAAAGATATTAATCGCAGTAATAATACCTTCATGAAGTTCTCGTAAGAACAATAAATCACTGGTTGCAATTTTGAAAAATAATAATTTTTTAAAACTTGTTTTTGTAGAAATTTCACGCTAGAACTATTTAAACCTTGTAATTTATGAATAACAATCTAGTAAAATTTTTATTGGTATAGTTTCAAAGTGTGCTAACTAGGAGTAACTGAACTTAGAATTCGCAGCGAAATCGCCTTATAAAAATAATAAATTGGCAATATTTTGAACACTACAAATTTTCGGAATAACTTATCCTTATTTTTATTGCTGAATAAGTTTCCACTTGAAAATGTATATTTTTACAGTTTTTTCAAGTTCATATTTAATCTTATTATGTAACCACCCTGTATTAATAGTTAACAAAATATTATAAAAAATCTATGAGGGCAATTCTTTTTTAACAAGGGATTTAAATCAAATTAAATATGATATAGGTTTCTTTTAAGGAAAAATTAATAATTACTGTAAGGCCTGCAAAAGTTATTTTTGACATAAAAATTTAAATATGTCAAAAACCCCTTGGACTTATATATAGGACATGATATACGAAACCTGCCTAGAATCTTGCGTAGAATCCAAAAATGTAATCATATATAGGACGTCCTATTTAAAATAAGCAAGTTGACACTTACTTCCGGTATAACCGGAAGTGAGATCATATTAAAAATATTTTAGCCGGGTAGCCCCCATCGCCGTTAGCATACTGATAGATTTTCAAAATTATCCTATCTATAGTTTTCTATATTATGTAGATCAAAGCGGTTCCCGCTGGGACACCCCGTAGTCAAGCGTATTGTGATAGTACTCGATAAAAGTAAATTTTGCATAAACTAAAACTATTTCATTTTCTTATAAATAACGGTTTTTATTTAATAATAAGCCAAAATACGAAATCCCAATGCTCCGAAAATAAAAATGAGAAGTTGATTTATAATGTTCATATAATTCTTCTTTATTTTCATACAAAGTTATGGGCCATATTTCTCGGCTGCCAAATAAATTACGTACAACGGGTATTCAGCTCAACTCTATTAAAGTTAGTTCGGGAGGTCGCCGCGAGAGGGAAATTAAGGGAGCTTATTCTCCGTCTCTCCTTTTTTTCTTTTCATCGACGTACGATTTTTAGAATTATTTTTCGCTGCTACAAATTTTATAATAGTTATTTTTTTAAGTAACAATAAATGTGACATACCTAATACTTTTTATATTTTTTCAGTGTTTTCTTGTTTTAGGTAGGTATTGGATTGGGCGAAACATATTCAAATGTAACGGTGATATGACGGCGATTTTTTTTCTGAAAAAAAAACTATAAAAGAAACAACTGAACAAATTTGGCATACAAGCAAGTTTGTTAAGCAGAAATTTTTTAAATTTATTCAAATTACCCTTTAAGGTTGAAAGTTTTAAATCGTCTCGTCAAGTCGCGTGGTCTCTATGGTACAAAGTCGTTGGACTTTTCTTTTACCCCATCCTCTCATATTATAATTTTTTTTTTCTTAATTCTTTTTATTCCGGCTTCCATCCCTTTTATAATGGGCTTTTTAAACGAAAAATTAAAGTATCTTTTTTGTAGCCCTGAGCATAATACATTTTCTTTAGTAAGTACCTATCTAAATTGGTAGTGTCCTTTGACTTATTATGGGATTGTTTAAATTGGCTTTTTAATAAATTTTGATTTTAACGAAAAAAAAATTTTGGTTTCCGAGCAGAGCTGTTATTTTTTTTTTTTATGATAAAACACCTGCACTGTAGGAAAAATCCTTTAAGGCGCTCTGGGAGCGGTGCGAGTGCGAAAAAAGCGATTAACGTTGGTCTTGAAACGTTGAAGATTGTATTCATTGGGAAACACGACCTCAGGAAGATCATTCCACAAAGATGACGTTCTCCAGATGAAAGAATTCTTGAACAATGAAGTTCGAGGAGTACTAAGCTGAACAACATATGAATGAGCGGCAGTGGTTTGCCGTGTATTTCTGTTTTGAATTGCTCTAGGCGGGATCAAGTGGGCAATATCAGTCGAACACCTGCCATGGAAATATCTGTAAAAGAGAGCCAAATCACCAACCTGTCTTCGATGCTCCAGGCTATCGAGGGTCTTGGTCAGCTCGGGGTCGCCGATCAGACGAATGGCTCTCCTTTGAATGGAATCCAGTAGCCGAAGGGTGTGCTTGGGTGCAGAGCTCCAGACATGAGAGCAATATTCTAATGATGGTCGAATCTGGGCTTTGTAGAGTGTCAAAAGTTGATGAGGTGTGTACAACCTTTTGGTGCGAAAAAGTACACCAAGTTTCTGTGCAGCTGCCTTGGCAATTGCGGCAACGTGATCATGCCAAGACATATTACCTCTCAAATTGACCCCCAGCAAATTAATAGACGGTGCCAGGGGAATTGCGTGTCCTGCCATGACTATATCCGGTTCTGCAATGTTAACCTTTTTGGAGAAGACTGCTGCCTGGGTTTTCTTAGCATTAAATTCGACTTGGTTACTGTCACCCCAAGCCAAAATTTCTTCCAGGTCTTTGTTGAGGCGCAATACTTCATGCTGCCTGCGAAGATGTGCGTCGGCAGCGGATGTTTGGGGAGTCAAGGTAAACGATGAGACAAGTGTGCTGTCATCAGCAAAGCTATAAATTGGATTTTGGGTTTTCACTAGAAGGTCGTTAATATACAGTAAAAAGAGGGTAGGCGACAATATGGACCCTTGAGGAACACCGGCATTGATGGTGAAGGTGTCTGAGAGAAACCCGTCAATCGCCACTTGCAGAGAACGGTTCTTAAGGAAGCTGGTTAACCATAAACAGAATCCATTAGGGTCTTTTTACCTTTCTTTGGAATGGGCTGGACACGCGCCGACTTCCAGCAGGATGGAAATATTCCTTTTTTGTAGGATAAGTTGAAAAGTCTACAAAATACTGGTGTAAGTTCATCGGCGCATGTCTTGAGAACAATGATAGGAATTTCGTCTGGACCAGAAGCTTTATTGACGTCGAGTCCTTTAAGGATCCGTTTAACAAGACGCTGACGGAACACGATTTCAGACATTTGCGATTGAACTGAGGGAATGTTGGGTGGTGGTTTTCCCTGAAAGTCTACAGTGGAATGCGAGGAAAACAGTTCAGCAAGTACCTTGGAAAGGACAATATATTCGCATACCCTCGAAACAATAGAACCCAACTAAGACTTCTTTAAATAAACTACCAAAAGAAAAATAATTAAATACGGCGAATAAATCCTAAAAACCTGGCAAACTTTTTCGTAACTTTCGGTTTGCAAAAAACTTAATACCAACTTTTATCGTTAAAATTCTAGATTGGAAAATGTAAGTTAAGTTACAAATTGAGCAACTTCCAATCTCGGATCGATAGTTGGGAAAATTGAAAATTTAATACCGGCCATTGGCTTGCTTAAAGTGCCGTAATCGTGAAGTTTAAAAAGTTTAATGCAAGGTGCGAGGTGGTTTGTAAAGAAACGCTTGAATTTGCTTTTAAAAACAACTAGTCCGTTGCAAACTTATTTCTCAGAAAAATACTTTAGTTATAGTTACTAATGAACCAAACACTTAAGACGTTGTAGGTACGCTACATACAAAAAAACTTGGAAGACATGTTGGACGTACTTTAAGAAGAAATATTTCAAAACTAAACGTTTCCGATAAAAATTGTTTTCAGATTAGTAATCTACGCCCTAAAATACATTGTTTCTAAAAAAAAAACATCAATTTTAGCATGGTGAGTGTATAATAGATATTTAACCAATCAAGAAAGTCTCAGAGAATCAACCAGAAAGAATTTAGCTTGAAATTAAGTCATAAAAACGCCAATCATCCAAACAAATAACCCGAAACATTCTATACAAAGTTTTGTGGCAGGATCCACTTCGATTGCAGGATAATTTATAGCAGACGATTCGTCGAAGAATCCTGCTAATTTGCAGCATCTCAATAGCTTTAATTAAAGTCGAAACAATGTTATAAACAGCATTTAAAGCGACATAAATGTTTGTTTGTGGACCACACAGGGCGCTGCAGGAATTATGTAGAATTGAGGACAGGGTGGTTAACTATAAACGCTATTATCTTCAGCAGTAAAAATTTTAATTAAAGTTTATTTAAAATCATCCTTGGGCATATTTTTCAACTTATAAACAAAAAAAGGGGGTATTATTTTTGTTTCAACTTTCTTTTAAAGCCCGAAGAAGACAAACCTATATATACAATACTCTCCTGCTTGGCAGGAAATATTGGATGTAAATGACATCTAACATAATTTTAAACTGAATTTTTACTAAAGTTCCTGACTTGCTTCCTGAATAATATATTCCGTTCAAAAACCGATATTTTTTATTTTGGTAGAATTATTGGTGTTTTTAATTGTTTTGTAAAATAAAATTATCACTACAATTGTTTTGGTGCCGATTATGTGAGATACTTAAGTACTAAATAGAACCTAACAACAAACATATTATTTTTAGAGCCGGGATACGCTCTTTTTTTTAGAAGTAATTTTTTTTAAAGTCACCTCCCCCTCAACAAAATCCTGGATCCGCTACTGGATCGAAATAGGAAAGTAAAAAGAAAGGCCGTGGTACGAACCACCTATTAGGCGAGTCTAACTAGCTTTTAAGCTCCTTTTTAAATCCTAGTCAGTTACTCAGTCTACTTACAATTTAAATGGCACTCAATGTTACCCGACCTTGTTCCCTAAAAATTCAAACGCAAAGAGAAAACTCGAACATCTGAAGTTTTTAAGTATCGCGATAAATTTTACATAGTGTATCTGTTTACGTTTTTCTCGGACGTCCAAATGGAAAAGTTATTATGTAAAATGGGAAAAGTTTCCCGGGAAAACATCCATTTGGCAAAATGCATTTTGTTTTCCTCCTTGTGCCGTCTTTATGGGTTTAAAATAAACGGGAACATGAGATGGCCAATAGATTTTATTTGCATGGGCATTTCGGTGTTTAAATAAACCTAGTTTGGAAATATTATATTTCCAAAAAAAGGGACCTAAGATATGTATTTAAATAAAAAAAATATTATGTTATTTAAGTGGATGTGACCGCGCTAAAAAGTGCCGTGTTAAATTGCGGTTGTTCTTGGTCCGAATTACAAAACAAACTAAGCGAATAGTTGAGTTTTTTTTCGCCAATGAAAAGGTGGTATCTGCGTGGACGTGAGAAAGTTAATTATTTTCAGGCAGAAAAAGAATTCGAAGAAAATGATATAAGCCAATGAAAACCCTAAAAACAATTACTAAAGTTCATAGTGTTATAAAAAGTATCTAAAAATTAAAAAGTTTTAAAAAATCCAGTAATAAACATGGTCAGGATTCGGGCCAAGAGAGCACAATGTTTTTGGTCTAATTTAATATAATATAATTTCGCATGGCGCTGGTAACTCTGAAGAAGAATTTAGAAATATTTGTTGGATACTCTTAACTAATACATTTATCACTTTTGCAATGTTTTTGTAGATCAAGGAAAGTTTTTTCTGTACAATTTTACGACTTTATTTAAATTTAGGAACTCTTAGGTACTCTACTAATTAGGTATTGTTTGAATATTAAAATAGGTGAAATACCTAAAAGGTTTTATAAATAATTCCGTAGGTAGGTTCTTTTGTTCCGTTAACTCGCGAAAGGCTTTAAATTAAATTTTATTAGTCCGGAGGCGATGAATTACATTAAAGTGCGCCATTATGTAAATTTATTTGCGTTTTACCTGCGTTTAAATCTTAGACTTGACAGTGGAAAATAATTCTCCTGGCGAGAAAAAAAAATAGTTTTCTTGCAAGTGAATTTTTAGTAGTTAAAGCGTAGGGTGAATAATAATAATAAATCCTACTACCAATAAAAACTGAACAAAAAAAAAAACTAAATTCTACTAAGTGAGTAAAGTAAATCCAACCATTTTTCTAAATTCTTCTCAGAGGTTAGCAGCTCCATGAGAAATTTAGAAATTATATATATTAATTTAGACAAAAACATTGCGTTCTCTTGACCGGAATTCTGGCCATCTTTATTAATGAATTTTCAAAACTTTTTAAATTAAAAGTTATTGTAATTAAAAAAAATATTTTTTTTGGCTAAGAAAATTTTAAAATAAAAAAGTTACAATTACCTGGTCTCCCATGTCGTATCCGTTTGAGTGAAAATTTGACTGTGGTATGCTTAATGAAAGGTCGACGTTCTCGGCTCTCTGAAAAGAAAAAACACTGTAACTATCTAAAATCATTTCATAATAAAACTTAAATATATAATATATATTGGTGAATGCGCAAGAATACAAACTGTTATTCACAAACCGAATTTCTTGTAATCTGACTGACTACAAACACAAACAGTAAGCAGAAATGGTATATTACAAAAAAAAATTACCTGACCAGACAAGAATATAATAAATTTACAGTAAAAACACGTATAAATTATTTAAAAATGTTTATTTATTGGTTAAATAGGGATATTAAGTTACTACACGTGAATTTAACGTTTACACAGTAAGTTAGGTTAAGTCGATGACTAACGCTAGACGCGGGACGTCAGACGTGCATTCTGTTCATCGACTGTTTGGAGTCTGAACTCGCGAGCGGCGATGCCACATTGTGCCTAAATAATAAAGAACTTTTTCTTGGTTTTATGTTTTTGTGTCTAGAAATGTGCACTAGTACGGAAAAGAGGACTACAAAGGCTTATTAACGACATTACCTTGTGTATTTATTTTCAACTGGTACCGATAGGAAAGAATATTCTAGCAGATATAGGACTGCACTCAGCTGCGCATTTGAATAAACACGTACGTTTTCCGATTATATTGTAGCGTTATTTTGCACAACATACTGTTCGTTTATTTTGCATAGTGCAGTGCTTGTCTTGTGGTGCAAAATAAGCTACAGTATAATTATTGGACTACGTATTTTTTATACAAATGCGAAAGCCGAATGCAGTCCAGCGTTTTGTCGTTTAATTATTGTTTCCTATGGGTGTCAGTTGAAAAATGAATAAACTTTACATACTTTTAGGTACAATAATAATTATATGTTCTAACAGAACAAATTGTAGATCTTTTCTGATTTACATAGTTTTAAATTCGCGCTTGTTTTGCTAATTTTACGCAACTTAACCAACAACAATTTCCTCATCCTATAAACAAAGAATAATTTTTACTAACGAACAATACACCACTACTAAATAGTAGTAGTACTTCTACTGTAGTAGAGTAGTAGTACCTATACAGTATTAACTACTGTATTTAAATAAATTATTGTACAATTTTTATAGTTTTATTAAAGGTTGTATTTAATTAATTAAAGAAACACGGTACCTATAATTAATTTTTGCAACATAGATAGGTAGGTATAGCCTGGTATGTATTTATTTTCTTAAGATTGTTTATTTTTAGTGATGCAGCTGGCAATTTAATCATTATAAGGATAATTTAATTGAAAATTATTACGATACATGCTGAAAATTAATAATACCTAAGCATGTTCTAAAATTAAAGACTTCAGACAGTAGAAATTTGGTATCATTTAATAACTAAAAGGACATCGGAATAATTTGTATTTTAACAGTGGCGGATACCCTGAGCCTCACAAAATGGTGTTTTTTACCTTGAGCCTTAAAAATTGTAGGGCGTGTGAAGGGTCAGAAGTTTTTTTAGAAGTCACTTTAGAGAGTAGGAAAATTTTTAGAGCCGGGATACGCTCTTTTTTTTAGAAGTTTTTTTAGAAATATCAAACAAACAAACAAACAAAATCCTGGATCCGCTACTGTATTTTAATCAAATTTATGCCTGTTGTTGAGTTTGAGCTGGTCGAAATTCCATGGAAATATCGAAGTTCGATAATATTCTATACTTAAACACTTTAGCGACTTTTGCAAATAAGTAAATCATTAGCCAAAATTTCAAGAATATAATGTAGTAAGTAATTACATACAAATTAATTTAATTTTTCTTTACTTTCTTTATATCAAAAACAAGCGAAACTACTTACCAACGACGTTTACAACAATTCCAAGCAATGGCGCACCAGCTGATCGCTTTGTAAACGATGCACTCCTAACTAAGCTTAGGTCAAGAGTTTAGTTTTGCGTATCTAATATAACAACATAATCAGTGGTAAGACTGGCAGATAAAAGAATTGTGCGGTTAATAGGATGACGTACATCTCGTCTCAACTTCCTGCTTTCGCGCCGTGTTTTTAATTGGTTCTAGAAAAGATTTATGATACTCTTAGTTCTAGTTTAGATTGTTAGTACTGAATAATATGATAAATTCGATAAAAATGAAAAAGCCCACTAGAGATTTTAAAATTCAAAGATCCCCATAATCAGCTGCAAAAACTTGCTAATGGTATCCTATTTAAATTCCCAACGTTTCCGATGAATATTTTAACCGTTTGATGTATTATTCCAGTAATTTCATTGACTTACCTATTTATCTCGATAACAATTTAACTGGTTTACTCCACCCCTGACAATGAAATAAACTAAAAGCGAATAAATCTTTGGAAAAGAGGGATAAACTGCACCCCTATTTTTCACCTCTTCCTCGCCCCACCGCCGCCCGCCGCCCCGCCGTCGCCATTTTAAACTCAAACTCGCAGTGTTTACTTTTAATCTTCATTGTTCAAACTTCAGCCGTTTATTTGTTTTTCTTTTTAGAAAAACAGAATATTAATTAAAATTATAATTGTGAAACACGGGTACTAAACAAAAAAGCAAATATTTGTGTTTCCGCTGTTGGCCGGAATTTTTACTTTATAATTTGCCTCCCGCCATCGGCGTAAACACAAAAAGGAATAATTCTTTTTCATTATTTTTAAGTTTATTATTTGTGTTGCTTATTATTGTGCTAAATATCAGAGGTTGTGATTTTATTTTCAATTAATTAAAGCTTATTATCTGGCATTATTTCCATGTTTATTTAGAGATTACATCTCGGGTTGAAATAAAAACTCAATATCAAAATAATATTGCTGGGAACTGGGACGACTGTCGTCATTTATGGCATGTCTATATTGGCAAAAAAATTGGTAAACAGGCAATAACCTGACAACTTGGCAGTCGTCCCACCAGTTCTCGAAAGAGGTTCAAAGGAAAGAAATCGTACACATCAAGAGAACGAAAAGTTTTTGGTTTAATTTAATAATGAAGATATAATTTTGCATGGAGTTGCTAACCTTGGAGAAATAGAAATATAGGTCAGATGCTCTTCAATCAATGTGTCAGGGCCAATGTTGTTTTATGAAATTTAATAAATTCCTGGTTGTGGTAACATATCAGACAACTCGTCCTTCAACACAGTGTACTGAGTAGGAGAAATGATACATTATGTGGAAATATTTCATGTAGCACTGTGAAAGCAGGTTTGTCTACTAGAGAAAGCACAAATGGTTTAAAAAGAGGAACGTCTTTTGATTTTAAGATTTGCAATATTCGGCATAAAAGCGATGACAGTAATTTTGGACCTAGAGTATAGGCTACTATTACACTCAACTACGGTGGCGGCTCGCAGTCTTAAATACTGGTGAAGAGCTAGGTATAGTGCGGGTACTTAAACATTGACTAAAAACCCGTGTACCAAAACGTCTCTCTTATCCTCATCTGTCCAACGACTGAATGGAGTTTCCAACAAACTATGTCATTAATTGGGTTCATTTTTAAAATACCCAACTAGGTAGGTACCTACGTACACTACTGATGTAACTGAAAAATAAAAGCAAAACTTTTTAATCACATAGTCAATCACGTAAAAACGATATCTATAACCGTAAGTTTCACGAAGCCTCAAAATAAATACCTTAAGGCGTTAGGCGAACCAATGCTAAAACAATGGTGCGTACGACTAATCTATTTTTAAGAGGCCCTTCATCATAATGCAAATTGTTACATGCTGTTTGCGTGACTGACGTCACGTAACCATAGCAACGGTAACTATCAAAGCCATGTTAGGCGTTTGGTCTTCACTTGCTTTGAGTTAACAGACACGGTCGGCTGGGGCGCGCCAAAATGCACGAATGTTTATAATTATTATTGTCCATCGGAATTAACCGTGGCCCTATTATGAATAGCTTCATTCGGATTAAATTAGTATTATTAATTCGAATAAAATTATTTTTTAGGAGCTGAATTGGTACATTAATATTTAATATTGTCGAAAAATTTTCCTCCTGTTTTTTTTTTGGTGAAGAGCCCCTTCACCTACTTCACCTGACGAGCCGCCACTGCTCAACTATATTCTTTCTGTAAACACATTTTTACACAACCCTATTTCCCATTTTGGTCTAGTTTATTATGTTTCTCAGATTCCCATGGTTCAATTTTTGTTAACTTTGCATGCCCTTATTCTTAACAAGTAAATGGGTATTGTATTGAACATAAGCAACGCTATTGTGGGTGTAAATACCAGCGAACATAGGAAAGTGTCAGTGCTCTTCTATCTAAAGGTCATTGTGTACATCAAGTTACATAAACCGTATCTTATCCATATAAATTAGCAAACCTAATTCTCATAGTATATGAAATAGTGACCTTTTTCCAATGACCTAATGGTTTCTACACTTTATTTAATCTTCAGAGACACTTATCCGTTACTAAAATGGATTTTTGATAAAACACTTGCTTTTTGGTGGTTTTTATTATTTTTGTTGTGTTTATTTTCAGAGTGTTCAACCAGCAATAAAAAATAAAAACCATACAGAATTTTTACTCCCAAACGTACATTTTATCGAATCTTATAAGAAATAACTTTAAGAATTTAAAAATATTCATTCGGAAGATTCAATAATTTCCTGGCATATTGAAATGCATTTAGAGACAACCCTGTAAATTTTGGAAAACTGTTTCATATATTTATGATTTATGGAATAATAGTGGGTACAAACCTCCCCTTAATTTTGAATGCCTGCTCCCTTCGGTCCCCAGGGACAAGATAATGACTGGAACAATTTTACACAGCAAATTTACGATTTTATTCGGGGAGTTCTATTCAAACAAAAATCGTACATCATTTCGCGACAAGAGACAATTAATAACTTTGTTAAATATTGGACGCCCTGTCCGGATTTTTCGTATTCATGGCCTTCTCTTGTTCGGCAAAAATTAAAAATCTAAATAAAACATAACGAGCGTTCTTTTGTTTTTGTTATATATCGCAGATCGCGAGCGGCCATTGTTTCTGAATTTATTGCTTCGACTCTCCCTGTCGACAAAAAATCATAAAAATAAAAAACCGACAAAACAGTGGCCTTTGAAACTTTACGGCGGACTTTTTCAGCCTCGAAAAATTGATATTGTTTCCTACGAGAAATTATTGCCGGCAGACCGTGTTTGAGATGTTTATGAATTTTTTTTATTGGTTGGTTCTGCCCCTGCACGTTTTCAATTTTATAGGGTTTTGTTTCACTCCAATTATGTTTTTTGGTGCACTGGAAAATGCATGAAGGTCAGAGGGTCTTAAGGTTCAAGTGCCAAGTTCCCAGGTTCTAATACGTAGAAGTTTTATCTATATACTGCTAAAATGATCTATATCTCTTTTTTTGGTCGAAAATCTTAAAGAACATATAGGCCAAAAAACCATAAAGCTTCTTCTAAGAAACTCCTAAACAAAACGTGGTTGTTTTTTTCCAAAACTGCTCCCACCAACGGCACCAACAGTGATCTCTAAAAAATGGTTTTCAAAGATTTTTTATGCAATTAAATTTTAATAAAACGAACCACCACATTATTATATTTTAATTATTAATTATTTTAATGGTATTATTTTTACGATTACCTTCTACAGAATTTTGTTATAAGTAACAGAAAATACCAACGGTCAGATGGATATATTATGTATTATTAAATAAGGTAGCTAATTTACAATACAATTGCTGTAAACCAGACCAGGAGACTCTAAAATTTAATTAAAAAGTTAAAATTAGTTTTTGTTGTAATTCGCCATTTTTAAATATTTTTCCTTTTGCGTTTATATAATCAAAACTTTGCTGGGAGTGTAATTAAATGCCCATTAAGATAAGGACTCTCCGAGCTTCTATTCAAATTGGTATAATAACTGTTATTGCCCGCGTTATAATTTTATTGAGTTTTATTTTATTTCCCTCTCGCTGGATCTCGGTATAAATTATTAAGTTTTAATTAAAGATGCTTTAATTTAATTTTAACTGTTTTGATTACCATTTGGGAATATTTATTCGCACAAATTAATTATTCAGGATTTAGTTGGCGAAATACGATGAAAACTTGGGTAGAAAGGAAGGGCCTGATGCCTTAGGTACTCTATACAAAAAGTTCATAAATATTTATTTTAATAACCATTATATTTCGTATTCTTGTCCAAATAGATATTACACCGGTAGTATCACTATTATACCTTATCGAGCACATCTCTAAAACTTGAGTCATAGTTTTTTGTTATTTCACCCATACCCGGCCCGGCCTAGTCATAACATTATTGTGCTTTATCGAGTAAACAGTTGAATTTTAGTTAAAATTCGTTAAAAATGCCGAGAGGAAATAAAAGAAAACGTTATTATAGTAGTGGTAGTAGTGAGGAAAGTGATACTTTAGAAAAGAGGAGAAGACGTTTGCTGCGGAAATTGAATAGTTTGGAGGTACAACGACAAGAAAAGGCACATTTACGGGAAAGTTCTAGCAGTGAAGAAAAAAGTGAGTAAAAAAGCACGAAGTTAGTGGTTTTGCTGGGCTAAAATTGTTTAAGCCGATACTAAGTGAAACTGTTAAGTCTCTGGAATTATATAATAGCTATAATTGTTAAAGCTATAGTGTTTTTTGCTGTGCCAAAATTGTTTAGGCAGATACTAAGGTAAAAGAGACATAACTGTTAAGTCTCTGGTATTATATAATAGCTATAATTGTTAAAGCTATTTATCCGCCTTCCTTTTGGGAAGACGTAAGGGTTGACAATGAACAACTTGCCAATGAGGAGGGTGCTAATAATCCACAGCTACAAGAAATATATGATAACATTAGTAGATTTTTTGGTTCTGAACCAGTAGGTTCAGAGCCGATTGGGGGACCGGAAGTGGAACGAATTATGGCAGCCGAAAAAGAAGAATTACATAAAAAGTACCCTGTGCCAAAAAAAAAAAAAAAAAAAAAAAAAAAAGTATATCCCGCTATATCTTAAAAGTCCTATTTCAAACCCTGAAATTACAGCGTCCTTAGAAGATGCGCAAAGAAAAGAAGATAAATATATGGGCATCATACAAGGACAAAATAGGCAATGGTTTAGCCGCATTGATGGCAGTTGCTTTAGACACATTTCTCAACGCTGATGATAATAATATGAAAGTAGGTGACCTTAAGCTTCAGGTACTGTCACATTTGGTGGATGCAGGAAAAATCCAGGCCGATGTGTTCCATATGCAATCCACGAACAGGAAATATAGGATCGAACCGCATGTAAATTCCAACCAGTAAAGAGAATTGTTCGGGAGAGTAAAGCGAATGTTTTTTTGTGTGGACAAGACTTCTCCGAGAAGTATAAAGATACAAAAAATCAATTGCGGACTGGGAAAGAGCTTAAAGCGACTGGTTTTTCCTCATATAAACGCTTTCCGATTCCAGCTGCGGGGTCATCTGGAGTGGCGACAAATAATGCCAGACCCACTGCCAGACATAATTCTACCACTGGTTCTTTAAACTACCGGGGCAAGTACAACAGAACGAAAAAAAAAGCCACAGAAATATCAGAAGCAGAAATACCGGAAATAAATAAGGTTAGAGCTTATGCTGGAAGGCTTAAAAGTTTTTACAAAAATTGGATATTATGTACAAATAACAAGAACATTTTGTCTTGGGTAAAAGGGTATAAAATTCCTCCTTTTTATACACATGTAAATATACCTAAATCCTTTAGTAGTGCAGAATTCCGTAATTTAAATAAAGCTGTAAACAAGCTGTCTGATCAAGGCGTAATTAACAAATATAATAGTGTAGAAGGTGAATTTTTATCTAGATTCTTTCTAGTTCCAAAATCAGATGGTAACAGTCGATTCATTTTAAATTTGAAACAATTAAACAGGTTTATTTGTGAACCTCCTGACTTTAAACTTGAAAATTATAAATCAGTAAAAGACATTATAACACAAGATTGTTTTATGAACACAATCGATTTAAAAGATGCATATTATATGATATCCGTGGCCCAAGAATGTAAAAAAAAAATTTGAGATTCCAATTTAATGGTTTTTTATATCAATATAATGCAATGCCCATGGGGTTGTCAACTGCTCCTTATATTTTTACAAAAATGTTAAAGCCAGTATTTAATAGGCTTAGACAAAATGGATGTTGTTGTATTATTTATTTAGATGATATTTTGCTAGTAGGGAAAACTAAGGAAGAAACTCTGAAAAACAGCAGATATATAATTTCGTTGTTAGAAAGCCTAGGCTTTGTAATCAATTACCAAAAGTCTCAATTGCTACCAACGCAGTGAATGTAAATATTAAGGATTTATATATAATAGTAGAAATCTTACTTTACTGCTGCCACAGGAAAAGAAAATCCACATTTTACAGACTGTAAAACATCTACAACATAAAACAAAAATATCTATTCGCGAATTTTCTAGAATAATAGTAATATTAGTGGCAGCCTGTCCAGCAGTTCAGTACGGCTGGGTATTTATATAAAACAACTAGAGCGTGCTAAATACTTAGCGCTGCGAAAATACAAATCATATGAAACAAAAATGATGACTATTTCCCATACAATTAAATTAGATCTTCGCTGGTGGGAAAACGCTATTACCAAATCGGAAAATACCATTCATATTCAGAATTTTGATCTTATAATTTTTACCGATATTTCCAAAACAGGATGGGGGGCAGTTTGTGGAGACAAGTCTACACATGGTTTTTGGGGAAAATGTCACAGAAATGTTCATTTAAAATTTTTTGGAATTGCGAACAGTTTATTATGCACTTAAATGCTTTGCCAAGGCAAAAAATGGTTGCAACATTTTACTTCGCATTGACAATAAGACGGCCATTGCTTATATAAATAAAATGGGCGGTATTCAAATTCAAAAACTAAATAAATTAAGTCGGAAAATTTGGACATGGTGTGAAGAGAGGCAACTTTTTATTCACGCCTCTTATATTTCATCTAAAGAAAACACACAAGCGGATTTTGAATCGCGGTCTGTTTCTATTGAAACCGAATACAGCCTTGATATACATGTTTTTAAAAAAGATAAAATTACTGTTTGGTATTCCCTTGATTGATTTGTTTGCCACTAATATCAACAACAAATGTAAATCTTACATTTCATGGCCCAAGGATCCTGGGGCCTTGGCCACTGACGCATTTACTTTAAACTGAAATAAACTAGGATATTTTTATGCTATTCCTCCTTTTACCATTGTTCGACGGGTTGTAAACAAAATAATAAGCGTCGGAGCTAAAGGTATTCTTAATGTGCCTTTTTGGCCGACACAACATTGGTATCCTTTGTTTTTAAAACTTTGTGTCGTAGAACCTTTTATAATGGCAACCAATAAAAATTTATTATTGACACCTTTTAGGAAACCTCACCCGCTGTGGGAGAAGTTATCCCTGGTAGCTGGGAAATTATCAGGGGATCATTTTTAGGGCGAGGTGTGCCCGATGAAGCTTCCTACAGGTAAGTCGTTTGTTCTTCCAATTATTGAATAGAAGCCTAACCAAATTTTGGCGACAGTGTTGGCAATGATGCTAATTCTACACCACCGTTAGAATTGTATAACTGTGCATTTCATTGACTAAAGGAAGTAGGTTAAATTAAAAAAAAAACAAATTTCTCACTTAAATAGTAATCGTGACAATCAGCTTCCGTAGCAAAAGGATATTGTTATTGTAACTATAATAATTTAGCAAGAGCTAAATAGATCTAAGTCTATACTAGTCAGGGGTAATTGGTAACTTAATATGTTTGCGATGAGCATATAATTTTTTCGATGTAAAGCACGTACAGCTTATAAACAAAACGTCTTTATTTTTTAATGAAATAATTACTCTGATTTGCCCATAGAATCAGCTAGTAGAGCTTTCAATTTAATAGCGAACATGTACTTATGTATATAAAAAATTAATAAAACCTAATCAAAAATTATTAAAATGTACAAAACATTACAAACAAAGATTTAATAACAATTAAAATAAATGCATTATAGAGAAGAGAAAGTTTCACGGTTTGATTATTTATGTATTAGATATAGAATTATAACAGGCAGTTTACATAACGGTAAAAATGTTATATAAGAGTCATAAGACGGATTTATTGTTTTAAATGCATAATTACGCTCGAATAAGCTGCAGAAACTGCTTTTATTGTCTGGGTAATGGCCATTTTCCTTTCATATTGGCGTTTTCTTTTGTATCAGAAAAATACAATAATGATACACGAGTGTAAAAGGTACAAGAACTCTATAAAGTGATGACTGGGCTTAAAATTAACTGTGAAGTGAATCTGACCGCGTTTAAATTTGCCATGTGAATTACAAAAAACTAAGTAAGCAAATTATTTTTTTTACCAATGTCAAGGTGGTATCTCGGTGGACGTGGAAAAGCTATTTTGATGCAGAAAAAAATTTTAAGAAAATATTTTTTTTTTTTTTTTACGGTTCGCCGACTACGTAGGCCATCTTGAACCGGTCATCGACCACAAATGTGATCTACCGACTGGGGAGTGTGAAACGGCACCTTCATCCTACGAGATATCCGATCTCATCCGGCCTGTCCGGCGTACATAGGATGGCTAGGTGTCGATTCATTTTACACTCTTCCCTGAGGTAAGAGCACGCCGTGTTCCCAAGCGGTCACCCGCCCAAGTACTAACCGCGCTCGACACCGCTTAACTTCGGTGATCTGCGGGAACCGGTGCTTAATATGTCGACAGGCCCTTGCCTCTATAAAGAAAATATAAGCTAATGAAAACACTAAATATAGTTACTAAAGTTTATTATATTGTAGAAATTATTAAATTTTTTTTTTTTATAAAAATAACTGACTCTCCAGTATCTATGGATAGAGTCCAAATTTTAAAAGTTTTTTAATAAACATGGCCAGGATTCGGGCCAAGGACACGACATTATTGTATTTAAATAATGAGATTCTACAAGAATGATAGATATAAAGTAACATAAAATTTAACTGGATCTGGAGAAAGAATTGTCAACATAACCCTCAGTTTTATATTTTTGCATTGCCATTAACGGCATAGCATAGGAATTGACAGTAGACCTTTAGGACCTGCCTAATTCTAATATACAGGGTGTCTCTAAAACGTGCAAAAAAAAGCTACCACAAGTTCCTGAGGCGTAAATATGACGATCTAACCCAACTTACCTTGGTCCAAAAGTGGATTATTTCGGAGATACAGAGTGTCAAAAGTTCAATTTGGTTTTAATTTTTTATAAATAATCTTTTTAATAATTGGTGTATTGTCACAATATTCGGCTTGGAGGGGTTTTGCGGGGTGAGAAATTAGAATTTGCTCTCATTTTTATTGTAAAATTTAGAGGGCGCCACCTGCGGTACCTTGCACGCATTTAAAACGAAATAACTTTTTTGAGCCACCCTGTATTTTACTTTTAAATAAAAATTCGGATTCTCCAATGTCTTTTACTTAAAAAGGTATACGTAGTAAGAGTCGATTTGAGCAGCTGTTTTTGAGATATCTGGATTTAAAAATTTCACTTCGTGTATGGCCAGGTCTAAATGTTTGTAATAATTGAACACATTTGAAGCGTAGGCGGTAAATTAAAATACCGTCACTAAAAACTGACTTGTGTACACGAAGTAAATTTTTTAAATCCAGATATATATCTCAAAAACAGCGGCTCAAATCAACTCTTACCACGTATACCTTTTATTAAGCAAACGACATTGGAGAATCCGAATTTTTATTTAAATGTTAAATACAGGGTGACACAAAAAAGTTATTTCCTTTTAAATGCGTGCAAGGTACCGCAGGTGGCGCCCTCTAAACTTTACAATAAAAACGAGAGCAGATTCTAATTTCTCACCCCGCAAAACCCCCCAAGCTGAATATTGTGACAATAAACCAATTATTAAAAAAATTATTTATAAAAAATGAAAACCAAATTGAACTTTTGACACTGTATCTCCGAAATCATTCACTTTTGGGAATAAGGTTAGTTGGGTTAGATCGTCATATTTACGCCTCAGGAACTTGTGGTAGCTTTTTTCTGCACCTTTTAGAGACACCCTGTATAAGGTTAAGAAGGAAGATAGGACTTTACCTTTTGCCATCAACTATTAACCATGTCCCTTCTGGATAGCAGTTACAGCTTCTTTAACTACTTATATGGGAACTAGGGTATAGGAATGAAGTTAGACTTGGTGATTTATTTTTCTTTCAATTTCAAAACCGAATAGTTGCGAAAAAATGCTCAGCGGAAAGATTGATTATCCACATTTAAGCTGTTAGTAGGGATTGCACTACCGGTTTACCGATTTACCGGTTTACCGATTTACCGCCTTAAAAGTTCTTTAAATTACCGACGATAAATCGACATTTTTTACCGGTAATTTCGGCAAAAAATGCCAAGCTGACAACAGCGCGGATCCGTTGTTTCTGTGATGAATGCGCAGCGAGGAAGGGATGAATCGTAAACAAAGATTGAACAGGAACGCAGGTCGCGGCATGTTGACTGTCAAGTGAGGAATTAAGCGCTTAAATTTGCATTTAGTACTTAATTCTGTGAGTGAATTTGCACTTTGAAGGTATAATTATTTTATTTTAAACAGGGGTAAGTAATAAAAACATCTTTCTTCTTTTCCTTGCAGTTGTAGCCAATAGCAAACAATGGATACAACTTCTGTTTGGCAACATTATAACAAAACTAAGGATGGGGGTGTGTGTAAACTTTGTTCCAGACAAATTAAAGCTGCTGGAGGAAGCACTAGTGGTTTACGCGGTCATTTAAAGAGTCAGCATGAAATAAACTTGTTAAAAAGAGGAAAATCTATACCTTTATCTGGAATTTCTGGAAAACGCGACAGCCAGCCTTACAAAGAAATATCTACAATTACGTCGTATTTTAAACCGATTGTAGATGATTCATTTCCAGCAGTAATTGCACGTTTGACTGCACTGGACGGTTTGCCATTTAATAAGTTTTGCACTTCAGAAGATTTAAGAAAATTATTAAAAGTAAAAGGTTATAGAGATATACCGAAATCACCAAATACCATAAGAAAAATTGTTTTGGAATATTCTAATAAAATGCTTCAAGAAGCAATAAACGAGTTGAAAGAGAATAAACTTCGGAGAGAAGTGTTTAGTTTGACTTTCGATGAATGGACATCGGTAAAAAACCATCGCTTCATGAACATAAATGTCCATACAAAGGATGCCTTTTGGAACTTAGGATTAGCTCGGGTTCATGGATCCATGCCAGCGGAAAAATGCGTGGAGATTTTGAACAAAAAGCTTAGTGAGTTTCAACTTGGTTTTACAAACATTGTATCAATTACTACAGACGGTGTTTCAGTAATGAAAAAAGTGGGAAAATTGATAGATCCACACCACCAATTATGTATAGCACATGGCATACAATTAGCCGTAATTAAAGTATTATACAACAATAAAACTGATTTACACGAAGCTAATAAATTACGTGACGAAAATATCGATGAAGATAGTGAGTCCGACACAGGTAATGAATCTGATTCCGAATATTCCGATAATGAGGAAAATGAAATTTTCAACGATGATTTTGAAATTGAATACGAAGCTGGTGGAACCATCGATCAAGCTCTGCCAGTGCCAACTTTCTTATCAAATATTGAATTAAATGGTTTAATTACAAAAATTCGAAAAGTCGTTAAAATTTTTCGCAAATCACCGACTAAAAATGATAAGATTCTACAAAAACATGTAAAAGAAGAATTTAATAAGGAATATTCTTTAATACTCGACTGCAAAACAAGATGGAACAGTTTGTTAGCAATGCTGGAAAGATTTGAAATGTTAAGAAATTGCATCAGAAAGAGCTTAATAGACATTAAATCAGAAATAAACTTCACAGAAGATGAACTTGAGTTACTATCTAGTACAATTTTAGCATTGCAACCGGTAAAAGCTGCAGTAGAGCAATTATGTTGCGAAGATGCAAATCTTTTTATAGCTGATATTACCTTAAAATTCATGATTGATGAGCTTACAAGTCAAAACACAGTTTTAAGTATTGAACTGAAAGAAGCATTGTTAGATCGTATAAAAGAGAGACGGACCATTTATTCTGATGTTCTTCAGTACCTGCATAATCCGTTTCCTGAGGAATCCAGGGGTGAAGATTATGGAGTATTTAATAAAACCAGCGAATCTACAATAAGAAATGCAATAGTGGAAGTAATTGGGCGGATTTCAAAACAAAACCTAGAAGAGTCATCAGAAAATACAAATAGCATTGACCTCGATGATTCCTCTGATTCTGATGAGGATAACATCCCCCTCAGTCGGGTTTTGGGCCCATCAACATCAAAATCGGTTAATGCTGCATTGTCGATTAAAGAGAAACTTCAACTAGCGATAAGAAAAAAAATTGATATAAACAGTACTCTTTCAATTAGAAGACAGCAGAAGCCTAACAGTGTTCATCAATGTGTGAAAACAGAAATGCAATATTTTCGGAAGGAAGGAATTCAGGGGAAATACCTAAAAATGGCTTTCGCAGCACTCATGACAACTCGGCCTACTAGTGTGGAGTCCGAAAGAGCCTTTTCTGCGGCAGGAACAATTTGTACTAAGATTAGGTCGCGGCTAAGTGATAATAGTATTGATAAGCTGTGTTTTCTCAGGGCCTTTTTTATTAAACAAAAAAAATCGAAAGAGTCGTTGGAGAAGTAAGAAACGATAGATATTTTTTTATTGAAATTGCTATTTCGAATGTTTTAGAGCCTGTTATTAGTTTTTAAGTTAGGTATATTAGTTTTTTTAAAGTTTACCTAGAGTTTTACTTTTCTGTTGTTATTATTTAATAAGAATTAAAGTTCGGTTATTTATTTTGTGACTTATTTCTGTGTTATTTTTTTATGTCGGAAAAAACCGGTAAATACCGGTAAATCGGTAATTTTTAAAATAATTTACCGAATTACCGGTAAATTAAAATTCGGTAAATTTGCAATCCCTAGCTGTTAGGTGTCCCAGTGACAAAAAAAAAATTTTTAGGAAAATTTTCGGTTTTCAAAAAATCCTGGGATACCTTTAACCGTTAAAATAATTTGGAGAGTTATTTGAAGACATCCCATTTATTCCCTTTCACTCCAGAAAAATTTATATTTTCTCTAGTCCGCGTCTCTCGTTATAGGATTGACATTATTACAGATTATGAGACAGGTCCTATATAAGTTTTGAGTGAAAAAGTGAAAATCGGGTTACCAAAAACTACAAGGCCAATATTTTGTGACTTGTTAACAATGTGAAATTTAAGGCAATAAAAACTAAGCAAACAAAATATTACTAATTGACATCTGGTTCAAACTAAAAATTCCTAAACAAATAGTAATTTAGCCAATTAAGTAAGTCAAGTAGAAATAATAATATTGTTGATTACATTAACCACTTGAAACAACAGGAAGAGCTAATGGAAATTTGCATCTTGACACAAATTAGGTTTGAATTATATAATGCCAACATCTGGTGGTGCTTTAAAATATCAGTTAAAATACTTGTTAGTATTTTTTATAAAAGGTAGTCACTTAATAAAAAAATATTTGAATAATATTCCCGTAATCAAATTTTCGATATACTTACTTATTTTTTGATAGATACCCGTATTGTCTGTAATATTGAAGCATTGAGTGTATATATTTTTTACATCTTTGTTTTTTCATTAAGTTACACTGAAAAATATTTTTTTTTGGGGTAGTTATAACAAATTTATTCTTTTCGAAGCATAATTACGGCCATAAACCACTTTAACGGCATGAATAATGGCTTTCCCTTAGAGAAATCGTTTTTCTCGAGGAGGGTTGTTTTAGAACTCCAGTTGATTGTATTGACACCCCCTATTACTCATTCTTTTACGGCATTAAATGGGGATTCTGACCCCATCTTATAAGACGTATAATATTATTATGCGTATTGACAGTGGCGTTAGGTACACAGGAAAAAGTTTTATGCGTCTTCATCTCACTGGTTTTTAAAATAATGGGAGGATAGTAGAAATCCATTTTTTAAAGTTATTAGCAATAAGTTTATAAACATAAACATAAACACTAACGGATATTTCGAAGCGGTCACCCACCAGAACTGGGTAAAAAGATCACAACTTAGAACGGGTTTTAAACGAGGTAAATAAACCTTTGATGTTTTAGAAGTATACAAAAAAGTATATAGCGTTATACAAAAAAAAGGAATGAAAAATATATTAAATTGTATACTATTTGTTTGTTATTATATCCTATTTTTATATTGTAGCCTAGCCTAGAGCAATAGCTAAAGATATTTAAAGCAATTATTGTTTTATATCGCGTAAAAAAAATTATCAAAATGTCTCAAAAACTTTTGCATATTAACAGAAGCGATAAAATATATTTTTTAATTATTATTATACTTTATATTCAGTTTATATAGAAAAATTTGTTTTCATTCACAATTCCTATAGAAAACGAGTAAATAAGGGTAAGTCACAAAAAAAGTAGTTTATTATTAAATTAGAAAAATTCATTATCAAACATCATTATCACACCTTCAATTTCTACATCTTGTATGATTTTCAATCTATTACAAATTTTCTCATAATTAATTCTAAAGTGTTATTATTTATTCATTTTTGTAACCTTGTTTTGTTCCCAGTCCGACACTGACTTAATGTTATGTCAGACTCAAGGGCCCCCGATCATTAATAATTTCTCTTATTCTGGGGAAAACTCCATTTTTCGGTTTAGGGAAAAGTCCTATTTATTTGAAAGATGTGAGTGTCAGTTTATATTTAGGATAATTTCGTACAGTATATTATTCCGCCCAACATTTAAAAACTGACGAACTTATGAAGTCAACTTGAAGTCTCTGTTTGTTACAGCTTTGATATAGAGTGCTAAAATTTAGCATAGAATAATAGTTTTGGTTTTTTTATGAAAAGTTTTATAAACAAAATAGTCCTAAAATAGGTTGGAAACAATGATGTTTCTTGAATAATAGAATAGTTTTGGACTTGCATTGTCTTTAATTTGTTTTACATCACAACGTTTCAACTGGAGATACTTACCAGTTGAAACGTTGTGATGTAAAACAAATTAAAGACAATGCAAGTCCAAAACTATTCTATCAATCCTAAAATATTCTCCAATCAGTGCTGCTCATAACAAGTTATTTCTTTAATTATTCTCTTCTCTATAAATACGATTGGGTTAAAATCATAATTTAGGAAAAAAGCCCATTGGTCTTTAGAAATACGGGTAACAAATTGAACTGTAGCACTTAAAGTACCAGCGGTTTTAAGGAAACAACACTGATACTTGTCGACATTGGTGACATTTTGCCAACGAACAAAATCCCCCGCTAATCGATTTTTCAGGCGCTAGAATCTCCTCACTGGCTGATACTTGAAACCGGATTCTCGATTCGCTGGAAATAATTATATTGGCCGCTAAATATGAAATAGGTTTTTATAAAATTGTTTTTGTGGATTCCGAGAAAATCACGTTTGAAATAGCGTTTAGAGGGATTTTATTGATTGGAAAAATGTCACCATTATCATGTCAATAGGTGACAAAACCAATTTATATTCAGTATATCAGAATCAAGGACTTTTAACGAACATATTTTTATGTTAATGTTTCTTTCTTTTTATTAAAAACAATTTAAGTAGGATGACAATCAAAATATTTTAAATATCGTCATTTAACCAATAATTTTTCCATAGTTATATTTAATAACTTTCCTGCAAAACTGACAGATCTGGGGCACCGTGATCTTAATTTTATTATTTATTGTTTAAATGAATCACGAGAGTGCATTTGACAGTGCAACGATTAAAATTGCTTAATCGATAATAACTGCTTATTCAAGATTTTAAATGGAAGGTAATTTAAGCGTTTGTTTGGATTTATGCTTAATCATTATTCATTATCTACTCCTGTGTCAGATAGAATAAAATTATAACTACATTAAAAATATAGAAATACACAGATTTACTTAGATTGAAAAATAATATGCAATAAATTATACCAAGTTATACTTACACTAAGTGCCTATTTTTTAATTATAGCTCTAGGTCCCTTACGCAATCCATCAGAGTTTACACAATGTCAAAAAGCGTTACTGGGCCTATTCGAAAAATATTATTTTTTTAACAATTGATTCTTTAACTTCTGGAAGTGATGCTGGAATACCCAAAGATCGGTGAAAATGTGTATTAATTAAAAATTAATAGCTACTATAATTTTAAAATGAAAATTGCTACGTTTCTACATTTCAACACCTTGGAGGAATTATTGACAGAATGGGGACTAGAGTCGCTCATTGTAGTGGTTGTATGGAGGTACAAATATTTTTATCATACTAACTATTATACTCCTGACAGTAATTTTGGACAGCGCGTACGTTTACTGTTAGTTTTTTTTAACGAGACGTCATTTAACAAATTAGGTCCTCCAATTTGTTTTTTTCCGACGAAAATCGTTTTCAGAGTCGTAATCTACGTCTCAAAATACAACAAAATATTAAATATTTACCAAATGAAATTAATGGTATGTTCTAACCAAATTTAGGAAACGTGATTCCTTTTTTGTTATAAGAATCTGAAAAAATCAGAAATATTAAAGGTGAAAAAATTAAAAGGCAGAGAGAGCTCCATTTGTTAGCAAATGGACACGGAAAACCGTAAAGTTTAAAAACTAAAAATAAATCGTTACTTTATAAAAACTATTTCCAAAAATATTTGTACTTACTGACAAATAAATTTATTAATCTATTGGCAGTGATTTACACTAGAATAATAAAACTTATTTTAGTTTATATGAAGTATAACATTTATTTTTTCAGTATTCACCTGAAGACGACTGGAGATACTTACCAGTTGAAACGTTGTGATGTAAAACAAATTAAAGACAATGCAAGTCCAAAACTATTCTATCATTCAGGTATGTAGTATCAAGCATTATTTTATTTTGGAAATAGTAAAACTAGCATAATAATAATGACTTAAGCGTATTATTATTTATATTAGTGTTGCTTATTTTCCGTGTGCAGTAAGTATGTTTACAGTGGCAAACATAAAACATTATTGCCAATGAACTAACAAATATATTAAATTAAAATAAAAAATAAAGAGCTTTTACTAAATAGCTCGGCACCTGTTATCTCTCAACCGTAAAATTCCTTTAAATACTACCGTAATGGCAAACAAGTGGTAGATCTACAAAGATTCTCACACAATGGGAAATAACCTCACATATGTCCACTTAAACGTTCTCCGTAGCAAATATTCTAACAACCTTTTTATGTTTAATTAACTGCTAGTTAAATTTGCTTTTACCCGCCTAATTTAACCCATTATTTTTTAAATACGAGTTGTTTAATGATACCTACTGACATAACGTAATATTAAAACACATCTAAGAGTGACGCAATGTAGAACGAAATATTAAAATCCATTTGCATCAGTAACAATGAACTAGAGCATTTTGCTGCCACAGTACGCCGAGATGAGTGCTTTAATTTTTTAGCAGGGTGAATGCATAATCCACATACCAAATTTCGTCCTTCCCCGTCAAATAGTTTTTGAGGTTTTAAGCCAACAAATACAAACAGAGCGACACAGTGCCCCCCCCCCCCCCCGAGCTTAGGAGCTCAGGTCTAAAAGTCTAATTGTAACCTAATTTTTCCTCTCACGCTTGGACTCGTAATTTAAATCTTTAAATAATGTATTCTTGGCTTAGATTACAAGGGTCTTGTAGGAACCGTTTTTTTTAAAGAGAAAAATTAAAGCAAACATTTTAATTGAAACATTTTTTATGGGAGAAGTGTGATAATTTATAATATAAAAAATAGTGCGGGAAGAAACGAGAATGCTTTATTATGAATATACAAAACGATATTTAAGAAGGAGTATTTCAAAACCTAAGCATTTGCACCAAAAACAGCTCTTAGATCTACGCTCCTAAAATACTTGATTTCTGAAAATATCATCAATTTGGCGTGGTGAGCGATATTTACTTTATTTTTAATCATGAAAAACCGAGCCCGAAAAACGCTGGGTAGAGTCATACATACGTCTTAAAAAAACATTTACAAAAACAAATTTAATCCAACCATGCAGAGGGGGAGAGGTAATAATTAAATTACTCCCACTGAGCCCCCCCCCCCCCCCCCCCGAGCATATTTTCTGGCTACGCCACTGGAGCGACAAGCCGAGGGAAATGAGAAACATGCCTTTTATGACCCGTTGATTATGATAAAACGTTCAGATCTCAAAATTATTTTTTGACTATGACAGTTCTTTCCATCTTACAAGGAATGTAAGAATCGAAATTTATTATTTTTTTACGTTTTTTAACACCCCCCCCCCCCCCCTTAACCCCTCATCTATTTCCTCATTTCAAGCGACATTCCAATTACAAAAAAAATATCATATCCATAACTTGTCCCCCAAGGGTTGTACACTTATCAAATTGTACAACATTATTCGAGTTCAGTTCCCCTTGCTCCCTGTCATATTATGGTCGGGATGATTGACACTAAGTAGACCGGCATTGTACACTGATTTAAGGAGGTCCTTGTGTACGCTTTTGTTTTCTTTATGTTTACTGTCTAGAGACAATGGGAAAATATCTGTTTCATGCGACCAGCCACCGACAGGATCGTATTAGGAATTATGTTATATTTATACAGTGACCGGCAAAGTTCGCAACATATCGGGGAATTATTTATACGAGAGTTCCAAAAAACTTTGTTCCGAGGGATCGGATAGACATATTTTAATACAAAAACAATGAAATTACAAAAATTATCCTTTTCTAGGCAGCTAAAAGCACAAAAACCACTTTGTCCAGTCAATGGGTCTATTTAATAAATTTTGACCCTATCGTATAGAGCAGCCTTTCCCAAAGTGGGCGATAACGCCCCCTTGTGGACGCTGCAGACCTAAAGGGGGGCGGTAAGAGACCCAGAAAAAGTTAACTTGAGACCTGAGCGCCGTCGTGTACTACCTACTGCACTCAGGTATCAAGCTAACTCTTGGGGGTTATAGTAAAAGTCTCGTTTAGAAAGAATGAATGTTTAATCTCCGCTAATATAGCTCACAATATTTAATTAACTTAATTTGAAGTTATAGTGGTTTTTAAGTAGGTGAAAAAATGGGGCCGCTAAAAAATAATTTATTTTCAAAGTGGGCTGTGGACAAAATAAGTTTGGGAACCCCTGGTATAAAGCAAGAATTTACATCAACACCTAACCTCACGTTTGGTAAATAAACAATAGTATTTTAATTTTCCGCTATACCAATAATCACGTGCCGTATCTATAGAAAATTTCTTACTAATCTTTGGGCCCATCCCTGTTCCTTTTTATAAAGCCATGTCGGCATTGCCGTTTAAAAAATAACAAGTGTTACACCCATTATGTGCCCTTCTGTTTGGTTTTAATATAAATATTACGGCGATATTGTTCCACTGTTTATACAGCAATATAATGGATAAACAAAGAAATTGGACGGGCTGGCAGAGGGAAGTGGGACAAGGAAACATCTAATCAATCATCTAATAGGGCTTAAAATTATACAAAACTAAATACCTATATTAAAATTTCTAAATTTTTTGAGAATTAAAAACAATCTATAAATAATAAGGGTAATAAGTTTTTTTTTGCCCCATTTTTAGGAATTTGACTATTTATTCGGGATTAAAACAACACCTCCTTGTCAAAACTACCTCAAATTTTTTTTGAGAATAAGGCGTGTGTCGCGTATTTTACCGAAAAGTTTATAAAGAGAAAAATTGTAGGCCCTATGCATGATTTTTAATTTTTAAAAAGATTAAAAATAATAGTAATTCCACGAAAACAAATTATATTTTATTAAGCGAACCAACCGACTAGCACACCCATTAATTTGTAAGGAAACCCAATACCCCGTTTGTAACGCAATCCATTTTCCACAACGTTAATTTGCTTAAGTTTATTGCGTCTACCAAAATGAGAAACAAAAACCTTTTTACCCCGTAAACTTTTACATAATTAAGATTTTTTACAAACGAACCCACAAACCAATAGCCCTACTAAGAATTTAATTGCGAAAATATAATAAAATTTTTTTAAAGTGGATCCGACCCCGCTAAAATTTGTAATGTTAAATTGCAGTTTTTCTTGGCATGAATTTAAAAAAAAACTGAGCAAATTTTCGAGTTATTTTTTTCATCAATGGATATGCGTTATCTATGTGGGTGGGGGAGAGTTATTTTATGCAGAAAAAAAATTTATAAGCCAATGAAAACCCTAAAAATATTTTATTGTACCTATTGAAAAATATGGAAAACATTTTTTTTTAATAAAAATAATTTTTTGACACTGTCCAAGATCTGTAAGGTCCTAATTTAAAAAGTTTTTAGAAATCCATTATATGAACAGAATTGAAGTCAAGAGAACGTAACTTTGAAGAAGGGCTTAGAAAATATATTAATTGTCGTTTTGTGATTGATCGATATGCGAAATATTTTTTTTTTAAATCAAGGATCAAGTAATTATAGCGCATATATTTTGTAATAGTTTAAAATTTTCTAGTTGAATATTCCATTCGTTTAACCTCTGTCGACCTCCACTACAGCCTCAGCAGCTATAATAGTGCACTGCGATAATAGAATAGCCATTGGCACGTTAACACAATCCGTACATCGCAACAAAATACCCTGAGATTTTAATTAAACTATTTATTTATATCCCAATTTGGCTTGTTCATTATATTATAATTTATAGCGAGTATTTAGCAATGAAATTAATGTTGTGGAATGAGCTATAGGCTAAAATTTATGGATCCGGCAAAATCTCATTAAGAATGAAGTTGTTGGGTTTGTTTGGGGGCGGTGCGGGGTGGGGAGGGGACGACTTGGGGTGAAATTTAGCCCTTTTGAGCATGGGCGGAGAGGTCTTTTGTTTGGGACTATAAAATGTGTGGGGTCCATTGACAAGCAAAAATTTACCTAAAGTTTAAATTGTAGATGTAAAGGATTTTAAAGGGCGTATGAAGTTATATCAATACGTAAACTTGGGTAAAACAAGTTTGAAAGAAAGTTTTTAGTGCCTAACTATTAATTGTATTCGTTAAATAATTTATTCCGATTCTAGAAGTGATTTTGTACAATATGTAAGTCACATGATCATTTGCTTCCCCTTCCCCGTTAGCGTCACACAGAGAGAAATCGGTATTCTCAACAACAACGAAAGTGAAGGCGACAAACGTTAAAATAAATAAAGAAAAAAGTAAAATTATATACATAGGTATGAGTATAAAATGACAGGTGAAAGACACGTTATTTTATCCTACAAAAAAGGAATATTTCCATCCTGCTGGAAGTCGGCGCGTGTCCAGCCCATTCCAAAGAAAGGTAAAAAGACCCTGCCAAGCAACTACCGACCCGTCGCATTGCTTTCAGTAATTTCAAAGGTAATGGAGAAAGCTATTAACCAACAACTTCTAAAGTATCTGGAAGGGCTTAACATTATCAGCGACCATCAATACGGTTTTCGAAAGTCCAGATCAACAGGTGACCTTCTGACATATGTCACCCATCTTTGGAGCAACACCATCAAACATCATGGGGAATCCCGGGCTGTTGCACTGGACATCTCTAGGGCTTTTGATCGTGTTTGGCACGATGGGCTTCTAAGTAAATTGCGATCCTACGGTATGCCTAATGGATTTTGTTTATGGTTAACCAGCTTCCTTAAGAACCGTTCTCTGCAAGTAGCGATTGACGGGTTTCTCTCAGACACCTTTATCATCAATGCCGGTGTTCCTCAAGGGTCCATATTGTCGCCTACCCTCTTTTTACTGTATATTAACGACCTTCTAGTGAAAACCCAAAATCCAATTTATAGCTTTGCTGATAATAGCACACTTGTCTCATCTTTTACCTTGACTCCCCAAACATCCGCTGCCGACGCACATCTTCGCAGGCAGCATGAAGTATTGCGCCTCAACAAAGACCTGGAAGAAATTTTGGCTTGGGGTGACAGTAACCAAGTCGAATTTAATGCTAAGAAAACCCAGGCAGCAGTCTTCTCTAAAAAGGTTAACATTGCAGAACCGGATATAGTCATGGCAGGACACGCAATTCCCCTGGCACCGTCTATTAATTTGCTGGGGGTCAATCTGGAAGGTAATATGTCTTGGCATGATCACGTTGCCGCAATTGCCAGGGCAGCTGCACAGAAACTTGGTGTACTTTTCCGCACCAAAAGGTTGTACACACCTCATAAACTTTTGACACTCTACAAAGCCCAGATTCGACCATCATTAGAATATTGCTCTCATGTCTGGAGCTCTGCACCCAAGCACACCCTTCGGCTACTGGATTCCATTCAAAGGAGAGCCGTTCGCTGACCAAGACCCTCGATAGCCTGGAGCATCGAAGACAGGTTGGTGATTTGTCTCTCTTTTACAGATATTTCCATGGCAGGTGTTCGACTGACATTGCCCACTTGATTCCACCTAGAGCAATGCAAAACAGAAATACACGGCGAACCACTGCCGCTCATCCATATGTTGTTCAGCTTAGTACTCCTCGAACTTCATTGTTCAAGAATTCTTTCATCTGGAGAACGTCATCTTTGTGGAATGATCTTCCTGAGGTCGTGTTTCCCAATGAATACAATCTTCAACGTTTCAAGACCAACGTTAATCGCTTTTTTCGCACTCGCACCGCTCCCAGAGCGCCTTAAAGGATTTTTCCTACAGTGCAGGTGTTTTATCATAAAAAAAAAAAAAAAACGTTCTTTCTCCTAATAATCAGAGAAGCCGTTTCTTCCACTATTTGGTGTCAAGAATACAATTTTGAAAGTTTCTAACGAACTTCCTTGATTCCCTGAATTCAAGAATTCGGCCCCGGGGCCAATTTCAGATCCCCCCTAAGCCTCAATTCTTCAAGCGGTGAAATTTATTCCCTTGGGGAAGTATTCCAGTCGCCCAATGTCCCCACGGAGTTAAACTGGAATTCCAGTGGTCTTATTGGAAACCCTACGAAATGTGTTCAAAAATATGAGATCGCCATTTTCATGGAAAAAATGGGAAAGTCTATCCCATGAACCAAGAACTGAGGCCCTGGTGGTAATGAAGCTGATGATATCACTTAAACAATCCAAAATACATAACGTAATAAGCTATTATCCTGTAGGTGGTATAGAGACATATTTTTTTATTCAATATATTATACGTGCTTAAATAATTTCTTACCATAAAAAATTATTTGTAACATATTTAATATTGCATATAGTATTCGCGCGCCTCTGATTTCAAAATTTTCCGCCCTCTGTGTCGGAGCTATGCAATCGATATGTAAATTTGAATACTTCGAATTGCATGGCAAAGAATTCCGTATTTTCGCAAAGTCTCTGCCCGTAGATTCGTCTGTGGTTTCTTATAATAAAAGTTTAATTAAAATCTCCTGTATAATTAAATTTAATAGTTTGCTGTATTAATTTTCTACAAATTTTTACTAGAGTAGGTGTATATCAATAATTATTGAAATACAGCCTTTATTTGAATAAAAGTTATCGAAAGCAGAAATGTATTTTTGTTTATTTCTATATAAGTATCCTATAAGGACTACATACATGCAGACGTTAAAGTTCATTCCATACGTGGATCTGCTTTTTTAGATTTAATACGAGACCTTTTAAATAACAAAAACCCCAAACACTTCTATTTTGGCACTCCACATCAATAAACAACTATACCTATCATGTTTTATACGATGACATGACCAGACAGTTCGTATATCTATTATGAATACAACTCCTGTGCTCATATCAAATACGTTCGTAATATGTCAACTCATATTCAATATTCACGATAAATCGCCTTTTGCAGGGCTTGCTGCAATTTTGATGCATCACAGCAAGCAGCGTTGACAGCCAAATGTCAAATTCAGTTCCGAGAATGGCCTGACCTATGACCGGTAGGTTTTTTATAATCCATGTCTTTGTTCAACATGGATCTCAACCTTGCTTCTGATTTTTATAATTTATTATTAACTTTTTAATTTTTTAATTATAATAAAAACAATGAAACTACCTTAACTTAAATATTTTATTGTCTCCCCATAATTAACCTTTCTCAAGAGCTCCCCATGTAGCCGTTAAAATTGTGTTTTTATCTTAAAAACACGTACTCGCATTACAATCAACTGAAACGTTACCGTACCAGATTAATTAGTTTGGAAAATTGAAAACCTACATAATCCATGCAAAAAGCTCTTATATAAGTTTTTCAACAAAAAAAATGTAAAAACGTAAAGTTAGTCATAAAACGATACTTTTATCTTGCCATTTTGGCTTAATTCAAAAAACTAAAACCAGAGCTTTTTGCTTACATCCCTTAACTTTTAAATTCTCTTTATTTCTTGTTTTAAGAGCATTCAAGCAATATTTCTAAATTCTTCTATAAGGTTACCATATGCGAAATTATATCATATTAAACCAAAAATACTGCTTTCTTTTGACCCGAATCCTGGCCATGGTTATTATTACGTTTTTAAAAACTTTAGTAATTATTTTTAGGGCTTACCTATATCTTTTTCTTCAATTTCTTTTGCACGAAAATAACTTGTGCAAAACCCGCATAGATATAATCTTTAAAAAAAACTCAATAATTTTCTTAGTTTTTTTATATTTCAGGCCAAAAAGAAAAGCAATTTACCACGTAAAATTTTAGCGCGATGGGATCCACCTAATCCAAACTGTTCGAAAATTATAATAAATTACTCATCGAGAATAATCCTGCATATGTTTTAATTTAAATTAAAACCTATTTCCGGAACTATTATTGTCCATATTCATAGAAAAAAGCTGTTTGTTAGTTTTACATTTTGGCTCAATATTTCTGGGACTAGCTATGTTCTTAAATATTTTCTAATTATGAGTAGGGCCCAAATTTAAAGAGTTTTAAGAAATCCATTAATAAATATGGCCAAGATTCGTGACAAGAGAACGCAATGTTTTTAATCTAATTTAATATATTAAGATATTATTTCACATGGAATTGGTTAGCTTGGAGAAGATTTTAGAAATATTAGTCGGATGCTCTTAAACGCCCATAATAAGTGGTGCGTAAAACACATATCCTTAATTTCACCTACAATATAACACACAATTTCTTAAAACCGGTTTATTGATTAATGATTACTATAAATAAAAATTACTTGATTCAATTACCATACCGAATTATACGAATCATGCAAGGCGTCGTATACCCAAGTAGGGAAGCCGTCGTCTACTTCAAACTTTTAGAGAGAGAGAAGGGATTAAAATATTTCCTTTTAGAAAATACCACACAAACGTTGCTGTAATACCCAATACAGACAAAAATAATAATAAAAAAATGGCCAAACAATCTGCATTATTTTTAATCAATTTTTGGTCAATTTTTAAAAACCTTTTACCCGAACCTATAATTTCCGTGCAATAAAAGTTTCAATGAACCCTGTAGCCGCAAGTTTTTTCGTTAAGTTCGCTTAACCACTATGATTATTTCTAATGGGCACTCGCGTACATACAATATAACCAATGGAATTTAAATGATACCCTTGGCCTCGGAGAAATTACCTTAATTTCAGGTTGACCAGTAATATTGGCAGACGAAATTATGGGGATTGTTTAACAACAAATATAAAGACTGAGCGCAAAGAAAAATAGAAAGTTTTCTTTTTATGATAACATTCTTGACAGTAATTTTTTTTCAAGGTTTTTCGCACATCAATCCTTTTCACTACCGTGCATAATAGTAATTATTCAACAATCACATGATGTGTAAGATACGAGCCGTAGGCGAGTCTCATAAATCGTCCAAGTGATTAACAGCCATTATGTGCGAGTGGAATACTATATTATGTCCAGGACTACAAAATATTTTTAGGTACGCTACATATCTTTATTTTCATATAACTAACATTAAATTAATTGAAAACCGAAGCGCAACAGTCAAAACAGATAAAAACAGAGTTCCATGGTGTCGCCATGGCAACAAGCGCTGCGACTTGACGTTCATGGCATGCTCAACTTTGTATTTTACGTACAAAATCGTATTGAATTCATTATTCACTAGTAAATATTATACAGGGTGTGTCAGTAAGGTGTCTGTCTTAGATAGCACCTAAACTATCAAAGATAGGGAAAAATGTGTAATACAAAAGTTAAAGGGTTTTTTAGGATACATAATCTAAAAATATTTTCTAATCTACAGGGTGGTCCCAAAAAGTGATACTGAATAATAAAAAAGAAAATTAAATGGGACACCCAGTATAATTTTATAGAATATGATTCAATGGAATAAGGACTTTGCAACCCTATTAAATTTTTTGAAGTGAAATGCAACGTTGCCAAGCAATTAATTTTTTTCCGAAATTTTAGTAATTTTAAGGGTATCGTTAAAAAATCATAGCAACCCGTGGATTAACCCTAGGCAAGTATAATTTACGTTGTAAATACTTAAAGGTACGATATATTGATCTATAATAATGTTTTTTAAATCTCTTATACAGAGCGTTCATTACAAGTTGGACAACTCGATAGTTTTAAAAATGCTTTATTTCAATTTTTTTAAATGGAACCCCCCTAATTTTTTTAGGCAAAAGAATGTATCTTTCGAAAACCTTACTTTTTTGTTAAACATGTCATATATCTAAATATCATAGTTTTTAAAATATTTTAGGATTTGTCTTAAATCAGGGTAAAAAAGGAAAGTTCGTATTAAACTATTTAGTGAAGATTGCTTTGGAACAAAAAATAAATAATTTTCTTTGTCACAGCTGTCATTGCAAAATTATTTCGCTAACATTTTGTGCTTTATTACTGTTTAAAGTTTAGTTTCCCGAACTAACTTTATCGAAATAGAAAAATATGAGTTATGATAAAGTTAGTTCAGGAAACTAAAATTTAAACAGTAATAAAGCACAAAATGTTAGCGAAATAATTTTACAATAACAGCTGTTGCAAAGAAAATTATTTATTTTTTGATCCAAAGCAATCTTGACTAAATTGTTTAATTAGAACTTTCTTTTTTTACCCTGATTTAAGACTAATCCTAAAATATTTCAAAAACTATGATATTTAGATATATGACATGTTTAACAAAAAAGTAAGGTTTTCGAAAGATAAATGCTTTTGCCTAAAAAAAATAGGGGGGTCCCATTTAAAAAAATTGAAATAAAGCATTTTTAAAACTATCGAGTTGTCCAACTTGTAATGAACGCTCTGTATAAGAGATTTAAAAAACATTATTATAGATCAATATATCGTACCTTAAAGTACTAACAACGTAAATTATACTTGCCTAGGGTTTTTCCACGGGTTGCTATGATTTTTTAACGAAACCCTTAAAATTACTAAAATTTCGGAAAAAAATTAATTACTTGGCAACGTTGCATTTCACTTCAAAAAATTTAATAGGGTTGCAAAGTCCTTATTCCACTGAATCATATTCTAGAAAATTAAACTGGGTGTCTTATTTAATTTTCTCTTTTATTATTCAGTACCACTTTTTAGGACCACCCTGTAGATTAGAAAATATTTTTAGATTATGTATCCTAAAAAACCCTTTAACTTTTGTATTACACTTTTTTCCCTATCTTTGATAGTTTAGGTGCTATCTAACACCTTACTGACACACCCTGTATACCTACCCCTCCAAAAAATTAACGCCTCACTAATAAATTTTTAAAATTTAATTTTTTTTTTTTTTTATTATAAAACACCTGCACTGTAGGAAAAATCCTTTAAGGCGCTCTGGGAGCGGTGCGAGTGCATCAATCAATTAATAGCAAAAACATAAATTGTTTTTTATTATTAAAATAATCAACATACAGGTTTTTTTTTTAAATATTTAATGAAATATTTTAGAGTTTGTTCAGAATGACAATATTTATCCTTAAAGTGTAAGTGGTGCGTTAATATAATGTATTAAAATCAACCAAAAACATTGCGTTTCCTTAGCCCGAATACTGACCATGTTTAATAATGGATTTTAAAAAAACTTTTTAATTTTGGACAGATATATTAGGGAGTGTCAGAAAGTAATTTTTAATAAAAAAAAAGAAAATTTTCAATATTTTTATAATTCACTGTATGTACTTTAGTAGATAGTATTAAATACTAAATAAGTAGTTGTAGGGTTTTCATTGGCTTATATACTTTTCTTCGATAGCTTTTCGCATGAAAACAACTAGTCCACACACTCACATAGATAACACCATTCCATTGGCAAAAAAATCAATAATTCGCTTACCCTTTTTATAATTCGGGCCAAGAAGAACCATATATACAGGGTGTTCATTTGAAAACTTCCCACTACGGATTTATCGAAAACCACTGATTAAAAGAAAAAACGCCGAGACACGTCGAAAAATATGCCAAAGGGGATAACTTCTTAACCAAAAACTACTTCACCCCGTTTTACCCTCTGCCCCCCGGGGTCATCCCCTAAAAAATTTTAAATGACAAGGGGTATCAAGTAATAGCTTGTTTGAAAGGTCTTTCAAAGTGCTTTATTTTGACGTTTGATTTTTTTTAATCGGTCGATTCGTTTTCGAGAAAATTAGAAAAATCTTTATTTATCTTAATTTGTTCAGATAGAAAAAAAAACACGAAAATATCACTTTTTATTTCAATAAGTGTTCAAAAACCAACATAAACAGCAATTCGGAAGATTATACGTGGCAGCAACCAAATAACAACCAGAATTTTTTTCTGCCTTCTTCTTTTTATTAACACAGATAACATGGACGAACTGTATTCATTCTTATATCTGTTTAGTTTCTTATAGTTGCTAAGGAAAAGTAAGAATTTCATTTGCTGTCAGTTACCTTTGTGACAATCTCGGGATAGTGAAATTTAATTTATTGATTCACATTTTACTTCCAAAATGGTTTACACACTAGCCGAAAGAGTGGAAATGATTCTAATTTATGGTGCCCAAAATCCAAAACACACGAAAATATCACTGTTTATTTCAATAAGTGTTCAAAATGTTGCCCGTTATTGGCCAAACAATGATATAGGCGAGGTTCAAATTCCTGACGGACATTTTCAAAAACATGTTGTGGGAGATCATGGCAGCTTTCGATGATGCGTTGACGAAGTCCATCCAAAGTTTCAGGTTGGGGAGTGAACACAATAGATTTCAAATGGCCCCATAGAAAAAAGTCTAATGGCGTCAAGTCAGGAGATCTAGTAGGCCATTCTATAGGCCCTCTTCGCCCTATCCATTTATCTGGAAACTCGTCGTCTAGCCATTGCCGAACCGGAAGAACATAGTGAGAAGGAGCGCCGTCTTGCTGGAAATATATTTCAGCCTCATCAAGTATAGGGTTTCCAGCGTCTTCGATTTGGTTTTCAATGGTTTCAGTGATAATGGTATTTTCCAACATATCTAAATAAATGCCTCCATTTAAATTCCCATTAATAAACAATGGCCCAATCACTTTGTTTTCTAAAATGCCTGCCCTTACATTAAGTTTTTGGGGGTACTGAGTATGCCCTTCTACAAAAGCATGAGAATTTGCATTGCTTTAATACCTGCAGTTATGCTTATTAACAAATCCATTTAGATAAAATGTGCATTCATCACTGAAGCAGATATTCTTTACATGAATGGTATTATCATTAATCGCTGCAGTCATTTGTTCACAAAACTCAACTCGCCTATCGAAATCATCTTAGGTTAACTCTTGCAATATTTTCATTTTGAATGGATGAAATTTATGTAATTTAGTAGAGCCTATTGAAATACTAGTCGCATCAACAATTTTGCGTAATGAAGTATTAGGATTTATGCCAAAATGACCCAAAACTTCAACTTGAGCGGGTTCATCCAAAACTCTACGATGATTACGTTTTTTTTGCAACAGATCCAGTTTGAGTAAATTTAGTAACAAGGTCCAAAACACCTATGCGAAGTTATCTTTTCCGGAATCTTTTCCGGATGTTTGGCGTTAAATGTGACGGCAGTTTGCCGAGCACATTGATTTTGGGCACCATAAATTAGAATCATTTCCACTCTTTCGGCTAGTGTGTAAACCATTTTGAAAGTAAAATGTGAATCAATAAATTAATTTTCACTATCCTGAGATTGTCACAAAGGTAACTGACAGCAAATTAAATTCTTTCTTTTCCTTAGCAACTATAAAAAACTAAACAGGTATAAGAATAAATACAGTTCGCCCATGTTATCTGTGTTAATAAAAAGATGGCGGAAAAAGAATCTGGTTGTTGTTTCGTTGCTGCCACGTATAATCTTCCGAATAGCTGTTTATGTTGGTTTTTAAACACTAATTGAAATAAAAAGTGATATTTTCGTGTGTGTTTTTTTTTCTATCTGAACAAATTAAGATAAATAAAGATTTTTCTAATTTTCTCGAAAACGAATTGACCGATTTTAAAAAATCAAACGTCAAAATAAAGCACTTTGAAAGACCTTTCAAACAAGCTATTACTTGTGTCTGTTTGAAGGTTGGAGACAATGATGTTTCTTGAATGATAGAATAGTTTTGGACTTGCATTGTCTTTAATTTGTTTTACATCACAACGTTTCAACTGGTAAGTATCTCCAGTCGTCTTCAGGTGAATACTAAATAAGTAAAGTAACTACAGCTCTATTTATACTAGCTAGATGTACTGGAGCATGACTGAGATGGGTGCAGTCATGCGTTTAATTCTTGTGCGGTATTATAAGTTTACATCTACTTAACAAAGGTTTCCAGATATTTCTTATATCTAGTGAGGGCATACTAAAACAATCTGGGTTCTGGTATATGATAGCAGCTTCCTTGAACTTCCTCTTCCTCCAATGTGGTTCAACAAAAGAAGCCAGTAGAGTCACAATCAACACTCAACATTCCGTATGTCAAAGGAGTATCTGAGAGAATTAGAAGACTAGGACAACGATACAACATTAATACGGTATTCAGCTCAAAAGACACTTTAAGAAGCCACCTGACGAAGACGAAACCAACAAGTCAAAAAGATAGGAAAAACTGTGTCTATCAGATTCCCTGCGAATGTGGCAGATCCTACATTGGTGAGACTCTAAGGCCACTTAAAACTAGGGTCAAGGAACACAGAAACAACACGCTTAAAGGAGAAACCGAAAAATCAGGGGCAGCTGACCATGCCTGGACACACGGTCATCACATTAAGTGGACAGAAGCTCGAATCCTGCACAAAGAACCACATTGGAGGAAGAGGAAGTTCAAGGAAGCTGCTATCATATACCAGAACCCAGATTGTTTTAGTAAGCCCTCACTAGATATAAGAAATATCTGGAAACCTTTGTTAAGTAGATGTAAACTTAAAATACCGCACAAGAATTAAACGCATGACTGCACCCATCTCAGTCATGCTCCAGTACATCTAGCTAGTATAAATAGAGCTGTAGTTACTTTACTTATTTAGTATTCACCTGAAGACGACTGGAGATACTTACCAGTTGAAACGTTGTGATGTAAAACAAATTAAAGACAATGCAAGTCCAAAACGATTCTATCATTCAAGCTATTACTTGATACTCCTTGTCATTTAAAATTTTTAAGGGGATGACCCCGGGGGGCAGAGGGTAAAAGGAGGTGAAGTAGTTTTTGGTTAAGAAGTTGTCCCCTTTGGCACATCTTTTGACGTATCTCGGAGTTTTTCCTTTTAACCAGTGGTTAACGATAAATCCGTGGTGGTAAGTTTTCAAATGAACACCCTGTATATATATAACATATCAAATTTTAGCACGGTCGGATCCACTTAAAAGCTAAGTCGACACGAACAGGGTTTTTTGCAAATCTTAAGATCGCGAGTAAAAAAACCATTAATTACGGAGAAATGTGCAATGTGCATTGACTTTAGTTTAAAAAGCCGCACCTTTAAATATGCATTACAAGCAGAAAGTGGTACGTGAATGAGCGATTATTGTAAAAGTTATTAATAGGTTAGAGAAACTTTTCGAAAAAACTGCTATAAACGGAGATAAGTATTACTTTAATTTTACAGCTTTAATTTTGTTGATTATTGGTTTCTAAAGTGCCTGGCATCTATATGTATATCGTTTGGCACCTTACGGTGATTATAGTACACCGATGAAAAGTTTAACAGTACTTTTGTCGATTCTTAATTAAGTTTATTTATTAATTGTTATTAAAAATGAAAGTTTTTAATAACTAATAATAAATAAATTGTTATAATCAATTCTTGTAATAAAAAATTGATGATTTTTTTAGTAGTAAATTCTGTAAGTAAGGTAAGGAGGTGTAATAATACTATATATAGGGTAAAAAATGAATATAGATTACCTTATAACAAATTCGTAGCTATACTTCTTAAAACGAGTCATATTTTATCTACCTTATGTGACTGCTGATGGAAGTTCATTTTTCTTACCTGAAACAAAAAATAAGACGGTAAAAAAAATATACCTACGTAGGTTAAGGATATTTGCTTATTATCATGCCCTCAGGGTAAAAACATTTAATTTTTTGACGATATTTCTGTTATAAAATAAGAATTTAAAATTTAGTCACCATCAATTTCGGTGGCTACTATAGTTAGTTAAAAAAAAATGGCGTTTCCTAACTCCAAACATGGGTAACCAGTGGACCTCAGAGATTGATGACGACCAAGTTTTACATATCTGAAAACGGTCAAAAATCTTAATTTAGGTTAGAGATTAACCTTATGTATTTATTGTAAAATACACCGTGTCCATTAATTATTTAATGGGAATTATATAAAAATTAAATTTTATTAGTTTGTTGGTTACAGTTTTATTTTAGGTACTTACTGTACTTATTATTACAGTGCGGTTGTCGATTTAAAAAAAAATTAAATTTTAATATTTGTGATATTACCAATAACTATGGACTGAAACTTGATTTATGTTTGTGGCCAACCATTTATGCCTGTCAAAATTATAAATTTATAACTCTGGAAGAATATTTCCCTTTGCAAGAGGATTATTTAAGCGTCTGAATAAGATATTTTCAAAAATATGAAAAAAACGCATTTTTAAAATTTAAGCGATTACGTATTGTTTGCTCATATAGTTGGACATTGTGAACGTTTGATAATCGAGCTTGTAGCTTATAAATCGACCTTTAACACATTACATTGTTAGAAACCGATAATGATTAGTAATTGTTTTTCTTGGTTTATATTCTTCATTGTTTTGTGCTATCTTCGCCATAACCTTTCAAACTTAAAGATATGGCCCCTTGAGTTTTAATAATTTTCTGCCAATATCAGACTATGCTTAAACAGACCTCTTACAGGCGCATTCTATTGGATATATAAATCGGTTATTGGCATTAGTTAAAAAAAAGTATTTTTGCCACAAGAATAACTAACAATAGCTTTATCCTAGCGCCTTAATATCATCAAGAACTTAATCAAATGCCAATACATTTATAATTTTGACAAATGAACAGGCGCAACTGATTAGCTAGCAACGTAATACAGTACTAATACTGGTCCATACTTGGCAATATCACAATTATTTGAATATTTTTTTTTAATTGCCACTGTGCTATAATGGGTCCAGTCCTAACATAAAGCTTGGTTACCAACCAATACAATTTAATTTTTATTGCTTTCGATTTTTAAAAATCATCAATTTTAAAATCAGCGTATTTTACATGGCTTGATATTAATTTTAGACAACGTCCTGTATTAAAAAATACAAAAAGTGAAGTCAACACACTCTGTACTAAATAGTACAGCCTATAAATTAAAAATATAATGGAGGATTGAGCGATCTTTGATGAAAATAAAGGGGTTTGAATTTCAAGTACTTTTTTCATATTCCATGATTATTAACGGACGCCATGTAGTAAAATTACTAACAAAATGCGTCGAATAACAGATTTTGACCAGTCTTGCGGCGGTAAAGCTAAACCATTTTCAAGTTTAAGCTGGCATAAACCTAGATTTGTTTCTTTATCAAACATTAGGCGGTTAAAATTTCTTTATTAGCTTGTCGTTATAATCTTATGTAAAGGAATATTAACACTTTAAAACCGTTATAAATAAAATAAGTAGGAAAAAAGTGGTTTTAGTGTTTAAATAATTACTCTGAGGCATGCTATTTGGACACTCTGTATAATATATTCGTAATGTAATTACGGTTAGTAATAATAAGAGTTATTTAACACTACTACAAAGAGGTTGGAATGAAAACTCCTTATTATTAAACTGCACCTGCTCCGCAACCATAATTTATTTCAAACGTCTCGAGGTAAAATAAAATCATAAAATTTTTAATTGATATTACGTTCAACGTAAATCCCATAACTTTACAAAACACATTTGAACATAATATTGGTTGCTGCATGGCAAATATGTCTTGTTAGAAATCTTAATTTAAAACATATTTTATATTAAAGAAGCTGACATCTTTGATAAATATTCAAAAAGGCAAAAAGTTTATTTCCTAATTTGAAGTCGTTTTCTGCGTCAAAATATCTTTTCAAAACATTGCATTCGCGTTTTAAAATGGCGGTAGTATTTATCGTTTTCTTAGAATCTAGTAGTTTTAATCTTTAACCAAAAATCAACCAAAAGTTGATTTTAAATGAAACACAGCAAGAAGAATAAAATATTGGGCATCTAAAACCAATCTCAATACACGCAACATTGTTGTCAGAATCTCTCAAATTTTCTTTTATATCATTCCAGTATTTAAATTTACCGAAATCCCTTTTGATGAGCTATAATATGGCGAAAAGCGTCTGGGGATGACTCTAAATAAAAAGGAACTTTTCTTCTGTATTCATAACGGAGGTTGATTTTTTATTTCATTTGCCCACAGTTACACAAAAAGTCATTAATTTAGTCCTTTCAACCTTTTTTTCTTTATAGCCAGTTCAGTAAATAATGTAAATTGTTAATAATGTCAAAATTATCGAAAATTTGACAGATGTAAAATGATCTAATGGTTAGAGCATTTTGCTACAAGCAAAATCAACTTGAAGGGCGTGGGTTCAAATTCAACGAGGTCAAGAAACTCTTTTTGTTTCGATTGATGTTTTTATTTTTAAATTTATTTAAAAAAGTCGTTGATAATGTCCTTATTTTTATTTCTATATTCGGGTCTGTTCGAACGAAAAATTTAATAGGGCAAGGGCCTGTCAACATATTAAGCACCGGTTCCCGCAGATCACCGAAGTTAAGCGGTATCGAGCGCGGTTAGTACTTGGGCGGGTGACCGCTTGAGAACACGTCGTACTCTTGCCTCAGGGAAGAGTGTAAAATGAATCGACACCTAGCCATCCTATTCACGCCGGACAGGCCGGATGAGATCGGATATCTCGTAGGATGAAGGTGCCGTTTCACACTCCCCAGTCGGTAGATCACATTATTTGTGGTCGATGACCGGTTCAAGATGGCCTACGTAGTCGGCGAACCGTAAAAAAAAAAGTTTTTTTTGGCTTAATATTTATCCTCGAGTTTTTATGATGAAAGAAAATTCAATAATTTGCCGTTTTCTAAAATGACAAATCATAATTTTTAAGTATAATTCAAAAGAAAACTATTGAAAACACACAGTTTTTCTTGTCGCTTCTATTTGCTTGGATATTTAGGTTTAAAAAAGAAATTTGTTCTAGGAATTTTTATCGTGTAAAAATGGTGACGCTTTTATGAGGAAAAGTCTTACGATTCTACTGTATCTTTATTAAGGCCTAATTTTATTTAATCAGACTACCAGACAGCTGTTACTGGTGAAGATTAAAAAGCAATTTTGCGTTGTAACGGTTAGTTATAAAGAAAATCTTATAATCTCGACTGAAATTAGTTTTACCTTTATTAGTATCTTGATACGACTTAAGTGGATTTTAAGTTTAAAGTTGATTTATGATGATTCCAGTGCCTTCAGGTGTTTAAACATCTACTTTATTTAAGTAAGTAATTATCGGTATATTTTTAAGACTTTGTAATACAAAAAACTGTGTGATTACGTAAATTTTAAATAATTTTATTATACTTCATACTATATTTTGATGCTAGTATACAAGTATATAATAAAAAGCCGATTTAATTTTACTAGTACAAGACCTTAATTAAATAAGTTAACTGATGAAAAGTTAATTATAAAATGAATTTCACGAAATAATATAATTTAAAACTTTGTTATTAAATTACATATTAACTTGAGCTAGTTGTGTATTTGTACGGTATTCTGTCTAATGCAGCACGATTTAAAGTTGTACCAACTTACCTACATTACGTAAACTTTATTAAATAACCGAACTTGTTCAAAGTTAGATAGTAGTGCAGTTATAAGTTTGTCTCGCAGCAAATGCGACTTTGGGTTTAACGAAAAGTGTCTTGAAAATCTGTTGTTTTGCTTAAAATCTAGTCAATCTTGCTTATTAGGAAAAGTAATTGGTGTGTTATACAACAATTATTATAATAAAACCAACTTTAAAAATAAGTATAAAATAATTTGTCATAATTAGTATTTACATTTTTTTTAAAATAATTTAATCTTTACTACATTATATTTTATTGTGAGTCAAAATTTCTAAAAGCTCTGTGGATAAAGATGTATTTTTCTGACATTGAATCATATTTTAACTTTGATGATGGTGGAAATTAATATTTCGCTAGTAACATAATAGTAGTTTGTACAACAAGCATGGATATGATGCCCATATCGCACGAGAAAGTAAATTGAGCACGACGCCATATTGTGGAGTGTTCAAGCGTCCGAGCTCAATGTGGACAATAAACTCTAGTCGTACAGTGTATTTTTCTACGACCCAACTTACGAACCTCATACTTAAACTTTTAAAAAACTATTTTAACCATGAAGATATTATCGTGTGAGAAAGAAGATAAAAACAATTAAAGAAAATGCATTTCGTTGGCAAATCCATGGACCAAATTACACTGTAACATATTGGTCGATTTGCGTCATTTCTTATATTTGCACAAAATCACTTTGAATATAATCGATATATTTTTTATATTCAGTATTTTGCAGAATAACAGACAAAAAGTGATTTATTTAATTATATTTTTTCCAAACCATAGCCGATTGGATTTGTTGGTTTGGTTCCCTGCTTGTGTAAGAATAATAACGCCGAGAGATAAGAAAAATAGCTGTACAATTAGTTTTAAGAAATTTAACTGCTAACAACCCTGTAAACGTAAAAAGCAAATTGGCCATACTGTAGTGATACCGGCCACAAAATTAACAAAACAAAATGAAATAACATAACTTAAAAAAAAGCAATTAATTTTTTTCTAAAAATTTTATAATTTATTTATCTGGTTTTAGGTATTTATCTTCTTTTCCATCTTTTAAAGAAGATTTACCGAAGTCTATTGGGGTTGAAGCCACGTTAAAAATATGACGAAATAGTAGAGGAAGCCAGGTACAAGCGTTCATTTTGTATATAAATCTTATAACAAGTGTCTAGAAATTAATGGAAATTGGAATGGATTTTTTAAGTTAGTGAATATTTGTGCACAAATCTTTAGTTTGGGCACTAAATACTTAACAATAGTTTTGTAAAAATATATTTTGGTTTTATATCTTCAATTTTCGCACCAAGCCCCCTCCAAAAAGTATCAAATACTACCTATTCTTTAAATTCTTGTACTTAATTTCACGATCCCCCCCCCCTCATCCCCCGAGCTGCATTGCCTTTTACTTTCCTTTTTTGATAATTTTTGGCAAGTCGTACACAAATTTAATTTCGCCGATCTTAATAATAGTCCCGCGAAAATGCCATAAAACTGAACATGTTTGATATAAATGTAATTTCACACCATTTTAAACCATCTCTAGTTTTTTAAAATTATTTAATTAAATTTGAAATGCAAAGATTACCTCTTTTACCCCAACTTATTTAAAGTTTTTAAAATTTGATAAAGGGATGTCAATGCATTGTACTTTTGAAATATTTAAATATTTAATTTGAACAGTAACAATTCGCTATTTAGTTTAGACTTTTTAAAAGTTATAATTCCTTTTTCTGCAATAAAAAGTATCGCTTGTTAAGAAAAAACTTGAAAAGTTAAATAAATGCCAACATCCTGCTATTATCAAAACTTCTCAGACTTTAACCAAAGCAGGTATTAAAGGATTAATTTTAGATTTACTTAACTCAAGATTAAAGTTAAACCTCTTTGCAAAGTTGGCAAATTTTCGAACTTGAGAAGTCTTGTGGGGAAATTAAAAGTGGATAAAAACGATTAAGAGTTAAATTGTGATAAAAGGGTTTATTTAGAAGCCAGTAAAGGTTTAAAGGAAAAACAAACTTTTTGTCAGAAATACTGATTCTTTAAAATTATCCAAGTTTATTTTAAGTAAGCTGATTTGCTACCACTTTTTTAGATTTTATCTGGACGATTTTATATAATAAAAGTAGATTAAAACCGAATAATTTCGGTTTGATTTATCCCAGGATAAGAAATATAATAAAATTAAATTACGTTAGATTTTGCCTTAAGGTCAAACTGTCAACACAATCCATGGGAGCATGACAATTGAGTTTTCTGAATATTTCACTGTGTGTGTATTACACCGGCAATAAAATCGGTATTCCCCTGAAAATACAAGTACCACCAGTAAGGTCAAAAAAATCAACCAACTTGGTATTTCAGCAAAAAAAAATTGACATAAAAAATATATTGTTATCGTAATTAATATATGGTGAGGTTAACAATACCGCCTGATAAGTGTAGGTACAGCCATACATATTTTTATTAGAGCTATACAGCATTTTTGGTAATTTATATTTGTTACTCTTACAATATCTTTTTGATATTTTTAATTTAAAGGGTGCGAGTGCGAAAAAAGCGATTAACGTTGGTCTTGAAACGTTGAAGATTGTATTCATTGGGAAACACGACCTCAGGAAGATCATTCCACAAAGATGACGTTCTCCAGATGAAAGAATTCTTGAACAATGAAGTTCGAGGAGTACTAAGCTGAACAACATATGGATGAGCGGCAGCGGTTCGCCGTGTATTTCTGTTTTGCATTGCTCTAGGTGGAATCAAGTGGGCAATGTCAGTCGAACACCTGCCATGGAAATATCTGTAAAAGAGAGCCAAATCACCAACCTGTCTTCGATGCTCCAGGCTATCGAGGGTCTTGGTCAGCTCGGGGTCGCCGATCAGACGAACGGCTCTCCTTTGAATGGAATCCAGTAGCCGAAGGGTGTGCTTGGGTGCAGAGCTCCAGACATGAGAGCAATATTCTAATGATGGTCGAATCTGGGCTTTGTAGAGTGTCAAAAGTTGATGAGGTGTGTACAACCTTTTGGTGTGGAAAAGTTTCTGTGCAGCTGCCCTGGCAATTGCGGCAACGTGATCATGCCAAGACATATTACCTCCCAGATTGACCCCCAGCAAATTAATAGACGGTGCCAGGGGAATTGCGTGTCCTGCCATGACTATATCCGGTTCTGCAATGTTAACCTTTTTGGAGAAGACTGCTGCCTGTGTTTTCTTAGCATTAAATTCGACTTGGTTACTGTCACCCCAAGCCAAAATTTCTTCCAGGTCATTGTTAAGGCGCAATACTTCATGCTGCCTGCGAAGATGTGCGTCGGCAGCGGATGTTTGGGGAGTCAAGGTAAAAGATGAGACAAGTGTGCTGTCATCAGCAAAGCTATAAATTGGATTTTGGGTTTTCACTAGAAGGTCGTTAATATACAGTAAAAAGAGGGTAGGCGACAATATGGACCCTTGAGGAACACCGGCATTGATGGTGAAGGTGTCTGAGAGAAACCCGTCAATCGCCACTTGCAGAGAATGGTTCTTAAGGAAGCTAGTTAACCATAAACAAAATCCATTAGGCATACCGTAGGATCGCAATTTACTTAGAAGCCCATCGTGCCAAACACGATCAAAAGCCCTAGAGATGTCCAGTGCAACAGCCCGGGATTCTCCATGATGTTCGATGGTGTTGCTCCAAAGATGGGTGACATATGCCAGAAGGTCACCTGTTGATCTGGACTTTCGAAAACCGTATTGATGGTCGCTGATAATGTTAAGCCCTTCCAGATACTTTAGGAGTTGTTGGTTAATAGCTTTCTCCATTACTTTTGAAACATTTTACATTTTTATCATCTATTTTATCTACTTGCAAATACTCGCAGACAAAATTCCCCGAAATAAAAGTTTCTCTGTGATTACGCCGCTTAGCCTCTTATTGGTTTCAAATTCACCCCGAGGCCAAGGTACCAGCGCGCCGCGGATTGCCCGGGAGAATAGTTTATTATTGGTTCTTAGTATTAACTACACGACGAAGTGGATTATACTATCGTGTGACGGAAGAACACCAAATACGAATATGATGTGATTATACCGTTTCAGTTCAATTGTTTTTAAGCCTGCCACGACTTAATTTGTATTTGGTCAACAAGATATCACCTTTCTGTAAATTTGTGTTAGGTCTACAAAACCTCCCTATACTGTAATAATACTTATAATGTATTTAAGTTAAAGGGATTTGTTGATAAAAAAATGTAAGTGCTTGATTTAAAAACTAAACAGCTAGGAAACCAGGGAGCCATCATAATGAAATACACAGGTAAAAACTAACTATGTTTGTTAATTTAAGTAAATTTCACTTCCATGCTGTTGCCTCAAATTATTATAGTGTATCATGTTATAATGACGATATGTATTTTACTACGATAACTTAACTTTATTTCTTGAATTTAGGTTTTGCTTCAGAATATTTATTATCGTTGCCCCAAAAAAAAAATAATTACAAAGCTGGATTCGCGGATTGAATTTCAACACAGGCACATTATTATACGATTTTAATCATAAAGATATAACTATTCACTATTTAGTTATTACAAAGTTTTAATTAAAACGTCATGTTAACAGTAATAAGTTGTCGTGACGTATAAGCTCATTATTATGAAGTGTGCACGTTGTTTTCGTGAGAAGTTTTGGTCGTTTTTTCTTTGCGTCAGTTATTGTTGCACTTATTCGCTGTCTGACAGGTTTCGGGTTTGTACTTGATTTTTAGATAAACATAAATAAATGTATTAAATTTTAACAAGTTTTCATAGCCAGAGCAGTGGCATAGCAACCGCTGTATCAGCTGTATCAATGATCGCACTGGCGTGGGGGGGCTCACCAAAAAGGGGGCCACCAAAAGAAGGAAAAATGTTCTCCAGTCGAGCGGCCCACCACCTAGCTCTTGATACAGGGCCTATTCAATGCTAGCTACGCCACTGAGCCAAAGTAAAATTCTAAACGTTATTATGTAAAAGTTGTTAAAAGTATTATTTCTAAATTCTCTGTAATTTCTGAAACAATATGACATTTGCAGAAATATTAAAACGTATTTTTTGTATTAAAAAACCCGTAAAAAAATTACAGATTAAAAAAATTACAATATTATTCCCTAGCAAATGATGTAATTATTTCTCATGAAAATTAACTTACTTATTTTTCTTAAGAATAAGTACCTAGGCGACTTAGGCCAGTACTCAAATTAGGCACCAGTAGAGTCATATTTTTCGGCACTTAAAGTACAAATTTCAAACTTAAAGTACTTAAGAATTCAGCCCTGGCTACTTATTACCAGTGAGTATATTATTTGAATTCTAATAAGCATTAAATTATATTTTAGCAACGGAGTGGAAATTCAAACAACTTTGGCAAAAAATAAACATGTAATCGCTTCAGTATTTTCTCCCAAAAATTCTCCTTTAAAAGTAATAAAACTTTAATTTGACGCTGAGTAAAAAAAGCAAATCCTCCACATCTCCTTGACAGGAATATTAACTAAGCTTACAATTTATTTTCACGAAAATAATCCAACTCCTTAATTAGATTCGAAATTCTGTCATGTTTATTTCTATTAAATAAATCCCTTTTTTATCGACCATTCTTGCTTTTACGCCTTGTTCCTTACTTTCCGCCGATATTCCAGTGTCACTTAAAAGCTTCACTTTCTATACAAGACAAAACAGTATTCTTTTTTAACACCAACATATTTCACCACCGAGAAACTTTTTCAAATAATTTAATCAGGTGTATAGTGTAATTTGTAAAAGTATGTTATAATAAAATTATTATATAAAGAATAAATTACTTAAACTTATCTTTATATCACGAATTACATACCCGCATATTTGCCATCCACAAGAGATGGTGGATTTGATAACGAGATTTGAAGAATAATACATTCAAATTCTTGTAACTTAATTAATTCCAGATCCAAAATTACTGTCAGTGACTCATCGCTTTCATATCGAGAGTAGCGGTTTGTACGAAGCCAGAGGAATAAATTTATAGAAAATAAATATTCTGTTCTGTTGGGATTTCAAAAATACACTCTAATTCCTTCCTCTAACTTTGTACAACCCGCTGCATTTTGTATGAAAGCGATGAATCACTGACAGTAATTTTTGACTTGGATTGTATAGGTATTTTAAATTAAAAGGGTTATTGTTATATTATGTGAACGTATTAGTTAAAAATACACCTAACAAGTTAACAAAAAAACCAAAAAAAATTAAAAAAGAGTTTTATGTCACTACATAACAATAAGCACTTCATCTATTTGGTATTTTTTAATTTCATTTAGATAATTAAATTTGTTTTTTCTTATAACAAGATTTTTTGTCCTCTTTCCTCAATAATACGGAAATTCAGGCAATTACTTAAATTGATCCTTGCTTGTTGTAAGAGAATCGTTGAGTTAAAAGTCACTAATTTAGGAATTTAAGTATAATATAATCTAAGTCAGTCGTCTAAAATGATCGAATCGAATAAGTTTTAGGATATAAGATTTTGAGAATCACTGGAATCGGGAAAAGCCATTAACCTTCCTCCCTGCCTTTCCTCCACCCTCGTCCCCTAAACAATCCCAATCCCCAGCCAGAATTTATCTTTTATGTATGCAAAATTTAATTTATTTGCTTACAAAGGCAGAAATTTTAATGGAATATAAAATTTTATAAAAGTTTGCTTAGTTATTTTAGTCATAATATGGAATAATATTAGCTTTATTGTTTTTTGTGTTAAATGGAATATTTTTTAAAATGTTCTTTTTTTTCACCCGCGTTTTTATATATTAATTAAAAAAGTATTCTATTTTTTTATCATAAATATTGTTTAAGCATTATTAAATTTGATTACTGCAGTTTAACTTAAAACCTTTACCGGGAAGGGGATAAAAAACATTTAATAAAACGATAAAAAAAATTAGGTTAATGACATTAGAATACAGAAATAAAAAGGTCCAAAACTGAGCCTAAAATAAATATTAAAGTAGGCACGGATGTAGCGCCGTGTGTTAAAACGAGGTCGACCGATTGGTGTATGTCGCAGCGCCGTAATTCATTATGTCAAATGGCAAATGGCGGATTGCTCTGTTTTAGATTCGGGCTTTAACGGAAATTACCCGATTTAGCCGGACATGCGCGGTACCACATATTCATGTTATTTGTAATATTTAATTATAAATTAATTTCGATAATTATATGATTTAAGTGACCAGTATAATTTACAGACAATTAGTGATAGATTTGTAACTCTATTATAATTCAGTGATAGTGAAAATTGCTGGCAAATGCTAAAAATTATTCCGTTTCGGTCCAGAAGTTTCAATAATTTTTCATAAGACATAATTTCAACGGGGCATCCCAGGGATTCCTTCACTTAAAATTGTGCAACAAAAGGAAAGTTAAAAGATTACTGGAAGATTTCGTTGGTCATGTTTATTATTTTCAAATAAAAACATGTTTGCATCGGCGTAGCTATAGCCTTAGTTTTCAAGGGGAGCCTGGGCGCCAATGTTCGGTGGATATTTTTTTCTATTGAATATTTCAGAGGGTGGCAGGGGCCAGCCCCCCCCCATAGCTACGCCGATGCATGTTTGGACTAATATCGGTTAGTAATGAGGTATCGAATGCCGTTTGTTTCAAGAATTTGTTAGTTCATTCATATAGAAAGATCAAATAAAAAAAATACTCGGGCCGCTTCATCAATAAAATACATTGAAAAATATTCTCCTTCCGTTCTTTATATTTTGATTATTATAACTGCTGAAAACGACATCAAAGGCCTTTGATAGTAATAATAGAATTACCTTTTAGAGAAATGAAAATAAAACGAGTCAGAATTATGTTAAAAAGGAATAAAAGAGATGGCAGATTCGCAGATAAAAGCAAAAGAAGAAAATAAATAGATATAAAGGTTGATTAACTCTTTTATAGTGATGATTTTCTAAAATTCAATGACTAATGGACTTGAGAAAAAGGCATTATCAATTATTGTTCTATTGTAGAACAGTCCCATGGCCATTAAGTGTGCTGAAAGGTAGTAATTGAATTTATATTTAAGATAGTGATTTTATTATGGGTGGTCTAATAGCAATTGAAACAAAAAGTACATCAGAATTCGCATGAAAAGTGTGAATAATTAAATTAGAGAATAGTTACCGATACATTTTATTATTAACAAAGAATCTATATTATATATTTTTTTGAAAAGAACCATCTTAATAACTTTTTTTTAAATACGAAAGGAATATTTTAAATTTGAAACTAAAAAAATATTAATCTTGATTTGATAATTTTTTTTCTTATTTGGTTTCTTATCAAATCTATTACGATATCGTTTTCAGTATTGTAATAGGCTTATTATGAAACTGTTTTTTCTTTATTTTTTTAAAATTTGTAACATTATTAACAAATGTTTCATTCTGTTGACGTCTGACATGGCCTGTTGTGAACTTTTAAAGAAGTCTCCAAGAGGAAACTAGACATTGGGTACAGAGGAATGATACCTATGTCAATGCATGTCGCTGAACATTTGATAAAAATGCTATATTCGGCTTCATTTATAAATCAATGTCATCTAAATCTAAAACCCGATACATTTTAGGTTTCTGACTCTCAGATTTCCCTTTAAAAAAAGCTCGAAGTCTTGCGTAATTTTCTATATCCATATTCTTCTAAATATTAATACACGAGTTCTTAATTTTGTCTATTTCGAGTATAAGGACCACATCGACGACTTTTTGGTTTGGAAAAATGTAAAAAATAGTATAAAATACATGTTTTGTAAAGCAATTAGAGCACGTGTCCCGCTAAAAAGCGTGCTTTACAAATAATAATAATGTCATCAAATTTGTATTATTTTTTCACATGTAAGTACCATCAGACTCAATTTTTTTTTAAAAATTACTTTTAAATGAGTTCTTTGTCCCCTCCCCCCTTAAGTGACCTAACTACAACTATAATTAATTCGAAGTAAACAATAAAATACACATATAAAATTTCACTGCACACATCAAAGGAGGAAAATAAATGATTTCGATAAATATTTAAATTACCTTTAGCTTTTGCATTAAAACTAAAAACTTGATTAATCGTGCCTTACAAGCATTAAAACTCTCATTCAACAGCAGAATGTGTAAATTGAAGATTAATTTCAACAATTTTATTAATGTCCGGGTGTAATTTTAATTGTTTATTTTCTGTCAGTGAAAAAGTGGCCACTTAAGTAAAAGTTCTTTACAAATGAGCCTGACAAATAATTAATTAAAAAGATCAGTTACGTGCAGCGAAAATGCATTCCTGGTGCCGGTTTTTGCCGACTTGTCCTAACACACTTTCAGGAAACAGGTTCCGCTATCACCTACTTATCGATAAGCTAAATATAAACTTGCATAAATGAATAATGCAAACTAATATTAAAGTCAAGTGTTTTTAAATCAACGAATGGGTAATAAAAAGAAAAATAAGAAATTTGAATAATAGGGAGTATCTAAAGCACGGATAAAATAATTTGACATGCATATTATGTAAAATGGTTGCTTAATTGCTGCCCATTACTGTCTCTGGTAACACCAATTCCATTCAATTTCAATTCATTTCAAGTCTATTTGGTTGTACATAAGGGCCTTCTTCTCATCACTAGCCAACACAATCGACTTCTTGCAAACCAATCATCCGAATGCCGAAGTTGCTATCTTTGGCGACTTTAACGTCCACAATGTCAACTGGCTTAAATACTCAAACACCAACGATGAGCAAGGCCGCGAGGCCAAATCTTTTGCGATCAGTTCTGGTCTAACTCAACTCGTAGAAGAACCAACGCGGGTTCCAGACCGAGCTGGGGATTTTGCTAGTCTTTTAGATCTCTTTTTAACTTCAAATCCAGACCTATATACGGTCACCGTACAACCACCATTGGGCTCTTCCGATCACAAACTTATTTCAACCCTGAGCGAGCTGCCAATTAGTTCTGAACAACCTCCTAAACCCCGTAAGATTTGGCACTATACATCAGCTAAATGGGAAGACCTAAAGGACCATTTTCGCAACTTTCCCTGGCTAAGCGTATGCTTTTCTTCGGATGATCCATCTGTCTGTGCAAAGGAGGTCTCCGACGTCATTCTAACTAGCATGGAGGCCTTTATTCCTTTCTCCAAAAAGCGTCCTTCCAACGGCAAGCTCTGGTTTAGCAAGAATTGCGAGCGTGCTGTCAGATCTAAAAACCTGGCTTACCGACAGTGGCGTAAAAACCCTACTCCTGAAAATCGCGCCATCTTTGTTACCACCCGAAACCAATGTAAGCAAATGATAGACCAAAGCAAAGAAGCTCATAATGAGAGAATCAAAAACAAACTTCTTGCCAGTCCTAACGGATCAAGGTCCTTTTGGTCAGTCGCTAAGGCCGTCAGCCAAAACTTTACAAAGTCAACTATTCCACCTCTAACACGTTCAGACGGCACAATAGCAACCACAGCCGGGGATAAAGCAAACCTACTTGCTGAACTGTTTTCCTCGCATTCCACTGTAGACTTTCAGGGAAAATCACCACCCAACATTCCCTCAGTTCAATCGCAAATGTCTGAAATCTTGTTCCGTCAGCGTCTTGTTAAACGGATTCTTAAAGGACTCGACGTCAATAAAGCTTCTGGTCCAGACGAAATTCCTATCATTGTTCTCAAGACATGCGCCGATGAACTTACACCAGTATTTTGTAGACTTTTCAACTTATCCTACAAAAAAGGAATATTTCCATCCTGCTGGAAGTCGGCGCGTGTCCAGCCCATTCCAAAGAAAGGTAAAAAGACCCTGCCAAGCAACTACCGACCCGTCGCATTGCTTTCAGTAATCTCAAAAGTAATAGAGAAAGCTATTAACCAACAACTCCTAAAGTATCTGGAAGGGCTTAACATTATCAGCGACCATCAATACGGTTTTCGTAAGTCCAGATCAACAGGTGACCTTCTGGCATATGTCACCCATCTTTGGAGCAACACCATCGAACATCATGGAGAATCCCGGGCTGTTGCACTGTACATCTCTAGGGCTTTTGATCGTGTTTGGCACGATGGGCTTCTAAGTAAATTGCGATCCTACGGTATGCCTAATGGATTTTGTTTATGGTTAACCAGCTTCCTTAAGAACCGTTCTCTGCAAGTGGCGATTGACGGGTTTCTCTCAGACACCTTCACCATCAATGCCGGTGTTCCTCAAGGGTCCATATTGTCTCCTACCCTCTTTTTACTGTATATTAACGACCTTCTAGTGAAAACCCAAAATCCAATTTATAGCTTTGCTGATGACAGCACACTTGTCTCATCTTTTACCTTGACTCCCCAAACATCCGCTGCCGACGCACATCTTCGCAGGCAGCATGAAGTATTGCGCCTCAACAATGACCTGGAAGAAATTTTGGCTTGGGGTGACAGTAATCAAGTCGAATTTAATGCTAAGAAAACCCAGGCAGCAGTCTTCTCCAAAAAGGTTAACATTGCAGAACCGGATATAGTCATGGCAGGACACGCAATTCCTCTAGCACCGTCTATTAATTTGCTGGGGGTCAATCTGGGAGGTAATATGTCTTGGCATGATCACGTTGCCGCAATTGCCAAGACAGCTGCACAGAAACTTGGTGTACTTTTCCGCACCAAAAGGTTGTACACACCTCATCAACTTTTGACACTCTACAAAGCCCAGATTCGACCATCATTAGAATATTGCTCTCATGTCTGGAGCTCTGCACCCAAGCACACCCTTCGGCTGCTGGATTCCATTCAAAGGAGAGCCGTTCGTCTGATCGGCGACCCCGAGCTGACCAGGACTCTCGATAGCCTGGAGCATCGAAGACAGGTTGGTGATTTGGCTCTCTTTTACAGATATTTCCATGGCAGGTGCTCGACTGACATTGCCCACTTGATTCCACCTAGAGCAATGCAAAACAGAAATACACGGCGAACCGCTGCCGCTCATCCATATCTTGTTCAGCTTAGTACTCCTCGAACTTCATTGTTCAAGAATTCTTTCATCTGGAGAACGTCATCATTGTGGAATGATCTTCCTGAGGTCGTGTTTCCCAATGAATACAATCTTCAACGTTTCAAGACCAACGTTAATCGCTTTTTTCGCACTCGCACCGCTCTCAGAGCGCCTTAAAGGATTTTTCCTACAGTGCAGGTGTTTTATCATAAAAAAAAAAAAAAAAAAAAAACATAAAAGAGCAAACATTAGTCGATGAGTTATCACAAACAAATACTGAATTTCCACCACATCGTGCATACTGTACCTGCGTCTGGCGATGGCAATACAATTTCTTTTTTATATACAAAATATTATATAAACGAAATTTATGAGCAGAAAGGGGCGCGGCGTCAGTGGAGATTTTAAAAATAATATCGGGCATCGTTTATAATTTTAGTGGAAAATAAGAAATTACCATTAATAACCCTAATACTTCTATTCTTATGTAGGATGGATGATATAAGTTGAACCTATATAAATGAAACTTAAAAAAAAATTCACTTTTATTTTTTTTTTTAGAAAGAAATAAGGTATCATTCGCTAAACTAGAAGTTCGTGTGAACTTAAAATTTAATTAACCGGGGGACACTGTGATTGTGAGAAAAATATTACTGCCAATGTCATATATGTCACCTTCAACGACGCTGCAATTAGTATTAAAATTCTTTGTACAACACGAAAATCAACGAAATGAATCGAATCAAAAATTACGTCAGAAGCTATGACGTGCATCCAGCAAGTAATAATTGTACGGACTTTACAATAGTTTATTTTTATCCAAGTAAATGTTTTTTAAGCCACGCTACCTAAAAGGAAAAAACTAGAAAAATTTATAATTTAAATGTAAACAACTTTTCATAATATAAATTTTCTTGGATATCTCGTCACCTAACTTCACTTTTAACTGAACTTGTAGTCTATTTACGAATCGGAATATCGTTACTTTAGATCCAGAATGCTCTATTTTTCTAAAATCCTGAGTTCCGGGGAATAATTATTAGACCCCCCCCCTCCCCCCCGTAAAACTCCTTTAACCTGTGGAACCGGCATTGGCTGATGGTACTACACACCTACAAATTTCATTTTTTTTTGCTGTATTCAAGTAAATGAATTATCGTTAATTTTGTATATATTTTAGCACGTCGTTTTAATATGGTGTAATGTGTCTAATAATAATTGTAATCAGTCTTTCACCTTAAATTCTGTCAGAGAATTATTAATGCGACAAGATTATCCCTACGAGAATGAATAACTTAGTTGTAATAGTATCTACATGTATGAATAATTATTAATTGATTATTAGACCTGATAATATTAATTAAGTCAAATAAGAGATTGTTTAAAGTTAAAAGAAAAAAAATGGAACACACATCCATACATTTTTACTTTAAGTGATTTTATGATTTACGTTTATATTGTATACATTGAGACGCGAAAGAGGGGGTGGGGCCCTCTTTCCATTACGTTACGCTGCTGTCATCAAAAACCACAGAATTTTAGGCAAATAGTTGTAGTTTTTTCGCAACTAAAATTAAACAATATCTACTACATAATAGTGTCCACCAAATTAATAAATGTCAAAGGGTTCACCAAACGCGTTGGAAATAATTACCCTCAAATAAGCCATAAATACCCTCAATCTGTCCATTTTGTTCGCCACTCGAAAATTATCGGCAGCATCAAATATTAACTGCCACTAATTTTACTTTCATCTATAGGTCAGTAAATTTACACCACAGGCAAATTTGAAGTAGGGATGTTCCATCTAAATCGATTAACATAAAATAGATTCTTTATTTGCAATTATCAACAATTTTTAACAACAACGAAATTAAAAATTGACAATTCCGATCAATTACCTGTCCTTTTGGCTTCCGGAAATATTAAAGTCATAAAGAAATTTTAGAAATTGAGAGACGTTCAAGTCAAAACGTTTAAGTGAAGTCTGAGATATTTCCATTAAAAAACTTGGTATAAATAACATAATATATTCTACAGTTTTGTCGAGAAAGATCGACTTTTTGTAGGAAATAAACATTCCTAATTTTAAGTTAAACTGATCGAAATCCATTAACAATACATCAAATAAATGCGACCGAAATTTACCTAAAATATCGGTAAAATCCGATAAAATCGTGTGATAAAGCCGTATTTAAATTTGCTATTATACCAGGACTATATTGTTTAGTTTTAAACAATGAAATGCCAAAACATTATTTTGAACATATGTTGGAAATATCGTTTAATATGTTAAATTTCAATTGTTTTATATTGATGAGAAAATATAGGCAGGTTTAATAAATAATTTGGCTTTTAGAGGGTTGTTTGATTTAATAAATAAGTTAAATAAAATTTTAGTCAGGTTAAAATTTTAGGGCTACCTTTAGTTAAATTTTACTCGTCCGTTCTTCCGTAACATTTTAAGAAAACTGTTAAATTTTGGTTGGCATAATATAAAAAATGGCTGGTTATACTTTTATATATTATTATCATCATAACGGGTGTTTTGTTTTAATTTCATTTTCATACAAATTTTTCAATCAAGTCTTTGTTGTAAATTCTTTAGTTTTACCATAGTGGGTACAATAACTTTATAAATTTAAATTAAGGTATATCGCAGAAAAAAAGAAGAGTTCTTTGTTGTTGTCTGGATTACCAATGGCCCCCTGCCGCACAGAAGAAAGAAGGGTTTCCTTGCCGTCTCCAACATTCAGTACTTTATGGAAATGCTACTTTACGGGCAATTTGCCATACCAGCTCCTTCGTGACTAGGTGAGTTTGTCTGGTTTTTCACCGTAACCCCGCGAGTTACATCAGCTGATCGGAGGTATATTATTTATAGGTTGGTAATATCTGTTGTGAAGATACTTGCATGCAAGTACTTGCGACAATGTAAAAACGTCCTGCAATGCTTTTTCTTGCACTTGCAACTTGCACGTAATGTAAAAAGGCCTTAACGACCATAAATAATACTCTAAATTCAAAGTTTTATCTTTTATCAATTTCTAAATAAGGTTCAAGGCGACCTGTATTTACTATATTTAAGGGTTCGTATAAACATAGCTATACGGAAAAGTAATTGTTTTCACTCAGAAGGTCGAAAAGTCGAGGAAGTACGTCCTAAACGATAATGGTTACTGGTTAGACATACATGGCGGTCTTTTTGCCGGGCTAATCAAAACCAAAAAAAAGGATGAATCTACCGAGGCAAGTAGATTGTAAAATTACATATATTATAAGTTTTTTAAAAAAATTTTAGTCTCAAAACGGCGTTTCTGGGGACTTACAAGGAGGGTCGTTGCTAATTAGCATAAGAAATTAGTAAGATAAGTAATTAAGTTATAAAATTTAGGTATAACACAGTCTCTAGAGCATTTCTAAAGTCAGTAACATTTTTGAATAATTTTCTCTTTACAATATATTATAATATCTTAACTTGTCAGAGATAATCAAGCGATGTAATTATTAACACATGTACTAATTAAGAACGATATAATCTTTTCAGTATGTTCTACAAAAGTTGAAAAGGATAGGTACTTAATATGTTTGAAAAATTCCACATTTCGCGTTATGCACTGCTCGAACTATAAATTTCAAAAAGGCTTATAAAGCCAGAGATTTCGCCATGTTATTCTTTTGTAGAGACGAGCGGCCCGCATTAATATTCATTATACTTTTAATTACGTCTACTTTGTGTGCCAGTTTAATCCATTTATTTATATTTATGTCTCCATGAATTTTAATTATGTGTGTGTGCTCTCTTCCTCTTATAATTTATTTATTAATGTTTTAATTTTTCTCGTGATGCACGATGATGGCATTTTTTCTTGAATACTGTTTTTTTCGTTGGGTTTTATTAAATTTTAAATAACCTCTTTCAAATCTTGTCATTTATGCGTTAAAAGAATTTGGTAAAATTTGGTTAGAATATCAGTCGGTATGTAAAACAATTATTCATTATTTTTTTTTTGGATTAAGATCATAATAAAAAATATTTTTCATGCGCGTAGATTCAATACCCAATTAATTTTAAAAAAATACTGCCATGATAAAAATTTGTAAAATAAAACATTCTCTTAAAATTAACGAAAAACGTAACGTAACTTATAATATTATATATATATATAGGGACGCTGATGGACAGAGGCGGTTTATAGTACAAGCCGAACGAGCCTAGGCCTGTAGCGCCAAATCTGAAAGGGGCGCCACATTTTCCAGCGCCAAGACTCCATGAGAGACTAAGATAACCAAACAAGATATGAAACTAAGCGATTTCAACCGTGGTTAGAAAAAAACGGCGTTTGATTAACCAGTTAATTTTTAGCTAACACCACACGCCATGTATATTATTCTGTAATAATTATTGTAGCTTTTTTCCCAGACTAATACGCTTCGCATCGAGACATAGGCATCTCTTTGGCAGCGGGCGGCGCAGTGGCTACGCTAGGGGGGCCAGAGGTGGTCCGGGCCACCCCAAAAGTTTTTTCGGACCCCCTAAAATAAATGTAATCTTAAGAAACTTTTGAAAAAGTTATTCACTTACTTTATGTTACCAATACATAATATAGGTAGTTTTGCCTTTTAATATGCAGGTCATTTGAACTGTGAAAAAAATAGAACGCCCCCCCCCCCCCTAGAGCTCTAACGAAACTATATAATATTTATAGTTCTATAAAAAAAATTTTTTTGTTTTCCTTAACTGTTATTATTTGTGTGTATAATTGCCTTTGGCAACATTACTTCTCTACCCGGCAGGCGTGCAACCTATCAAATTTCGAATTAACCCCCCCCCCCCCCCCCAAATCCCTACTGAAAGTTGACACAATAATTTTTTTGGCGATAGCGGTCAAAACTCACAGATTAAAAGAGTTTTTTAAAGTCTGGCATATTGCCGCAGATTAAGCTTTACGGTTATTTAAACCCAAAAGAGGGTGTAGAACAAATCCTAAATCCGCCACTGTAGAAGGGGGGCGCAAAAATATCCCAGGGCTTTGGGCGCTTCCAAGTGTTAATACCCCTCTGATGATAGACCGTTTTACCATGAAACAATGAGGAGAATGAATCATATCATAATAAGGCTACTATTTACGGTGAGGGATTTTTATGATTATTTTTGAATAATAGGTATTGTAACATAGTAGTGTAAGTACAAAATTAGACTAAAAAGATAATTGTGCTGGTACAACTTAATGAATTATGAATGATAGAAAAGTTTTGAACGTGCATTGTCTTTATTTGTTATACATCACAACGTTTCAACTGATAAGTATCTCCAGTCGTCTTTAGGTGAATACTAATAGTGAACACTAATGTTGGATAATAGTGGATTATGATAGACCATTCTTAAAAGTTGCATCTACCGGGACACTTTTTTGAACTAATAGTTTTTGTTACATAAAATCTAGACTAGATTCAATGAGGAAGTTTACTTTTAGAAATCTGAAAATCAATCCCTATCACAGTTTAATTGTTTATATATTATGAAACAAAGCTCCAAATTGACATTTTGAGATTGATACGGTCGTTAAAAAGTGAAAGTGAACGAGTTAACTTTATTGAACATGATCAAATACAAATAGAAAGCAAATAATATACGACTTGGGAGCATATCCGCTATAGATCTTATCTTCAAAATACCAGGGAACATTTATTAGTAAATAAAAGACTTATAACAAGTTATAAAAAAACAATAACACACATAATCTTACCCCGAAAAGTTTTTATTCTGAAGAGTAAACTGGTCCTTCGGTTACCTGGAAATAAAAAAAAACGATCTAGTAAAAAAATAAAATCCAAGAAAATAGTAAATGTCTTGTCTGCTTATCTTAGATGAAACTATACGAACCACGTTTCTGACTTGTTTTGTAAACCAATCAGAAAATTGTATTCAATATCTACCATCGCTTTTGGCCATTTTCACACCTTATACAGGGTGTCTCTAAACGGTACGGAAAAAAAGCTACCACAAGTTCCTGAGGCTTAAATATGACGATCTAATCCAACTTACCTTAGTCCAAAAGTGGATGATTTCGAAGATACAGAGTGTCAAAAGTTTAATTTGGTTTTCATTTTTTATAAATAATTGTTTTCATAATTGGTTTTTTGTCACAATATTCCGCTTGGGGGGGTTTTGCGGAGTGAGCAATTAGAATCTGCTCTCATTTTTATTGTAAAGTTATGAGGGAGCCACCTACGGTACCTTGCACGTATTTAAAACAAAATAACTTTTTTGAGACACCCTATATTTAACTTTTAAATAAAAAATCGGATTCTCCAATGTCTTATACCTAAAAAAGGTATACGTGGTAAGAGTTGATCGGAGCAGCTGTTTTTGAGATATACCAATTATTAAAAAAATTATTCATAAAAAATGAAAACCAAATTGAACTTTTGACACTCTGTATCTTCGAAATCATCCACTTTTGGACTAAGGTAAGTTGGGTTAGATCGTCATATTTACGTCTCAGGAACTTGTGGTAGCTTTTTTTCCGCACCTTTTAGAGACACCCTGTATAACGCGACTAAAACTATCGAATTTATTTAGATCTATGCAGTAAAGTAATTTTTATTCATTTAATTTTTGTACCATTAATGAACGCAACGGCAAATTAAATACTTCGAAAATAGTTGCAGGCGTTCGTTCGATTGTCACAAAATATAATTAGTAAATTTAATTAAAGACGTAAAAGTTATAGTATTCTTTAACCTTTATTGGGAACAAATAATAATTCCTACATAGTCTATTATTCTTACTGTATATTTCAAAAATTAAATTAAATCTGAAACATGAAAAACACGGTTAAAGATGCGTCTAAATGAAATATTTTGCAGGTAATAACAAATCAATAATTTTTCAGTAATTGTATTAAACAATTATTCGTGTGTTAGACGGCATTTTTCCCATCAAAATTGGTTTTATGGTTGCATGATCCCAGTTATGGGATCCGACCGCGCTAAAATTGGGCGTGTTAAATTGCGGTTCTTCTTGGCTCGCATTACAAAAAAAACTAAGCAAATTATTGAGTTTTTTTCACCAAAAGAAAGGTAGTATTTATGTGGCGTGACAGTTATTTTTATGTACAGAAAAAAATCGAAGAAAAAAATACCAATGAAAACATACTGAAAATGATTTTTTTTTACTAAAACAACATTCTAGTCCAAATTAAAAAAGTTTTAAAAAATCCTTTAATAAACATGGCCAGGATTAAGGCCAAGAGAACTCAATGTTTTTAATATATATAGATATAATTGAAGCTGATAACCCTGGAGACAAATTTAGAAATATGGATGAGATACTCTTATTCGTTTTCAGTGCTTATGTTTTAATGAAAAATATTATATAAATTATCCTAGATGACAAAGTAATTAGCTAACTAGACTTTGAGTAACGCCAACCGCCAAGACAATGAATTAAAATAAATCCCCATCCCTGGCACCGTGGGAGTTGAATGATGTCTTAATAAAATGTCAGAAGTCAGACGAATAAAAGCCGCAGAAATAGATAAAACTATAAAGTTAACGTCCTTTAAAGCATATTTACACCTTGTAGTGCTCTCAGCTTGTAAAATACAACCCGGCCTTTTATGAATATTCACAACATTACACTTAAAATAACATTGTATCAAAATATACGCCACTAAAATCACAGGGGGAACCACTATACAATAAAATGATCATAACTTTAATAATTTACGTTTGTATATTACCATAAAATTAAACTCCTCGTCGGAAAATATAAAGTTACCATATTATGGTGCAATATAATTTCGCTGGCAATTTATGCACTGTTTTGATAATATAACAAAGAAAAATAACATTTACTTTGATAATTCATACCTATTGCTATTAAAACGTTAATTTGTTGGACTTACTAACATTAGATTTTTTTTCAGTTTGCTCGTGAAAAAAAGGACCACCAGAATATGGAACGAACTGGTTCTGTTTGATGTTAAAGAAATTTGGTATAAAGTATAAATGTAGAACACTAAACAATAAGAGAAATATATTTTTTTTTAAAGCGCTCTGGGAGCGGTGCGAGTGCGAAAAAAGCGATTAACGTTGGTCTTGAAACGTTGAAGATTGTATTCATTGGGAAACACGACCTTAGGAAGATCATTCCACAAAGATGACGTTCTCCAGATGAAAGAATTCTTGAACAATGAAGTTCGAGGAGTACTAAGCTGAACAACATATGGATGAGCGGCAGTGGTTTGCCGTGTATTTCTGTTTTGCATTGCTCTAGGTGGAATCAAGTGGGCAATGTCAGTCGAACACCTGCCATGGAAATATCTGTAAAAGAGAGCCAAATCACCAACCTGTCTTCGATGCTCCAGGCTATCGAGGGTCTTGGTCAGCTCGGGGTCGCCGATCAGACGAACGGCTCTCCTTTGAATGGAATCCAGTAGCCGAAGGGTGTGCTTGGGTGCAGAGCTCCAGACATGAGAGCAATATTCTAATGATGGTCGAATCTGGGCTTTGTAGAGTGTCAAAAGTTGATGAGGTGTGTACAACCTTTTGGTGCGGAAAAGTACACCAAGTTTCTGTGCAGCTGTTTTGGCAATTGCGGCAACGTGATCATGCCAAGACATATTACCTCCCAGATTGACCCCCAGCAAATTAATAGACGGTGCCAGGGGAATTGCGTGTCCTGCCATGACTATATCCGGTTCTGCAATGTTAACCTTTTTGGAGAAGACTGCTGCCTGGGTTTTCTTAGCATTAAATTCGACTTGGTTACTGTCACCCCAAGCCAAAATTTCTTCCAGGTCCTTGTTGAGGCGCAATACTTCATGCTGCCTGCGAAGATGTGCGTCGGCAGCGGATGTTTGAGGAGTCAAGGTAAAAGATAAGACAAGTGTGCTGTCATCAGCAAAGCTATAAATTGGATTTTGGGTTTTCACTAAAAGGTCGTTAATATACAGTAAAAAGAGGGTAGGCGACAATATGGACCCTTGAGGAACACCGGCATTGATGGTGAAGGTGTCTGAGAGAAACCCGTCAATCGCCACTTGCAGAGAACGGTTCTTAAGGAAGCTGGTTAACCATAAACAAAATCCATTAGGCATACCGTAGGATCGCAGTTTACTTAAAAGCCCATCGTGCCAAACACGATCAAAAGCCCTAGAGATGTCCAGTGCAACAGCCCGGGATTCTCCATGATGTTCGATGGTGTTGCTCCAAAGATGGGTGACATATGCCAGAAGGTCACCTGTTGATCTGGACTTACGAAAACCGTATTGATGGTCGCTGATAATGTTAAGCCCTTCCAGATACTTTAGTAGTTGTTGGTTAATAGCTTTCTCCATTACTTTGGAAATTACTGAAAGCAATGCGACGGGTCGGTAGTTGCTTGGCAGGGTCTTTTTACCTTTCTTTGGAATGGGCTGGACACGCGCCGACTTCCAGCAGGATGGAAATATTCCTTTTTTGTAGGATAAGTTGAAAAGTCTACAAAATACTGGTGTAAGTTCATCGGCGCATGTCTTGAGAACAATGATAGGAATTTCGTCTGGACCAGAAGCTTTATTGACGTCGAGTCCTTTAAGAATCCGTTTAACAAGACGCTGACGGAACACGATTTCAGACATTTGCGATTGAACTGAGGGAATGTTGGGTGGTGGTTTTCCCTGAAAGTCTACAGTGGAATGCGAGGAAAACAGTTCAGCAAGTAGGTTTGCTTTATCTCCGGCTGTGGTTGCTATTGTGCCGTCGGAACGTGTTAGAGGTGGAATAGTTGACTTTGTAAAGTTTTGGCTGACGGCCTTAGCGACTGACCAAAAGGACCTTGATCCGTTAGGACTGGCAAGAAGTTTGTTTTTGATTCTCTCGTTATGAGCTTCTTTGCTTTGATCTATCATTTGCTTACATTGGTTTCGGGTGGTAACAAAGATGGCGCGATTTTCAGGAGTAGGGTTTTTACGCCACTGTCGGTAAGCCAGGTTTTTAGATCTGACAGCACGCTCGCAATTCTTGCTAAACCAGGGCTTGCCGTTGGAAGGGCGCTTTTTGGAGAAAGGAATAAAGGCCTCCATGCTAGTTAGAATGACGTCGGAGACCTCCTTTGCACAGACAGATGGATCATCCGAAGAAAAGCATACGCTTAGCCAGGGAAAGTTGCGAAAATGGTCCTTTAGGTCTTCCCACTTAGCTGATGTATAGTGCCAAATTTTACGGGGTTTAGGAGGTTGTTCAGAAGTAATTGGCAGCTCGCTTAGGGTTGAAATAAGTTTGTGATCGGAAGAGCCCAATGGTGGTTGTACGGTGACCGTATATAGGTCTGGATTTGAAGTTAAAAAGAGATCTAAAAGACTAGCAAAATCCCCAGCTCGGTCTGGAACCCGCGTTGGTTCTTCTACGAGTTGAGTTAGACCAGAACTGATCGCAAAAGATTCGGCCTCGCGGCCTTGCTCATCGTTGGTGTTTGAGTATTTAAGCCAGTTGACATTGTGGACGTTAAAGTCGCCAAAGATTGCAACTTCGGCATTCGGATGATTGGTTTGCAAGAAGTCGATTGTGTTGGCTAGTGATGAGAAGAGGGCCCTGTAATGCATGTCACTTGGAGGACGGTAAAGGCAGCATATAAACTTAGTGATTTTTTGTGAAGATATTTTAAACCACATTACATCAAAGTCTTTCGGTTCCAGTATCTCCTCCCGTTGGCAGCAAAGATCATCTCGAATGAACAGACAGACCCCAAAGTTGCGTCTAAAACGGAAGTGAAAATCATATCCAGGATATAAATAGCTGACGGTGTTCGTTGACGCTCTGACTTTTGTCTCGGTCAGTGCAAGCACATGAGGCTTTTAAGATTGTAAGTGCTGGTGGACTGAATTGATGTTAGTATTAAGCCCTCTAATATTGCAGAAATCAATTTTGAAGTTGTTACTTTTGGGTCTGTTAGCAACTGCAGGCGCCACACCATTTCCTCGTTTCGAGTTGTTGGAGGAACCCAGTAAATTATCGGAAATGGTGGAAAATTCATTAATTTCGCTTGATGAAGCCACAGGACCAGCCCCCACCCGGAGATCCGATCGGGGGGCGAGTTTACCTCCGGAATATTTTGATCCTGGAGCTTCCATCATGCTTCTTTTATACGGCCCCACCCTGGAAACCGGAAACATCAGCACAGCGACGAAACGTTAACTCAAAGAGCAACTTCACGCCGCGTAAACTGATGCAATGGTATCTCACCGGGCGATGCCGGGTGGGCCAGCATCTTCCATTTTTAGCTACGTTTCTTCGTATTCAATAATTGTTACTATGTACTGAAAAAATAGGTGATCGTGGCCCAAAGTACTTAACTCTTTTGACTGGTAATTAGTAGAGGCAAGAGAAATTATCTTTGTATACGAGAATTTCTATTGTCAAAGAAGAAAATCTCTTCATTTACAAAATACGACTCTTTTGAAAAGCCTTAAAATTTTTCTTGTTTTTTCTCTTGATTTATCGTTTTGCAATCGTTTGGCTGCGAGATGGCTTGATCTAGTTAACATTTTAAGCATGAAATGAATTTAGAATTGTTCTTATAATTCAAAAATTCACATTTTTATCACTAAAACTTTAAATATTTGCACTTTTCTTATCAATTATAACTGAAACAACGGTCAACATCATCATCATCATCTCGAGCTCTACAACCCTTGGTGGGTCTTGGCTGACTGCACGATCATTCTCCACCCTTCTCTATCCTGCAACAGTTCAGGATGGTATTCTATTCCCATCGCCCTCAGATCCGCAACGATGTTATCTCTCCATCTCATACGTGGTCTTCCCAGAGATCTACGCCCTTCCGGATTCTGCTCCCAGACCATCTTGATCATAATTCAGAAAAATACCTTTGGCATTAAGCTGTGATGTCAATAAATACTTGTTAATGTGTTTCGGTTGTCTATACCGAATAATTTAAATAGAGTGCTCTCCATAGTTAAGTTCTTGCTTAGAATAGAAAATAAGTTGAATTATCAGACTAACAATATGCAGATAACGGATTTTTTTTACAAAAAGTATTAAACCCAGAATATTTGAGTTTAAGTATTTTTGTTTCATTAAACCTTTGTGATGGTTACATTTACGGTTTGTTGCCGCTCTGTCTAGACCTTTTTTTTGAAAAATTATATTTCTAATTAATCTAGAAGTTAGTGGCAGATCTTAAAAACTAAACGCTGATTTTGGCGATTGGATGAAACAGCCATATGAAAGTTAACAATGCCAACTATGAATCATTAACAAGAGCGATAGCATTTAAAAGTGCAAATCTTTTAGAATAAAGGCGTATGCATTTATCCCAATAGATTAGTTTTTTAAATGTAAAAATTAAGTACCATGGTATACCAAATTTCGTTTAAATCCGTCTCATTGTAAGCTTATCGGAAAATAACTCTGTACACATTTATTAAATATTTCATGTTATTAAATTCAACAAGCCTAAAACTTTTTAATATAAAAATGGTAAATTTGAGTTTTTACCGGCCCCAAGAGTTAAATTGCATTTGTTTCAAAATAATTTCATCTCTTTACGAACTTTTTAGAAGTTTAAATTGGACAACGTAAACCAACCGAAGTTTTATGAGTTCCATATACATTATAAAAGTAGTTACCGAACGCAAGTTTCCTTTTTCTGAAGAAAACTTTCTTGGAAGGGGGAACTTTTCCAAGAAAAAAAGAAGGAAACCGTAAAATCCTGGGAAATATGTTTAAAATAAGTTTGGATACAAGATGCATCAATTGTAAAATAAATGGATTTTGTTAAAGGGGGATAACGTTGGCGAAATGAAAATTTACATATAAAAAGATGTAATAGAATGGTTTGTCGGGTTGAAAATATCATTTGATAATAAGGTTTCACTACATTCCCTTGTATTTTTTATTGTGTAAAATAATAATGTCGATTTTCTATCAAAATGTCGGCTGGAATATTTCTATTTTTAATGGGCCTATAAAAAAATGTCATAAATTTTTAATATATTAATTATATTATTCCTGAAATTTGCCAGATTGTCCGTGAATTATTTACATTTTTCTAATTATAGTAACAGATTTATTTTCTTTCATTTTTATACATTGCGTGTTTTGTTATTCTCGAATATCACGACATTTAAAAACCTTTTATTATTAGGATTTATGAATTTTAAATTTATGAAATTACTGTTATTCATGATTTCCTAACTTATGTATGAGTTAATAATACTTTTGTGAATTTATTATAATTATTGACATGAAAGTTTTATTTGAAAATGGAAGTTAAAGTCTAAATTAATTATTAATAAGTTATATTGAGTTATCGGAATAAAAGTATGTTTGTCATACAAAATTCATTTTTGGGAAGAGAAAGTTTAAAAAATAACCAATAATCAATGTAAACTATTAATTAATTGATATAGAAAAATGTTAAATCTGTATACCAATAATTTTAATGCTTAATAACTATACCGATTTTTAAGGTCTCAGGATTGTTCTTAAACATTTCCTTTATCTCGAAAACTACAGAATTAAAATGTTTTTCGAAAAACGGTATACATACAAACAATTGCAATAGACAAAGGAAGTTCGTAATACCTTCTTAAATTAAAAAAATAACCATCTAGCTGCATTAAATATTTGAACAACGCATCGTTTTGACATACCGAGTAACCAAAAATTAACTATTTCTTTTTTTCGAATCACGACTCACACTGGCAGCGCATCTTGGATAGATCGACGTTCGGGTGGGTAAACATTGAGTTTAACTCCAAATTAGGTTATCAGATTTTTACATTGTACCATTATCGAGTATTAAATTCAAAGCTACAACAGAATATAAATCCAATCCGGCAACCCAGCGAAATAACCTTAACATATTATAGGTTCAAAAAACCATGAATGTCATTAACATCATTTCGTGTATCGAAACGAAATACAAAATGATGTTTCTCGTGCATTAACGTCACTCGGTGCCGGAAACAGTAGTAATGAGAAGACTTGTTCTTAGCGTGCGTGGCCTTGAAACGACCAGCCAATATGAGAAATTTATTCTTGTTGTGTCGCTACGAAATTTCAATAATTTTGGATTTTCATTACTTACTAGTTATTTCATCAAATTTGCCGTCTTAAATTACTATAAGAACTAACCAAATTTTTGAGTTTCTTGTTTTACCATGGAAATATAATATATAATAACTAATTTTAAAGTTTTTTTCTGAAAATATAACATGGAATGAATTGTATAATTCCAATAGTTTAATTATTAATATTTTGAAAAATATTGATCTGTAATTAAACTTCGAAGATTGTTGGTCATTTTGTTTTACTGTTCAGAAATATAAAATTGACCATAATTTTCACTGAGTTAACCCAGGAGGAACTTCAGGGATATCATAGTATATAATACCATTTGAATGGGTTATACCTTTAAATGCTCAAAGGAGTATTGCCATATTACCTCCCCCTCCTCCACACACTGTCCAAGTGATGTTCACTATAAGTTAATCTCTTTTTCTTTATATCTTAAAATATATATTTTTGGTAAAACCTAAATATGATTTTGGACACATGGTACCTACAATAACGGTATCAACATTATATATGTTTTCCTTAAAGTATACATGCTTGGCTGATATATTAACTGATGGTAATACATGATTGATTTTAAAATAACTTAAGCGAAAATAATTGGTCTATAATTTGTAAAATAGATCAGCACAACATAAAATTAGTCGGCCTAAGTATGGACTATAGCCGACTTTGCGTGATCATATTTTCCTGGTAGTTAGAGAATAAAGCCATATGCATCTAAGCCTTAAAATATATATATTTATTGATAGAATATAATTTGGTTATGCGTATATGAGTAAATTATATTAATATGTGTAACAATTTCATCGAATAATATCTAATTTTGTTCAGTTACATTTATATTGTGTTACTACAAGGAACCGTTAGAAAACGGTAAAAATATATTGGCCGTACTTTAATGACTAATTTATTTTATATTGATTATATGGGAACGATATGCATATTCAAACGGTTTTTAGCATAAGTTCTAACCAATTATAAATATATTACTTTAATTTGTATTTAATGTAACATAATTTTATTAGTTTTATAGAATAACTAATTTTTGTTTCCTTTTTTTTTAATTTGTGTTGCAACTCTATAAAATCGTTGACTATGGATTTATATTTATTTCGAATCGATTTTTTAACCATTTATTTATTCGCCCATAACCACTATAACAAATCACCTAACCATTAAAATGCAAATATTGACGCGAATTAAATAGGAAAACATAAATCTGATAAACATTACATCAAGTTGTACGAGTAGAAGTAGTAATAATAATTACATTTGCAACAACAATTATCTCCATTAAAAAAAGTGTATAACAATATATTATGGTGCAATGTTGCAACAAAGAAGTAAATCATTTAATTTCGTAACAAGAGTTTGATCTGAATTTGCTATTATTCAATGGCTAAAAGTGGTTTGTTCTCGATTTAATTTATAACTTAAACTAAGTATAGAAATGGTTATAAATACAAAGTACTCGTTGCGATCGACGGACGAGAGAAACTAGAGCATTGAAAGTTATTGATTATTTTAATTTACTGTAAAGGATTAATTTTTAATCAGTTACATAAAATACGGTTTTACAAAAAGTACTCTTTGTACATAATAACAAGGATTAACGAAAAATCAACAAAGACAGTTGGCTTCCAATATGATTTTTGCGTAAAAAGTAAAAAACGGTAAAAATAATGAGATTTTAAATATTTTCCAATAGATCCTAAAAATTAATACTTAAGTTACTGCTTTCTTGTGTTAAGTTCTTGATGTGGACGCAAACCAATAGCTCTCTATTGTAATACAATGGTTGCGTTAGTTTTGAGAATCTATCACAATATCCTTAAGAGTGCTAACTCGACATCGAACGTGTCACATTGCCAAGCCAGATCACTGATGAGCACTCAGAATCAGAAACGAGGATGACCTCACATTTCATTTTAAGTGAGGCAAGGAATGTTAACATCAAATTAAATGACAGGCCTGCCGTGGTTACCTCAAAAACCCGATGGACGTACCTATCGGTAAACAAAATTGTTTATTTATTATCACTTAAAATGAAATGTGAGGTCATCCTTGTTTCTGATTCTGGGTGCTCATCAGTGATCTGGCTTGGCAATGTGACACGTTCGATGTCCAGTTAGCATATTGATCCTCTAGACTCCTTAGCTCATTGTTGTCGGTGATTTATTCGACACATGAGAGGTAGGCAGCTTGGCTGCTCCTGAGTTCTAGTTAAGGGATTAAGCCTTTTCTTTCGATCAAATCCTTAAGAGCATATGACCAATAATTCTAAATTCTTCTCCAAGGTTACCAGCTCCATGCGAAATTATATATATTAAATTGGATCAAAAACATTACATTCTCTTGGCCCGAATCCTGGCAATATTTATTATTGGATTTTCAAAAACTTTCTTAATTTTTATTAGAAAGAATAATTTTTGTATTACAATGAACTTTAGTAATCAGTTTTAGGTAGGTGCTTTATTAGTTTATATCTTTATCTTCGATTTTTTTATGCAAGAAAATAATTTGCCCACACCTACATAGCTACCACCAAAAAACTAAATAATTTGCTTAATTTTTTTGTAATTCCAGTAAAGAAGAACCGTAATTTAACACTGCAAATTTTAGCGCGTTCGGATCTACTTAAAATAATAATTATTATTTCATTCTTTTTACTGCGCTTTTTAAATAGGCTTTATTTATTTATGAAACTGTTAATTAAGTACTTTCTGTCCATGTTTAAGTTCAATAAACTTTTTTGCCTTATAACGTTGATGGATTGCAATTCAGAATAAATACAATAACGCCATATTAACTAAGATTTGTTCAATTGAACTGTCAATTCAATAAACAAAGTAACTTTTAATTGGCTTATACGGAATAGGAATAATCAATCGCATTTAATAAATTACCATTCCACGTTACGGTCTTAAACAGCATAATTTCTTTATTATTGATTGCCATACATTTACTTCACTTTACTTTTGCTTATTGAATCGAGTTAGTAGGTTATTTAATATGAGTCATATAGGTTTTTTTTATTCCTAATTATTAATCATAATAACGTGGGAAAGGTTTCATACAGAGCATGATGAGTCCTTTAGTTTTGTTTTGTTAAAATATTCCAAACCTAGTTTACACTTAAATACGGTTAGAGATTAACCCAACCGTTGCGTTGTGTTCAACTACAAAATAACCAACGCAAGTCGGACAAAATCAGTTTTCCGTGTTTCTGTTGAAGAAATATTTTGAATATATATTTATTTCAATAATATGGCATGCATTTCTGGTTTAAGTTAGACTCTTTTGACACGTCTAATGGATTGGCTTTGTCTGTCGGCAATACAACATGACCATATGTTTTTAGGGTCTTTTGCAAGGGCCAATATAGGTACTAAAATTTAGATAGTTTTTAGTAAAACTGTAACCTTCGACGTAGCAACTGATTTACTCGTTTTAACATTAATTTACTTCTTTATTTCAATAAATTCATTATTACTCTGGGTGTTGGTATATTTATTTATTCCTTTAAGTAAATATCCAACAGGTTATGGGCCCAGCACGCTTCCACTGCGCGAGATAGTAATTTATTGAGTTAAGAGTAAGTTTTTGTTAGGTAAAACTTGAATCGTGCGCGGTTTGTTTTTACTCAAGCTAGAGTTCACTGTTGTGTATTGTGTAGTTAAGTGAGAGTATATCAGTGCCAAGAAATCCTTCATCATGACTGATAAAGAAGCTTTGGAATTGACGAAACTTGACGGATCAAATTATTCGATATGGAAATTCGGTTTATGTTTTCTTTTACAAGCAAAAGATCTAACAGGTTTGATAGATGGCACGGAAGCTGAACCGGACAAAGAAACTAAGCCGAAAGAACATAAAGAATTTGTGAAAAGATCGTCGCAAGCTGCGGTGATTTTGCTGAGTTCCGTTGAGAGATCATTACATCCAAATTTGATTAACTGCACTAATCCAAAAGAAATTTGGAAAAAGCTTAAAGCGTTATACGGTGACACCAGCGTCGATGCAAAGCAGAATGCATGGGAGCAGTTTTACTCATTTCGGATGTGTGAAGGTGAGTCTGTTGCTGTTCAAATTGAAAGACTCGAAAGCATATGTAAAAAGCTTGAGGATGCGGGAGAGAAGCCTTCCGAAGCAGCGATAATCTCCAAGCTGTTAAGTAGCCTACCCAGCAGATTTTCTATATTTCGCATAGCATGGGATTGCACGCCTGAAGCGGAACGGAAGAAAAATAATTTAATTACTAGGTTACTTAAAGAGGATAAGCGACTCACTGAAACTGATGAGAATATGTCAGTTATTGCTCTTCAAGTACAGCAGACGTCTTTGGGAGAAACCTCAAAGAAATTTCTTAAGCCGAGCAAGAAACAAAATATTCAAGATTTAAAAAATCGTACCAAGTGCGCGTATTGCAAGGAAAAAGGACATTGGGTTCGTGAGTGTCCTAAGAAAAAGCGCGTAAATAGAGACATTGCAAGTGCGTCAGCATACGTTGGTGATATCGTGGCAAATGTGCCTGTGTTCTTGGATGACAGTGATGTGTGGATAGCAGATTCCGGTGCCAGCATGCATATGACCTACAAAAGGGAATATTTCACACATTATGAAAACCTGCCCCAACCTTATTATGTTCAGGTGGCCGACAATAAGGAATTGACAGCTATAGGTAAGGGTACGATAATTGTTGAAGAAACTGTAAACAGGCGAGTTATAGAGCGCGAGCTAAGAAACGTTCTTTTCGTTCCAGACTTAAAAAGACATTTGTTTTCAATCGGTACTATCAGCAGCATGAATTTTTCATTTCATGTTCACAAAGAGAAATGTGAAATTCGCGATCACGCTGGAAAACTATCGTCAGTAGGTGTCCGATATAAGAACCTATTTCGTATGTGTTTTAAAGTGAAAATACCTCTCCAATGCAATGCAGCTCAAGTAACTACAACAGTGGTAAAGCGGCCATAAATACCGCCTGTTATGTGTTAAATAGGGTTATTTTACAATCATCAGAAAAAAGGACCCCCTATGAGAAATGGTTCGGCCGCGAACCTCAAGTCAAGCATTTAAAAGTTTTTGGGTCACTAGCGTACCTGCAGGTACCGAAAGAAAAACGTCATAAATTTGACCCAAAAAGCCGGAAGGTTGTCTTTGTTGGTTATGAAGGCGAATCAACTAATTATCGATTGTGGGACAATAAAACAGGGAAAATTTATATCAACAGCGATGTAGATGTTAAAGAGGACTTTGGTGTCATTTCACAAAGTGCTGATAACCATTTAATTAACTTCAATTGTAATTTTTCCAACAACGAGGAGCCGCTTCCTATTTCTGTCGAAAGTGTAAATAATCCCATTATACAGCCAGATGTGCCACCCGTGGTTCAACCCCAGTTGAAAGTGTCAAGCGGGGAAGAGAGAGAGGCAGAACCGAGAAGTTTGCGTAACAGGGAATCGATTAAAGTACCTGATCGATATGACGTACCTGTAGCATATTATACAGAAGTAATACCATTGAGTTATCATGAAGCGATGGCTAGTGAAAATGCGGAAAAATGGAAAAAAGCTATGGATGAGGAAATGGAGGCACTTAAAGAAAATCATACATGGACTTTATCTGCGTTACCCGCGGGTAAGCGTGTTATTGGGTGCAGGTGGATTTTTGCTATAAAATCTGATTCATCTGGAGAGCGGTCAAAGTATAAAGCCAGATTGGTTGCAAAAGGATTTTCTCAACGAGAAGGTATCGATTATTTTGAAACCTACGCACCGGTTGTGAGATATGAATCCGTAAGATTATTGTTAGCGCTTGCGGCGGAACGTGATTATGAACTTATGAAGTTTGATGTAAAGACAGCTTTTCTTTATGGTCATCTTCAGGAGGAGATATATCTGGAGCAGCCCCCGGTTATTGCCAGGATGAAAATTCTGTATGCAAGTTACATCGTAGTCTTTACGGATTAAAGCAGTCCCCCCGGTGCTGGAATGAGAAATTTGTAGGATTTCTAAAGACTTTCAGCTTCGCCAGTTGTGAAAGTGACCAGTGCGTGTTTGTTGGGACCGTCAGAGATGTTCCGGTATATTTAGCATTGTATGTCGATGACGGGCTGCTAATGTGCGAAAATCGTAGCGCGATAGTTGAAGTGCTAGAATACCTGCAAAGTAATTTTAAGATAACTGTAGATATAGCATGTGAATTTTTGGGTTTTCAAATAATACGTAATCGGGAGCTGCGCTCCTTAAAAATTTGTCAACCTATATATATAAATAAGCTTTTAGATAAATTTAACATGCAAGACGCAAAATTTTCTAGCATACCTGCTGAGCCCGGTGTTTATCTTACAAAGGAAAAGTCGATAAATTCTAAAAATTGGGATAAAAGTAAGATACCATATCGTGAATCAATAGGCTCTCTACTTTTTGCAGCGCGAATAAGTAGACCAGATATAGAATTTGCGGTGAATTATGCCAGTCAATTTTTAGAATGTTTCGATCAAGAACACTGGAAATTTGTGCAGAAAATTTTGCGTTATTTAAAAGGCACGGTGGATTTTGGAATCACTTTTGGGGACAGTGGGAGTTTGTGTAATTTGTTGGGTTTTACTGATGCCGATTATGCCGGCTGTTTAGATACTCGAAAATCCAGGAGCGGTTTTGTTTTTGTGTTTAACGGGGCGCCAATTTCCTGGTCAAGTCAGCGTCAAAGAGTGGTTTCATTATCAACCGCTGAGTCCGAGTATATAGCATTATCTCAAGGTGCAAAAGAGGCCATATGGTTGCGTCAGTTTTTAATTGAGCTTGATATTGATTGTAATTGTGTTACAATTTTTGTTGATAATCAAGCTGCTATTAAATTAGCCTCAAATTCAGAGCACCATAAGCGATCCAAACATATTGATGTTAGATTTCATTTTATTAGGGACATTGTACATAAAAATCAAATAGCATTAGAATATGTTAGTAGCAAGGATCAGTTAGCAGATATTTTTACCAAACCATTAGCGAAAGCACAGTTCTGTCAGTTGAGAAAAAATTTATGCATTTTTTAGGGCATTCAAAATAAGTGGGAGTGTTGAAGAAATATTTTGAATATATATTTATTTCAATAATATGGCATGCATTTCTGGTTTAAGTTAGACTCTTTTGACACGTCTAATGGATTGGCTTTGTCTGTCGGCAATACAACATGACCATATGTTTTTAGGGTCTTTTGCAAGGGCCAATATAGGTACTAAAATTTAGATAGTTTTTAGTAAAACTGTAACCTTCGACGTAGCAACTGATTTACTCGTTTTAACATTAATTTACTTCTTTATTTCAATAAATTCATTATTACTCTGGGTGTTGGTATATTTATTTATTCCTTTAAGTAAATATCCAACAGTTTGTTTAACATGTTGGTTTTTAAAGTAATTTTCCGACCTTATTACAAAATAGGTCGTTGGCAGAGCAGTATGAAATAAGATCATTACCTATTTACGGTTGAAAGAAATGCTGTCGAGATGTTTATGGCCTATAAAATTAATTATTTTTTATTAACGTCTATGTTAAAAAAGTTATGTAGGTACACAAAAACAGGAAAAACAGAATGTTAACTTTTATGATTATCAAAATAGGTTAAAAAAAATGTTATCTTTGATTCTTCTTATATACTGGATGACACAAGAAAGTGCTATCCCCAAATATTGTCCGTAATTCTAGAAGTAAAGCAATAACAATTTTAGGAGTAAATTGGGATCTTTCGATTAATTTCAACCTTCAAACCCACTTCCGGTTTAATAGGAAGTAAAGTCAGCTTTTAAATTTTAAATGGAAACCCGCCAGTTTTATTCGATGCTTAAATTATATGAACATTTTCTTTTCAATGATATATCAAACATCATTTGTTTTAAAAATGGCCGCATAGATCAACTTTTATTTTTTTCCTAAAATTACCATATAAAATTAACTTGCTTGAGAACAATGTATCCATTATATTTTATTTCCAATCTGCTTTTAAAAAGAACAAAGCGAAATTTATCGATTTTTTCAAATAGCAACACATCTTTGTATGATTATATTAACATTCTTCATTTAAGTTTCTTTCTAACGGTGTCTATCACGTCCATAATAATTTTTTATTAAGTAGAAGTAGAAATTAACAAGAAACATTATAAATGTAATTTTAGACCCGTATAAGCAATGAGAAGTTATGTCAAGTACATAATGCATCAAAAGAAAACAATTCATTCGTTTTAATCTTCGTAAATTATTATAACACCATCAGATATTTTGGTCTAATAAAAGCTGAAATATTTTTTTTGTTTTCCACGGTATTCTTGACACAACTTTTTATGGCTTATACGGGTCTAGAAATTACATTTATTTATGATATTTCTAGTTAATTTCTACTATTACCTAATAAATAATCATTAATTTGTGATACACAGAAATTAATAAATAATGAAACAAAGGTGGGTTGCTATCTGAACAAATCGAAAAATTCTACTTTGTTTTTTTTTTAAACACGTTTTAAATAAAATAGCCCTTAACGGATACTATGTTCTCGAATAAGATGATATTTCCATGGCCAATTCTTTACCACTTACCTTGTGTGTTAACATTTTAGGAAAGAAAGAAAAATTGATCAAGGCGGTCATTTTTAAATCAAAGGATAAAGTGTAATAAAATATGTCATTGAAAAGTGAATTTTCTATAGGGTTTCTCTCAGACACCTTTACCATCAATGCCGGTGTTCCTCAAGGGTCCATATTGTCGCCTACCCTCTTTTTACTGTATATTAACGACCTTCTAGTGAAAACCCAAAATCCAATTTATAGCTTTGCTGATGACAGCACACTTGTCTCAGCTTTTACCTTGACTCCCCAAACATCCGCTGCCGACGCACATCTTCGCAGGCAGCATGAAGTATTGCGCCTCAACAATGACATGGCAGGACACGCAATTCCCCTGGCACCGTCTATTAATTTGCTGGGGGTCAATCTGGGAGGTAATATGTCTTGGCATGATCACGTTGCCGCAATTGCCAAGGCAGCTGCACAGAAACTTGGTGTACTTTTCCGCACCAAAAGGTTGTACACACCTCATCAACTTTTGACACTCTACAAAGCCCAGATTCGACCATCATTAGAATATTGCTCTTATGTCTGGAGCTCTGCACTCAAGCACACCCTTCGGCTACTGGATTCCATTCAAAGGAGAGCCGTTCGTCTGATCGGCGACCCCGAGCTGACCAAGACCCTCGATAGCCTGGAGCATCGACGACAGGTTGGTGATTTGGCTCTCTTTTACAGATATTTCCATGGCAGGTGTTCGACTGACATTGCCCACTTGATTCCACCTAGAGCAATGCAAAACAGAAATACACGGCGAACCGCTGCCGCTCATCCATATGTTGTTCAGCTTAGTACTCCTCGAACTTCATTGTTCAAGAATTCTTTCATCTGGAGAACGTCATCATTGTGGAATGATCTTCCTGAGGTCGTGTTTCCCAATGAATACAATCTTCAACGTTTCAAGACCAACGTTAATCGCTTTTTTCGCACTCGCACCGCTCCCAGAGCGCCTTAAAGGATTTTTGCTACAGTGCAGGTGTTTTATCATAAAAAAAAAAAAAAAAAAAATAGAATAGCATGAAAATGGCGGGTTTCCATTTAAAATTGAAAAGTTGACTTCCCTGCCCACTGGCTAAATTATGCAACTTTACCTCCATTAATTAACCCAGTATCTATTTCTTATAGTTAACAAAATAACAATGCTAATGCATCGAATTTGTAACACCCTGTATACTATAGGATAGTTTTCCGATGGGTTGAAGCCAATAATGCCTTAGACAATTTTAATAGTTCTGCATTTTTTTTGCACTAATAAAAATAGTTCTACTATTAAGTTATACACTGAAATTAGGTGAAAATACAGTTCGTCTGATCTGTATACACGGCAAAATATATTTGGCTTAAAAATATTTGAAATTATTTTTTTAGGCCACACATATCCCACCCCCCCCCCCCCCCCCCCCTCAACAAAATATGTAAGATTTTTGCTTAGAATTACTAACTGAACAATCCTAATGATGTTTGGTGATTGAGAAACTTAGTACCAGGAAAAGTCACTACCTCCTGGACTATTAACAAATATGATTTTCCCCTCGCAATAACAAAATTTAAAAACGCCAACCTCCATTACGCAAATGACACTTTTATCTGGCAACTTTGTCCGTGATAAAAGGTAGAAGGGCTGTTCACATTATCTGTCGGTATAAAATTTTCCTACAGTGCCGAAATCCAATTATGAAAGTGATTTATTGCTAATAGGTTGGCGCATATCCCCTTTTTTGGGGGGCCCTTGTTCGTTTGCCGACCTCCTTTTATTTCTTTACTCCCCCCTGGTACAGAGATGATAAAACGCTTAGGAGAGGTTCGAAGCAAATTCGGTTTTAATGCTTTTCATTCATTCATTTTTTATCTTCTAATTTTTTTTTGGTCAATATAAATATTAGTGTGTTGAATAAACTCACAAAATTCATATATTCGGGTAAGCTTCTGTTCTTTAATTATAAAGATTATTTAAATTTTTAAAAGCCTTAATACACGAACCATATCCCACACAAATCCTTGTAAAATAGCATTGAAAAATCTCGTGTTTAAGCAAAACCGCACATGTTCATCAATCTAAGTTGTGCAAATACCCACATTTCCATAGCTGCCAAAAGGATATAAACCACATGTTCGCAGTAACCAATAGGATATAAGAATGCAATTCACGTGACCTCTTCCATCTGTATTGTTTACATTCAGTCTTGTTTAAATTAATCAAAACCCCTTGTCCAAACTTTTTATGCGACTTATATAAATTTTATAACAATTTGATTTTTAGTGTAACACGATTGTAATAAATAATAAAGAATTAGCTGAACGTTTTGAAAGTTATACTAGAAAAATAATAATTTTTGTGTGCATTTGTGAAATTTAGAATTTAGCAGCCTTGTATGGTAAAATTAATAAATTTCGTCACTTTAAATTGCTCCTAATTTTAAAATACTTCAAAATAAATAATTATAGTTTTGATACCAACTTATTGTATTCAACATCCAATAACTTTATGACAAATTAAACATTGGTAAATATTTTTTATTTGCTGAGCTTTAATTGCTCTAATTTGATTTTCATTTAACAGGTGGTATAAATATTAATTTATCTATTTCATTTATTAATATTATTTGTGATATCATAATAAGAAATTATTATTTTTTGCCATATAATTAATTTTATGAAATTGGGTAATTAAATAAAATGTATAGATCTGTATCGGCCAATTATATAACTACATTTATTCAACATAATTAAATAAATAATATAATTAGTTCACTGAATAAATTTTTATTAAAATGATTATTTTAATTTTTTTAATTAATTTTAGAATGTAGTAAAAAGAAAATATCAGTTGCATTACGTCAATAATTATTTAGCTTTTTGTTATAAACTTGCGTGGGCATGACATGAATGCTTAGAATAGTTATATTTTCTTTTCCAAATTGATTAATAGATATCCAATATTCATTTCATAATATTTATATTAAAAATGATTGATAATGTCTAGGTTGTAGACACACATCAAGTTAAGCGAATAATTAACAATCGTTTTACCTAAACCAAACTACTGAACACTGATTAGCATGAATGCTACTATTTTTCTCCAAAGTTACCAGCTCCACGCGAAACTATATCTATACAAATTAAATTTGACCAAAAACATTGTATTCTCTTGACCCGAATCCTGGCCATTTTTAATAATAGATTTTTAAAAACTTTTTAACACACTCACATAGATACCGCCTTTCCATTGGTGAAAAAAAACTCTTGCTTAGTATTTCGCAATCCGGGTCAAGAAAAACTGCAATAAGCAAAAAATTTGCCATATTTTAGCGCGGTCTGAACTACTTAATGAGTTTTAATATTTGAAGAAAACTTGTTTAAAACGTTTTAGCTAACATAGTAAGTAACACTGTTCCTCTCTTAAAATGTGATAATAATGATTATAAACTTTAGCATCAGTCACTGTGTACTTACAGTACTCACGTACTCCATCATTCATCCCGAAAAAATGTACGTAAACCCGGTCCTGTACCCTTTTGTATAAAACAGCATCCCAACCATGTTACCAGTAGAACCGGATTCTTGTACCAATTCAAGGTCATCGAGAGGAGAAGAAAAAGAAGTCTGGTGGTAAATTAAGGTGTGTGTAACATGCCGTATTGTAAAGAACGATGTTTTGGTCCCCTTTTTCGAACGAGTCATTCCGAAACTATCAAGATTTGTGTGTCCTATTTTTTTCGTTAGATATTAATAAATTTTGTAAAAATTCTACTCTTGAACTACAATAATAAGTTGTATTAAAATAGATTTAAAAAGTTGTTCTGTGCCTCGATTTCATACAGAAAATATGCAAATGTCATTTACGTTACAATATAGTTGTCTGGTTACTTAATTTTATTTAAAATATTTATACAGTCTTATATGAGAATCCTTGTCACTAAATTTTGTTCGTACAGAGCAAGAAAATATAAAATTTTCTTCGGTGTCAGTTTTTATATTCTTCAGTTATTTAATTATAGAAAATACGCGAAAAGACTGAAGTCACAACAATTCCACGCAATGGCGGCGGCCGATCGTTTTGCAAACGACGCACTCCTACCTGGTTGTCTGGTTTCCTATTTCCAAACTGTTTTTTTACATTTCAGTTCTCGAAAGATAGATAACAATTTAATTGGTCGGACGACTGGCAAATAAAAAAATTGTGCGATTAATAGAATGACGTACATACAACTTTTCTCATCTTATGTTTTCAAACTTCCAGCTTTCGAGCCGTGTTTCTAATTGCTTGTAGAAAAGGTTTTTGATACTCTAGAAAGATTTTTATTATTGAGGTTCAATAGGTTCTTGTTTAGGGATGTTAGTGCTGAGTATGATAAATTCGACTATAGCAAAAAAGCCTATTGGAAATTTCTAAACATACTATCGTTAAAATATCATTTTAGCTCAGAATTACCCAATATTATAAAATATAACGTTGGAGTCTCTTTTTCAAAGGAGAATGAATCGAGGCGACTTAAAAATATTTAAAAAATGAAATGACTAACGACAATGGTATAGTATTATTCCTCTTTTTATGTTGCGGTCAAAAGTAGTATTTTGTAGTAAAAGGGTGTTATACTCTACACGTTTGTGGCTTGTAATAAATATGTATTAGTGTCACGTAAGGATATGATACATTGTACTACTCTGAACAATGATGTAAGAAACAAATTATATTATTTAAGTATTTTAAAGAGAGATCGGTTAATATATAGTTTTAATTAAAAATATGATTGTTTTTAACTTAAAGTTTCAAGACTTTAACCATTTGAATTGTTGTTTTTAATAAAATATAGAATGTGAAAACGTCGAGTTTTTAATGAAAATTATGCTCCTAAATTATTTTTTTGGGCCTATCAATATTTTTTTTTATATAAAAAACTATATTTATATTTTTTAAAATATTTTGTTTTTGGTGACTTTAAAAAAAATATACTAATTTAATTAAAATCAGATTTAAAACACCTGTGAAATGAAAACTTTTTCAGAAAATGAACATAATAAATGGACCCTAAAAAACGTTGGTTGGTTGCATTAGTTAAGATTCAGTTTAAATAATATTTCAAAACAAATTTTTTGTTTGCGACTAATATTTATCATTAAAAACAATCTCAGGGGGACTTACGGGCTTCCATGTTCTCAGTAATTATTCACACTTTCTAAATAAGACCCATTTTTGTAAACGCTTTTAGATCTTGACCTATCCGCCTAAAAACAAAACCAGGCTAAAGAGTTCCACTAAATCGAGCGAAAGCTTGTAGGTTCCTGGGTTTTATTATTTTCCTCTGTGTCAGACATTGATAATAGACACCAGAGTCGGCCAAAGATTCCCCCATGACCCCCCTTTCTGGATCCGCGCTTGCATAGCTGTCCGTAAACTAAAAGAAACTAATTACAAAATAATACCATTCATTAACAATTAGCAAATAATCCCTCAATGTTTTCTTAGAAAAACCAAAAAACCATTAAAAAACAATAAAACAAGTTTTCAGATGTTAAGATTTGATTTCAGGTTGTTTACTTGGTACATTGTAGTATTTTCTAAGAAATGTGGCGGCACAATAACTCGACTTACGACTCGCATTATTTTACCTAATAATAAGATTAGTGTTTTTTTGTTTATTATTTTATTTTGTTTCGTCATTGTTATTACATTTGCTTTATGTTTGTTGTGTAAGAATTACAGACTAAACACTATTGAAAGGGAAGGGGATTTAAATGTAAGGAAACTAAAGACATTTGTATTTATGTTATACGTTATAGTTGTTTTTATAAGGAGTTTTGCACCTGCTTTCTCAAGCCTTTACAACGTTGCCAGTAAAATAAAAAAACTAACAACGATACCAATGTAAGTTAGTCCTTTTCGATTATTAGAACATCAAAAAATTTGAGATAAGTATTTCTTAGCTGCCAATATTTAGCAGAAATCACGTTTTTGAATGCACATAGACAATTACACAGTAACTAAAGATGAGAGTTTTTTTAAACAATTATTTCATATGGGCCAAACAACTATTTATTTAAGTAAATTTTAATCTTAATCTTAATTCATCGCAATTCTTTATTATTTTACTTAATAACCCTTATCGATTGACCCAAATAATTATTTATTTCGTTTTAAAAAGGCATTTTTTAATAACTAATACACAAATTTCAATGACAATTAAAGATTTTTCTATCAGTTCTTCAGGTCCATCCTTAGACGCTTTTCGCCGTATGATCATTGATCATCAGTACAGCTAGATCCGGCTAAAGATGTTTCCGGTTTCCAGGGTGGGGCCGTATGAAAGAAGCATGATGGAAGCTCCTAGATCAAAATATTCCGGAGGTAAACTCGCCCCCCGATCGGATCTCCGGGTGGGGGCTGGTCCTGTGGCTTCATCAAGCGAAATTAATGAATTATCCACCATTTCCGACAATTTACTGGGTTCCTCCAACAACACTCAACGAGGAAATGGTGTGGCGCCTGCAGTTGCTAACAGGCCCAAAAGTAACAACTTCAAAATTGATTTCTGCAATATTAGAGGGCTTAACACTAACATCAATTCAGTCCACCAGCACTTACAATCTTCCAAGCCTCATGTGCTTGCACTGACCGAGACAAAAGTCAGAGCGTCAACGAACACCGTCAGCTATTTATATCCTGGATATGATTTTCACTTCCGTTTTAGACGCAACTTTGGGGTCTGTCTGTTCATTCGAGATGATCTTTGCTGCCAACGGGAGGAGATACTGGAACCGAAAGACTTTGATGTAATGTGGTTTAAAATATCTTCACAAAAAATCACTAAGTTTATATGCTGCCTTTACCGTCCTCCAAGCGACATGCATTACAGGGCCCTCTTCTCATCACTAGCCAACACAATCGACTTTTTGCAAACCAATCATCCGAATGCCGAAGTTGCTATCTTTGGCGACTTTAACGTCCACAATGTCAACTGGCTTAAATACTCAAACACCAACGATGAGCAAGGCCGCGAGGCCGAATCTTTTGCGATCAGTTCTGGTCTAACTCAACTCGTAGAAGAACCAACGCGGGTTCCAGACCGAGCTGGGATTTTGCTAGTCTTTTAGATCTCTTTTTAACTTTAAATCCAGACCTATATACGGTCACCGTACAACCACCATTGGGCTCTTCCGATCACAAACTTATTTCAACCCTAAGCGAGATGCCAATTAGTTCTGAACAACCTCCTAAACCCCGTAAGATTTGGCACTATACATCAGCTAAGTGGGAAGACCTGAAGGACCATTTTCGCAACTTTCCCTGGCTAAGCGTATGCTTTTCTTCGGATGATCCATCTGTCTGTGCAAAGGAGGTCTCCGACGTCATTCTAACTAGCATGGAGGCCTTTATTCCTTTCTCCAGAAAGCGCCCTTCCAACGGCAAGCCCTGGTTTAGCAAGAATTGCGAGCGTGCTGTCAGATCTAAAAACCTGGCTTACCGACAGTGGTGTAAAAACCCTACTCCTGAAAATCGCGCCATCTTTGTTACCACCCGAAACCAATGTAAGCAAATGATAGACCAAAGCAAAGAAGCTCATAACGAGAGAATCAAAAACAAACTTCTTGCCAGTCCTAACGGATCAAGGTCCTTTTGGTCAGTCGCTAAGGCCGTCAGCCAAAACTTTACAAAGTCAACTATTCCACCTCTAACACGTTCAGACGGCACAATAGCAACCACAGCCGGGGATAAAGCAAACCTACTTGCTGAACTGTTTTCCTCGTATTCCACTGTAGACTTTCAGGGAAAATCACCACCCAACATTCCCTCAGTTCAATCGCAAATGTCGGAAATCGTGTTCCGTCAGCGTCTTGTTAAACGGATTCTTAAAGGACTCGACGTCAATAAAGCTTCTGGTCCAGACGAAATTCCTATCATTGTTCTCAAGACATGCGCCGATGAACTTACACCAGTATTTTGTAGACTTTTCAACTTATCCTACAAAAAAGGAATATTTCCATCCTGCTGGAAGTCGGCGCGTGTCCAGCCCATTCCAAAGAAAGGTAAAAGGACCCTGCCAAGCAACTACCGACCCGTCGCATTGCTTTCAGTAATTTCAAAAGTAATGGAGAAAGCTATTAACCAACAACTTCTAAAGTATCTGGAAGGGCTTAACATTATCAGCGACCATCAATACGGTTTTCGAAAGTCCAGATCAACAGGTGACCTTTTGGCATATGTCACTCATCTTTGGAGCAACACCATCGAACATCATGGAGAATCCCGGGCTGTTGCACTGGACATCTCTAGGGCTTTTGATCGTGTATGGCACGATGGGCTTCTAAGTAAATTGCGATCCTACGGTATGCCTAATGGATTTTGTTTATGGTTAACCAGCTTCCTTAAGAACCTTTCTCTGCAAGTGGCGATTGACGGGTTTCTCTCAGACACCTTCACCATCAATGCCGGTGTTCCTCAAGGGTCCATATTGTCGCCTACCCTCTTTTTACTGTATATTAACGACCTTCTAGTGAAAACCCAAAATCCAATTTATAGCTTTGCTGATGACAGCACACTTGTCTCATCTTTTACCTTGACTCCCCAAACATCCGCTGCCGACGCACATCTTCGCAGGCAGCATGAAGTATTGCGCCTCAACAATGACCTGGAAGAAATTTTGGCTTGGGGTGACAGTCGAATTTAATGCCAAGAAAACCCAGGCAGCAGTCTTCTCCAAAAAGGTTAACATTGCAGAACCGGATATAGTCATGGCAGGACACGCAATTCCCCTGGCACCGTCTATTAATTTGCTGGGGGTCAATCTGGGAGGTAATATGTCTTGGCATGATCACGTTGCCGCAATTGCCAGGGCAGCTGCACAGAAACTTGGTGTACTTTTCCGCACCAAAAGGTTGTACACACCTCATCAACTTTTGACACTCTACAAAGCCCAGATTCGACCATCATTAGAATATTGCTCTCATGTCTGGAGCTCTGCACCCAAGCACACCCTTCGGCTACTGGATTCCATTCAAAGGAGAGCCGTTCGTCTGATCGGCGACCCCGAGCTGACCAAGACCCTCGATAGCCTGGAGCATCGACGACAGGTTGGTGATTTGGCTCTCTTTTACAGATATTTCCATGGCAGGTGTTCGACTGACATTGCCCACTTGATTCCACCTAGAGCAATGCAAAACAGAAATACACGGCGAACCACGGCCGCTCATCCATATGTTGTTCAGCTTAGTACTCCTCGAACTTCATTGTTCAAGAATTCTTTCATCTGGAGAACGTCATCATTGTGGAATGATCTTCCTGAGGTCGTGTTTCCCAATGAATACAATCTTCAACGTTTCAAGACCAACGTTAATCGCTTTTTTCGCACTCGCACCGCTCCCAGAGCGCCTTAAAGGATTTTTCCTACAGTGCAGGTGTTTTATCATAAAAAAAAAGAACAGTGGCGGCTCCAGGATTTTTGGGATGGGTGGACACAAATGGGCCCGATGATTTGAGCGTGGGCACTAACCAAATCAAAAATGACTTCCAAAGAAAGAAAAGGTCATCATCGTTCTCTTTATATAATATATCATACCACTCCTTTGTCATCAAAACAAATTTCATAGTCAAATCTTACTTCCCCAACGGAAATTATATTACAAAACCGAACTGAATTTTGGGTGGGCACCCATATTTTTAGGGTGGGCCGGTGCCCACCCTGCCCCCCATCTTTGCTTTTTAAATTTCAATGCTTAAATAGCGGAATTATAGAACTGATAAAATCATTGAAGCTACAAGGGTTTTCAGTCTTAATATATAAAATTTCTTTGCCTACAATTTTAATGCAGTGCTTAAAATTTCCAAAAGGTTTTATTCTTTTATCCGTTCAATTGACACACTTATTACTTTGATACGTGAATTAACTCCTATAGCAGTAATTACCTTTGATATTGTAGTAATTACGCAGGTATAATATATGAATTTATCAGTTCTCAGATCGTATCTTGCACATCATCAATTAGTTGTTATAATTATAATTAATATCGGTTGTAATTTTACATCTTTAATTGTACTATTTAGTTATTTTTATGTAAATATTCATTTACTTATTGAATATGGGTGAAAATGTTCTTGTATAGAATGTGCGTCACTGATCCATCGCTTTCATTTACAGTACAGCGGGTTTGTGCGAAGTTAGAGGAAACAATTCCAGTGTATATTTGAAATTCTGATAGAAGTCATTCAGAGTAATTTCGGACATGGAATACAGTGTCCATTTTATGGATTCCAGATCATCATATTTCCCATATCCCTCGGTATGTCGCTGTCGGTTGGCTCGAAAGTTCAAAAACTACTTAAAGGGGACGAATGAAATCTTGTATGTGGATTAGGCATTAACCCACTCAAAACGGGATATACTTTAGGTTCCATGTATACTTTAAAAAATGTAATTAATGCGTTTAATAGTTTTTAATTACACTAAAGAAAGATGGACAGACGATCGGACCCACAAAATATCTGTTCTAATTGGGACTTCTGTTTTGACAGAATCTAAATATTTTTCTTATAAAACTCTTTAGTAAATCAGGTTGGTAAATGTGTAAATGTTATTATTGGATACCTACCAGCTGATTGGAATTTTGAAAGGGTACTAATTGATAGTAAATAATATGGTAGTTATGTAAATAGAATGTTTTTATTTACTGTGGTTATTAAGGTTATAAATTAATTTAATTTTAAATAAAATATCTTAAAATAATCTTCGGTGAAAGCAAATACATACAGTAACTTGGAGTTCGTGAGATGATTTTCAAGAAATATTAAGACTCCAAATCCAAAAACATAAAAAGATCAAAATGTGTATAGATATTGGAGAGTGTCAGAAAGTTACTTTAATTTAAAAAATTATTTTTTAATATTTTTCACAAAACAATGTACTTTAGTAATTATTTTTATAGGTTTCTTATATCTTTTTCTTCGAATTTTTTCTCTGCATGAAAATAACTTTTTCACACCCCCCATAGACACCATCTTTCCACTGGTGAAAAAAAATCTCCAAACTTTGCTTGGTTTTTTTGTAACTAGGGCCACAAAGAACCGCAATTTAACACGGCAATCTTTAGCGCGGTCAGATCTACTTAAACAATAAGAAATATAGGAAATGAAAATGTAGCAATGAAAGTATTTAATTAAAGGTGCATAATATTTTTAAAAAAATATTTTACTAAATAGCCGTGAAAAAATATTTATTTTATGACTTGGTAGTCTTAATACAAAACAACAACCCATTAAAATTTAACTTCATCAGCTTTCTCAAACTGGTTTCAAAACAAAACGAAAAAATCTCGTCTATAGAAAATTAAAATCTGGTTCCGGAATTAATTTTCGTGATGGGTCAGGTTATCGATGGCGTTTTTTTCGACAGACTTTATTTAGATTGGATCTTTAAATCTAAAGCAGTAATATTAGTAACTATAGCAAATTAAGTACAAATCGAAAAACCTCAATGTCTAGTATTTTTTTATTATAGATACCTTTGAAATGTTACCAAATCATTTATTTAATAACACCTGTTTTGCAATAATAATCTAGTTTAGGATAATTTTGGAAAAATCGTAAGAATTGGCCAAAGGCACGAAAAACCAAAAAAAGAGACACAGCCCACAACGAACATTCCATATGTCAAAGGAGTATCTAAAAGAATGATGACATTTTGCCGACCAACAAAATCCCGCTGTACGATTTTTCAGGCGCTAAGATCTCGGCAGTGGTTGATGCCTGAAACAGCATTTTCGATTCACTGGAAAGAATTATGTTGCCGCCGAATATAAAATAGATTTTTTCAAAATTGATTGTGTGGATTCAGAGAAAATCACTTTGGAAATATCGTTTAGCGGAATTTTGTTGTTTGACAAAATGAAGCTAAATAAAAGACTAAGGCAACGAATATCAATACAGTATTACGCTCGAAAGACACTTTAAGAAGCCACCTGACGGATACAAAACCAACAAAATAAAAAGACAGGAAAAACTCGGATTCCCCGGATCCCCTGCGAATGTGGCCAACCTTATATTGGTAAGACCCTAAAACCACTCGAAGTAAGGATCAAAGAACATAGGAATAATACGCTAAAATGGGAGACCGAAAAACTTGTTGCAGCTGACCATACCTGGACACGCGGCCATCACAATATGTGGACAAAATCCGAAATCCTGCAAAAAAACCACACTGGAGGAAGAGGAAGTTCAAGAAAACTGCCAACATACACCAGAATCCAGGTTGTTTAAGTAAGCCTTCATTAGATACAAGAAATATTTGGAAAGCTTTGTTAAGTAAATATTATCTTGGAATAAGATCGCGCAAGAACTGAACGCATGACTGCACCTATCCCAGTTATGGGTCAGTGCACCTTTCTAGTATAAATAGAGCTCTAGTTACCTTAGTATTCACCTGAAGACGTCTGGAGATACTTGCCAGTTGAAACGCAGTGATTAAATAACAAATGGAGACAATTCAAGTCAAAACCTCTTCTATCATTCAATAATCTAGTCATATGACGAATCCTATATTTCTAAAATTTCAAACTATTGTTAGTTTTACCTAATAGCGTTCCTGGGGTTAGAAAAAGAAAGAGGACCAGTTTAAAGAAGTTGTATTTTATTGAAAAATCATTAAAAGAGCATAAACCTACAAAGATAAAACTAGAAGAAAATAATATACAATGTCGATACAATTCTCATTTAAGTTTAGAATGTGCTCTTTCTATATTTTTTATTAGTCCAACAAACAAGTCCAAATACAAGTTTATTTATAAATACACAAAACTTTTTAACATTAACTAACTTTAATGTGTCCTAATTAAATTTACGGCCCTTCTGTTGTTTATTTAGGAAGCTAACCTGACCCTGTAGATTGTTATTTGTCCTTTTTAGTGAGTGTTTTAGTGGGCATTATAAAGTCGAGTTAAATATGTATGTACGGCGCCCTGGAGGATAATATTTTGTTTGTTAAATATTCAACTGTTTGCTGTATTAATATTTTAAAAATTTACAGAGCTATTGTAATAAAGATCTATAGGGTTTCGTAGTTTTCGGGAAATTTTGTTAATGAAAGAATCTTAACAAATTTTTTTATGGTCATAAAGAAATATTCTGTATTTGATTCATTGAACTAAAATCGCCTGGAAATTGTTAAGGAAATAATAATTAACGAAGTACTCACTTATAAACTGGCAACCCTGTTAACAAGTGCGTCCAAATGGTACGAAACCAAAACAACATCTGTTACAAGAAGTGGATGTTGAAGGTATTTTTAGAATAAAAATATAAGGCGAGGTGTACGCTCGAGGATATGTTTTCCAGCACTTAAAACATTCATATAGCTTTCTGATAATACAAGAGATTAATGAGTGAAATTCGTTAAATCTTTGGAGAAGAGTTATTGTTACCTTAGCACCAGAATATTCTATCCGACAGTTTTTCCAAAATACATATTAAGTGTAAATCTGGCCAGTCTCTAAATAAATTTTTAATACGCACTTGTTTTTCGAGAACTATATTTCTTACGTCAGTGGCGTAGCCAGAAAATATGCTCGGGGTGGGGGGGGGGGGGGGGGGGGGGCTCAGTAGGCGTAAGTAGGACATTTTTTTTTGGAGTAAGGAACAGTCGGGACTACATGTATTATATGATACTGTACCTAGTGAAGAAGGCGAAAAAGCGCCGCAGGTCACATATCTTCGGGGCCACGCCCAAAGTTCGTTTAAAATTCACCTAACTACTATCAAATTTCGAAAATTAAGTTGTTAAAACTTGTTTTTGTAAATGTTTTTTTTTTAGCTTTTTTTTATATTCCTGGCTGGCTCTTTATTTAAAAAAAACATTTTTTATATTTGTAAAAAATATGAATGTTGGTGTCAATCCAAAATTTTAACATAAGACTTATGGACTCGAACCAGCGTTTTTCGGGCTCAGTTTTTCATGATTAAAAATAAAGTAAATATCGCTCACCACGCCAAAATTGATGATTTTTTCAGAAATCATGTATTTTAGGAGCGTAAGAGCAGTTTTTGGTGCAATTGTTTAGGTTTTGGAATACTCCTTCTTAAGTGCCGTTTTGTATATTTATAATAAAGCATTCTCGTTTCTTCCCGCACTATTTCACTTCTTCAAAAAAAAAATGTTTCAATTACAATTTTTACTTTAATTTTTCTCTTTAAAAATTGTTTTTTGTTTTTGTTGTAAAAATATTTTACTTCATTGTGTTATATTTTTGTTGATTTAAAATAGCTCTAAAAAAGAGAAACCGGAACAAACAAGTATATAGTAGAAAAATACTCTAAAATATTATTCTTTTTACTCGATTGTCTATAAAATTGCATCATAATCAATAACTAAAACGATATGAGTCCGAAACCTTAATCTCTATATAAAACAGGACTGGGATGGGGGGGGGGGGGGCTGCCGGGCCCCTACTAAATACGCCACTGTCTTACGCTGATAGAGACTCAATTTAGTTACAGGAGATAGCAGGGACGGCATATGAAGTAAAATATTATTTAGCATCAACACGTCATGCAGAGGTCATTTTGCTGAATTAGGGCAAAATACTATCGCCCCTCGTAAAAAGGGCTATTAAGTTGTGCTTAGTAAGTAAGATTTTTGTGGGACCCTGTACGCATCTGTCTCTTCAGCCAATAGAGCTAAAATATTGCTTTGTTATCATGTTTATCAAGTAAATGTTTTTATTGTTATTTACGAGTATGATAAAAACTTTACAGCCGCTTAATGTGGGGGGGTAATTAAACTTATGTGTTTTTAAAGTACTTGTAGTTAAACCGCTGATTTTGCCACAACGTGTTATTTTTGCAAGATTACAATTATTTACGGAAAAGTGGGTTTATATGACACCAACTATTCCCCAATTAACGTGGGACTGGCGAAGATTTCGAATCGTAATTAAATATGGCTTCTAGACAAGCTGTTGTACCATGTGGTATGAAGATTGATATTTTATGACCGGTAGTTTATGTGGTTACCAATTAAGAAATTTAATAATAAATGAATAACGTGATCATCGATGGTAGTAATAAAAATTCCAGAGTTTAATTGTGTGGATGCTGATGATGGCATCCAAACTTCAAGTGTATATAAAAAAAAAGCAACGTTGTGTCTTTGTCGTATGTCTCGTTTGCACTTTCTTCGACGACTTATTTATAAAATGTTGTTTATCAGTTATCGAGTTTGTAAACATTTTACAAAATTATAAACATTTTAATAATTTCAAAACATACAAAAGAGATTTGTTATAGAATTTACCCTGTATTTCATCATGCCTAATAAATGGGAGCTTTCTCTCCATCAATAGACAGGCATATAATATATAAAGAAGCCGAAATGTTCCATGTTTTTTTATAAGAATTGTTGGAATAACGAAATTTATAGATATTTTGCAAACATTTTCGCCTGTGGCGCTGTAGGACATCCCATCAAAAATTTCCCCTGGTAAAAAAAATATATCTGATGAGTTGCAATCATTTAAAGCTGTACATAGTAACGTTTTAAAATCAAACTTACCGCAAACGTGTACTCCAACTCGTTGATCAACAATAACGCATTTCAAAGAAAACACACCATAACAGGAAAATAACAACAATATTATGTGTTAAATAACGCCACAACATACCTACATAAAATATAAAACTGAAACTTAGTAAATTATTCTAGCAAATTCAAAATCCAACTGATTGCTTTTCGACCCCTCGAAAAGAAACTTAGGTAGAAAGACGGGAGGAAGACGGTAGGTATTCAGGTTTACACACGACCTTATTGGCATGTTATAATAAGGACGAGAATTGAGAGTTTCGAACATGTGTTGAGAATTTTTTAGCACCTGTTATTTGGCGAATTGGGATATTTATGATATTTTGATAGTGATAGGTTCGTTCCAACCAGCGAGTTTTGTATCGTCGCCGAACGGTTATTGAGATCATTCCTACATAGTATACAATTTTGTTTTTCTGTGAAGGTCGAAGACAATGATGTTTCTTGAATTATAGAAGAGTTTTGGAATTGCATTGTCGTTATTTGTTTTAAATCACAACGTTTCAACTGGTAAGTACATCCAGTCGTCTTCAGGTGGATAAAAGAATGCTGTAAATGGTATTAGTGATTTCGGTGATCGGGACCGAGAAGGACGTCATGGACCTCTGAGAGCGTAAAAAGGATAACTAGTACATACACGTAGTTCAAAGCTCAGGCTAAGCTGTGTTTTTAAGCATGAAAGATTCCAGTTGATATTTACTCATAAAAGTATTGAACTGTATCAAATTTCTAACTTTTAATTTTTTTATTTTTCGAAATATAAAAACCATGAGACAAAGACTTTCCGCCAATATTTTAAAGCATCTCATAGGCATATTCTACGCTACGGTTTTAAATTGGAAAGAATAGCGTCATATGGTGCAACTGAAAATGATAAATATATGTAATAAAATAGAGTTGCCATTTCTAAGATATAAGAACTCCGACAAGGTCCCTTGAGAATATTCCTCCTTCGTCCAAAGAGACCTTGAAAAAGAACGTTCTCCTTCCCACCCGGACGACCCAAAAACCTAGACTTATCCGGTAAAATCTGGACGAATGGCAAACTTAACTAAAGACTTTTTATAGAATTATTTGATAGTTTTACGAGGGGTTATTATTTATTTAAGCTTTGGTAAATAATAAAAAAGGTACTTACTAACCTGCCTGCTTCCTATGAATAGATCTGACCTTTTGTTGCTTACCTAAAAGAAAGAAAAAAAATTAAATATTTTAAAAACAATCTTTGCCATTCGTTCTTTTTTAAAATTTATTTTAAATTTATAAGCAGTGATACTAAATCTTAACTTATTTCATTGGTGATCTTTTTTGACAGCAGGATGGTTGCAACTATTTTTAAATATATTTATCTTTGAGTATATGTTAATAATAGCACAAAAGGCATGTACAAAAAATATCAAATATATCTTAAAATAAACTAGACAGTTTGAGTAAACGAGTGGATACTACTGAATGGTGATGCAGGACTCTTAAGCTAATCGTTAACAGTTTTAAAAATGTACAAAATCCTGCTAGTAATATCATAATAAGCAGATGATATATCGATATGCAATAATTATTGCCTTGAACATGTCTGATTTACATTCGGCCACTGGGAAAGAAACATTAAAGTGAGCAATTAAAGATATTTTAAGAAAACAAGAATTGTTAAGTATAGTAAGTGCCCTTATTATACAGCCATATTGCATACAATCTCAACAGCACATTGTAAGCAATAAAATTAGATACAGAACACAAAATAAGAAATACGTTCGTAGCTGCTTCTTCGGTATAATAAGTCTCATCTCTGGCAACATCGGAGTTTAAACCAGTCGACTGAAAACAGGTATTTATAGGCGGTATGTCAGGGTCAAAGGTGGCCTAGTACAATGTGCGGGTCAGAGACCCCTTCAGGTGCAAAAGAAGAAGAAAAGAATAAAAAAGAAGAGAAAAGCGGGTATGGGAAGCAGCTGCAATCGAGAAACAGGAGCGAGATTTAAATAAAGTTGAAGTTTACAGAATTTGTTTTTACTTATATTAGGTTACATACTTTACTATTTTATTAGGCGGAAGACTCACTGGAGAAATAGGTTTTTTTGCAAATGCATTGTATTAAAATGAGACAAATTGGTGTTTCTTCTATTTCAGAAAAACCTTAGTTTTGCATTCCCAATATTGTATGCTTCAAAATCAACCATGTAATATTAAATAAATCCGAATAATATTCATATATTATTAAAAAAATTCGGTTGCAAAACTTTAGAAAAAGTAAGAATACATTAATCTTAAGTCCATTGCAGCTTTCCATTCTCGAGTCTAACAAGGATTGCCTTGTTCTCGCAACAAATCTGGGCGACAAGTAGAAGAAGCAAAATGAAACCTGTACCTATTCGATTCCTTTTGCTAGTTCTAGTTCTAGTAGGTTTCGACTGGAACTGTCAGAAATTAGAGAAGAGTGCACTGGTTTTTTTGGTTATCCGGTTATCCGTTAACAAACAAGAATAATTTTTCTTCTACTGGCACTACAAGAAACAATATATACCTACCTGATAGTATATATAGCATAGTATAATTTCGACAGTATACACATATAAGTAGTACTTAGAACTTCCTGAAAGTAACTAAACAATACTTTGTTTGTATACCATTGTCGGGAGACACTACAAGTAATACTGTACTCTATGGTTTTGTTTAAGCACTAAGTGTATTTAATTTATGTGCTATCCATGTTTTACCAGCGTTTTATCAATTAATATGTTTGAACAGGTGCCAGCCGTAAATCTGACTTGTTTGGACGCTTAATTAATAATGTTAGCAAATTCTAAATTATACAAGAGGTAATTATTCTCCTTTAATTATTTGCTTGGTTTCGAAAATTTTGTGTTAATTAGGGAGCGATTTTGAGCCAGGCGAATGATTTTTGGATAAACAACACTGTTATTTATTAATTTCTATGACGGAAAGAAAAGCTCATATTGTAGGGGAGGAATATATAACAACACAGTGGTAGATCCAACGTAGGCAACGACGGAAATGATTATATTATGCACCATGCGATCAGAATTATTTAACAATATGTTATTATTGATAGTACCTAATACCTAATAAAATAAATATGTATGTAGTAATATAAAAAATTATTATGTACAGTTAATCGCATTTTTAAATTTTAAATTGCGAATTGAAAGCAGCGGCAGCGCTAGGGGGCAGGGTGGGCACTGGCCCACCCTAGAAACATGAGTGCCCACCCAAAATTGATGGACTCAGTTTCATAATGGACCGGGGGAAGGAGGACTTGGCTATGAAAGTTTTGATGAGAAAGGAGTGGTATTGTATGTTATTTTCAAGAGAACGATGACCTTTGTTTTTTTTAGACGTCACTTGAACAAGAGGGCAGTTTTGTTTGCCCCTGCTTATGGCGTGGGGGAGGTGGCGACCTTTTCTTTTTGAAGTCATTTTTGATATGGGTAGTGTCCACTCAAAAATCATCGGGACCACTAACTTGTGCCCACCCATACCAAAAATCCTAGCGCCGCCGATGATTAAAAGTACAACCGAGCTCTTCTTGCACTAGACTGTTACACTTCCACTACAGCCATGCTTAATTTTGAAGTGTTTTCTCCAACTCTCAATGTTTTTTTTACCATGAAGGTCAAAGTGTTCATCATAATATAAAATCTAGCAATAAAATTTCACTGTCATTTTAATAAAAATCTAGAATAACAATAGACAATCGTGCCCTGTAATCGCAACTAATAGAAAATCTCCATTATGTTGCTGACTTTTTCCGAATTATCAGGCCAGCAATTACTTTTTAAAGAAGAATCGATGCAACTCAAGATAAGGACTGTAAGAGCCAGCGAATGAGTATTATCAAGATGATGGATGATGAAAATCGAAAACCGTATAATTATTTTAAATAAAAATGTGAAAAAGGAAAATGAAGAATAAAAAGAAAAGCAGGGCAGGAGTTCAATAAATATAAAAAATATAATTTCTAAAGACTTTAAATAAGTAAGATTTTTAGTGGACGAGTCTATATGGCCCCTTCTCTTCTAAATATGTTTAAATGCCATTTTAGCTCTCTGCAATATTTCTATCCACCATATTTATTGTTATTTATCGTTCATTTAACACATTTTTCTTTAAAAAAAATATTCTTAGAAGCTGTTGCTACTTTTTCTCGCCAGCAGAAATGTATTGTAATTCACTAGAAAATTCCAAAATAACTTGATAGTTAAGAACGAAATTTTGTAGATTTTTTGTTTTTAACCAAGCAACTTGCAATTATTTGAAAACTCAAATGAGTGCAGTCATGGACTTAATTTGTGCGCGGTGCTACTCTACATTAACTTAACAAAAATGTTTCCAAATATTTTTTATATCCAATGAGGGCTTACTAAAACAACCTGGGTTCTGGTGTGTGGTAGCAGCTTCTTTAGGTGTGGATTTCAGCTTCTGCCCACATGATATCATGGCCGTGTATCCAGGCATGGTCAGCTGCCCTGAAAATTTGGTCTCTTCTTTTAGTGCATTGCTTCTATGTTCTTTGATCCTTATTTTGAGTGGGTTTAGTATCTTACCAATAAAAGATTGACCGGATTCGCAGGGGATTCGGTAGACACAGTTTTCCTGCCTTTTTGGCTGGTTGGTTTCGTCTTCGTCAGGTGGCTTCTTACAGTGCTTCCCGAGCTTAATACTGGTCTTCTTAGTTTCTCAGATACTTTCTTTAACACAGACAAAATGTTAAGTATTGTCTTGGTCTCTTCTTTGCGTTTAGACTTATCTCATGGGGTAGCCATTTTTGTTGAGGTCGGTCTTGATAGGATCTGTTTCTTTTTTGAGAATTTCATTTGAGGTACAGAGGGTAATTATTGCTTTATCCACAAAAGTTCTTACTAAGCCAAGTTTTGTGTTATTTGAATTATTTGATATATTGACCTGTATACGTAGATTTCCTGTACACTGAAGTTGGAATGGTGTTGCCATTTTTCTTTGTGTTGACATCTAGGAAAAGTAAATAGAAGTCCACAACATCATTGTCTGCAACCTTTATATGGGCACTAGTTTAAATCTTTTTTAAAATTGCTAGAAATTCAACAAAATCTTAATGAACAACAATGAATAGCCTTTGCTTAAATAATCGATAAAAATTTATATTCCGCTCCTGTAATGAAGAACAGGTTGGTGTCCTCCCACTACCAGGAGTAGAGACGATAAAGAAAGGTCAACGGTCATAAAATTATTATTTTCCCATAATAATCTTCCTTCCATACATAACAATTATGAGATATTACAAACATTGTGCAGAAATGTTATTAAAACGTTTTTTTCTTGTTATTTTGTTGCATGTTCGACGTAGATACACCTTCTTAATGCAGGTTGATTAAATTCCTTTCATTTTTTTTGCAGTATTGTTTTAATTTATTTTTGATTGATTATTAACTAGTAATGAAGTAAGGTTTTACAAGAAGGGAAGTATTTGAATCGATTTTTGTGACCTCGTCAGACATCTTAGGATTCGTAGGGCCATTAAAATTGTGTTTTTCATTTCCGTCAATTAATCGGTTTATCTGTCGATCTCTCTGTGTCATTTACAATCTAGTTTTAAGGCGATGATTTGTAAGAGAACTTTGAAATATTCACTAAAATTTGTAATCAACATTCTATATTTTAATAATTTTTTTGAATATTCAAAATTATTACATACACTTAAATATTGTAAATTCTTGCTTTTACTTTTTAAATTCAATCACGCGCATTACATAAACCGTTCATTAATGTAAAAATCAGTCGTTCATTTTACAACATTATTAATTTAAAATCAACAAAAACGTAATAAATAATGTTACTTTCTATCGTGTCTGTAGGACAATTTGTTTTATGACTGCATATTTTAGATGCCGAACAGCGTATAAGTTCCTGATTTTTCTCACATACGTACATGAATTGCATGCAATTTATATTGCAATTTATATGGTCCAGTAATTGATGCTGTTTACATAGCTTGGATTTTTTCTTTGCAGACAGCAATTAAACGTTTATATTTTTTTTTTATTTTAGCCAAAAAGTAGGTCAAAGATGATTTGATTCCATAACATTGTATTTTTAAATTATTTTATTTAATAACCGATATAAGGGTATCCCCAAAATAATAAAAGGTTTTTGTTTATGTTCAATTAATTATTTTTTATCCTTAAAAAAATTATTAGAAAAAGTTGTTTCAATTTAAAACGTATGGTGTCATTTGATACTTTCATTTAACCAAAATATTAATTTTATATATTTGTCCTGTACTTTCCCTATTAATTAACATAATTTTTGATTAACGCAAGTTCTCAAATTATATATATTTTTTGATCACAATACTCTCCTTTTTGTGAAAAGTAAAAATAAAAATTAGTGGTGTTCACCCCGCTTTATTTGTTGGAATTTTTATATTTTTCTTACAGAAGTCCGACGAGAAAGTTTTAAAAAGTATATTCAAGCCAGCTAAATCTACTGTTAAAGCGACTATTAAAAACGCCGATCGAATGTCTAGTGAAAGAAAAAACAGACAAAAAGAAGAACAAATTACTTCAATTCAGAGCCAAGCTAAAACGTAAAGCATGTTCCCGTCTAAAACCTCTTTCATGTATATTTCATGTAATTTAAAAGACAAATTTACCGGGAATATTTCTCGGGTCACCAGCATGAACTTACTGCGTTTGCAGCAGGAAAAATAAAACAGAACTTATAAAATAAAGTTTAGTTTCAGGGGCGTAACATTAAATGCTGTTAATAAATTTTGTTCGTAATCAATGAAGTGGTTGCGCTCAGCCATGTAAGGGTCCGATTTTGCAAGTAAAATAAAAAAATTCCACTTTCTATTTTCCTAGCAAGAAGGCAGGTATCGTAATTACCTAAATGAATACAGCCAGGTACTTAATACTGCTATCCAGCCTTACTGATAAATGCTTTTAATGATGAATCTAACAAAATGAAAAGATATTTTTTTTTGATTGAAGAGTTTTGGCCTTGCATTGTCAGTATTCCCAGCAATTTCCATCTAATTTAACAGTGATCTTTACAAAAAATGTCAACTCAACTTCTTTTTAAATGATAGATTAGTTTTGGACCTGTATAAATCACAACGTTTCGACTAGAAAGTAACTTCAGCCATCTTCAGGTGAATACTAAATAAGTATAGTAACTTTAACTCGAGCTAGGTGCACACAGCTATAGTATAACTACTGAGATGGATGCAGTCATGCGTTCAGTTCGTGCGCCGTATTTTTTTAAGATTACATCTTCTAAACAAAGGTTTCCAGATATTTCTTATGTCCAATGAAGGGTTAGTAAAACAGCCTAGCTAGATTCTGGTGTATAGTAACATCAACACCAGTTTTTACCAGAAACTTCGTGTATGCCGATGACCTGGGCATCACAGCGCAAGGTTCAAATTTTGGAGAGGTAGAGCAAAAACTGGAAGCTGCTTTGAGCATGATGTCCACTTACTATCAGGACAACTCTCTAAGACCGAATTCCTCCAAAACCCAAGTCAGCGCCTTCCACCTCCACTCCCGACAGGCAAATAGAAAGCTCAACGTTACCTGGGATAACAACAACCTAGAGCACACAGATAAACCTACCTATCTTGGAGTCATACTAGACCGCTCCCTAACATACAGGTTCCAATGTGAAAAAACGCGGAAGAAGGTGGAGGCGCGAAATGGCCTTCTGAGGAAGCTCAGATACAGCAAGTGGGGTGCAAGACCAACAGTACTAAGGACATCTGCGCAGGCGTTATGCTTTTCGACAGCGGAATATGCCTGCCCAGTGTGGAGCAGATCCACTCACGCCAAAAAAGTAAATGCCAGTCTGAACGAAACATGCAGGCTTATAACCGGCTGCATGAAACCCACGCCACTGGACAAACTATACAAAGCCTCGGGCCTCTCGGACCCTGACTCACGTAGAACAGCCTACGAACACACCGAGAGAATCAAACAGACCTTCGACGAACCTCACTCACTATTCGGACACGAGGCGCAACTGGGCAGACTAAAATCAAGAAGGCGCTTCCTGGGCACGCCACTGGATGAACCACCCGCCTGTTATCCAATAACAGAACTCCCACCGAGCGGCGCATCAAGCGACTGGACAACCTGGAGAATGCTGAATCGTGTCAGAACTGGTGTTGCCCCCGTCAAGACCAATCTCATTAGGTGGGGCCTGCTGGATAGTAATGACGACAAGTGCGACTGCGGAGCTATACAGGATATGGAACACCTACTCATCTGTCCCAACTGCCCACATAGATGTACCCTCGATGCTTTATGGACAAACAATCAACAAGCATTGGACATAGCCCGACACTGGGCTCAGAAATTGTAGTTTTCCGGACTCGAAAAAGTAAAGTAAAGTAAGTATAGTAACAGCTTTCTTAAACATGCACTAGAATCCAGCTTGTTTTAGTATTAGTATATAATTGGATATAAGAAAAATCTGGAAACCTTTGTTAAGTAGATGTAATCTTAGAAATACCTGACTACACCCGTCTCGTTTATGCTTCAGTACACCTAAATAAAGCTGTAGTTATTTAATATTCACCTGAAGACGACTAGAGTTACTTACCAGTTGAAACGTTGTGATTTACAACAAAAATAAAGACAATGCAAGTTCAAAACTTCTCTATCATTCAAGATTTTAGTAGGTTTAAGAATGCAATCCATCTCATTCACGCCGAATGCATGAGATCGGATATTTCATGAAGCGTGAAATATTTTGCTCCCCAATAGGTTTGTCCATTCAATTATGTAAGAAACCAAAGGTTGATAGCCCCACCACCGAACTAGAGACAAAACAAGTTGTGGCAGCAAGAAATATATTATCAATGGAGGGTAGTATGCCATGCTAACAAACCCAAATAACACCAGGAGGTGATTAGTACCAAATATATGAAAAGTGTTTCCAATCAGTAACCCTAAAGGATTAATAATAGTGTTGCTAGCTTGAAGTTTCGAATTGGAGTATAAAAAAAAAATTTTACAGCCAGAAGATTTTGCGTGGCCGTTTTTCTATTAATAAAAAGGATAAAAAAAACTTAATAGGTACGATTTTATGTACTACTATTTGTAAAATATTTACCACTCCAATTTAGGACTACTATCTTGCGGTTGTTTTATTAATAATTAAAATAAAAAGTTGCAGTCATAAATGTTCTGGCTCAAACTGAGATATGCGTGAAAAGTGTACAATATTTCGGTAAATATCTTCTTAATAGATTCTAGTTCTGATGTACACGCAAAAAAATCCTAATTAAAACCATCCATTACCGAAATCCAAGAGAATAATAATAATAGTATGTGATTTAATAAAAATATACTGCTTAAGTAACCTTTAAAAGATTTTAAAATAAAAGTATATATTTTTATTAAATACTGTGAAAAAGTTGTAGGTACTATTAATAAATATAATGACCAGCTAATGTAAGTTTATTAAGCGTTTAAAATTTTACGGTAGTCGTAAAGTAGCTCTTTATGGCCGTTGTTAGCAAGAAAATGCATAATATCACAATATCGTTAACTGGGGATTTAATTTGAAATGTCTGCTTTAAGGGTGTTTCAATATAATTTAAGTAAAAGAGACTGAAATTATAATATGTAGGTAATTCTTAGATATTTTCCGATAGAATATTTTTGCAAAAAATCTATGGAAAGTTACCTTTTCAACAGACAATTTTTTGAAAAGAAAAAAAGAATTTTCAAACGGGACATTTTTCCAGGAAGTAATATATTAAATAAGGATATATTTTAATACTTTATATTTTAAAAGCTTAGCTATTGGATTTATTTGATAAGAATTAGAACAGATTTGTACACAAAAAAACTAATAGTAGAAATGCATACGCCTTGAATCCAAAAGAAAGGCTTTTAAATAGGTCCAAATACGATCGCTCTCGACCCAAAACTTAAGAACTACTTCTGGGTGAATTAGATCCGTAATTTTTCCAACATAAAAGTCTAAACTGAAGGTCAACAAACTGTTAATGTAACCATGACAAAAGCAGATTTTTGAAATTTTATCGCATTTTTGAATTGAAAATGCTAACCCGATCAAGCCATCTCGAAAGCCATACAACAGGACTTAATTTTTCAGTGTAGGCCTGTAGGCAAGACGAAAATTGCTATTTTCCGATTTTTTTCTCTATTTCCGAACGAACTACCTCGATTCAAAATTATGTTACTTTTTTTGCACACTATTTTAGCTTTAACTAAGAGGAAAATGATATTTTAAATAATGTGTCGTGTGTTGTTAAAAAAATAATTTTCTATTTATTTCTAAGCAAGCTTAATATTTAAAAGTTAAAGCTATAAAATATATTTTCATCGGAATACCTTAATATATATTATTTAAATGACAATTTGGTTATGAATTATTTATATAAGATCCGGTTCTAAATTGTATAGTTGTATACCATACTTTGTTTAGCCATTGTGTTGTCTTAATGCTTTACATGATCTTTCAAGATTACTGTAAGAGTTATGGCTTTGTAATGTATTTGTTTTATTTTTTATTTTTAGGTTATGTAAAATAGGCTTGAGAAGATCAATAGCGTAGATATAAGTGGATAACAATAATAACAAATAAGGTTTGGAAAAAAAATTAAAAAAATTATCAAAAAAGATAAAATTTTTAAATTCTTATAAGAAAAATAATCCTAATCACAGACCAAGCTGACCGATTTTTGGACGCTTAAAAAGAAAAACAATTGCAAAGACGTATATTGTGTATCATGCCTTAGTCTATTATGCTCCAGAAAAGCTGCAACATTATAATATTAAATTTAATTCTAGATTCTTTTATTATCTAGGTACATATTACCACTATTATTTATAGACTATCTTTTTTTTATCCTTTATTACAAACATTAGTAGGTAAGTTCTATTCGTAAAACTCGTAAAAAGGTTTAATTTAAAATTTAAAAAAAAGTTTATTTCTCCTAAAAACCATTACATTTTGTTCTAAGCGCCTGGCAACACTACAAAAAATAAACAATCCTTTAAAAAACATAATGTTTTGTCCGAATCGACCGAGTACAAAAAGAGGAGCTTTCCAACCGCTCTGCCCATAAAAGGAAGAATAGCTTTAAAGGAATCCATGTTATTTATTCGATAAAGATCTAAAACGCGACATCGAACAAAAGATATCTGGTTAATTTCTACTACAAGGACAATAAAAATATTTTGAATTGTTTCCTATGGTCGTATTATGTGGTAAAATGTTATAGAAATTACAATAAATAGTTATTTATTTCTCCTGCTGGGAAACACGAATTTTTGTGTAAGGAGTGTTACAGAATAAGTGCCATACAAAGTAGCACGAGGCACACGAAACGAATTTTATTGCAGAGTTTTCTAATTTTGAAAATAAACTAATCAAAATAAAAGAAAGAAAAGAGTTTTTTGTAAAGAATGTACCATTATCAACTACAAACTAGGTACTTATTTTCTAACAAGACTTATAAAAAGAATTATAATAAAATTACCCTATAAAATACAAATTAATGGAAATGTGCCAGGAAACAATAACACACACAAAAACGAAAAAAAAACCCCAAACGCGGGTCAACAATTTGCATAAAACGATTACTAAACTTTGTGTGGGGGAGGTGCAATTAATGCTAGACAGTATCTAATATACAGCCACTATTCATATTCCACATAAAAGGAAAAAAAGATTGTACTTACTTATTTATACAGGATGAGTCTTTACCATAAATTAAATCAATTCATTTAAAATTTTTTTTTCTCGATTATCAGGTAACAAATGTTATATTCCGTCATTTGTATGCCCTTTCCCACGATTTATACATGCATTTGCGTACAAAAAAAGTAGGGTTGGTCTCCATTTCTGGATAAAAGGAGGTTTCTGGATTTTTTCGAGAAATGAATAGTTTCTAAGTCGGCGAACCTATTTCAATTTCCTTTTCCAGATTCATCCTGTATAACTCTGTGCAGGCCGCCTAAATATTAACAGAATTTTTTACTCGAAACTCAAAAACTCTCCTGTTCAGATGATATTCACTTACAATATAAATTGTGACACTTTTTATTTATAATTCTATGTACTATTTTGGATGTTTTGTGCAAGTAAAAATTTGGTGTCCGATTTTGGGTGAACTTCCCCTTCTTTCTTATCAACATTGTTGATCAAAAGTTGAAACACCAGTGCCACGCGATCGCGGATTTCACATGGTATTTTAGCCGACTGTTTACTAGCTGCAAGCACGGAACGTAATGAACAGGGTTAAATTTTTGTTGATTAATTGAGGTGTATTTAGATTGGTGGTTATCGCCTAAAAGAGTAATGTCATTACGAAAAACAGGGAAATTCCGGAAAAGTGATAAAATCGCGAATTACAATAATAAAAACGGGGATATTTTAATAAGTTTAATAAGTCGCCAACTAATTTAAAAACGAATCTAAATATTAATACATTTAAAGCTAAAGTAAAGAAAATGTTGTTAGATCAACAATAGAACTGATGTGTTTCCCCAATAATAAAGCATAATTTAATGTTTATTCCTGTCTTATTGTTTTTATTACTCTAGTAGCTCTGTGTGGAGCATCTTCATACAAGATACGAGAAATTATTGACAGAACGGGAACTAGAGTAGCTCATTGTATTGGTTGTATGTAAGTACAAATAGTTTTTATTAGAATAACTATTTATTGCTAGTTTTTTACAGTTGCGGTTATATCCTTAAAAAATTATCAATTTTGGCGCGATGGGCGTATAGGTACCAAACTTTATTTGAAAGTACTTTGTAACTAAATTTGGAAGTAAGTTATAATCTTTTTGATTTAGGAATCTGTTACAATAAGAATATGGCATTAATTTAATGTAAGAATTATATACACCTAAAATGGGATGTCTGTTTTATCTTAAAATAAATAGCTCACTATTCTTACACTAAACTATTTTTTATTCTTAGACGCAAGAAATCCAAATCTTATTATTCAGAACGAAACAGTTTTAGTTCAAAATCCATAATTCTCGGAAAGACATGCCAAATAAAAAGCATCAAACAATGCAAATTGAACGTTAATAAAGGGTGCGAATTTGTTTTGAAAATAGCGTTTTCAAAAAGGCTTTATTTTTATCGGTGCACTTTTAAAAAAGTACACCTTTTTATTCGATTTAAATATATGAATAATCGACTCCATTTGCGCGAATTACTACTGAATAAAAAAAAACAGATCACACAAGTTCAGTGTGTGCTATATGTTGAAACATAAAGGTCACCTAATTGTAACAAAACTCTCGGACGCGACGGCCACCCGTCATGCGGACCACAGACGGTCTTGACGACCTCGTCGTGCTCTAATCTGATCGGACTTTCGGCCATAAGTCGGCCCATCTGTCGGCCGCATCGGATTCGGTTTCGGCACTTGTGTCAGGCCGATGACAACGGCCGCGGGCCGATGGTTTTACAGACTTTCTTAGGTAAATGAAGGGTGAAATACCGACATGATTAAGAAGCCATAAAAATCCTAACAGGAATTCTGTGAAGATTTTTATCAAGAGGATGATTATTGGTATTAAATATAAAAATTATAGGTAATATTTACACCGAAAAAATGATATGGGTATCGTAAATTATATTGTTATAAGATCTATATAGCTTTTGTCAAAGTATTTTTGTTACTATAACAAAATTCGTTTACTACTTTTTGCAATAAGGAAGCTGATGGTCACGATAACTATTCAAGTTTGGAATTAGTTTTTTTTTTATTTAACCCATTTCCTTTAGGTAATTTAATAAAATGCGCAGTTATACAATTCTAACGGTAGAATTAGCAACGTCGTCAACACTGTTGCTGATGTGATTCGCGCAATAGAAGAGACATTGTTTTTATTGTTGAAAAAGTAGTGAAATACAATAAATAATTACAATTATAACAAATACAATTTTTCAACGTCGTCAACACTGTTGCTGATGTGATTCGCGCAATAGAAGAGACATTGTTTTTATTGTTGAAAAAGTAGTGAAATACAATAAATAATTACAATTATAACAAATACAATTTTTCAACGTCGTCAACACTGTTGCTGATGTGATTCGCGCAATAGAAGAGACATTGTTTTTATTGTTGAAAAAGTAGTGAAATACAATAAATAATTACAATTATAACAAATACAATTTTTCAACAACGGCAGAGTTCACACTCATCATTCAGCGCTTTTACACTCAACCCAGCCTAAATTATACCAGCAAAAAAAAATATTTTTACTAAACAAAATAGGAGGAATGCTTGAAAGGAGAATGCTATTTTAAATATATTATAACAAAAACTAAAATTTCTATTACATAAATAAATAAAAATCGGGTGGGCACCCTTAGTTTCAGAGTGATCCAGTGCCCACCCTCTCCCCCTCCTGGCATCACCAGTAAAGATAAAAAGATTCCAAAAAACTATAAAAAGTTCAAGTTTATTACTTTCTTTAAAATGTTATGTTTCCAACCATAAAACATAATTATTAATATCACGTCAAACGAACCAAAAAAAAACCCTCTCGAATCTAATATTACCAGATAAAACATTTAATGGCCACTTATTTTCTAGTAGCAATTTACTAAAGCCTTAACAATACACTCAAAATTAGGACATTACGGAAAACGAATGCGTTCTCACAGCTACAACATCGGCCCATCATAAGGCTATTAACTTGAAATTGCCCTAAACATCAGCTGTTTCACACCCTCTAGTCGTTCTATCACTGTCCTTCTTACAAAAAAAGGCTTAGAGAGGGGATTAATTTTTCTCGAAACTTCTAGTTAAAGCTCTATTTTTCAAAAATTCAGAGATACAGTTTCTAGCTGATGATTACGTGCACGCATTTTTGGAGAACCGGAAGGAATAAAATCTAATCAGCATAGTCTAACATACAACATACTTTAGGGTTGCCCATTACGTTACAATAACAAGATATGTAACTATTTATATAATTTTGTACTAACAATTCATTTTTTGTGTTCTGACTGTAGTTTTTTAAAAATAACGGTGTTAGGTCTGTAAATCGGGGCGACCGTAACGATCAGCCGTTAAAAGTAACTTAACGTGTTTTTAATGATCAACCCCATTGTGGCCTTAAGCACATAACGGGAATATATTGTAATTTCGTTTTATCTTTAAATCAAAACTATAAAAATTTGTTAAAGGGACTCTAAAAAGAAAATTAATAGTTCCGGTGACATTTTGTTAAAGTTTAAACGAAAGGTTATAAATAGAAGTCATTTGATACGGATCAAGTAGTCAAGTATTTTGAAAAGGTTAGTAGAATGCAGAAATTTTAGGTCTAAAACCTTTCAATTATTTTAAAAACAGAAGGAAATTTTCATGTTTCGAGATAATAATTAAATCATTACGTTAGTTACTTCAACATAAATCTTTCTAATTCCATATGGATATCTTTGCTGTTTCCTTTACACGTAAGTGACGAGAAAAGTAGGCTATTAATTCCAGGTAACTGTACGCCAAAATTCACAATATGGTATTAATTTGTTCAATATAACAAAATTTATACGCATCTATAATAGTTTTGTTAATGCAACGAATGTGTATAATATATTTGTAATCTTCGAACAAACCCTTGAATCAGCAGCGGTACCAGGATTTTTGGGTGGGTGGTGGGCACCAGAGGGCCCGATGTCTTTTGAGTGGGCACTACCCACCATGAAAAATGACTTTTAAAAAATAAAAAAAAAGGTCGCCTCGCCTCCCACGCTGTAGTACGCCCTAAGCGCGGGCAAACGAAACTTCCCTCTTATCCAAAGTGCTGTCTAAAAAAAAAGGTCACCGTTTCCTTCAAAATAACATACTCCCGCTTTTCTCATCTCAGCTTTCATAGCCAAGTCTCTTTTCCCCCCGGATATTCCATTACAAAACCGAATCCCTCAATTTTGGGAGGGGGGGGGGGCACCAGGGTGGGCACTCATGTTTCTAGGGTGGGCCAGTGCCTACCCTGACCCCCCCCCCCCTGGCGCCGCCGCTGCCTGAATACCAGGTATAATAAAAATTGTCATGATAATCCGCCATATTGGCATTTGGATAAAACTTCATAATGGGATCACCTCGGGAACTTACTCCACAATATTTAAATCCTCCTGTGATTTTTGAGCTTATGGTGGACAAACACCTAAAGAATTTTTTATATTAAATAAAAAAGAGCAGATTTTAAGCCAGAAGACTTTCGAAAATTTTGATATGAAGTATGATCTAACTTTGACGTATAAATTAACTAAATTACACTTTTTAAATTGCAATCTAATTATTGTTTCAACAGGAAAATAACAGGTTGGTATTCCAATTACATTCCACTTAACCTGTCTCATTATACGATTCAGTTAAATCCAAATACTCCCCGAAACCCGCTCTGGTGCGCCCTCTGAATGCAAGGCACGTTTCAGAAATATATTTTCAGTTCATACAGATGATCATGACAGACAATGAATTTAAATGGCGGCATTAACGCCCGAAAACTTTAGCAAAAATAGAAAAAAAACGCGAGCACAGCAAAAAATTGGGACGGTAAGGTTGGGAATTTTAATTATTTTAGTTTGCTGGGATATTTCTATGGATTTAAAAGATTATATTTCACCAATAATATTTTTAAGAGCATCTGACCAATATTTCTAAAATTTTCTCCAACGTTACCAGTTCCATGAGAACTTATTATCCTGACCTGTTTATTAATGGATTGTTAAATTTGGTCTCTAAATATATTGGAGAGTGTCAAAAATTTAAACGCTTTGGTTTTATTAATTAAAAAATATTCTCAGATAACAGCATTATGAATACTCAGTTTTTATAATGATATTGTTACCAAAATTCTTTTATCTCTCTAATTTTTCTTTGTTGTGTTTGAAAGAGTGCCATTAATTTTTCAAAAGCTTTTATCTACCTGTGAAGTAAAGGCAGATACATCGGAAGTTTTTAAATTCTCGGCTTTTTCTAAATTTGCAATTTTAATGGGTTTTGTGGAAAAAGCCTTTTAAACACTTTGGAATATTTTATAAGGGACTCAGAATAGAGACAATTTCTACAGAGAAAAATTATACAAATCGTATCTAACAAATATAAAGTATTCACAGTAAATATAGCAGGAAAACAAAACTATGACATTATTAATAAATTGTTTTTACATCACTACAGTCAATATTAGAAAATGATTATTCAGTTGGAAAAAAAATATTAACCGATCAGAAGCCAAAAAGTTTTAAGAAGAACATAATTTCAGAGATGTTTTAGTTTAAAAAGTTATGTGCAAAAATATTTGTTACAGTCTTTACGCGCCTTGCTTATTGACCAGCCAACAATTGGTTTTTTCACTATATGATCGATTTTGTCATATGGACTTTCTGAACAAAAACCTATTGAAAAATCTATCTCAATAATAAATATCACAAGCATTTTTTAGAAACAATTCAAAACATAAAATAGGAAATGTACCTACGTCATTTTCGTATTTAGGTATTTAGTATTTATATTTTAAAAATCCAATAATACGTTATTTTGGGTAAAATTTTTAAAAGAATAATTTCGTTTTTCAGCTAAAATTTTAACTGAAAAAATAAAACTTTCAAAAACACTCTGTATATTGTATAAATAAAAATAGAACAGTTACTGACTGCTACACTCTGATCTTTGGTCTGATGCCATTTCAAAATGATTTATGGTAGTTTATTTTATGATCATAGATAAATCATGGGCAATTTTATTTTATGTTTAATTATAGCGCTGTTAAAAATATTGTGTCAAATTAAAATTAATAGATTCAAAGTATATTTTATTAGCTAATTAAAGGTGTGGCAAATACGTAATGAAATTATTTCATTAATTATACTGGCTGATATGCCTAGATTCTTTTCAGGCACTTATCAAATTACCATCCATTGCTCATTGAATAGGTAGAACTGGTAATTAAAAACAAATATCTTTTTTTCCACGACAACAATGTAAGAAAATAATTATTATCTTAATATTTGTGAAATATTATTTATCATTGGTTGTGATGAATGCAAAACACTAAATTATTTTTATTCGTTACCCTTTTAACTAATTATTATATTTTGGATTAAAAAATGTACTAAAAGAAAAAATTACTACCTAATTATTGTTGTTTAGCAAACAAACATACAAAGTTATTGCATTTTTGTTGCATAATATAAAACTATTAGAGAGTTAATTGATGTGCTGTTAATCAAAATCAGATGTCTACGTGGGCAGTGGGCAGAGACACGCGACAAACACTTCGTAAGTCGGCCCACATCGTATCAAAGTGTGGAACACTTGAAAAGTCGTAGGATGCAAAACGACTGTTAATAATGAATGTTATAACTGCACCTTTAGAAGCTTACCTAATAAAGTAGGCACAATAAATGTACATGTTTTTTTTAAATCCGTAAATACCTTTGCCCAAGCGGTTTTTCTTCAAGTTGAACCTGTCAAAGTCTAAAATGTGTAATTTTTCAAATCAGTTTCGATAGAATTTACCTTTTTTTAGAAGAAACGTTTTAAAAAAGGAATATCGAGCACTTCTATCCTTTAGACTTCAGAAAAATCCTAGATTCGCCTCCGCCCAAGGACCCAATAATTAACAACTCGATTACCATTATCAATTGTCATATTAAAGCTGATGTGTTACCAAGTTATGAAGTTTAATTTCGTTCTTACTTACTTTTCAAATTATCTTTATTGTCTTAATAGTATTTTACATTTCAGGTTTCCTTACTAACTAATATTATTGTTATTACATAACATAATATCTAAAACTAAGTACTGCTGGTTAGTCGCACTAACCAGGACACAGCAACGAGGCAACGCCCCGCTGGGGTTTGTCTTAACCCTGGTAAGAGAAGGTCCTGTTTTTAATCGCATTTTATTCGGCCAGTTCCAGCAATCTTTTATCGTTGCTTATGCTTAAATATGCTTAAATTTATTTGGTATTTAATGGTTACTTTTGTGGTAATTTCGTTCCCAAAGACACCGTTTGGAATTTCTACTCTTAGGTACATCTTTTTCAAGCGGAATTATTACCAATTTTCTTTTAGGTTTCGAACCACGTACAGTTAAAGACAGTGACAGAACTCGAATTAAAGTACATATCTAAATACGCAAAAAAAAATCCGTAATATGGATGGAGTATGAGGATTGGATATATTTTAACGAAACTTAACAAGTGTAAATAAATGGTTACTTTTAAATAACCAATTAAAGGTCATGTATTAAATTAGTTGCAAATAATATTGCTTTCACGTACTCGCACCTAAATATAATATACACATAATTTGGAAAATGATTATCTTAATAACCAATTTAATGAAAAATTTAAATTACCGTCCTTACTAAATTTCCACTGTTTATTACCCATAAACTCTCCGATAATTACCATAATAATTTAACAGATTTACCGATTTTATGCCTTCAAAGCTGATAAATTTCCAATATTGCGAATTTACCATTATTAAAACTTATAATGTAAAAGCGAAGAAAGATAATCTCCGAAATTAATCCTTATTTATGACGTTCCATTTATTATCTTCTCTGTCCGATAGTAAAGAATTTTTGCCTTATTTTAACGCGTAAGAAATAATAATTTGTACTATAAGAGTGGATATGATGTCCATATCGCACGAGGAAGTAAATTCAGTACGACGCCGTAGGTAGAGTGCTCTAACTTCCGACCACCATATGGACAATTCACCCGAGTTGTATAGTATATTTTTTCTACGACTTAACTTCCGAACCTCTTACTAAAAATTTTAAAAAATATTTAAATTGAGTAGGTTGTACTATCTTGTGAGGTGAGAAAAATGATAAAAGGAATTGAAGGAAAATTCACTTCGTTGGCAAATCCATGGACCAAATTACACTGTAACATATTTGTCATGTTATATTTAAACAAAACTATCTTTTTCACGTCCGGTCATTTTCAAAATAACAGATAAAAAGCAATATATTTGTTAATAAAAATGTTTTTTTTCTTCTGAACTATAGCCAATTTAATTTATTAATTTGCTGAGGTGTATTCTTGGTTGCCTGCTTGCTTAAGAATAATACCGTCGAGAGATAAGCAAAATACCTTATAAGATTGTTAAGTAGTTCTTAGGCTTTTAAATCAATAGAAAGACATACCTACGGAAATGGGGAACAGGTTTTTTTGTGATCTAAGGACCCCAAAATGTCGCTCTCTCAAAATTGTAAAATTATTTGTTCATCGCCTGTATCCAAGTAAGTGAAAAATTTTCTTATAGAGTTTATGACAATATAACTAAAAAATATAATACATGGCTATCAACTCTGTTATCAGATAATCCATAAATTTTTTTTTAACTGAATGCAGTATAATGACATCTAACTATCGTCTTGGATAATATGGCAAATAAAACAAAATCCCCAGTTATTACTTTGTGTTAGTGTTGATGTGGTAATAATAGTAGAATAACCGATTTAGCACCGCTTCCCACAAGCTGTCACGCTACGCTTTCGAGTCTACGCTACGTGGGCCGCCATCGCCGACAGTGGTCGCGTGCCACCGAGTGACGAAAAACTAAAGGCGATGCCGGCGTATCGACATTTTTAAAGAATATCGATAGTTGCAAACATAGGTCACAAAACCAGTAATTATACTGGTGTTGTAGTTTAAGCACCAAAAAAAGAAAAGAAAATACAATGCAAACCTGAAAATTTCTGGTTTAAAGGCCTTTTTACATTAGGTGCAAGTTGCAAGTGCAAGTGGTCATTTTCAATGGGAAAACTTGCATCAGCTAATTATAAATGAGATTTTAATGCAACTTGCATCTAGTGTCAAAAGGCCTTAGGACAAAACAGAAAACATTAATTTTTTTTGGATATACATCATGTAGAAGCTATTTTAATTAATTACATACCCATAATTTTTTAATGATTTTTCGTTTTTTTCCGATTAAGAGCACAATTCCTTTGCAAAAGTAGCAGCTTCATTCAAAATTATATCTATTTATATATTAACCAAAAACACTGCGTTCTCTTGGCTCGAATCCTGGCAAGTTTATTATTCATTTTAAAAAACTTTTTAAATTTGGACTCTACAGATATCAGAAGAAGAAAAATATTTTTTTACAATCCGATGAACTTTAGTAATTATTTTTGGCTTGTAACTGTTTCTTTCACATACCTACCCACCCATAAATATCACCCTTCCCTTGGTGAAAAAAAAACTCAATAATTTTCTGGGCTTTTTTGTAATTCGGGCCAAGAAGACCGCAATTTAACACGGTAAATTTTAGCGCGATCGGGAAAATAATTGATTACCTAAAATATTGAATACTGTAAAAATTGATTAATAGAAAATCGATTGTTTATAATACAACCTAACATTGCTAAATTTCAGCTTCACTTGGAATACCAAGTAGTTAGCAGACCAAAGTGATTCCTTAAATATTTTGTATATTCAATTTTGTTACGGGACACTAAAAAATAACTAGAAAATATCGATACCTTCTTCCCCATCCCTAAAACGGAGGCGGCCAACAACATCAGCCGGTATGTCGGGCACGGATCACCTAATCTCCTTTGAGACAGAGTTGCGACGTCGACACGACGTCGGCAATTTATAAACAAACCGCACTGCCTTGATCTCCACCGCTTGCTTTGATAACTTGATACAACTAGACAGCCTGGCTGTGAAATCGAGATTTGTAATAGTATCGTGTCTAGTAGTAGCAGAATCAAGGTAATCGATTTTGAAATAAATAAATCAGATACAATGAATAAAAACAGGCAAATAAGAAGTGAAAAAGACAAAATATAAGATATTATATGAGACTTCTGAGCACCCGTTCTAGTAGTTTAATTTAGAAAATTTTAAATTAAAAAATCGACTGATGCTACTATTTACTTTTTACGGCGTTTTCAAGTTGGGTTTTATTTTTTAGTATTTGTTTTTAGAGATTTATAATTTACATTTGAAAAGTTTATGTATTTTTTTTTTTGGCAAATGGCACTTTTCCCATTAAAACTTACACGCTGAAAAAATAGGCGCTCTTGGCCCGGAATAGTAAACTCTTTTGAACGTTAATTTTTAGAGGCAAGAGAAATTATCTTTGTATAAGAAAATTTCTATTGTCACAAGAGAAATTAAGCTTTTTGTTTAAGAAATACGACTCTTGAAAACGACTTATCTTGTTTCAAAGGCCTTAGTATTTTCTTAGCGTAAGAAAATCAATATTGGTAAGTTATTGCTTAGAAAAGAGAATACGTTGAATTAGCAGACCGTATTTTTAATTTCTTTTATAATAAGATAAAAACCAAAATGTATTGCACACAGCATATTGTTGTTTAATTAAACCTTCGTCATGGTTAAATTAACAGTTTGTTGCCCTTCAGTCTGGACCTTTTTTTGGTTGTGTGATTGAATAAAACGGCCATATATGAAAGTTAAAATAATTGTCAATTATAAATAATAATCGAATGTGTCTAGAAAAATTGTACAATTACGGTTTTTTAGCCAATTTAAAGCGCGAATCTTTTGGAATAAAGGCGTATGTATTTCTCCCAATAGATTAGTTTTTTCAATATAGAATAGGTTTTATTACAATTCGATCAATTCATTCCATTTCTGTTTAAATCTGGACGTTTGACACTCAGGTGCTTTTTAACCTATTTCATAATTAATTGACGCAGTGTAGTACACAAGATTGGGTTCTCTGAAGATTAGTAATCTCGCGAGGGAAACATAATATCATTCAACGTTTTGGCAAAAAAATGTAATTTTACCTTATTCTCCTTTAAATGTTTTGAAATATTATGATGACAATTATGATAAAATAGTTTTCTCGTCGCTAGACACAAATCACTTTTTACTGTCTTAATTTAATTTAATTTTTCTAATTGGACCACTTCGGTAACCTAATCTACTACTTGCAAAAGGAATTATTATCAAAATTATTTAACCCAAGTAAAAGTTACGCGAACACACAAAAAAAATATGATATAAATCAAAAAATTGCTAACCTCCACCTTTTATTTAATAAAAATTAAAAAATGATTTCCACCTATATACATTATTATTGGTTTCTTAAGTCAGGGACACAAAGATCTTGAACTATGATTTGTTAGATCACAGAAAGCACTTTCGCCTTACTTAATGTTTGATAGAAAAAAGGAATTATAGGTATACCAACATAATAGGTAAGTAATAGTATGTAAAAGGTCATTATTACACAATTTCAATTAACGAAAGATCCATTTACGATAAAAAATAGCGTACTTAAAATCAGAAAATACGGTCCCGAAATGATTTTCATCTAAATTCTAAATGGGTTCTGCAAGTCAGGGTCATAAAAATTATAAACTAATTTGGCCGACTTCAATCATTTAAATTACTTTGCCCTTCATTACGGTTTTAGCTTTTTAAAACATAAATTAATGAAAAATGTAATTATAATCCACTTAAATGTTGTTGGAAATTATCTGAAAAAATTGCCTTCGAACTGCTTACGACGGTTTTAATATTTTATTTTTCAGGAGTAATTTCGTATTTACTTCTTAATGACACATGAAAAATTGGTTTTCGTGAGAGCGACAGCTTTCGTTTGATTTTCTCTTGTTTTTAATGTTCTTTTATGTGGTGTTTAAAAAAGTTAAAAGAGATAGCTAATTTCACAGTAGTAGAAGAAATAATAACCAAAAAAATAATGTTAAATATGAAAAAAAAACATCCACAAAATTACTAATAAAGCAGTAATTTTATTCTAAAAATTGTATTTTAAATACGATATGAATATCGTGTAATACCTACACGAAAACAATCATTGTTATAATTGTATGAACAGGTATTCATTTTAAATTGCCCTTCAGTATTATTAAAAACCTGGAACATATTAAATTATTATGAAAATATGATATGCATCTTGTCATAATAAATTTAACTTATACTACTCATAGAAACATGATATGCCCATATTAAATAGAAACTGATCACAATTGTTTGTGAAATAAAATTTAAAAAAACACGGATAAGGTAAAAAAAGCGTATTTACGATGTTTCCGTATTTATAGTTTTCATGATGTTTGGTCCATGGAAGCAAGCGGTCAGCCGACTCGCGTCCCCCCTCCGTGAATAGGATTTGTCACTGACGTTAGAAAGCGAGAGCAGTGGGTGACTGAGACGGATTATATTATTTAATCTTAGAAAAATTTAACTTTGAGTTTAAAAAAACAGATATTATTTTTGAAAAATTATTTTAATCAAAAATGACTAGAACTAATTACATAATATTGAAAAATCAATATTCTGTGTCTTATTTCTAAAAACTTTTACATACAGCATTTTTTTTCTTTCTCGGTTAATAAACCGGTAGAAAGAAATCTAAGTCATCTACATTTTGTCATACTTCCCTATAAACGAGCTGGAGACTTTCAAACGGGAACCTCAAAGATGAGTTTCTTTAAAGTCATAAAAGATGAAAACTTTAAATTTAGATGTTCTAGGAACGTTCATGGTAATTAATAAAATTTTATTTGCATGACAGTTAATTTTTAAACAGATTTATTATACTTTATTGCTGTGTTTCTCTAAAAAGACATACAAAACTCAATATTTAAAAAGCCTTAGTCCTCTTAGTACTTCTGAAGCGATGCTTAAAGTGTCGACATTTTTAACACACTAGCTCTATATACCAATAATGGCAAGTTTAAATTTTTAATGATTTACGAAAACTGAGAAAAACAATTTTCGTTCAGTCCAATTTGGTGGTATGCAGCTTGGTAATGGATATGGCCCTATTCTACTCCAATATAGTTAATCTTTAACTTTATATTAACCATACATTTTGTAACAACAAACCTTATAGACGTAAACAAATTATAAGTACATACAAAAATATTATTAAACCAGATTAGTTATATTAATTAAAATTTAATAGAAAAGTTTTCTTAACGGTTAAATCTGACCAATAAACAAAAAATGAACAATTTAAACGCTCATAATCAGAGAAAACGGTAAGTAACTTAACCTACTCTACTTAGAACAACTGTTTACATAACGTCGTTATACGTTTATTGGTAGTACCAGTAACCAGTATCAAGTGATTGAACATTATCCATATATATCCGCATTGGTTAGGATTTATTACTGGTATGTTAAGTTGCGTAAAGTTTTCAACAATTTTATCTACCAAATAGTTTTAAATAATTACTTTAAATGAATAGGTTTTTTTTGCCGGGTAGATTATGTTACATGTCTATTTCTATATTTATTTTCTATAGTTTTAACTTTGGGATATTTCATATTTTATTTAAAGGGATTGTCTTTTGAGAAAAACACTTTCAAGTGATAGAACAAAAAGTATGGAGTGTGTTTATAAGCACACCCAATGGGTCACCCATTTAAATATAAAAAGCCAATTCCATAACATCATGTATACAGCGTGTCCAAGCATTAAGCCTGGAAGAGGAAGAACGTTGCTATTTTTTCGTAATGGATTTATGAATAAGAGTTTCTCATAATTCGCGAAAATTCTTTGTAATATTCTGAATAAATTTACAGGAATCCTTTAAAATTTTAAAGTAGTTGAAAAACAAACATGTACCTACACAACTGAATAAGAAACCAAATTTGTCCTTCACCTTTTTTATTATATAAATAATCAGTTAACAATGACCCTTCTGGAAAGTAGATGTGATTTATTGAATGAAATTGGAAAAATAAAGAGTACAAAATATTATTCAATATTTTGATGACTTTGGTTAAAAAATTCGTAAAAGCTATGAAACAAAACTGGTTACTAATCAGTGATTAGTAACGTCAATTTTAAATTCTTTATACGGAAGAAAACAAAACCTTATTAATTGTAAACCAAAGCACATTTCAAATGAGCTTAAATTTTGTATACACTTACGATTTTGCTTGCTACTTTTTGACATAAAATATAGAGACTGAAGAACAATTTTGTTGATTTGATTAAATTTGATTGACAAATGTTGATATTGATCAATTTCTTTGTGTTTGTCTATCTGTCTGATGACATTTTCGTATGTGTAATAAGCATTAGTCCTGATCAAAACCGGGTATAGTTGGGATTTGCTATAATGGTGAGTCACAGAAAATAATTAAATTCCATTCGTTTCTGGTATGATTTCAGTATTATTGCTTATGTTAACCATATTGTACCTACTCATAACTTTCTGACAATCTCCAATAACTGTGGAGTCAAAATTTAAAAAGTTTTTTAAAATCCATTATTAAACATGGCCAGTATTCGAGTCAAGAGAACCCAATATTTTTGGTCCAATTTAATACATCATAGATGTCATTTCCCTTGGAGCGGATGGTAACCTTTGAGAAGAATCTAGAATTATTGATCGGCTGCTCTTAAAACTCTCTTAAGGACAAAATCCTATTTAGTTATTGCATTATCCAGTATATATTTAAGGAGATATACGGTGAATCACAAAGAATATACTTAGTAAGTATAGTATATTTGCTTATTTTACTTATAAAAGATTAACGTTTCCTTGCAAATAACCATTATTGACCTCTATAGAAATTAATAACCATTGAAAATACAAAAGAAGCTCCTAAAAAGAATCCATTCCCATTGCTATACGACTTCAATTTATATCGAATGTCAAAATTTATTGGCGAACATAAATTTTGCCTGCAACGCTAATATTTATTGTTTCTACTAGTTTATTTATCGACGCTATTCATGATTTATTTACATGAATTATATCTACATAATGTGCTATTGTAATTTATTGCAAATGTTTGGATTAAATAACATACCAGGTCTAAGTTTCGCGAACGGATAATAATAATAAAGTACCTAATTCAATTATTAAAAAAAAATAGTTTTCCAATACTTGAAACCCCTTTTTGCTGGACTAATTCCCGCCCTTACTCCAGATACCATTTAACCGCCCTACGACATTAGTAGGTCTGTAGGATTAAAACCCTAAGGGAGTAGAGAGTAGAGATGATATTAGGGACGGACAAAGCCCAAGTGAATCTAGGAATTTACACATACAATTTTATGAATATGCTCAGTGGCGTAACCAGACCTCTAGGGGCAGGAGGGGCGAAATCTTTTGAGGCGCTATGTTTTCAATTTTATTGTTATGTCTACATAATTTATGTTAGGGTAAGGTACAGCGGTGGCGCCAGAAGGGACCAGGGTGGGCACCGGCCCACCCTAGAAACATGAGTGCCCACCCTGGTGCCCCCCCAAAATTGATGGATTCGGTTTTGTAATGGAATTGTTGGGAAGAGGGACTTGGGTATAAAAGTTTGGATGAGTGGTTGTATCACTTAGGGCAAGGGGGAAGTTTTGTTTGTCGTTGTCGCTGCTTATGCCATTCTAGAGCATCGGAAAGCCGGCGACCTTTTTTTTTTTAGAAGTCACATTTGTACCCTCCCATCCCAAAAATCCTGGCGCCGCCACTGGTAAGGTAAAGTTATACTTGGCAATTTTTTTCTCTGATTTTTAAAACGGAATAGCTGCTAAACTACTGACGTGAGAAATGTGCAAAAAATCGATTTTCCAGATTGAGGCTTTAAGTGCAAACGATGATTCATCACGAACAAATACCGCATTTACACCACATCGTGCATACTGTACGTGCGTCTCGCGATGACAATGAAATTTCTTTTTTTATATACAAAATATTATGCAAACCTATTTTACGAGAATTACAGGGCGCGGCGTCAGTGGAGATTTTGAAAATAATATCGGGGCATCGTTTGTAATTTTAATGGAAAATAAGAAATTACCATTAATAGCCCTAATATTTTTATGTTCTGCATGACGGAAATTAAACCTATAAAATTGAAACTTTTTTTTGAAAAAAAAAGGTATCATCGGGCAAACTAGAAGTTCTTGTTAATTAGAGAAGACAGGAAACGATGCCGCGTTTCAAGTTGGTTTGGAAGGCTCTTAAGCCAAATATTTACACAAATGTTAAAAATACCCTTAATATAGGGCGAAACGTCAAATCTTGTTTTAATTTAATTCCACCTCACCTAAGAAAATAAATATAAAATGTAAATGTAGGTTGAATGGTGGTCGCCGAATAGAAGGGGCAAGGGGATCGCCCCTCCCCCCGTTGCCATTACCGTAGCGATGATTATAAATTGTTTCATTAAATTAAATGATTGCATTTCTGAACTGAAAATGAGCTTTGATTATTTTACTTTGTTTTTATAAATATACAGATGTTATCTTACGTCAAATTACTTGTTTTTTGAAATTTTCCGTTCTAAAACTTAAGCCAATTGGAAGCAAAAACTCCTTCCTATTATTAATCGAGTAACTGTAAACAAAACGGTGGGTTTAGCCCCCTGTTTGTTTTCAATGCATAATTTACTATTAACAATTCTAATGAGGTTACATGAATATAAAAATAACACATGGAAATTTTTTGACCTCAATTTTTATTGGTTGAAATTAAATGTTTAAGTAGTTGTTTGGTTCAGTAGTTATTAAAATAAATATTTAAATAGATAATGAGTGTACACGTGTAGAGTGTGACGTTGTTTAACTTACCGAAAAATTTGCTGGATTATTGAGAATTACATACCTGAAACAAAAAATAAATTAATAGGAGTAGGTACATAACAAAAGAGGAAACAAAACAAAAAAATTAATTGCTTTACTGAAGAACAACTTGCTATGAAGGGAAACTGTGAACAAATTTTTTTGTAATATTTTTAACAACCTATCGAATGCAGCGGCGGCGCCAGGGGAGGGGCAGGGTGGGCACCGGCCCATCCTAGAAACATGAGTGCCCACACAGCGGGGGAAAGGAGGACATGGCGTCACTTTGGACAAAAGGAAAGGGAAGTTTCGTTTGCCCCTGCTTAAGGAGGCGGCGACATTTTTTTTAGAAGTCACTTTTGATTAGGGTAGTGCCCACTCCAAAATCATTGTGCCCACCCATCCCAAAAATCCTGACGCCGCCACTGATCGAATGTGATCATTATATACTTGACTCTAATGAACGCTGTGCGTCAGGACGTCTCAATTTTTTTCACATATTTTATTAGACTTTCGCCCATTAACTCTAATTTAACCGACTCTGTAACTTGTACGGTTTCCAATATCTCAATATATATAAAAAAAGTATTACAAGAACTTGTGAAATAGGAATTTTTTTTCTATTTGACAAAAAAAATTGATGATGTTATATTGTGTACCTCCCTCACTGCATTGTACCATCTATTAACTCGTCTCGTCTGGGCTTTTAAAATGCCCTATTACTCTGGCCGACCAGTTTGTACCTTTTTTGGGCATATTTTACTGCTGCTCTCAGACCAAAACGGGTTTCGTTCGAAATGTTTTATTTTAAATTGAGATTTAAAGAGAGTTCCTAAACAGGAATTTTAAGGCTTTAGTCTCAAGCTCATTGGCGCACTAGACATTGTTTTAAGTAAAGCAGAATCATCTATGAAAACTATAAAAAAACACGATTAATAATGTGGAAATATTCTATATATTTCTTAATAAACAAAAATGTTTTTAATATATTCAGGTTTTTGGTGTAAAACCAATATATATTGCAATAATGTTTCGGACAATCTATCAAATACATTTGCTTTAAAATTGAACGGCAGTAGACTTTTGGACTTGCATTGTCTTTATTTGTTTTGAATCACTACGTTTCAACTGGTAAGCATCTCCAGTCGTCTTCAGGTGAATAGTATCACATCAGTATTCACCTGAAGACGACTGGAGATGCTTAGTTAAAGGAAACACCAAATTTCCATGTGCGAGTAAAAAAAATATATTAATTTCTTATGTCGCAGATAGGAAAAATCCTCTCTGATTTTTCTCGTATTTGTTTGTAAAAAAAAATCCAGATTTATCAGCACCCTACACACCGAAATAAAAATTTCTAGTACAATAATTTTTTCCCTACGTTACTGATACGAGCATATAGTGTTTATTTTTCATTACGACCGCCTTCCAATGTTTCAGAGAGATATTAAAAAATCAATACGTCAAATTTTTAGGGAGAGACGAGACGAAGAGGGAGGAAAAGCAAGCAGTCTGCGCCTCGAAACATAGACGTAGTAATTGGAAATATTATTATTGTCAAGGCAGTAGGTATCAAAGGTCAAGTAGGTCAAAGAGCCACAAAAGTTATTTTAATTTTAAGTTAGTCAACTTAGGAAAATATTCGAGTTAATACAGAATTAACTTTTTTTGTTTTAAAAATTCTATTAGACTTTAAACTGCTTCCTTCACACAATCAATGAGACACACTTTGATTTTATGAGTTCTGTTTCTGCACTTTTAATATGGAAGACAGAGCAATGCCTTATTTATCAGTCTAGGAAAATGAATAAAACTATAGAATTAAATAGAGGGGCTATGAAAGAGTAATTAGGATGTGTTAATCATAATGAATCATGTGTGTACAATAATTTATACTAATATATTCGAGAAACTGCTAAATTATTCTCGAATATACAAGAGCATGGCGTAGCTCAAATATCTTCCTTCCAGGCAGTGAGCGACAAATCCAGATTTTTTTTGATTAAGCCGACTAAATGAAAAATTAAAATTCATAAAATTCACATTCTCGAATGGTTTCAAGGGGAAGGATTTGGACAATAATATCTATTATCTCTTTTCACATATCCCAATTTTCATATTTTCTATCTATTATTTTAAAATGTATAACTGGTTCCCGATATCTATCACTTTTTGAAAATTTTGCTCGATAACTTTTTTATTAAATAAGCGAATTATATCTGTGGCTTGGTATAAGAAGTGCATATGTCACTATTTTGTGTTTTTGAGATAGATATGCCAAAGTACATACTAATAAAAATGTATATTTTATGAGGGCAAAATGTCGAAGCCCCTAGTATTAATCTAGACTCCTTTTTACAAAATACTAGAGGCTTCAACATTGTGCCCTCATAAAATTTACATCTTTATTAGTACTTTGGCATATCTATCTCAAAAACGCAAAATAGTGACATATGCACTTCTTGTACCAGCCACAGATATATTGTTGCCTTTTTAAGGTTAGCATTAATTTTAAACCCAAATTCTTAAAATTATTTATTTTTAAAACTCAGAATTGAATTTAATGTTCCATGGTAAAACCAAATATGTCGATTTTTAAACCATTTAATTAACAATTGTTTTAATTGTTGGTTTAAAACACTAAAAACCCATGAGGTCCAATAATATGCATGATTTTTAATAATGAAAGTCTTCGATGTCTATTGGCCAAAATAGAATTTAGAAATATTAAGATCAAACGAGTGACTTAAAATTATTTTTTTCTTTAAGAGTAAGATGTTTCAAATAGAAGTAGATCACACGTTTACCAGTATCTCCGCTAGGCAGAGCTAGTACCCGTAGATCGTCAGTATAAAGCTTTACAAGTGACCTTCTACTCTCTTCTATAAGTTGTTAGAGGTAAAGGTATGCTTTCGAAGTGTCTAACAATGACCGAAACGCAACATCCTACCGTTAAGTATCGCTGTTAACTGTTTAGGTTAGGTAAGAGTGGCAGACCTTTGGTTCCGACCAAACAGTCTCATGTAGTCCTATTAGGTCCGTTGTGATACCACACGTGTTCCGTAGAACCCACCTTCATCAGATCTCTGATGGTTAGTGCGGCGTACACAGCAGAAGGTTAACTGTTTAACATTGGACCGATTCCCTTTTCGTCGATTTCTAGCAATACTGATAAGCCATGATATGACGAAACGCATCTAGGGATGGATGAGACGAAGAAAGAGATTTTTTTTTTCACATTTCAAAAATATTTTTCTTCTCGAACCAATCAAATTAAATCTAATGACATAAGAATATTATTATTTTTCATAATGATGAACACTGAAATAATACTAAAGATACACCGCTATATAACTAAGCTGTATTAATATAAGGGTGTAAGAATTTCATCCCCTGCGTGCGCTCGTGTCTCCCCGACTGCGGGGGAGAAATGTTTTCAGCCTTGGCGATTCGGGTCGTTGACATTTCTCATTCCTGCCACCACCGCCGAATAACGTCAGGGAAATGCAATTTATCGACGTATATAATGTGATTTGAAATGAGAAAAATGGAGGGAATTTTGATTTGTAAAGGGTAGTGTCGCTGACGGACATCGGAATTTTGGTAATAACGGTTGATAAAAAATTTCTTTAGATTTACGACGGCGGCGGCGACGCTATTATTTTTACTATTTTCGCCAAAAGTTTTGGCAGACCTTGATATTTTAGGTTCACTGTGACCGCGCTAAAATTTGCCGCGTTAAATTGTAGTTCTTCTTGGTCCGAATTACAAAAAAAAGTAAGTTAATTTCATGTAGAAAAAAAAATTCGAAGGAAAGGTATAAATTAATGAAAACCCTAAAAACTATTACTTAAGTTTATTGAATAATATAGAAAATTATTTTTCCAGCTAGAAGAGCATAATTATTTCTAAAGAACTTATTGTTTATCTATAATAAAGTCCATATAATATGAAATGTATATTTTGACTCAAAGAATTGGCTTTAAAATATTTCTTTGGGAAAAACATGACTTTGTATACTTTAAGTTTAAAATTACTGTAAATGATTCATCGCTTTCATATAGAGAGCAGCGGGTTGTACGAAGTTAGAGGAAACAATTCCAGTGTATTTTTAAAAATTCTAATAGAGCAGAATATAAATATTTTTATGGAATTTTTTTCCTCTGACTTCGTATAACCCGCCGCTCCTGATAAGAAAGCGATGAGCCACTTTTAGTAATTTTGTACCTGGAGTATAGTAGATTAGATAACCTTCACAATTTTTATAAATATTACAATAGTTTTAGTTTAAAAAAATAGTTACATGATAAAATTAATGGTTTCTATCAATCAGTTTATTGCTTAACTCCGAGGATTTATGACATACAATATTTGTAATTATTAAGGTAGTTGAGAATGCAGGGTCTATTAAGGTTTATCACGAAGAGAAGTGTTATTTTTTATTTTAGATGTAAATTTTTTCTATTATTTTTTGTTTGAATTTAAATTTTGAATATTGTATAAGTAAATAGATAATTGACTGTTTTTAGTCGACTTTTGATAGAGCAAACCGAAAAAAAACAATGTTTGCAAAAACAATAATTGTGCTTTAAAATAAATAGGTAAAAATATCATAAGGTTTTATTTTGAGTGGTAGTATTGAAACCTTTATTGAAATACTTTTCTCCAAAAAAATTATTTTAAAGTCTGAAAATAATTTACTTATAATACACTTATTTAAATATCCCAATGCCAGTTATTGGATGCTTTTGGCTTTTAATATAATATTATGTAAAACTTTGGCAATAAGTTACTTCTACCTAATGGGAAAGTGGCTGTTTCAGATGCATAAGCCACTTTCTTGAAACCAAATACAATGCAAATAGGCGAAAGGTCGAGGCGACTTAAAGATTAATAGTATAAAAATGCTATTTGTCGGATTGCAACGTGCAATTTATCATGATTTATTTCCAGCTGTTCAACACAGTTTATCATGCTTGTCAGCCATTTTACATTTTTAATTGCCTATTAAAAAATTATCGTTTTATAAAAAAGGCAGTATCTACTAAAGTAACCGCCACAAATGTATAATTATTGTTTAAATTTCCATCGTCTGTAAAAATGGCAAGCAAGAAATAAGTATAACAAAGCAAACCGATGTTCTAGTGAGAAGAACTAGTAAGAGTCAACGCGGACTATAAGAAAGCTCTATCTACATCATTTACTTTAATGAATATTCTATTGGTCTTCAAAGCCCATTTTCTGCTCCGCATTAGCTTAATTAGTTAGAAATCAATATCACCATGCAAAACTCGATCAATTAATAGTACTTATTTCTGATCGCTAGTAGCCGAAGCGCCGATACGGCTTCGCTCAGTTCTTATCAATATATCACGTCAAAAAGGAATAGGACAAAATCGTGCTCAGTATCTGAGAACCAGCCACCCACTTTTTACTACCGCAAATTAAATTGTAATGAAAAGTGAAAAATTATGTTTTACTTATTAAGTAAGATAAGATAAGATAAGAAGCATTTATTTCAAAACAGGTTTGTACAATCACAAAGTTTGAAATACGTCAAATAACAAAGAAATAAAATAACACTAGGTATAAAAGACACATACTATTTAGTTAAAAATTCAGTTATGTTATAGGGCTCTATGTTGCACAAATAACTGTGCAAAGTTCGTTTAAATATATCCAATCTTTCGAGACTCTTTATGTTGTTAGGTAATGCATTATAGAACGTAATGGCAGAATATGTACAATTTTTCTCACTTAAGGGTTAGTTTATGTTCAGGAAAATTATAATCTATATTTTTACGTTTAGTGCTGTATGCATGGTTAATTTTGAAGTGAGAAAACTTTTGAGGATGTTTCTTAATAAACATTATGCTGTCAAATATAAATATTGCCGGAACGGTCAAGAAATTGTGCTTTTTAAACATTCCGCGACACGATTGCTTATAGTCCAAATTTAAAATCAATCGGAAAGCCCGTTTTTGAATCACAAAGATATTTTCTAGATTAGATACCTGGTGGCCCCAAAATATTAAACCATACCTCAAAACCGACAAAAAGTTACTAAAATAAACCACTTTAGAGGAATTGAAATCCAAGTACTTTGTTGTCACTCTAAGTAAATAGCAAGTTTTAGACAGTCTTCTACATAGATCTTAAACATGATAACGCCACTTTAAAAATGAGTCAATATACACGCCTAAAAATTTACTCACGCTCGCAACACTTATATCACTCTCACCGAGAGCAACAGTTTCAGGAAAATTTGATTTGTTCTGTTGTGTTCGAAATATAACGCACTGAGACTTATCGGCATTCAGGATCAAACCAATATTATAACGTAAATCATGACTTTATTTGTTCGTTGTACAAAATATAAAAAATATCCAACAATCTCTCGCTTTTTGTTTACAAGGAGGCGGCAATTTTTGCTGGAGTTTTTATACAAAAGACAGAAATCTAAACAATAATGTTATATTTGTGGCGCTTACCTTCCCAATAAGACAACATTGTAGTTAATGAAGAACAATACTTGACCAGATAGATTTAAAGAAAGCGTTTTGTCTTCTTATAACTTTATTTTAATGTGTGTAATTAGGTTTTATGACTCTGGTTGAAACCAAATGGCCCGTTCAGTTTATTCTAATTCATATTAATTTATTATTGTCTGTTTAAAGGTTGGAGACAATGACGTTTCTTGAACGGCAGTAGAGTTTTGGACTTGCATTGTCTTTATTTGTTTAGAATCACTACGTTTCAACTGGTAAGCATCTCCAGTCGTCTTCAGGTGAATACTGATGTGATACTATTCACCTGAAGATGACTGGAGATGCTTACCAGTTGAAACGTAGTGATTCTAAACAAATGAAGACAATGCAAGTCCAAAACTCCACTGCCGTTAATTTATTATTATTAATTACTTATAGTAAGTTCTTGGCCCTCCGTATTCGATACACCAAATTTAATTTTGAAATGATGAAAACTCTTTCGACGGTATGTTGAAATTTTTTTTACAGCTGCCTTCTTTACCCTACAAAACAAAAATGTATAGTCCGATGAATTGCGACCTCTTTTTTTTCAAATCAGTTATAGTTGTTAAAGAACGATGTTTATAGAACTTTTAAAGATGTGTATCGTACAATGTTTTATTTCATACCTACTGTCCAGAAGAATTATTTTTAATTTTTACTTTTTTAAAAACATGTCAATATTGATACTTAAAATTATTGCGTCAAGGTAAATTATTTTAAAACAAACAATATGGCAATTATTTCATGTAGACCTTGTAAGTAAGAAATGAAAATATATTAAAAGCCAGCATCTCTAACCAACAATTTCGAGAATATAATTTTTTTTAAGGGTCTATCATCGCTTTTGCGTGTGTATCACACTGATTGCTGATTAGGTTTAATCAAAAACGATTAAGACCCTCGAATTGTTTGTTTATTTAAAGATGTGTAATGTAATGTGTAAATTTGCTAAAGGTTCAAATGTTGTTTGTCCTGTAAAAGATTTTAAATTCACCACTTTCTTTGCGACAAAATAATTTTTAAAGTTGGCCTAATTGGAAATGGAAGATGCTGGCCCACCCGGCATCGCCCGGTGAGATACCATTGCATCAGTTTACGCGGCGTGAAGTTGCTCTTTGAGTTAACGTTTCGTCGCTGTGCTGATGTTTCCGGTTTCCAGGGTGGGGCCGTATGAAAAAAGCATGATGGAAGCTCCAAGATCAAAATATTCCGGAGGTAAACTCGCCCCCCGATCGGATCTCCGGGTGGGGGCTGGTCCTGTGGCTTCATCAAGCGAAATTAATAAATTATCCACCATTTCCGACAATTTACTGGGTTCCTCCAACAACACTCAACGAGGAAATGGTGTGGCGCCTGCAGTTGCTAACAGACCCAAAAGTAACAACTTCAAAATTGATTTCTGCAATATTAGAGGGCTTAACACTAACATCAATTCAGTCCACCAGCACTTACAATCTTCCAAGCCTCATGTGCTTGCACTGACCGAGACAAAAGTCAGAGCGTCAACGAACACCGTCAGCTATTTATATCCTGGATATGATTTTCACTTCCGTTTTAGACGCAACTTTGGGGTCTGTCTGTTCATTCGAGATGATCTTTGCTGCCAACGGGAGGACATACTGGAACCAAAAGACTTTGATGTAATATGGTTTAAAATATCTTCACAAAAACTCACTAAGTTTATATGCTGCCTTTACCGTCCTCCAAGCGACATGCATTACAGGGCCCTCTTCTCATAACTAGCCAACACAATCGACTTCTTGCAAACCAATCATCCAAATGCCGAAGTGGCTATCTTTGGCGACTTTAACGTCCACAATGTCAACTGGCTTAAATACTCAAACACCAACGATAAGCAAGGCCGTGAGGCCGAATCTTTTGCGATCAGTTCTGGTCTAACTCAACTCGTAGAAGAACCAACGCGGGTTCCAGACCGAGCTGGGGATTTTGCTAGTCTTTTAGATCTCTTTTTAACTTCAAATCCAGACCTATATACGGTCACCGTACAACCACCATTGGGCTCTTCCGATCACAAACTTATTTCAACCTTAAGCGAGCTGCCAATTAGTTCTGAACAACCTCCTAAACCCCGTAAGATTTGGCACTATACATCAGCTAAGTGGGAAGACCTAAAGGACCATTTTCGCAACTTTCCCTGGCGAAGCGTATGCTTTTCTTCGGATGATCCATCTGTCTGTGCAAAGGAGGTCTCCGACGTCATTCTAACTAGCATGGAGGCCTTTATTCCTTTCTCCAAAAAGCGCCCTTCCAACGGCAAGCCCTGGTTTAGCAAGAATTGCGAGCGTGCTGTCAGATCTAAAAACCTGGCTTACCGACAGTGGCGTAAAAACCCTACTCCTGAAAATCGCGCCATCTTTGTTACCACCCGAAACCAATGTAAGCAAATGATAGACCAAAGCAAAGAAGCTCATAACGAGAGAATCAAAAACAAACTTCTTGCCAGTCCTAACGGATCAAGGTCCTTTTGGTCAGTCGCTAAGGCCGTCAGCCAAAACTTTACAAAGTCAACTATTCCACCTCTAACACGTTCTGACGGCACAATAGCAACCACAGCCGGGGATAAAGCAAACCTACTTGCTGAACTGTTTTCCTCGCATTCCACTGTAGACTTTCAGGGAAAATCACCACCCAACATTCCCCCAGTTCAATCGCAAATGTCTGAAATCGTGTTCCGTCAGCGTCTTGTTAAACGGATTCTTAAAGGACTCGACGCCAATAAAGCTTCTGGTCCAGACGAAATTCCTATCATTGTTCTCAAGACATGCGCCGATGAACTTACACCAGTATTTTGTAGACTTTTCAACTTATCCTACAAAAAAGGAATGTTTCCATCCTGCTGGAAGTCGGCGCGTATCCAGCCCATTCCAAAGAAAGGTAAAAAGACCCTGCCAAGCAACTACCGACCCGTCGCATTGGTTTCAGTAATTTCAAAAGTAATGGAGAAAGCTATTAACCAACAACTCCTGAAGTATCTGGAAGGGCTTAACATTATCAGCGACCATCAATACGGTTTTCGTAAGTCCAGATCAACAGGTGACCTTCTGGCATATGTCACCCATCTTTGGAGCAACACCATCGAACGTCATGGAGAATCCCGGGCTGTTGCACTGGACATCTCTAGGGCTTTTGATCGTGTTTAGCACGATGGGCTTCTAAGTAAATTGCGATCCTACGGTATGCCTAATGGATTTTGTTTATGGTTAACCAGCTTCCTTAAGAACCGTTCTCTGCAAGTGGCGATTGACGGGTTTCTCTCAGACACCTTCACCATCAATGCCGGTGTTCCTCAAGGGTCCATATTGTCGCCTACCCTCTTTTTACTGTATATTAACGACCTTCTAGTGAAAACCCAAAATCCAATTTATAGCTTTGCTGATGACAGCACACTTGTCTCATCTTTTACCTTGACTCCCCAAACATCCGCTGCCGACGCACATCTTCGCAGGCAGCATGAAGTATTGCGCCTCAACAATGACCTGGAAGAAATTTTGGCTTGGGGTGACAGTAACCAAGTCGAATTTAATGCTAAGAAGACCCAGGCAGCAGTCTTCTCCAAAAAGGTTAACATTGCAGAACCGGATATAGTCATGGCAGGACACGCAATTCCCCTGGCACCGTCTATTAATTTGCTGGGGGTCAATCTAGGAGGTAATATGTCTTGGCATGATCACGTTGCCGCAATTGCCAAGGCAGCTGCACAGAAACTTGGTGTACTTTTCCGCACCAAAAGGTTGTACACACCTCATCAACTTTTGACACTCTACAAAGCCCAGATTCGACCATCATTAGAATATTGCTCTCATGTCTGGAGCTCTGCACCCAAGCACACCCTTCGGCTACTGGATTCCATTCAAAGGAGAGCCGTTCGTCTGATCGGCGACCCCGAGCTGACCAAGACCCTCGATAGCCTGGAGCATCGAAGACAGGTTGGTGATTTGGCTCTCTTTTACAGATATTTCCATGGCAGGTGTTCGACTGACATTGCCCACTTGATTCCACCTAGAGCAATGCAAAACAGAAATACACGGCGAACCGCTACCGCTCATCCATATGTTGTTCAGCTTAGTACTCCTCGAACTTCATTGTTCAAGAATTCTTTCATCTGGAGAACGTCATCTTTGTGGAATGATCTTCCTGAGGTCGTGTTTCCCAATGAATACAATCTTCAACGTTTCAAGACCAACGTTAATCGCTTTTTTCGCACTCGCACCGCTCCCAGAGCGCCTTAAAGGATTTTTCCTACAGTGCAGGTGTTTTATCATAAAAAAAAAATAAAAAATTACACTCACTAACACAGTGTATAATATTGCTTATTTTGGAAATAAAAGGTTTATCTAAAAATTTGCTACATGAGAAACAGAGTCAAAGCATAAATGTTTCGATATATTTAAATTGAAGCAAATAGGGCTTGCATGAAAATTAAATTTGAAAAATAGAACTTTTAGGCATAAGCTAATATTATCAAAAAAAAACACAGTTCACAAAGAAATGTTTTCCTCTAAACTAAATAGAAGCGATTAAATTTTGTGGTTGTGACGTCAAAGAGTACTTACTTTAGCGCGTAAGAGGGCTATTTATACCACCTGACGTCACACGTCATACTTTAATTATTTATAAACAGGTAAGTAGTGATATTTTGAATATCTTTTTTTTCTTGTGATGTGATGACTATTTTAAAATAATAAAATAAATAATAATAAAATATATGTCTAGTTTCGGAGAAATTCAGTGACAGCAGACCGCAAAAAGTGGCTTATTATACATGCGGTGGTGAACTCTTAATCTTCTTTACGAAATAAGCACATAATCTAATATATAAATTACTAATAAGCCACAATATATATATGTTTTTACTTTTCATCAAGACAAGAATAAAATGATCATGTTTGTGTTGCGTTCAAGCAAATTATGTACTTATTATATAATCGTTTTTCAAAATCATAATTGCCATTAAAAGTTAACAAGATTTGTAAAGCGCATTGCAGTAAGAAATAAACTTTAAGTTAAAATAACTTGTATTTATTGAAATCGTTTCATTGTATTATAAAACTAACACTACAACATTATTTATTGCATTTGTGTGAACAGGAAAGTTGTTTTATAACTAGATGTTATCTATTTGCGTTTATATTTACCATAAATATTTTTTTAAATTATTTTTTCCTTATATTTTACTATAATTATTTTAAAGTTAGGTCTCTTTACTGGTGTTGTGGAATGAATCATAAAATATATTTCCAAGCTCATGTTTTAGAGAATTAAAGAAATATTATTACCTTATCTTTGCACGCTACTTTGCATTATTTAAAATATTATTTAAAAAAAATATTTGGGTATTTTTAACCAGTACACTATAAATATTCTGAAATAAGATTTTCATTTGATGAAAAATTGGCAAAGAAATGCATCGAGCAGCAATAAAATGAGAAAATTAATTCATAACATTTTTATCCCATAATTCATGAATATTAATTTTATTTATAAATATAGAAAACAACTTTCAACTTGATTATATAAATTATAAATCATCGATAAAAAACATGTAAATCGGACGATAAATTTATTATCGTCTCCTCCCATTTGAATCAAAGCAAATCTTGCAAAACATTTAGTTGAAATTATATGTACATAATTTTTTTAATATAGTAATGAATTACTTCTTTGTTTATATTTGTACGTGTACAGTGTTAACCAGTAGAAATGATATGTATCCATGGGGAAAAATAATTTTATTTATGTCACAATAACACTACAAACAATGCTAACTGGTAAATACTAAATATAAAAAAATGTTAAAATATTATAAGAATGTAAAAACAAAAGAATTAAAATGAAGTTATGAAGATCAGATTGGATGTTGACTAAAAAAAATGGCAGTAAACATGCCGTTGAAATTTCTGAAATATTTTATGACAGACGTTGCGTGAGAATGTTCTTGCACTACATGAAAAAAGAAAGTGAGTTCAGCATGTGTGTGTGTGTGACATACTCTTTATAGGGATAATAATATTTCAGGGATACTATGTTCCTTCATTAAGCCATATTCGGGTAAAAAGAAATGATGATAGAAACCGAAACGTCCAAAAAATTGAATCTAAAATGTCTATATTTCATCCAGTCCGTTATATAAAAAATCATTAATAAAATAAAAGACCGATGAACAACACTGTCCGTTAGCAGCTAATTTTAAATAAATAAAAGAAAGAAACCATAACACAAACGTCATTCATCATCTTTCCATCTGTCTATTATATGCATTTTTTGCCATTTTATTCATAAAATATCAACTGAAACTCATACACCTCAGTAATTATGTACCTTTATCCTCCTGCAATTACCATAAATTTCGTTCGCCGTTGGGGATTATCCCCATAGGGAGAATTTCCTCTGTTGCAAAGAGATGAGGTAATTCGCTTTGTACAAGACGTGCATGGCTGTCACATAAACACTTCGAGCAACATTTTCATATTGGATTAATTCCGTTGCTTATGAAATGTGTTCGACTTTAATTAGGTATTTTTGTATAATTGTATTTTTTAAAGACGTTTAGGTCAAAATTATTTCCCCTTTTTGATTTAGATAAATCTGTGTCTGTCAGCGTGACGAATTAAATTCTTGAATGATAGAAGAGTTTTGAACTTACATTAGCTTTATTTGTTTTTAAATCACAACGTTTCAACTGGTATCTCCAATCGTCTTCAGATAATTTCTTAAATAGGTATTATCCTTTTTTTCTCTGGAATTTTACGGCTGCACTCGTTCTAAACACTTTTGCACGTATCTATATAATGGGAGTTGATATAGATATTCCATAAATTAAAACTAAACATTATAAAAGTCACTATTATTCAAACAAACTACAAGTGGCTTTATACTTATAGCCCAAATTCACCAGTGAATTTTGTACGCAATAATGAAATTTTAGGTGACCTAAACTAACATTTTTGATCAATGAAATTGATTCTTCTTCCTTAACATTTGGGATTTACGGTGCTACCAACAGTACCAATTGCTTCGGCGGAAAATCACTAAACCGTATTCGCCCATTTCCAATGTACAGGGCTTATGGGATGTCAGCACTCTCAGAGGCGGATTATAGTACAAGCCGAACAAGCCTAGGTTTGTAGCGCCAAATCTGAAAAGGGCGCCACATTTTCCAGCGCCAAGACTCCAAGAGAGTTTAAGATAACCAAACAAAATATGAAACTAAGCGAATTCAACCGCGGTTAGAAAAAAACGGCGTTTGATTAACCCGTTAATTTTAGCTAACACCACACGCCATGCATATTATTCTGTAATAATTATTTTAGCTTATTTTCCCAGACTAATACGCTTCGCATCGCGACATAGGCATCTCTTTGACAGCGGGCGGCGCAGTGGCTACGCTAGGGGGGCCAGAGGTGGTCGGAGCCACCCCAAAAGTTTTTTCGGACCCCCTAAAATAAATTTAATCTTAAGAAGCTCTTGAAAAAGTTATTCAGATTAGATTAAGCTTTACGGTTATTTAAACCAAAAAAAGGGTGTGGCACCCAAGAAAATTTCGCCTGCGGCACAATCCCCCCTAAAACAAATCCTAAATCCGCCACTGTAGAAAGGGGGCGCAAAAATATCCCAGAGCTTTGGGCGCTTCCAAGTGTTAATACGCCTCTGAGCACTCTACCCTTTGTTAATTACACTGGTTAACAAGATTTTTGTCCCAAGCGCAAAAATGTCTGATTTCAATATAATTTTGCATGCTGAAATCAATCATGTTTTCAGAATTTCTCCATCACCCTTAGTTTTTATGTTCCAGTATATGTGATTATTTACCTATAAAATGCACGCATAGGTCTGTACTATAAGAGTCATCTAACAAAAAACTTGTGTCAGGCATTGCTATTTTATTATTTGTGTATTGTAACAATAACTTGTTGTGACTAGAAATAACAAAGTGTGCTCTGTGTGTCACGCGGAACATGTCTTGGCTTGTTGAGACCTGCAAGCAGTTCCGAGTCCTACATAACATTTATTGTTGTTTTAGTTATCGGCTAGAGCTCGGTGAATGAACATATACGCAGACTTTTTTAACGTTTTGAAGAATGTGCTGTGGTGCATTTTAAGCTATTGTAGTGTAACTCACCTGTAAAAATGCCAAGAAATTGTGTAAACCACCCGAACTCTTTTTGCTACATCTGCGGTGAATTGACATTTAAATCTCAAAAACGGTCTTTCACGCCTCTCGTTAATAAATGCTATGAACAGTATTTCAAGTGTAAAGTCGGCGATCAAGACAAAAGCTGGGCTCCCCAATTCCCCATATTTGCTGTGTTACGTGTGTCAGACTTCTTGCTCTTGCCTTTTGCTATTCCCATGATTTGGAGGGAACCATCAGACCATATTACCGATTGCTATTTTTGTCTTACAAATATCAGTGGTATAACTTCTAAATCCAAGCATACTGTTAAATATCTCATATTCCATCTGCACTGAGACCAGTGCCGCACAGTCCGGAATTACCTGTGCCTGACCCCCACAAAATATGACACCGAGCGACGATGAAACTGCCGATGACGAAGTAAACAACGAAAGTTTTTCAGCCGAAAATATTGATCTGGATCCAACATTTACACCAGATTCGTCTTCTTGTGCACCGCATCTTCTAAGTCAAGAAGAACTTAACGACCTTGTCCGCGATTTAAACTTGTCTAAGAAGCAAGCCGAACTTCTAGGTTCTAGATTAAAAGACTGGAATCTTCTACAGAGTGGCACAAAAGTTGCTTTTTATCGTAAGCGCCATGCAGAGTTTGAAGAATTCTTCTCTATGGAAGACGGGCTTGTATTTTGTAATGATGTATGCTCTGTTATGAAGGCACTTGGGCATGACTATGATACAAATGAGTGGCGTTTGTTCATTGACTCTTCCAAATCAAGCTTGAAAGCGGTACTACTCCACAATGGAAATAAGTTCCCCTCTGTTCCTTTGGCTCATGCAGGCAACATGAAAGAATCATATGACAACATGAAGCTTCTTTTGGAAAAAATTAAATATATGGACTTTAAGTGGAATATTTGTGGCGATTTGAAAGTTGTTTCACTTTTGCTCGGCATGCAACTCGGTTACACAAAGTATTGTTGTTTCCTATGCGAATGGGACAGTCGAGATAGGAAAAATCACTAGGAAAAGAAAGAGTGGCCTAAACGAACTTCCCTGACACCAGGAAATAAGAATGTCAGTGATATCCCACTTGTTGATCCCCAAAAAATTTATTTACCACCTTTGCACATTAAGCTTGGGTTAATGAAGAATTTTGTTAAAGGTATGGATAAAACTAACAGTGCGTTTGCATATGTGAGAAGTAAGTTCCCTAAAATCAGTGATGCCAAGATAAAGGAAGGTATTTTTGTGGGACTTCAGATCAGAGAGCTACTTCGAGATGAAAACTTTAGTGAGGCTCTAAATGGAGTTGAAAAAGCAGCATGGTTTTCTTTCAAGGACATTTGCAACGGCTTCTTGGGAAATCGTAAATCCGAAAATTACGTAGAGAATGTTAACAATTTATTGGTCTCATATAAAGCCATGGGTTGCAACATGAGTCTAAAAATACACTTTCTTCATTCACACTTGGACATTTTTCCGAAAAACCTTGGAGCAGTAAGTGACGAACAAGGCGAGGGATTTCACCAGGACATTCTGGACATGGAGAAGAGATACCAAGGCAAATGGAGCCCCGCTATGTTGGCAGACTATTGCTGGACGCTGAAGAGAGATGTTTCTGATGCAAAGTACAGTCGAAAGTCATATATGACCACATTTTCTAAGTAAATATATAACTTTGTACTTTATTTTTTCATAACTTATACCCATATTATAATATATACGTTCACAAAAATTCATTGCTTTGTCACTTTAAAACCCTGCGTGATGGAAAAATTCTGAAAAAATATATGAAATATGTTTAAGAAGTACTACCAAGTACACCCACTTCAGCTCGTGGGACAAAAAAAATCTTAAATTTTGTTGACCAGTGTTATCTATGGGGAATATCTCCTAAACTCTAATCGTTAAGAAGATAAAATATACGAATGTGAAGTAAAGGGATAAAATTTAAACAAAATTTTAAAAAAATATAAATGGGTGTATTCGCGGATTTATTGAAAAGTTTTAAAAAAAGATTGATCTAACATGACAAGGATCTTGGTTAAATAAAAGAGCCCTTCAAATAGGTTTCGAAAACTAGATAATTAGTAGGTTCATATCATACTACAGGTAACCGAAAATTTTACTGAAAAAGCCGGAAAATTACGGTAAAGTTACAAAATTCTTCCAATTTTCATATAAAAACTTTGCAATTTAGAAAAATATCTTTTACGATTTTTAAAATACACTTTTACATTTAATAAATACTTATTATTAAAGAAGATAAAGCTTTTGGTTTTAGGTTTCAAAATATATTTTCCATTAACTCTCCAGTCCATTTGATATTATCATTTTAAAACAACAATAATGTGTTCCACTAATGTAGTCTAATTTAGGCCCATAGAAATTATTATATTTAGTAATACGTTGGTGCGATGAATTACCGGAAGAGCTTAATAAAGTAACTGTACAACAAAAACATTTTAAAAATAGATGGTATCGTAATTACAAATTAAAATAACTTTTCAACAGACTAAATAAAGTTTCGTTTATTCTTTCCTTAACAAAACAACATTTTAGTAAGTATTTAGATTTTGTTGTTTCAAAATCCTTACACGAAGGAATTTACATAAATCAATTTTAGATACTAATCACTTTTACATAAATATTTATAAGCTGAAAATTAATGATATTTCTTTCTTGATATAATTGCTTTCTAATGAATTTATTTTAATTTTTTTTATGGGTATAAATGGTGTCAGAACTTAATTAGTGGATCAGTGCTAAACCGGCGAGAGAACATGAATATACATGTAGATGCTTAATAGCAAAAATAGGGACACAACAAATAATACAAAATAAATGTATATTTTAACTCCTGACAGCCTGCCCAGATTTGGTTGAAAACTTTTTTATTTTAGATTTTATGAGAAAAAGTTATTATTGATAAAAAGTTGTGCTGATTTTAAAAGTAACACGGACATAAAAAATATGATATGTTATACAGGGCGTAACAGAAATAAAGAATATCAAGTGGATAAAAATAGCATTGAATTCTAGTTAGATAGATAGATAGATAAATTTTAGGTTTATAATACATAGTATTTCTTATACGCCAGTAATATCGTTAGAATACATATGCAACTGTCTTGACCAAAATAATTAACTTTTTCATAAGATAGAGTAATAGTAAATTCTATAACGAGTTTGGAATGAAAATTTGATCCGAGTGGAAGATTCCGAACGCGAGCGAGTATCGAATTTTTATTCTAACCGAGTAGCACTAAAATTTGTCTGCTGACATGACAGTTTCGAAATTCATGGCAACCTATGTCGTTTAGATCAATTACAGAATATTCATTCCGTATTTTGTTATGGAATGAAAATACACGCAAAACGCATAAGAAGCAAGTGTTTCAGAATAAATATTCCAACTCAAGAGCGAGAATTTTCACATTCTATTATCAGAAATGATTTTGGAATTATTGCATTCAGTAATGGTCGTGGAGAAACTCTTTTCCTCCACGACCATTGCGTGTATTTTCATTCCAATACAAGATACGGAATGAATATTCTGTAATTGATCTAAATGACATAGGTTGCCATGAATTTCGAAACTGTCAATGTCAGCAGACAAATTTTAGTGCAAGTCAAAATATGAGTGAAAAATCGGATGAATTGAACTGAATAATACTCCACCTGAAATTACAAATATTGCGAATAGTATTTTTGGTCGTGCAGAAAATATAGTCTGCTACTCGGTTAGAATGAAAATTCGATACTCGTGGTTCCTCACGCTCATAACGCTCGCGTTCGAAATCTTCCCCTCTTTTCATTCCAACCTCGTTACAGAATCTACTATTAGACCACTGTCATACCTAAAAAAGCCGTGTTTTTTTTCCTAATGGACCTTTACCCTGAAACATGTTCCTACAACATATTTTTATTACCTTTAAAAGTTCTTTTTAAAATCATAAAATATAAAAGTTATTTATGTTTCCCCTTACAAAACAATAAAATCCTTCCCTATAAAATTTACATTCAACACGGAATCATTTTCAAGTATCATCTGTTTTTTCTATAATATTTATCATCGTGGATAAAAAGTGACTTTTGAGACCAGGTAGAAATTTAAACAACAGCTGTTCTATCAATTTTAAATATTTCTTTTTAGAATTTACTAACAACGCCGACAGAAGGCCATTTACATAAAAATGTGGACATGCATAAAATATTCTGTTTAAACAAATATCATAAATTTTTGATTTGTTTGTTCTAGACTTGACGAAATTATTGATGTCATAGTGTCGATTGTTTTTTTTATTTGAGTTGGTGTAAAAAAATTGGTGTGTAAGAAAATATACTATCAAATAATTTTTACAAAAAACCTCTAAACTAATGCCTGATTTTTTTAGTTGGTCATTTTTTTTTGACAAAACTATATGTTTAAATTGATTTAAATGGGTCCAACCGCGCTAAAATTTGCCTTGTTAAATTACGGTTCTTCTTGGCTCGAATTACAAAAAAAAACTTAGTAAATCATTAAAAAAATTAAAATTTTACAAATAATTACTAAAATTAATTGCATTGTCAAAAATATTGATAATTATTTTTTTTCGATAAAGATTACTCTTCAACAGAGTCTAAATTTAAAAAGTTTAAAAAAAAATACATTAATAAATACAGGTCAGGATTCGGGCCAAAAGTTTTTAGTCTATTTTAAAAATTAAAATAATTGAATATTAAATTAATACCAGAGAAATGCAACATTTTAATCAACCGACATTTTTTTAACAAAATAATTAAATTAAATAACATTTTGATAAAAAGATCAAAACGCAATGGCTTACTCGTCACCGACACCGATGACAGTATAAATATTATGTCTTATACCATTTTTTTCCTTTGACCAACAAAGACTCGGTTAAAGAGCAAAAAATTATTTTAAAAAGTCCTTGATTTTAATTAATTTAAAGAATTTGATAAACAAAATACTTAATTGAAAATAATAAACGTCAAAAACATGTGTCCATTAAAAATTTTAAACATTTATTATGCCTTTAATTAAAAAGCCGTTAGTGTAAAAAATTGAACTAAATTTATTATTTCTTAAATATAAATTTTTAATTAAATCTTAAAATTAATTTAGGTTGGTTAAAAAATAAAAATAATGAAATGAATTGGTCAAGTCGGTTTCATCTCTTATTAATGGTTGTTTACCACAAATAGAGTTCAAAAAAGTTCGTTGTCCTGACGTTTCAGGTCACATTGTTTTATGAAAGGTTTAAAAGATGTTCTTGTGTAACAATTATTTAGATTTTAAGTTGATGTGCTATATAATTGGTATAAAATACGTATGAAATATATAAGAAGTTATTATGTTAAGAAATAAGGTTTACACAATCAGATGGAATTCTTTTTTATCAATTTCCGAATTTCCAACTACCTAGAGACTTATTTGCAACAATTTAAAATTACGACACACAAGATGTCGCTCCGGGCAACTTCTTGCTGGTGTGCCCCACCAAATACTGTATAAGCAGTTTTGAATTACTCCTTTCTTTCGTCGGATCCTAGATCTACTGATGAGCCATGATATGGCAAAACGCGTCTAGAGATGGATCTGACGAAATAAAAATATTTATTTGATTTAATTTAAAATTATTTACACCAAATATAATTTTTTTTTAAACATCATGTATAAAATTATTATGTGTCTGTTTGGAGACAATGTTTCCTGAATAATAGAAAAGTTGTGGACTTGCATTGTCTTTATTTGTTTTACATCAAAACGTTTCAACTGGTAAGTATCTCAAGTCGTCTTCAGGTAAATACTAAATAACTACAGCACTATTTATACTAGGTAGATACACTGGAGCATAATTAAGATGGGTGCAATAATGCGTTTAGTTCGTGTGCGGTATTTTAGGTTTACATACACTTAACAAAGGTTTCCAGATATTTCTTATATCTAATAAGGGCTTACTAAAACAATCTGGGTTCTGGTATATGGTAGCAGCTTCCTTTTCCTTAAATATGGTTCTTTATGCAGGATTTGAGCTTCTGTCCACTTGATGTGATGACCGTGTGTCCAGGCACGGTCAGCTGCACCTGATTTTTTGGTCGGAGATACTTGCCAGTTGAAACGTTGTGATGTAACACAAATAAAGACAATGCAAGTCCAAAACTCTTCTATCATTCAATAAAATTATTATATTTGTGAATTCTACTACAATATTAAAACATCTACATGTTTACATATTGGATCCTATAAATTAAATATGTTATTTTTCGATTTAATAAATTCCTCAAAGGATATTAGCTTGTGCCACAAATTACAGCCTCCAGAATTATATTTAAGTTTAAATTGAAACTCTGCCAAAAGAATTATTATTGGCCCATTTATCAAATCTGTTTACTAACTCTAACTTTATAGCATCAAACAGTAAAGTTTTTAAAGTGACATAGAATAAATAAGTATCGCAACTGCATTAAAGGGATTAAAATAAGTATAGAATTTGTCATCAATATAATTTTTCTATTATTTAGTGTAGTTAGAATATTCAAAGGACCCGCACATTTTTTATATCTTTACAATTTGCTAAAATAATAGATATAGTCCGTGACGTAGACTCATTTAAAATATAACAAGATACTCTATACATACTATACAATACTTCATACTATTGTTGTTCTTGATTAATCAAACTTTAAGTGATATTCTGAATATAATAATAATTATTAAATTTAGAACGTAGCAAGAGAGATTTTTTTAATATTAAAATTTCAATAGCCTAAAACGCCCTTAAATTTAATTTGAACATGTGCCAAGAAAACTTGGTTAGGCAATAAATCAAATTTGTTTATCAACGTCAGCTTTATCATATCACACAGAAATGTTTATAAATGATATATTACAGAAAAAATGAGAAAAAGCTGAATGATTTTAAAAAGTGTTCATAACAAATTTGTGTATGACGCACCGGTTGTCATTCAAATAAGCAAATTTTTGGCTAAATTTTTCTCATAGTGTTGAAATGTCCTCTATTTCCACCAAATTATCGGATGACCAAGAATTGCGGGGTAATAAAAAATTTACAATTCAAAAGATAATAACCTATTTCCTTTAAAGAAATATTTTAATATGTCGCTTGAATGGCAAAAACATTATCAATGACCAGTGGCGTGCAATGATCTTTTAACCAGGGTAGGCAAGAAGCACAAAAGTGCTTCTTATATTAATAATAATAAAACTTACAGAGGCGTGTTTCATATTTTATATTGAGAAAGGGAAGTATTGTCCAAACTACGGTAAAACTTAAAGATTGGCACCAATGCACTTACCAAACGCGTGCTTTCTTGGCGCGGGCTGATAGATGAAGGAAGGTCGAAAGTTGCGACGGGTTTACTTGTTACATATCTTTCTACCCCACTCCTACCGGCTCTCTCGGGTGCTTCCACCCGTATAAAAGCAGTGCTTTTGCTTTTGCATAAGATGCTAATGTACAGCGAGATCTTTGCCTTTAGAACGGTCTTACGGAATGCTTATACAGGGATCTAGTTTACGAGATATTAAGCAAAGAGTGGATTAGGTTGTCGGTCCTATATTATTATTTATTATATTAATGTAGAGATAAATTGCCAAAGTAGGATTACACGGATAAAAACTAAAATACAAAAAAATGGTATCCATTAATAAAAAATAAAAACTTAACACATAAAAATAGTAATTTAAAGATATAAGTTTGTAACCTTTAATGACAAATAACATTTTCGTGAAATGTTCCAAAATTCAAAATTGGCAACACTAAAGTTCCAGTTTCCGGTTATCATGGCGGAATCATCATTATTTAATACGCATGCTTGTTCTATTACAGTTCGGAATTCTTTGGGAAAATGTGCCCCTAGAAATTATTTTTCTGGGTCATTTTTGTATATTTAATTGCCTACCATTACACATATGTTTCTAAAAATTATCGTTTATGTTTGTAATAACTTTTATTATTAAAAATACCGTAAAAATTACTAAGTTGTAAAAATAATTTAACAAACTTAATTTTTAAAGTAACGTAAGTTATATAGAATTTTCATAACAACCATATTCCGTACGATAATAGGTTTTTCAAGTGGTTTTCACAAACTAAAATTACACTATTAAGCATTAAACAACAAACTATGGATAAGTTAATTTATTTCTAATGACTAAATATTTTGCCGTTAAATAATAAAATAATCCTATATGGTAATATGTTAATACTTGTCGTTAAAGTCTCCAACATTTTTAATTAGACGCCAATTGTTTTAATTCGATACGATGCCGATGGTCAGTGACGTAACTAGACACTTACATTGGGGGGGTTAAGCCCCATGTAGAAATCCTACACAATCCTACTTCACCCTCTGAAGATTTATTCTAAAAAAAGGCCTATAGCGAAATAATCCAGAACCGCAAAAAGATGACTATAAAAAAAGTCGTTCTATATAGAAAAGGATGAAAAAATACCAATTGGTCTGGAGGGGCTAATCTAGATTCAGATTAGGGGTTAGGCTTCCCCCTGTTGTACCAATGGACGGGGTCGTGACTCTAGAAGGTCCTAAAATGTTATGAATCCTGATGGTTGCAATAAATGGACACTACAATGGTTCTCGAAGTTGGTCGTTTGACAGTACCTATCTACTATTGGTATTATGGCTAAATTGTTTATTTCTCTTTGGGGTCCGACACTCGATGTCGATTCCCCTGATTATACTTTACTTCATTACCTAATATATAATATTCTGAAAAATAGTCCTCAGATTTTTCTCCAACGTTACCAGCTCCATGCAAAATTATATGAACATAATATATTAATGTCTGTTTGAAGGTTGGAGACAATAATGTTTTTTTTAGGCGAATGGAAGTAAAAAACGTATTGTTTTACTAAAATTTCCACTATCCGACACCTGAAGAAGCTGCCGTGCAGCGAAACATGTCGTAAAAATTTATTACAGTGTTTTAAATATAGTGGAAATTTTAGTAAAACAATACGTTTTTTACTTCCATTCGCCTAAATTTCAATGGATTTCCACCAAGTATCGACCGTTTCAATCAAACAATAATGTTTCTTGACTGATAGAAGAGTTTTGGACTTGCATTGTCTTTATTTGTTTTATATCACAACGTTTCAACTCGTAAGTAACTCCAGTCGTCTTCAGGTGAATACTAAATAAGTAAAGTAACTACAGCTCTATTTATACTAGCTAGATGCACTGGAGCATGACCGAGATGGGTGCAGTCATGCGTTTAGTTCGTGTGCGGTATTTTAAGTTTACATCTACTTAGCAAAGGTTCCCAGATATTTCTTATATCTAATGATGGCTTACTAAAACAATCTGGGTTCTGGTATATGATAGCAGCTTCCTTGAACTTCCTCTTCCTCCAATGTGGTTTTTTATGCAGGATTTGAGCTTCTTCCCACTTGATGTGATGACCGTGTATATAGGCATGGTCAGCTGCACCTGATTTTTCGGTTTCTCCTTAAAGTGTGTTGTTTCTATGTTCCTTGACCCTAGTTTCAAGTGGTCTTAGAGTCTCACCAAGGTAAGATCGGCCACATTCGCAGGGTATCTGGTAGACACAGTTTTTCCTATCTTTTTGACTTGTTGGTTTCGTCTTCGTCAGGTGGCTTCTTAAAGTGTCTTTTGAGCTGAATACCGTATTAATGTTGTATCGTTGTCCTAGTCTTCTAATTCTCTCAAAAACTTCATTGACATACGGAATGTTGAGTGTGAGACTATTTGCTTCTTTTGTGTATTTGGCCGATTTTTGCGATTTTCCAATAGTTTATCAACTAAATGTATGGGGTAGCCATTTTTGTTGAGGTCGGTCTTGATGTAATGGGTTTCTTCTTTGAGGGCTTCATTTGAATTACAGATGGTAATTGCTCTATCCACCAGCGTTCTTACTATGCCATGTTTTGTGCTGTTTGAGTGATTTGAAGCGTAATTCAGATATTGACCTGTATGCGTGGGTTGCCTGTAAACTGAAGTATGGATGGTGTTGCCACTTTTCTTTATGTTCACATCTAGGAAAGGTAATTAATTGTTTTCTTCTCTCTCCATAGTAAATTTGATTGTCGGCGTCAGGCTATTAATGTGGTGTAGGAATTCCCTGAGTTCATCATCGTTTCCATTCCAAATAATGAAGGTGTCGTCCACATATCTTAGTCACGTTGTTTCTTTTTGCTTGTTTTATTGCTTCAGATTTAAACCATTCCATGTAAATCTAAGTCCAAAACTCTTCTATCAGTCAAAATAATATATTAAATTAGACCTAAAACATTCCGCTCCCTAGGCACGATTCCTGACCATGTCTATTAACTTGGACTCTACAGACATTGTCATAGCATCAAAAAGTTATTCTTATTTAAAAAAAAATAATTTTCAATTTTTTTACAGTACCATGAACTAGTAATTATTTTTAGTGTTTTCCTGGACTTAAGTCTTTTTCTTAGATTTTTTTTTGGCAAGAAAATAACTTTCTCACATGATGAAAAAAAAGCTCAATAATTTGCTTAGTCTTTTTGTAATGCGGGCCAAAATAATCGCATTTTAACATTATTGAACATAACAAAGCACTATACCCTCAGGGCGGAATATAAATATTATATTTTTAAGGCTAACGAACCTGTCCGCGGATTTGATTTAGAAAAGGACAAAATAAACCAAATTTTGAATGACACGTAAAAATGTCACTTCTGGTAAAAGCTTTTGCTTGTAAAATAAATAAGATTCCCTTCAATAAAAATACGTTATTTTGCTTATAGTTTTCTAGTAAAAATAATTGTTTATCCTTTTCTTATAAAAAAAAACGAATATCAAAGATGTTTTAAATCAAACTATTTGCCGAAGTACAAGATTTTATTTAAACATTTAACTTTTAAAAGTAATGAGTTCTTTACGGTATTTTTTCCAACTATTCCCTCCCATCTTTAATGTAATGTAATAAAACTAGTCTGTCTAGTTTAGTTTAATTTTTTAATGGAATCTTGGATTTCGGCTTATGGTTTGTTATAAAACATATTTTATATTAGCTTGTTTATGTGGTAGAAAAATAAAACGTTTTTTATGAATTGAGTATAAACATTTTTTCATAAAATGAATCCTTTTTATTTTACAAGTAAATTATTTTAATAGGAATGACATTACTTTTTCCATTTGTCCTCTTTTAAATCCCAATACTGTAGTTCTAAAATAAAAATGTTAAAGCCTTCCATCAATCTTAGTGCTTCTAGTTATTATTTCTTTAACTCACTTTTCTCAATAAAAAAGGACATAAGTTAGAGGCTACCGCTGGCGCGGCGCCGCACATGCACGGAAACTTTCTCATACATAGCAGACAACCTCAATCTTATTCAACAGCAGTATACATACTTCGTCGTCGGCCCATAAAATTTTAGTATACTACCACAGATAATTGTGATACTACGTATTGTAACTATATAACTTTGTTCTCTACAATTATTTTAGCGACGATTCTATTTTTAGTGCTTTCATTACTTCTTGATAATTTAATTTCTTGCACAAATATGGCAACAACTTACCCTGAAAAAAGTATTTTATTTTATCCTGTCCAGTAAATCAACGTACAATGTACTCATTTACGACCGGTAAATGGAATTATGGTGACATTTTGCCAAGCAACAAAATCCCGCTATTCGATTTTTCAGGCGCTAAGATATTGGCAGTAGCTGATGCCTGAAACAGGATTTTCGAGTCGAAGAATTATACTTGCCAGGATTTTACAAACTTGTTTGTGTGGATTCAAATAAAATCACTTTTGAAATATCGGCTAGGGGGATATTGTTGTTTGGCAAAATGTCACTATTACAGTATCCGAGCGTAATGTGTTGCCTATTAACCATGTTTTGATTTTAGAAACAATGACGTGCTAGTATCTGTTTAAAGGTTGGAGACAATGATGTTTCTTGAACGATAGAAGAGTTTTGGACTTGCATTGTATTTATTTGTTTTACATCACAACGTTTCAATTGGTAAGTATCTCCAGTCGTCGTCAGGTGAATGACATGCTACTTTCGATTTTTGATAAGTTATCACTTAAAATATTAATGTTTATCTATTTGACAAGCAAACAACAATCATATTTAACTATGGCAACTACTAAGTGACTCAATTGCCATTAAGGTAATATCATTTGATATCTATCACTAACTCATTTTTTAAAATTTTAATAAACATATTTATTTGTTCTCTTTTAAGGGATTATAAAGACAGGATGAAATAAAATATCATACAATACACGTCCGTTAGGTGTTTTTACAGTGTTCGCTTATATTCCAGCTTCTGCGTCGCCTCGTCGGTAAAACAACTCGTACTGTAATAAATCACATACCGGACTTGTAGCGTAACATACTATTAATTGAAGGGGTCATTACCGCACTAGGATTAAACATATTTCTTTGTCTCCACTCTTACTGATTAACTTACATAATGTTTTCCATGTACAATACAACATGGAATAGGCCAAGTTTACCAATTATATTATTCAAGTACTAGAGTGGGTGATTCTAAGAGAACTTCTAGATCTCTGTCAAATCGGTTTTAGTATTATTATTCAAATTTAAGGTCTCTTGAATTGCAGACTCTTCTACCTCTCAAGCGAACATCTGATGTTGTCTTTACTATTTTTATATTAGAGAAAATGAAGTTAAATATTTCAGCAAGTCTCACTACACAAACATCTTCTGGAAAGTCGATGGCTTTCTAATGGAAAGATTTTTCCTAATTAGACATATTAAGCAATAATAAATAGTGTGTGCTTGAAGACTAGAGACAATGAGTTTTGGACTTGCATGGTCTTAATTTGTTTTAATTCACAACGTTTCAACTGGTAACTATCCCCAGTCGTCTATTATTAAAGTATTCACCTGAAGACGATCCTACTTACTAGTTGAAACGTTGTTATTCAAAACAAATAAAGACAACGCAAGTCAAAAACTATTCTATCGTTCAAAAATACATTGATTTGGCATTTTTTTGCAGCGTTATGTACTAGAAAACACAAAATTTGCGAAAATTGTAAAATCTGAAGGTTACAAATTGCCTTAATTGAGGAGTCAAGACTTTTTTACCTAATATTAATTAATGGAATCCTAACTACTATTGAGAAGGGACACAGTCTAATGTGGATTTTTTTTCAACCCTTACATTATACTAATATTAATTGGCTAACCAGACAGCTTTGACAGTACCTTAAATGATATTGGCAGAATCACAGTGATCCAGCAGATGGCTTAATGTTTGATTTAATAATCAGAACACTTTGAATCTAGGGTTGCCAACTCGCCAACTAGCTATGTCCCGGCAAAACAAAGCTATCCCGATTCGGATCGTTTCGGAATCAAGCTATTGTTCCAGATGTTGTTTTGATCAAATATTTAGGTTTTATTTTAGTGGGGAAGTTTCTTGGAAGGGACGACGGAGTTTTAGTGTGTTACGGAATAGCATTCTTGAAAGTTGGCTCTGTCCAAAAGATTAATTTCTTCCAATATGTTAATGTCACAGCCAACGTGTCAATATAGACTGGCTAGTTAATTTTAATTATTGTTTAAAATCTTCAATCAACAATGACATTTCAACATAAACTGCGTCTTAATATTAAATAATGTCACAAAAGCTTTCGGAGATGAATAATAGTTAAATCTTATTTGATTTATTTACTTTTTACAATCGCAATCCTAGTAAAGGAAAGAGTTATTTTCCTTACTCACATAAGGGCGAAAGAAGTACGTGCAATATAAATAAGATATTTTAATTCCTTCTTACATCTTACGCAGATTTACTATACTAATATTTATCAGAATAAAAAAGGATAAAGCTTAAGCATATATCTTAGTACTTTAGTACAATAAGATTTCTCTTTTTTAAGACGTCAACAACTTAATCCATTTAATTAATAAAATTTACGTTAAAAACACAGTTTTTTTAATAATAAAATTTAAGAATAAAAGGGGTTGCGGACTGTACAAAATGCATGAAGGGAAAATACATTTTTAAAACTACTTGAGGGCAAAAAATTGAAATATTTCACTTAAGCGTTTATGGGCAGTAGTACCTTGTATAAGTACTGGTCGAACATTCTGCAAACATCAATGTCACTTCCGACGCAATACGTGGCCTCCATACTATCACAATTCCCAATGAGAGTAGTGATCGAAGCCACAATAGGCTTTAAATGTTCCAGCGTGGCTTGTGGCAAGTCCTCGTCTCCAAAATCAATTAATACTCAAAGAAAATATATAATCCAGAAATGTCACATAAAAATCACTTCAATCACTAATGAGTCGCGTATTGGGATTCAAAATTCGCGCGCGTGATAGCGGGCGCCTGAAACGCTCCAATCGCTTCGACTCCGGGTTGAAGCTGACTCCGGTGCACAGCGTGGTCGTGGTGTTCCGACGGCCGGCTATTATACGTAGAGCATGTCGCGTACGTCGCTTATTAAAAGCTCTGGTTCAGGATTGTCGCGATCACAACGTAGAGAAAGATCGTGAAGGAATACGGCGCGCGAGCTCTTCGACTCGGTGGTCGCGGACCCCTCCCCGACGGCATGGAAAGCTGCGCCAAGAAGAAGAGAACGAGCAGGGCCCGCGTCGTGCCGTACAATCTCAAAAATCCATGAAAAAGGAATAAATAATATTATAACAGGCCCTGTTATAATAGTCCTTTGAGTTTATATTAGGTAGTTTTTGAATTTTCCTTCATTTTTTTATAATCGTTTTTCTTATACATTTTTTTTTCGGTATGAAGTTGCAAGTAACTTATCAGGAACATTGACATTGAAATAATCGGTCTAGAGTCTAGACAGTGGGTCTAGTCTGGATTAATAATTATTGGAGGGTTTTTGACAAAAATAAAATTTTTCCAAATCCGCTAAAATTTCCCATGTTAAATTGCGGTTTTTTTTTAAATCGAATTCCAAAAGAACTAAGCATATTTTGAATTTCTGTTTTTACCAATGGAACGATTATATCCATGTGGATATGAAAAGTTATTTTTATGCAAAAAAAATCGAGGAGAAAAATATATTTGAATGAATGAATTCCTAAAAAAATTACTAAAGTTCATTGTATTGTAACATTTTTTTTTTAATAAAAATAAATGTCCCATATTCTAATATAATCTGTAGAGTCCAAATTTAAAAAGTTTTTAAAAATTCGTCAATGAACATGGACAGGATTATGTTCAAGAAAAGGCAATGTTTTTAATATATAATCTTGCATGGAGCTGGTAACTTTGAAGAATTTAAAAATATTGTTCAGATCCACACACATACAATTATTATATAATTATTGTTTAAGAATAGTAGATTTTGTAACGAGGTTGGAATGAAAATTTGATCCGAGTGGAAGATTCCGAACGCGAGCGTAGCGAGCATGAGGAACCACGAGATCGAATTTTCATTCTAACCGAGTAGCAGACTACATTTTCTCCACGATCAAAAATACTATTCGCAATATTTGTAATTTCAGGTGGAGTATTATCCAGTTCCATATCTGATTCATCCGATTTTTCACTCATATTTTGACTTGCACTAAAATGTGTCTGCTGACATTGACAGTTTCGAAATTCATGGCAACCTATGTCGTTTAGATCAATTACAGAATATTCATTCTGTATCTTGTTATGGAATGAAAATACACGCAAAACGCATAAGAAGCAATTGTTTCAGAATAAATATTCCAACTCAAGAGCGAGAATTTTTACATTCTATTATCAAAAATGATTTTGGAATTATTGCATTCAGTAATGGTCGTGGAGAAAATAACTTTCTGGCATCCTCCAATATCTGTATCGCGTCCAAACTAGGATTTTTTTTTAAATCGGGCCAAGAGAATGCAATATTGTTTTGTCAAATTTAATATACAGTGTGTTCAAAAAATTATATAACTTGGAATGGAATTTTTTTTTATTACCGATCTCTCAGAAATTTTTTTTGGACATACTGTAGAGATCATTTTGTATGAATGTGGTAACCTTTGAAATGTATTTAGAATTATTGGTCGACTCCTCTTAGAGTTCAGATTTTAATTTGACGCATGCAGCGTCTCCAGCGGCGGCGTCAGGGTGGGCACCGGCCCACCCTAGAAACATGAGTGCCCACCCTGGTGCCCCCCCAAAATTGATAGATCCGGTTTTGTAAGGGACTTGGCTATAAAAGTTTTGATGAGTGGCTGTATAGGAGAACGATTTTTTTTTAGACATCACTTAGAACAAGAAGGAGGTTTTATTTGTAGCTGCCTATAGCGTTCTAAAGCGTCGGGAGGCGTTTTTTTTTTTAGAAGTCACTTTTATTTTGGGTAGTGCCCACTCAAAAATCATCGAGCCCATTTGTGCCCTCCCATCTAAAAAATCCTGGCGCCGCCACTGAGCGTCTCCTAAAAAATATATATTTTGTCACTTTTACGAGCCGCTCTACTGGTTAACATTCAACACTAATCTATTCAAAGACAGCAATTTTTTTTTTTGGTTATTGATAAAATTTGTAATGATACCCACGATATTACTATTTAAAATAATTTTGATGACATTGTTTACCGAAAAAAAATATAATTTATTCATTAATAGAGTTTCGCTCATCGATCTTCCTTGCAACAACAACGATGATTTCAGTTTTTTTTCCAGTTCGAAGGATCTCTGCGGTCTCGCGTGCACTTAATAAACAAGATAAATGAAGAGACTTTTTTTCTGCCCCGTTAAGTTTTGCATATTGTTATGGCGCATAAACTTAGGGCATTCTTTACGTTATTTGTAAAAATTTCACTTTTTGGCACTACTACAACTTTTACTTAGAAAATGCAGTGGCGGCTCGCGGTCTTAAAAAATGGTGAAGAGCTAGGTATAGTGCGGGTACTTAACCCATTATCGCCCAGTGATACCGTTTGGTATCGCTAAATCAGCTATTACTAAGACATCGACCATTTTGTGGGTGGTAGTGGAATAATAATTCTGACGAATGCGTTAGTTGCGGGAAGCATCTTCAGTTGTGTTTTAAGTCTTTGAGGACCGTTGCCGATATTTGTAAGCAAAAAAAGACGTGTTATTTTATCGTCCACTTTACGTCAATAGAAAAATATGGACATTCGCTTTGAGTAAGTATAGTTTTTCACTGATAGTATATTTTTTCTTGAATACAAGTATTGATATTGACTAAGATATATATTTAAAGCCCTCTATAATGTATATCGTATTTTTTAAAATTCACCTAACTTTACAAAATGGGCGCAAAACATACTGATACCATATGGTACCACTGGGCGGGTACGCTATATATATATTATATATTTTTTTGACAGGCATGGATTTTCATTGTCTGAAGCTTTAGACATAGTATACGCTAATGATGATGCGGAAAATCAAATAGACGAAATATTTATCGAGCCCCTTGATCCCAATGTCGACACCAATGAAGATTTCGCTGACGAAGATGACGGAGGCATGCTAAATAATTTACCAGGTCGACAATTACGTGCACCTGTGGAAATAAAATTGACAAATAATACACGTTTAGGCAATGATTATGACGACTTTTCTGCAGAAAGTCCTACCCAATCATCTTCAGCGCCGGCTAATCAATCCGTAACCGAATCATCTTTTGCATCACCTACTTCACCTGACGAGCCGGTACTGATAAAATGCTGTGATCGGCCTAGAACGGGAAGCGTGTGACCATGTCTTCTTTCTTTTAGGGATAACTAAATGTAAATTATTAAATTTTTCCGAAACCTCATAAATATATATCTATTCATATAAATCTTTTTAAAATAAAAATTTAAACTAAAAATGCTCTACATAATATAATCTTTGGAATGTTTAGTGCAAACGTTACTACATTTAAGTTATTTTTATTTCAAACCCTAAAACATCGTGTTTGGCTAAATGGCAGATCTGCCAAAGCCAAAAAAAAAACTTTTACTCAGTATGTATTAAAATTTACGATTTATATTATATTATAGGATACAGTAAAACAAAGTTGAACTTGTAAATTTCCACTATATTAAAAAGAAGAAACATAACATGTTTCGCTGCACGGCAGCTTCGTCAGATGACAATGTGAAATAAGATGTAAAAGGTATAGATTATTGACAATGTAAATAAAAACAGTGGGAGGGTTAAAAGCTAGGAAAAACCCAAAGAAAGGGTCGGTATAATTCAATTAAAATGATGGGTTTTTTCAACCATTGTTAGGTATACAATTATCAACAGAATAAATTTAACAAAGGTGAACTATTTAAATCTAATTGATCATTAAGTAACAGGTCCGTATTCTTAAGTTTATTAATTTCGACAGACTCTAACAAATTAAGTTTTAAGCCCTTATTTTCTGTATGTAAGATTTTAAAAGATGGATCAAAATTATGTTGGTTGTTGAGCAAATGGTTAGGGTAGTTAGAATCGGTTTTATTTTTAATAAAACTATTATAATGTTCGTGTATTCTTTTGTTGAAGTTTCTCCCTGTTTGACCTATGTATGTTTTCGGACAATCCTTGCAGTTTAATTTGTAGATACCAGAATTTTTGTTTTTATCACTTTTGGTTTTATTGTTTTTAATAAATTTACCTAAAGAGTTATTAGTTTTGTAAGCCACATTTATATTAAGTTTATTGAGAAAATTGCCAATTATTTTGCTAGGTTGACCAAAGAAAGTGACAAGTTTAAAATTGTTAGCGTAAGTTTTGATTTTGGGAAAAACTAGGTCAATAGCTTTTTTGTAGGTTTTCTTTTTTAAAATTTGATCAATAAGATTAGAGCTATAACCATTATTAACCGCAATTTGTTTTATGATGTTTAATTCTTTTTGAAAATTGATTGTGTTTAAAGGGAGAGATACTAATCTGTGTATCATACTATGAAAAGACGCTAATTTTTGTTGTATAGGGTGACATGAAGAGTTGTTTATAACCGTGTCAGTTAATTTACGATTTATATTAGGTTTAAATTAATAACTCTAAAAATAATTTTGAATTGTACAGAGCGTTCTTGTATAATTTCCAATAATGCAAATAGAATCGTTTCTAAAACAATGAATTTATTGACATGGTGAGCAAGAATGTACAAGTCAATTTTAACTGGCAATTGGAATACAGTATTGACCTGAAGACAACTGGAGATACTTACCAGTTGAAACGTTGTGATGTACAACAAATAAAGACAATGCAAGTAAAAACTCTTTTATTATTCAATATTCCATAATGTTTCACGACAATTAAGTGGATCCAACCGCGCTAAAATTTTACGTGTTAAATTGCAGTTCTTCTTGACCCGAATTACAAACGAAACCAGCAAATTGTTGTGGTTTTTTTTCTTCAATGGAAAGGTGGTATCTATGTGAGTGTGGGAACGTTATTTTCAAGTAAAAATAAAATTCGAAGAAAAATTCATAAGCCAAAGGAAAGTTTAAAAATAATTTCTACAAGTTCATTATATTGAAAATTATTTTTTTTAATGAAAATAACTTTCTGACATTCCATCTAAAAAGTTTTTTTTTAATCCATGGCCATGGAATGTTTTTTAATTCTTGTAACGTTTTTGGGTCTAATTCAATATACAGGGTGTCCCATAATTTATTGGGCCGTAGAGTACTGGAGATACTAGACATCAAACTAAGCCGATTATGTCATATACGTTTTTTCGGATTGTTACTCGTTCTAGAGATACAGGGTGTTAAAGGTAAAAGTTTATTCTCGAAAATAAGCTATAATTTTAAAACGGTTTAGGGAATCGAATTGAAAGTTGGCAATATTATGTTTTTATAAGCAAGAAATAAGAATTTGTAGAAATTTTTAAGTTTGAAACTAGAGGGCGCTAGTTGCATACACTGGGCTTCATAAATCTATGATTTTTTTCTTACCTGTGATATTAGGTGTTTTTCAATTATAGTTTCTTAAGAGTCAAAAAGGTGTACTTGATTGATCTTAATATCTTTAACGGGTTTCGAGATATTTCCCTTTAAACATCCCAAAGCATAAGAAAGCATAGTACATAATTAAATTAATATTTTAATTATCAAAAAAAAAATAAGTTATATGACATAATCGGTTTAGTTTGATATCTAGTATCTCCAGTTACTCTACGGCCCATAAGTTATCGGGCACCCTGTACGTAATAATATACAGATATAATTTCGCATAGAACTGGTTACATTGGAGAGGAGTGAAATTTAGAAACATTGGTTATTGGTCGAATGTTCTTAATTTAATATAATGGTTACACATGCATATTCCTTTCGCTAAGCAGCGGCCAATGTTGTTTTTATTATGCGGTTAGAGTCTTAGACAAGAATAAGTTTCAAAAATAAGGCTTGTTGGCCAACACGGCTTAATTGAATTAATTTTCGTGAAGGTGAAAAATATAGTAATAAATGAGACTAAAAGAAGTGTCGTTCGGTATACTCCCAAATTCACGAATTACTAATGCATTTTCTGACTACTCTATATATTTTTTAATCCTGCAAAGAGTTTTTCTTTTTTGGTACAGGATTTTCAAATGGAAACTGGCATGTAATTAGGCAAATTTTGCAGAAACGTGAACAAATATACGATTAATGTCTGGTCCACATGGCAATTTTTCAATGTGCAGTTTTCTGGTAATTTCGGTTGCGTCAATCACAAATAGTATTAGCGTTTTTGGTTGAGGCATAATTCCGTGTAAACATCGGACTTGAATTTGTGTCTATTTAACGGGTCGTGCCGTGGTGCTGAATATTTTTCCGTGTTTGTATCTCGTTTTTTACATACACATGTTAGGGCTTTACTTAATGTCCAGGGTGGAACGCCAAATGTTTTTTTATAATGCTGTAAAAACGTAAGTAAACATTTTAAAACATTAATTCGAAAATAATTTTTTATTTCATATTTCGATTTATTTTTTTGTCTTGCTGACATTGTAAAAGCACTCTTGCCAGATACTAAAAAATTTTTTTAAAAATATTTAATGAATTTGAAATTAAACGTAATAAAAATATAATGCGTTTAATTAAACATATTTTTAAGATGAGACATGTAAAAATATGTCAATATCAAATGAAGACAACAGGGAAAGAACGTGCAGTCACTTTTTTTGCTATTTTTGACTAACACTGATAAATAGTAGATAAATACCCGTAGTTTGGCGTGGCATAAATGGTTCGGTTAAAAACGCTCGGTTTCAGGAGATATTTGCGTTGAAAATTTCTTTGTACTGGGAAAAAACGTGTGTAGTCAGTGCGTAACAGGAAAGGAACGTGCTTAGTCAGGAAACGCGTGTTTGAATATTCTAATAAATTGCTTGAGTGAAAGGCCAAAACACAGCATCCAAAGGACTGGATAGAAGTTTTTAGGGCAGCCAAATGCAAACCAGCTCCTTTTAAAATTGAAGAGGTTGATGACAGCATGGTTCGGGACTGGAATAGTTTTCTCTCTTTCAAATACACCAAAAAGTGCCAATTTATCTCCAGACCGATTCGAGAATTAAAGGTTTCTGCCAATCATCCTCGTATGATATTTCATCGCGACTCATATAATGGACATTGGACAAGTTCCATCATGACTCTTCCAACCCGAGGACCCCGACGTCAAATTCGAGGGCCACCGCTTTCGGCCAGAGAGAGAGCTTATCATGGTAAGTGTATGGCTGGCATAAGCACAAAAGAATTATTGTTATTATTACAGAGCGATTACCGATTACACTGGAAAAATACAAAAATCTTTAGGAGCTGATGGAATTTTGCGACTACTCTGTTCATCAGTATGTAGAGCAAATTTGTAATTAAAAAAAGAACTACTAATAGACATGACCAGAATTCGGCTCAAGAGAGGTATATTTTAAAATATAGATATAATTTTTCATGTAGCTGTTAATCCAGGAGAAGAATTCAGAAATACATCGTTCGGATGCTCTTAACGATATTCAAAATATTGGATGTGATTTTACACGATCAATATATACTTTTGCACCGTCTGAAAAAAATCATCTCTGCAATCCTAACTTGTTTTTCCGACCCACCGCCCAATAAACGAAATTAAAAATTATTTAGTCATTAAAAGCAACTTTTGCAATTTAAAAGGTATTAAATCAGCGTAAAGAAGCATAAATAAGAAATGCGAGAAATAAGAGGTGGCAAGGTAATATTTAAATAAAATACATTTAAGCACCGAGGTTAATTGACCGTCCAATAAAGAAAGTTATTTTACGAGAATATTTAATGAGCAATAATTCTGAAATTTTATCTTTGCCTTTTTCATTAATTTTATTTCAGAGATTCCCGATTAATGGCATTTACGGGTAAATGGCACGGCGTGGTATGGCATGGCGGTGACAAATAAATTATGACGCTGATGTGCCGTTAATTATTTATTACTCCATGAATGTTGTAACATTTTAACATTTTCTAATAATGTTATATACTGGTACGATAGATGATTTTTTATAATCCTTCTCCAAGGTTACGGGCTCCGCAGTGGCGGCTCGTCAGGTGAAGTAGGTGAAGGGGTCTTCACCAAAAAAAATAAAACCAGGAGGAAAGTTTTTCGACAATATTAAATATTAATGTACTAATACAGCTACCATTTTAGTCCTTAAAAAATAATTATGTTCGAATTTATAATATTAATTTAATCCGAATGTAGCTATGCATAGTAGGGCCACGGTTAACTCTGATGAACAATAATTATAAACACTTGTGCATTTTGGCCGACCGTGTCCGTAAGCTCAAAGCAAGTGAAGACCCAACGCTGAACATGGCTTTGATATTCAAGGTCGCTATGTTTACGTGACGTCAATCACGCAAATAGCATGTAACAATTTGCATTATGATGAAGGGTAATTTACAAATAGATGAGTCGTATGTACCATTGTTTAAGCATTGGTTCGCCTAACCTTAAGGTAATAGATATCGTTTTTACGTGATTTACTGTGTGATTAAAAAGTTTCGTTTTTATTTTTCAGTTAATTCAGTAGTGAACCCACCTACTTAGTTGTGTGTTTTAAAAATGAACCCAATTAATGACATAGTTTGTAATTTGCTGGAAACTCCATTCAGACAGATGAGGATAAGAGAGACGTTTTGTTACACGGGTTTTTAGTCAATGTTTGTTTAAGTACCCGCACTATACCTAGCTCTTCACCATTTTTTAAGACCGCGAGCCGCCACTGCGGCTCCATGCGAAATTTTATTAGATTAGACCAAAAACATTGCTTTCTCTTGATCCAAAGCCGGACCATGTTTATTAATGTATTTTTTAAAACTTGTCAGAAAGTTATTTTTATTAAAAAAAATTTACGATATAATGATATTTATTTTCTAGGATTTTTGGGATTTTTATTGGCTTATATCTTTTTCTTCGATTTTTTTTATAGATGGTGAAAAAAACTCAATAATTTGGTTATTTTTTTTTTGTAATTCGGTCCAAGAAGAACTGCAATTTAACACGGCCGCATCCACTTAATATTTTTATATATTGGTTAAACTTAGAATACATTATTTACCCTATTAAAGTATGCGTCGTCCTTTAAAATCACACTCAGATAGAGCAAAACTAATAATCCCAATTGACTTTCTTTCCATTTTCCATTAAAGTATAGAGCGACTGCCATTATCGTTCTTTCACGGGGTCTTAACTCAGCCATTAAAGAATTTAAGTGCGTTTCCGTTGTTTTGGAGAAAAATATCCACTTTGGGTTTATTATAAATGGTAAAGCCGCTTACCTCTTTCCTCGAGAATTCTACCAGCTACTTGTTAAAATAGGGGGCAATTTTGATTAATATTTTTTGCAGCCAATTTGCCTTATGGAATTTATGAAAAGTAAAAGAACAGTAATACAATGTTTAAAATTATAAATTACTTAGTTTATACAGTAATAATGCAGCATGATAATTTATTGTAATGTTATTTTATACTTTAAAGAATCTGAGGCTAATCGATACAGGGTGAACTACTGTAAAGATATACAGGATAATTTACGACAAGCGTTTGTCAGAACTTCTGGGAAATCCTGTAAATATATATTCTTTAAACTTATGGTTAGATATAACCTATTTTTCGATATGCTCGTTGTAAATCATCATATTAACGAGGAAAGTGCCGTGCGAAGCTATTTTTTTAATTCCACATGGATATTGTCTCTTTCTTGTATATTCAAGTGACTGGAGATAATTGGGCTTTACTTGTTACCAGAACGGATTATCCCATTCTATGTATGCATCAATTTTTATAAGATTTATATACTTCAATATCAAATTGAAAGTTTGTACTTGCCGTTGTTGGATTTTTGCGATGTAAATAATTTGCCATTACGATTTTGCTTTTATTTTCTGATATTTTTTACGGGTCCCCAATTCCAATCGACCCTAAAACTTTATACACAACAACATAACTGATTAAATGATCAAAAATGATTAAAAACTACATAAAAGTAACAAATTTATAAGAATTGTAGAAAAAAATTTAATGAAACTTTTTAGGTTACCTTGTCATTAATTTGCCCTTGTTAATTTTGTAGGTGTTATTGCCACTTTCCTTATCATGTTTACAGCGTTGCTGTTATGCCATTATGTAAATTAAAAAATTTGATTATTATTTTGAAAAATTTAGACAAGTAAGCGAACAACTGAGAATACATACTTTCAAACCAAGAACAAGTTTTTAATGGCCTATTTAAAATTATTAAAATCTACAATATCAATTGTTGACAATCCAACAAAGCAATTATTGTCAAGCGAGATATTCTATGTTCTAGAAAGCATAAATCATTTTCAATCTGAAAAGATTTTGTCTGCAGGTCGCCAAACATTTCTCACAAAAAAATACATCTAACAGTGGCAAAAACTCCCCCATATATGTGGTCTGAATGTGCGGTAAGCCTGGCCGCCCGCCGCCGCCTCGTCCTACGTGTTGATACACTCGCTTACCCGTCAATGTGCACACACTTGGCTCAGTTTTCGTGACACGAGATCGTTTCCCGACCCATTCAGACATCTTGATCCCTTTTACACGGATTGTTTGCCTTTACAACTTATTTTCCGACATTTTGCAAACTTTTACCACAATTTGTAGTATCATGATTCACATGTTGTTTTTATTAACGATTCAATACCGGGAAAAAATATGAATAGGCTCAATTTTTTACTAGCTAGTGCAGTGAAAGTAGAATGTTTTGCAAACATTTTTTGTTCTGAAATATTTTTTTTTTAATATAAATAGTAATCTTTTTCATAGTAGGAATTTTAAAACATGAATCAGGGTCTACAAGACTCAGGGTATGTAGGGCGAAATTTGTATTCCTTATTTTGTGGAAACGTATTCACAAAGTATTTTGTAAAAGAAAAACTTTTAAATTGCTTAATTTTTTTTTTTAGATAATAAATTGAATCAAAAAGGTATAAAAGCCCTAGAAGTGTCTTCACCTGTGTTACATCAGTCAGAGTTTGTATTCGATATTCGTAAGAATCTAGACTGGGAATATTCTTGCTGAGATTTGGAATGGTTGGTATATTCAACATAAATTTGCAGTATGGTCTGTAAAAAAATATTTCCTAATATTCAGAATTTTACAGGATACCTTTTTACCGATCCTTTAACGCCAGATAAGTAAATCGCAGTATTTTATGATATTGTAAGCGAGCTTTAACGTCAAATGAAGTTACGTGTTTTATCCGTTTTGTTGTATTATCCATTCCAAAATATAGGGATCTCTATATTTTATCTTCTTGTTAGTTGGTTGATAATAATTATCAAATTTTTTCTGTTGATTGTAAATCTTATTGCGTCTCGAAGTCTTCTTCCCGCTTAACTTAATTTCTTTCTCCAGAATTACGGTCCACCTTCAAGAGCACATTTACGGAATCTAAATCGTCTCAAAGTTTATGTAAATAATAATATGCTAGTTCACCTTTATAACTCATCTAACGAAAAGTCATAAATTATTATCATAATTTAGATTTGAACCTTAGACTGCGCCAATGGCTCAGTGGTGAGTTACTGGCATTCGACCGTGACGGCCTGAGTTCGATCCTCGGAGAGGGCATACACTTAATTAAAAAAAAGTATGCCCGGAATTTTATGGGATAAAGGAATGCAGTAAATGGTATTAGTTATTCCTTATATCGGGACCGAGACGGGCGTCATGGACCTCTGGGGGCGTAAAAAGGATAACAGCAGGTAGGTCCCGTCTGGCTGACATTACTTACCCAGACGATATGGAATACAATATGCCTCATAAGCCTAAGTAAACTGGTTCTTCTGCCAACTCCAGCAACAAAAATAGACCCTTACCTTTCAAGAAAAATCGTTAGTAACATAAATACTAATACAGGTCTGGGAAAAAAAGGGCACAAATAATAAACTAATAGAATTTTTACAAGCCAAGAAAGTCCGATTACAATTAGTTCTTGCCTATTTACCAAAGAAACTGACGGACTAACTTATTTAATAAAATTTTAAAAAGCTTAGGAATGTGTTGCGGCTTTATTTTGAAAGAAATAAATAAAGTTTGTAGCCATGGGTAATATCAATAATTTGTCCTTATTGCAAGTATCTGTACTTGTTATGCCCTAAGGATACGTGGTCCTGAAGTACCTAGATAATATAGGTTTTTGAATTGTTTATATTATTTTCATAGAATCTTTTTTGAAGCATGGAATTTGTTTCTGGCGAAAAGTATATCAATATATTCTTCATGGGCGCCTGTATCCTATTAAAAGTGACTTTAAAAAAAACATCGCTGCCGTATATCTGCATTCTTGCCTGCCTCTTTTAAGGAATATATTTCATAATACCTACCTTTTAAAAACTTAAGCTTGCTATTGAATTACTTTTATGTACAAAGAAACCTAAAACTTATTTGATTTAAACCTAAAATTGTTTTTCAACCAAAGGTCACACTTTGCGTGTACCGATCAAGTGCGAAGTGTCTGGCTCGTCTGGAGAATTCCACACGCCGGGACTGACCTGGAATTCCGGCCGGAGCCGGAGGGACTACTTCCTGTCACTTTCCACTCCCGTTGCGTCTGCACTCGAGCAAATCTTTAAATTGCCGAATCTATATGTGTGCCCAAAACTATTTAGATTTCGCAAAAAGAAATGTATTGTAACCGCGAATTATTACTTTTTGACATCTTTACAGATGATTTTGACTTAAAAAGATAGATATTGGATTTGATTTGATCAAAAGACCCACAGTTCACAAAGAAAAGTTGTTTTCAATCCTCCGGATTAAATAGAAGTGATTAAAGTTGGATGTTGTGACGTCAAGACGTACTATAATTCATAGCACGAGAGCGGGCTATTCATACTACCTGACGTCACAGGGCGAACTTTAATTATTTAGTAAAAATTAAACAGCGATTGTTAAGACATAATATTTTAAATACGTTTTTTTATGTGACTGAACATTTTTAAGCAATAAAAAAATATGGAATTCCGTCGGTTTGTTTGTCATTCTGCCTGTCGCTCTATCTCAAAAGCTACTATTAAATGGGAAAGGACGAAATTTTGTAAGTAGATTAGACATCAGCCTGCTTAAGATTGGATCTTACTTTGATAATAATATACCGAGTGGTCAACGAAGTGAGGACGCCGCGCCGGCTTGATCTAGGAAACCATAAAATAGTAAAACATACAAGTAAGATACTTATATGTCATATTTTACTTTCACAGTATTACTATCACGCTCTCTAGCGGCTACTTGCTTGGCCATGTTTTTGGGGGAGCATATTATTTTTTTTGACATTTCCTTTATTTTTAATCAATTCTATCCTGTTTGTTATACTGTACTAAACAACTACTTAACTATTTTTATTAGTGTCGCGAGTCAAAATTGAAATAAATCGTTAATTGTAAAGTAGTGTCATGTAGCAAACACTTACTGCGGATCACTTATACGATAACTTCTATGGCAAGATCATAAAAGATGCACAATATGAGTAATCATTGAGGATTGCCTATGAATCTATTGCACCATCATCAGATGCAACATTATAATATAACGTTAAGTTATTTTATTGCACTGCAAAGTGATTCTGGTTATAAAAATGAACATTTTTATATAACATCACGCAATAGAATCCTAGACAGTTCAAGAAACGACCTTGGTTGGAGTTAGTTCGTAGTTCGAACTCGGGCACGAGATGTGGATATTTCGAGACTGTAAAATAGTAACTGGTGAAATTTTATTGGAAAAAATAACTAGGGCAGCGAGTTAAGTGCGTATAAGTTCTATTCAAACCGTTTTCATATATTATGTAAATTAGATTAGACAAAGTATTAGAGACTTCGAATGTTATTCAATTTAAATTAAATTAACATTGATGTGTGGATTTAATTTAAAATATTGACCGTCAGTTATAATTATTAAAAAAATTTAAATTTTAAATCAGAAATATAGGTAGTGGAACTTATTTTAAATAAATCCTCGTTTTCGTTAAAATTTTTTTCTCCTATAGAGATATTTTACAGATCAACAGAAACAGTAGGATTGATACTTAAGAGTTAGGGCAAGTGACGCAATCGAATTTTTTTTAAATTCCTTATGTCCAAAAATTGACGAAATCGTATTTGGAAATTTTTATCGTTTCGGCCTATACTTAATATAAAAATAATTAAAAATAATTTTAAAAAACTTTTCAAATGTAATTTGCACAATTTAATTTTCAGCTTTACTAATATTTGAGAAGCCACTGTGATGGCAAAATATTTAATTGTGAAAAATAGTAATGACTAAGGTTCGTGGTTTGGAACACACGTTAAGTTGAAGGTCCCCTCGGAAATGGCCCTGGCAGCGAACGAACAGGTAAAGCCTTATTCAAAAGAAGGACAAGAAATGACAACGATGACAATCCCCCCCTCTTTCATCCTCCGCTTTTCTTATACCCAAATGAAAATAACTTGGTAACATCATAACCTAATTTTATTTTTTTTAAGGAACAGAACTTTTTCTAATTTTTTTTAGATCTTAGATACTTCTTTATACTGAAAGGCAAAAGATATTTCAAGATATCTTCAAGTCAAAATACAATCTTTTTTGGGCCAGAGAAAAATTTACGGCATTTACTGACAATGCAAAAAAATTTCACGTTTTCTTAGCATTAGAGGTTAAATATCCTGTTGACGTTTTTTGTTAAAATGTACTCTGCTTAGGGAACAAAATATTCAAATTTTTACAAGCTACAAATTTTTTTCGTAATCTATCAATTTGTGCCGATTAACCTATCAAGTTTCATGCTAGGGCGCTGGTAACTCTATCCCTAATTAACTGAGATGCCTGATAATGATAATTTAAGTATTATTATGGACAGTGAAACGAACTACTGGCCTGGCAACAATTTTTTAATAGTTTTTTAAAAGGCCACCTGGCCGCCCTTTGTTGTTCGTCGCCCTTGGGCCTCGCCCCGCTGCCCACCACTAGAGACAGCACTGAAACTAGCAATAACCATTAAAGGACATCCTAATTTTGTTCATAGATTGTCTTTTTTGTGTGAAAACTGTTAATTTGCATGAAAAATGAGGGTCTAAATCTCTTGAAATCCATTTTACTGATACGATTAAAACATGAAACGGAAAACCGTATAAAAATGACTATGCCGGAATCCCAAAGTGGTGTTGTAAACTTGAACCAGGATCGTCATGAATGAAAATCCCCAAAGCGGCGGCGGACCCGAACACCGATCGAGACGGGAACAGCGGGAGAGCGTGGAGGCACGCGGCTCGCTTTTCTCTCGTCTAGAAAACGCTGGTCACTATAATTCAACAGCCATGTTTCGAGTCATGCTACGTTGTTAGCTCAGAATCATTCAGTAGCGTAGTTGCTGTAGTAGCAGACCTAGAATGCAATACGTAGAAAACGACCTAATTTTTAACACTAATACTATCAGTGACCACGTGATACTTTCTTAATCATGTGGCAGAAAATTCGATATGGCATGGTTAGGATTTCAAGTGACAGGTATTTTCAGTAGTTTCTTAACAATGAACTCTGTTTACACACTGGAAAAGTTTCGGTTAGGATCCCTAAAACCAAATGCTCCATTGGGAGAGTCGATTCTTATTTCATGATAGCTAATGCCCGATGCACTAACTACGGGCACAGCAGTATACTAAAGATTCACCCGGGGAATAATCTACGAGACCCGACTGATTACTCTGTCCCAATAACATGCTTCGATAGAAGGTATTCTATACTCATTCCGAGTAGGGAAGAGTGGGAAGGCAATCAGAATATAACGAAAACAGATCACGCAATCTTCACAGACGGTTCAAAGATGGACGTTGGTGTGGGAGCCGGGGTCTTTTCCGAAAGTTTACAAATACAGAAATCGTATAGACTCCCCAACTATTGTAGTATTTTTCAAGCGGAAGTACTGGCAGTAGAGAAGGCGGTCAATATCCTGCAAGAACACCTTGGCTTGGGAGTAGCCTCGTCAATCACCATCTTCAGTGATAGTCAGGCGGCGATTAAGGCAATCTGTTCCAGCAGCGTCAAATCAAAGCTCGTAAAGCGATGCCGCAACAATCTATGCACACTTGGCAACCAACATCGGGTTATTCTGTGCTGGGTTCCTGGACACTCCAAAATAGATGGCAACGAGGCTGCCGATGCGCTCGCAAGAGAGGGCGCAGGCATGCCAGCTGATCTAGCAGACAATACAGTGAACAAACCACTGGGATTGGTCAAAGAGGAGATTGACTACACGGCCAAGCAGCTTGCACAGAACAGATGGACAGGGTTGACAACCTGTAGTACATCCAGGCAACTGTGGCCCACATTCGATAAAAAGAGAACCGCAGAGCTATTGAGACACAGTCGAAAAGACGTGAGAAATATTACTGCGGTTGTTACCGGACATTGCCTCTTCGGTAGACATGCCGAACGTATGCAAATACCCACTAACGACTTCTGCAGAAGCTGCAGAGATGAGGAAGAGGAAGAAAGTATTCAACATTTTCTGTGTGAATGCCCTGGCCTCGCAAGAAGGAGGTTCACTACTCTGGGTGAATCATCTTTCGATAGCCTGGAGGAACTAAACAACTTACAACTTGGACGGCTGAGCAGATTTCTGAACAGTAGTGGCTGGTTTGAATGAGTTGTTAAAATCCTTCCGCGGTTACGTCGCATAAACCATCAGTGATCTGATGAAGGTGGGTTCTACGGAACACGTGTGGTATCACAACGGACCTAATCAGGACTACGTGAGACCGTTTGGTCAGAACCAAGGGTCTGCCACTCTTACCTAACCTAACCTAACCTAATGCCCGATGCACCGGCCGTTCTGACAGTGTACTACAGCCTTTGACAAGTAGTTAAAATGGCAGACGTAAACCTGTCGATGTCGGGCTTTGTATATTATAGCTTTTGTAAAGTAGTAACTTGAAGGAAGCAATGTTACGTGGCTTGTGCAGAACAACAAAAATTTCTGCAAAAAATGTGCACTCTATCGCCTGTTCTATTTATCATGCGAAAGATGACAAAAATAAATGAAATTAATGAATACTTTTAATGGTTTTAATTGCCTCCTCGAATTTTTTTTTGCATGAAAATAACTCTCTCACATCCACATAGATACCACCTTTCCATTGGTGAAAACAGAAATTCAATATTTTGCTTCGTTTCTTTGTAATGCGGGTCAAAAAGAGTCGCCATTTTTTTTTGTGTTCAATGTGTAAGAATATTTTTATGAATTTATAAGTGGGCTTAATATCGTGTTGATTTTAATTTGCTCTGTTTAAAATAATATACATTCCGCCCTCTGTACCCTTCTACTTGACAGTAAGCAAGATTGTGGCGGTCAGGACGTAGACGATGGCGTTCGCTTTTATTACCATCGCCCGAGATCAAAAGCAGATTGTCACCATTACCATTTTACAAAGTGTCAAAATATCCGCATCGCGTACTACGAAGATCGTTTGTAAAACCGCGACAAGGTCGGTCGTTGCACTCGTTGGGTTTCAGTTGCGTGATTTAATGCATAAACATCTTTCTAATGGCACTAAATATATTTTAATAAAATTATCGTGCAAATTATACCTGACACGGCAAAATGCAATAAATGTCCAACTAAAGGGTGATAGCTTCAGGGGTTACTAATTGGGAATAGTGGTTTATTCTAGGATCGATAATATTATACAATTATTAATAAAATATACAGAAAAGTCTCCGTCTCATACGGTCTCATTTGGGTACTTTGTTAGTTGTAGAGCCTTCCAATCTAGGTGCATGGAAAAATATCGAGAGTGACTATTGATAGTCTCGATAGTGTTATAAAAACTGTTGCAATCGTATAATCAATAGTAATTGTCCATACTATCGATAGTAAGGTAGCACTCAGTTGTAAAAGAGGGGCAGGAATGGTAATTTTAGGGCATAAAGGAGTTTTTTGACCTTTTTTTTTAAATTAGAAGTCATTTTTGACCGAGTAAGGATTTTTTTCTTCTAAAAGTGGTTATTAATCCAGATACTATCGATAGACAATGTGTCGATAGTTTTCCACTTTTACTATCGATATATCGAACTCTACCAGTATCCATAAGAGTTTTTTTAGGTGGACCATTTTTATCTGACGTCATTTTATTAATTTAATACACCTCTGTTGTGACGTCGGTAAGTTGTTTTGCGTGTTTTTATTAGACTGCGAATTTTGCCTGATTATTTTATCAGTAAATAATAAAGAATTTAAATACAGAATTCGCAGAAAATTTTATTTTTTCTTGTTCTCTCCGATAGGGTCAAAATTACAATTTAGTGGTTTTACCCATTTTTTCTACTATACTGAAAATTATGGAATTTAATACGAAATAAACAATGACATACTATTTTTTCTAAAATCGCATTAATACATATTATAATAAATTAAGACATACTATTTAAAATATGGATTCAACACCCGGAGAAGAAAGTCACTAATGGGCTGCATACAAACATTCGTTTTTTATTATTTGACCATTTGTCAGAGTTAAAATAAAATAAACTGACCAAGTTGCCGTTTTATTTGACCAAGTAAATCAGATTATATCAGCAAATTCCCCCCCCCCCCCCCCCCCCCCCCTCCTTACCTACGCTAAAGGCCACCGGACTTTGCAATTATTCAGTCAAGACATTTCTTCCAGTTAGATTTGATAAGATGAGTGAGTAAATTAAGCGACTATTATGCTGGCGTAAATGCGAGATTCGTGAATTCTTCGTTAAAGATCACCCATTAATGATTATTTTATTATTTAGTGGTAGAAAAATAGGTTATATAAGCATAATCAATCATTAAACTTAAAATGAAACCAAAGAAAGACCATAAGAATTCAGGAATTACCAGCGCATAAATTAATATAGTATGTTTTAAAATAATTTCAAGTCACCAATTTAAATTTTCTAATAAAAAAGCAGGTCGACGAACGGTTCTATTAGGCTATGATGTCATTATTGTAGAACTTTTATTGGGCAATTAAAATTTAATAAATTAATTTATTATTTGTTGTTTTTTCTATCCTAATTTCCATAAGATCGTAATATGAAAGTTGCCGTAAATAATGTTTTAGTCATAGGTTCAGTTATGCCTTGGCGTATTATTTTGGATGGAAAGAAAACCTAATTTACGGGCGCATTATACAGGCAAATACCTGGAAAGAATATAATATGTAATAATATAAGGAAAAAAGGGAGAAAGAATTCGACTTAAAATTAGAACGGAATATCCATAATTTATTTTATTAGATATTATTGTATAAACAAATTTTTAAATCAATCTGACTCTATGAAATCCAGCTCTGAGGATGTGCAGCAAAGAAAAATATAGACAAAGTTTAAATAGATTGTAAAAAAGTGCTCCTAGGTATTATGGTTGGCGCATCTTCATATATAGAGAAATAAAAATATCTACAATCAAAGAAGACATAAATAGATTTGCAGGGAAAAACGAAGAAGAATTTATGTAGGTCCTACATAATGCAGTAGGCAGCAGGGGCGCCAGGGGGGGCTGGGTGGGCACCGGCTCACCCTAGAAACACGAATGCCCACCCAAAATGGATGGATTCGGTTTTGTAATGGAGGAATTTCCGGGGGGGGGGGGGGATTTGGCTATGTCCGTTTTGATGAGAAAGAAGTGTTATTGTATGTTATTTTGAAGAGAACGATGACGTTTTTTTTTTGGACGTCACTTGGCACTTGCACAAGAGGGCAGTTTTGTTTTCCTCGCTTATTGCGTGGAGGAGGCGGCGACTTTTTTTTTAGAAATCATTTTTGATTATTTGGATAGTGCCCACTCAAAAATTATCGGGCCCACTTGTGCCCACCCATAACAAAAATCCTGGCGCTGTCACTGGCAGTAGGTTAGAGATATATTGACTTATATCTGCTGAAATCCTACTTAATAAATTAAACTGGATGAAGAGAAAGTTTAACGAAGCTGTTAGCATACACCAGAACCCAGGTTGTTTAGGTAAGCCTTCATTGACTATAGAAAATATCTGAAAATCGCTTAGTTAAGTACTCTTCGATTTATACCGAGCATGAACTAAACGTATGACTGCACCCATCTCAGTTATGTTTCAGTGCACTAAGCTAGTATAAATAAAACTGATGTTACCATAATTATTTCGTATTCACCTGAAGAAGACTGGAGGTATGTTGAAACTTTGTTATTTAAAACAAATAAAGACAATGCAAGTCTTCTCAATCATTAAAGAAATAATATCATTGTTCAAACAGACACCAATACCATACCTAGAGATCACCTAAGGCAACCAATAGGCAATACCAGTGTGCAATAATTAATACCAAGGCTACCATCGTTCTTTGTTTTATAAATAATGCAACGCATCTTGTAGCATTTAATTCAAATTCTTAATAAACATTTAAAATATTTTCCACACATTTCTAGACTCTGTTACTAAAGCAAATAGTTATAATTGCCCAAAAATTATTTATTTTATATTAACTAAAATAAATGACAATAAAACACGTTCCAAATAATGTATGCATTTTCCACTGAATTAAATATAAATGTGTTACTACAGACTAGTTGTAAATAGCCGGGAATTCGGATAAAATACAAACATTTAAACAACAATTTGATGGTCAATGAAAACGGAATTGTTTAAACAATTGCGGTTTACAAGTTACGTATTGAATTGATGAATTATTAATGAAATGATTTTGTATTTTATTGGTTTAGTTTAACGCGATATCATTATTGTTGGTTTTTGATGATAATAAATTGTTATACATCATTTGACTTACCTGAAAGAAGGATTGATCAAAATTATTCTGGCATCTTCGCTGTTTGTTGTTATACTATGTAGTATACCATATTAATATTACACGTGAACGATACAACTTTTAAAGACATCCAGATGAAATAGCTATTTATACAATAAGTTGCGAAATTACTGTCTTTTAGGCACGCGACGTGAAAATTGTGGCTAAAAGACATCGTTTCGTAACGAATTATATACAAGATTTTTTGTGAAAGCGGAGAATTTGATAATTTAAGCTTTTATTAGTATTTTTAAACATTTCGAAAAGTAGGCAGGCAATCTGTTTCTAAAGCATTGTTTAATGTCAAGTGTGTTGTCAAATTATATAGAAAATTCCATTGAACAGAAAAACGAAATAGCAAAAAGAATCATCGGGCAGATAGATACGTCAAATACAAAAATAAAAGAAGTTCACTCGGAAGCAGAAGTTAGCATTGTCAGTACTAGCAGTTTATCCATTCCGACTACTAATAATTACATTGCTCTTACAGAAGAGAAACTAGATGCCCCTAGAATTCAGTTCAACAGTTTACATAATTGTACATTTAACATATATAATAAATAGATAATTTTCATTGATTTTAATATTTCATTTTTAAAACTGTCCCATTTAGACACTGCCTAAAAGAGAGTCATTTCGAAATTCTAATCAATATCGAAATATGTCTATTTTGAAACGCTTTCACGAAAACTGCATTTTACGTAGTCATTTTTTAATACGGGTTGCATGATGCTTCATTCAACCATTACAATTTTGTACCCCGAATTGGTATGACATAATTTGATGCGGGCAAGGAATAAATGAGTCGCACTCAAAATTCAGTGCTTGTGTTATTGTGCTTTTTGTGTGTTACTAAGAGAGAAAAAAGAGAAGAGAAGTGGGACTAAGCGAGACTTCGGAGAAGAAGAATTTTGCCTGGCCTGTTAAAAATGATACGAGTAGGTCATGAACTCAGCTTTATTTTTGTTATATTCAGGATCAAGGGTTGCAGTACAAATGCATATTTAGCATGTTGCAAATTCTGCCCAAGAGATCACCTCTTACTTAAGTATAATTATTAAGTATTTTGTTATATTTTATAATTTTTACACACGATAGTCTCAGGATGGATGGATATTTTTCACAGATCCTAAGTGCGCGATTATTTAATTTATATTCTTCGAACACTCATGCAGGGCATGATATTGTAAGATAAATATTCATCTTCTTTCGGCTTAGCCTCAATAACAGTTTTAAGTTTCAGCTAGGATTGTGTAAAAAATGAACTAAAATTTAAGAGCTGTAGGACTTTACTAGAGTTTAAATTAAATCAAATAATTACATTATAATAGTAAAACACCGATAAAGTATCATCAAAAAAATGTATATTGTGTTTCTACAAATAAAAATAAATAATCACCCATTTAAATCGATTCTAAATAATTTACCTACAACTTAACATTAATAAAATTTAAACAATACAATTGCCGCTTTATATATGAACAAATAAATAAATGAATAACTAATACAAAATTCGATTATTTGTAAACAGAAATATATTTATTATATTTTGACCATTTAGCACTAATGATTTCATAGGTAGTAGTAAATATTAATGCTGTGAAATAGCAAGCCAAATGTTATATTTTAATGTAAAAATTTTATTTAATTTTTTTTATCTTAATTTTACTATGTTTAGTAGAAGATCTTTTAAATTGAACTGGCTTTCAGTATGCTGGTATGACACCTATAGACCTAGAGACTAATTTCATGATAACATGGATAATATGACACTTTAGAACATCGCTCTCCAACACAGCATCAGACTCATAGAATGTTTTTGGCCTTGCATTGTCTTTATTTTTTTTAGGAGTACCCCAGGGAAGTATTTTGGGTCCTTTATTTTTTATTTTATATATTAATGACATGCCATTAGTATTAAAATTGGCTAAAATTCAAATGTTCGCAGATAATACTCTTATTTATATTAGTGGTAAAAATATTTTGGAAATTTTAGAAGTTTTAAATTCAGAACTTGTTTTATTGTCAAATTGGTTAAAAGTAAACAAATTAAAATTAAATGTTTCCAAAACAAAATGTATGGTTATGGGCTTAAATTTGAATTTAACCAATTTAAATATTTTAATTGATGGAGACAGATTGGAAATAGTTAACTCATTTAAATATTTAGGTATAGTAATTGACTCAAAATTAAAATTTAATATCCAATATGAACATTTAATTTCTAAAATTGCGGGAAAAATTAATTACTTTAAAAGAATAAGTTTCAATTTAAAATTTTATTCGTAAAAATTTTTTTATAATACTTTAATTTTGCCATATTTTTTTATATTGTTCTACAATTTTATTTAACGCTGATGAAGGTGTAATAAACAGATTACAAATTTTACAAAATAAAGCGATGAGAATTTTACTTAATATGGATAGATATTCAAAAATTAATATAATGTTAAAAAAATTAGAATGGTTAAATGTAAAAAATTTAATATTATTTTTGGTTTTGATATTTATTTACAAAGTTCAAAATGGTATGTTACCTTCACATTTAAAAGAGTTTACTGTTCTAAATTGTGATCATCATAATTATTTAACGCGAAATAACAATAATTTTTTTCTTAATACTTTTGCACATACAACATAGCTTATAAATCGGTATTTTATAAAGGGCTTATTGAATTTAATAATTTAAATAAATCAATTAAAACACAAAAAAGCTTAAAATCATTCAAACAGGGTTTAAAAAAATATTTATTAAAACAACAAGATAAATAAAAATGTTTCAAAAGGTCATTTAAAATTGTATTAAAATAATTATTTAAATGTATTAGTAGCCATGTGCTAAATAAATCTTGTTACTACTACTACTACATTAGTTTTTAAATTACAACGTTTCAACTGATAAGAATCTCCAGTCATTTTCAGGTGAATTCTAAATAAGTATGGTAACTATAGTTCTATTTATATTAGCTAGGTACACTAAAGCATAACTGAGAAGGATGCAGTCATGCATTGTTATTTATTTAACAACGATTTTCAAATATTTCTTATATCAAATGAGGGTTTACTAAAACCTTGGTTCTGGTGTATGGTAACAGTTTCCTTGAACTTCCTGTTCCTTCAGTGTAAATCTTTATGCATAATTTTCTCTCTCTTTTCTTTTATAGTATTATTTCAGTGTTCTTTGATCCTAATTTCGAGGGGGTGTAAGGGGTGATGGTCAACTGGATAAGACAGTGCAAATACCAGCCCAAATGTCAACCTTACCTGCTCGTGTGGTGATTCAATCACCCGGTGCACCCTGCCAAAGCTAACAAGGCTCTGACGACCGAATGATTGCCGGAATAAGCAATCCCCCATTTTCTGGTCAACAGCTTCGGGTGGAGGAACTAGAAAATGATAGGGCACTCTATTGTCCTAGGGTTAAGAAATTGGCCCTAAAGGCGGAGGAACTGTGAACAGTCAACGGCATTAGACTGTAAAAGGCAACGGGAAACCACTGCAGTAAAGATCAACGGATAGTCCCTAGTACAGCCATTATTATGAAGTTCATAAATAAATATTCCGGAGTTTCAAGTCCCCCAGTCGGATCTCCGGGGGGGACAGTTGTGAACAGAATTAAGAATAAGGCTGAGAAAGACGGAGAGGTGAGAATGGGAACGTGGAATGTAAGAACGTTGACTCAACCTGGTAAAATTAACAACGCAATCCAGGAAATGGAGAGAATGCGGATCAGTATTCTTGGTGTCAGCGAAACAAGGTGGCCAGGAGCGGGGCAATGCGACATCAACCAACATAGGATGGACCAACTAATAATGAACACAGGTACGGTGTAGGAATTATAGTGAGTAAGAACGTAGCGACGTGTGTCACCAACTTTGTACCAATATCCGAACGACTTCTGCTACTACAAATCGAAGCGAAACCTGCAAGAATAAACATAATTCAGGTATACGCACCCACAAGGGACCACAGCGAAGAAGAAGTGGAGCAATTTTACGAGAACATTACGGCTGTACTTCGAAAACTCCCAAAACAAGATGTCAACTTGGTCATGGGTGATTTCAATGCCAAGGTGGGACGCGGATGTTCAGGAAATCATATAGGCCCCTGGGGTCTAGGAGAAAGAAAGACAGAGGAGAGCTGCTTAGCATGTTTGTGGAGGAGCAAAAGCTAGTAGTCACAAACACCTTCTTTCAATTACTCCCGAGGAGAACATACACTTGGAGTTCACCGGCAGACAGGGAAGTTGCTATAGTCAGAAATCAGATTGACTATATCTTGATTAACAGTAGATATAGGAACGCATTTACCTCAATAAAAACGTATCCGGGAGCAGACATACAATCGGATCACAATCCAGTGGTGGATGTTTTTAAACTACGGCTAAAGAAGGTACACAAAAGAATGATAAGACGCTATGATTTGCGAAAACTAAAAGACTCTGCAGTGGCGATACAGGTAAGGAAGAAACTGAATGAACATCACAAAAACAACGAACACCTGGTACATGAAGATGTGAGTGAGGAGATTCAGGAACTATGTGAAAGTGTGCAGACCCTCAAAACTACGCTATTACAACCCCAAAAATTAAAACGAAAACCCTGGATGACCAGTGAAATCCTTGAAATGATGGAACAAAGGCGAAATAACAAGAATAAACCTGTATTATACAAAGAACTCGACAAATCCATTAGAAGAAAGATCAGAGAAGCAAAACAGAGAGAACTGGAACTTAAATGTAATGAAATAGAAGCCCTCAGCACAAAATACGACAGTTTCAATCTACACCGCAAAATCAAGGAATTAACAGGAAAGACAAAATCAAAGTCAGGGAACAGTTTGATGGACCGAAACGGCGAGCTTATTATTGAAAAAGCAAAGATCAAGGACACGTGGGAAGCCTACATCAAGGAACTTTTCCACGACGAAAGACCACCACCACAAATTGATGGTAATACGGGACCGGCGATATTGAGACAGGAAGTACAAGCTGCAGTTGATGGACTCAAAGAGAGTAAAGCGCCAGGGCCTGACGGGATGCAGGCGGAGTTCATCAAACTGCTGGACGACAATCACATTGAATGGTTGACGACGATCTTCAACCACATTTATGATACGGGAGATATACCACGGGCATGGCTCGAATCGGAATTTATCACCTTGCCCAGGAAGCCTGGGGCCAAAAAATGCAATGAATACAGAACAATAAGCTTAATGAGTCATTTGTTGAAATTATTTCTTAAAGTCATTCACAGGAGAATCTATCGGCTATGTGAAGACGAATTAAGCCCCACCCAGTTTGGCTTCAGAAGCGCGCTCGGCACTCGTGAGGCAGTGTTTAGTGTGCAGGTGTTATTCCAGAGGTGCAGAGACATGAACTGTGACGTGTATGCCTGCTTTATAGACTATCAAAAGGCATTCGATAGAGTCCGGCACACAAAGCTAATAGAGATACTGAAGAAAATCGGACTGGATGACAAAGACCTTAGGATCATCGCGAACCGGTATTGGAATCAGAAGGCCACCGTCCGAGTACAGGACAGCCACACAGAGCCAGTCAGAATTGCTAGAGGAGTTCGACAGGGTTGCATATTGTCTTCACTGTTGTTCAACATATACTCCGAGTACATCTTTCGTGAGGCACTGGAGGATAGTGAGGCAGGGGTGAACCTGAATGGACAGAGGCTGAACAACATAAGATATGCAGATGACACCGTCGTATTCACAGATAACCTAGACGATCTGCAAAACCTGATGACACAAATCACACTGATCAGTCAGCAATATGGTCTTGATATAAATGTTGACAAAACCAAATTAATGATCATCAGTAAAAGAAATATCCCGGATGACCACCTAATTATAAATGGAAAACGTGTGGACAGAGTACAAAAATACACATACCTAGGTACCTGTGTTAATGAAGAGTGGAACCATTCACAGGAAATCAGATGCAGGATAGAGAAGGCCAGAGCAGTGTTCAATAAAATAACAAAGTGCTTCAAGAGCCATGACTTGAACATAAACCTAAAGATCAGGTTGTTAAGATGCTACGTCTTTTCTGTTTTGTATTACGGAGTAGAGGCTTGGACACTGACTGCTGCTACTGAGAGGAAGCTGGAAGCCTTCGAAATGTGGCTGTATCGAAGGAGGCTGAGAGTGTCGTGGACGCAGAGGGTGACCAATGAAGAAATCCTACGCCACATGGGGAAGGAACGTGAGGTACTTTACACCGTTAAATGCAGGAAATTAGAATATCTTTGGCACATAATGCGCAATGAAAATCGATACCATCTCCTCCAATGCATCCTACAAGGTAAAGTTTACGGGAGCAGAGGACCAGGAAGAAGGAGAATCTCATGGTTGAAAAACCTAAGAGTCTGGTTCGGAAAGTCAACCACGGGATTGTTCAGGGAAGCAGTCAACAAAATTATGATCATTCAGATGGTCGCCAGCATCCGACCCGGATAGGCATACGAAGAAGAAGAATTTCGAGTGTTCTCGGTGTCTCACCCATATAAGATTGATCACATTCGCAGAATAGGTACAGGTATTCTTGCCTTTTTGGCTGGGTGGTTTCCTCTTCATCAGGTGGCTTCTTAAAGTGTTTCCCCCAGCTGAATACTTTATTGACGGTGTATCGTTGTTCTGGTCATCTTAATCTCTCAGATACTTCTTTGACACGGAATGTTGAGTAATTGAGTCGTTTTTTTTCCTTTTTGTACATTTGGCCGATTATTACGATTTTCCCATATTTCGTCAACTAATCTCATGGGGTAGTAAATTTTTGTTGAGGTCTGCCCTGATTACTATTTTTTTATTAGTACTAATTGGAACAAGAAGTAATTATAGACTGATTCCGTTAAAAAAAATTAAATTTATTTTATCCGAATCGACAATTTTTGGACTTTAAGGAAATAAAAATGTAAAATCCAAATCTCATTCTGGACCGGTGAAAAATCCATTTCGCCCTAACTTGACGTCCAAATTGAATGTTTTGTAGTGGAGGGAGGAGGGGGAGGGGGCGACGTGGCGCACGCCGCCGCGGGGGGAAAGTGCTCTTGATAAGCGTGATTTAGCAGCCCCGGGGATATTGATTTTTGCGCCCCGCGCGCACCCCCTAACCCTCTCCCAGTTTTATATGTCTGTTTTCTTACTGTAATAGCTCCGCGGCGGGGAGTGCACAGTGCTGCGGGCGGTGCATGGTGGCGAGACAAAACATTAATTTTTAATTATAATAACCCGGCAACTTTTTATACAATTTTTTAATATTAATTAGAAAAGTATAGTTTTAGTATACAGATAGTAAATAATAATATATTCTTTTAATCCCTATTTTAAAATTTATAGAGATATTTGCCTTCAAAATTTGATCTCCCAATAGTAATTTAACCAACAAGTACATTAATAATGGCGATTAATGATCGAAATATTTTAACGCGTGAGCGTAGCGAACGCGTTAATGTTCGAGATCATTAATAACATTTTAATGTAAGAGTTGGTTACAATGTTTTTTCGTCGACCGTATTTTTTACTATAGTGAAGAAAAACAGTTAACAACTTTTATTTTACAATCCAGATTTCACAATTCTACAAATACTAATGACAGCGGACGACGTTTTGGATTGACGTTTTATTATTTTGTTGATTTGTTTGCATGGCTGCCTTTAATTTTAATTACCAAAATCGTGCATTTACAGAAAATCATGCATTAATAGGGGTCATTAATGAATGATTTTGGGAAATCGTGCATTTACAGAAAATCATGCATTAATAGGGGTCATTAATGAATGATTTTGGGAAATCATGCATTTACAGAAAATCATGCATTAATAGGGGTCATTAATGAATGATTTTGGGAAATCGTGCATTTACAGAAAATCATGCATTAATAGGGGTCATTAATGAATGATTTTGGGAAATCGTGCATTTACAGAAAATCATGCATTAATAGGGGTCATTAATGAATGATTTTGGGAAATCATGCATTTACAGAAAATCATGCATTAATAGGGGTCATTAATGAATGATTTTGGGAAATCGTGCATTTACAGAAAATCATGCATTAATAGGGGTCATTAATGAATGATTTTGGAACGTTAATATCGGATGTAAATACACGGTCGACGGAAATATAAATTAAATCGAAAATATTAAGTCATACATTTGGCTTTAATTGGATCCAAACGCGCAAAAATTTTCCATGGTAAATTGCGTTTTTAACCGAATTACAAAAAAAACTAAGCATAATTTTAAATTTCTATTTTCACCAATGGAAAGGTGGTATCTATGTGAGTGTGACAAAGGTATTTTCATGCAAAAAAAATTCTAGGAAAAAAAAAGAAGCCAATGAAAACCGTAAAAAAAAATTACTTCAGTTCATTGTATTGTAAAATATATTAGAATTTTTTTTTTTTAATAAAAATACTTTTCTCATATTCTCCAATATCCAAATTTAAAAAATTTTACAGGCAAAATTTGATTACAGAAAAATCAGTAGAATCTGAGAATAATAAGGTGATAGATAAACACAAAAATAGGAAACATGCTTGAAGATCCTAAAGAAGGCAATCAGTGAAATTCGGTTATGCATTTTTAACAATATTATTATTATTAAAATAAAAAATAATTTTTGTCCTGCTAGCCTACACTATTCATAACACTGTGGAGTGTGCGCGCGGGCCGGGGGCGGCAAGATGCTTTTCATTGGTGTTGTGTTTCGCGAGGGGGTGGGCGGGGGTGCAGCCGCCGCTGCCGCCGGCCGTACGCAAATACAGCCATTATGCCGGTGACACCGCGAATTGCCGATCCGAGCCGCGGCACGTGCCACCGGCCACTTGGCCTAATCGCCAACACGGCCTGTTGCCGGCGCCGCCGACAAAGGCCAGCCGCGGAGGGACCGATTGTCTTTGGAGACAGTTGACACCATCCCGAACAACATGCCAATTCAAACGGCTAGACTGTTAATCATTTGACATTAGCTGATATTATAGGGGTGGTTTTATAAGTTAAATAAGCGCCACACATATTACATTTCTTTCTTCTGTATAAAAAGTCTGGCAAAAAGTGCCGCCTCTTTATGAACAAGAAGCGATAGACTGTTGGATCTTTATTTACTTTTGTACAGCTATTAAATAAAATAGTGATTTCTTGATTTTTTCAACTTAATTAGTTTCTCATAAAAAAAATTATTACCGAAATTAATAAATATAATGCTTAAAACATTATCGAAAAAAATATTTGGTAACATTCAATAGAGTTTTTTTAAATATTGTTTTGTACAATCTAAACTATACAACTTGATAACAAACAATGTTAGAACCAAGCCCAGGGAGTTCATTGTTTTATTGAAGCGAATAAAAGAAGGATTTAAAAATTCACTCACCGCAGCATATTTAATAAACACACACACCCCGCTGTCTCTGAAGAGCGACTCACATTGGGACAAACGATTTACGTCAGTTAAAGGACATTAAATGGCACTGTGGTTCTTATGCTAAAAATGCTTAGACTTGACTTTCTTTTTTGAGTTATTTACTACTTTATGCCTTTCAACATTTTCTATGGTCTTAAAAAGAATTCTTTAAATTAAGTAGGTAACTATCTTTTTTAATTAGGGTAGTTTCATTGAGACAAAAATCTTGAAGCGCTTGTTTTTGAGAAACATTTTTTTAAAAGAAGTTCATTTTTTCTAAGAAAGTTACCTACTTATACTTAATCCAAAAACATTTTCTTAAATTTATACTTTATATCAAAAATTGTTAATGATTTGATATAAAACCTACGTTAATTTTAGTTTAAACCGTCATTATCTAATTGGTAAAATCAAAGTTTTATGTCCAAGAGACTAGACACTTTTAAGTGTAATACAATCTGGAAATAATCCCACATTATTTAAGTTTTAGGAAATATTAAAGAAATACTTTTTATGAGACGGCTACAAGTTGACGTTAAAGGTTTTATTAATGTACAACCTAAAAAGGATGATATATTTATTTTAAATATGAGGGTTTTTGGTTTGTAAGTTTTGAACAGTGAACCTGCCCTGTAATGACGAGAGTTAAAAAATTCTAAACATTTCTGCAGGTGGTGCAGAAGAGTCTTCCACTTCTAGTAGTTCTATATGTAATTGAATAATATTTTGATATATTGAATAAGATTTTAGTACCTTAGATTAAAGCTCCTGGTTATTTAACATGGTACATAAAGGACTAATGCCTGTTTAAAGGTTGGAGACAATGACGTTTCTTGAACGGCAGTAGAGTTTTGGACTTGCATTGTCTTTATTTGTTTAGAATCACTACGTTTCAACTGGTAAGCATCTCCAGTCGTCTTCAGGTGAATACTGAATAAGTACGGTAACTACAGCTCTATTTATACTAGGCAGGTGCTGTGACGCATGATTAGTGGGTGGAGTCATGCGTGTTGCTAGGTGATGACGCATAACTGGATGAGTCATGCTTGATGAGTCATGCTCGATGACGTCATGCTCGATGACGTCATGCTCGATGACGTCATGCGTCTAACTCTTGGGTGGTCTTATTCTAAGATTACATTTACTTAACAAGGGTTTCCAAACGTTTCTCATATCTAATGAAGGCTTACTAAAGCAACCTGGATTTTGGTGTATGGTCGCAGCTTCCTTAAACTTCCTCTTCCTCCAGTGCGGTTCTTTTTGCAGAATTTCCGCTTTTGTCCACATGATATGATGGCCGTGCGTCCAGGCGTGGTCAGCTGCACCTGATTTTTCGGTCTCTCCTTTTTGGGTGTTATTTCTATGTTCTTTATTCCTTACTTCTAGTGGTCTTAGTGTCTCACCAATGTAAGATTGGCCGCATTCGCAGGGAATCTGGTAGACACAGAGAATTCCTACATCACATTAATAACTTTGCACCGATAATTAAATTCACCATGGAAAAAGAAGAGAACAACCAATTACCTTTTCTAGACGTCAACGTAGAGAAAAATGGCAACACCTTCCTAACCTCAGTGTACAGAAAACCTACACATACAGGGCAATATCTCAATTATACATCAAACCACTCAAACAACACAAAACATGGCGTAGTAAGAAACCTGGTGGATAGAGCAATTACTCTCTGCAACTCAAACGAAGCTCTCAAAAGAGAAACTAACCACATCAAGACCGACCTCAACAAGAATGGCTACCCCATGAAATTGATTGACACAATATTGGAAAATCGCAAGAATCGGCCAAACACACGTAAAGCAGAGAAAGAGATACAACCAATACTCAATATTCCGTATGTCAAAGAAGTATCCGAGAAAATAAGAAGACTAGGACAACGATACAACATCAACACAGTATTCAGCTCTAGAGACACTTTAAGAAGCCACCTAACGAAGACGAAACCAGCAAGCCAGAAAGACAAGAAAAATTGTGTCTACCAGATTCCCTGCGAATGCGGCCAATCTTACATTGGTGAGACACTAAGACCACTAGAAGTAAGAATTAAAGAACATAGAAATAACACCCAAAAAGGAGAGACCGAAAAATCAGGTGCAGCTGACCACGCCTGGACGCACGGCCATCATATCATGTGGACAAAAGCGGAAATCCTGCAAAAAGAACCGCACTGGAGGAAGAGGAAGTTTAAGGAAGCTGCGACCATACACCAAAATCCAGGTTGCTTTAGTAAGCCTTCATTAGATATGAGAAACGTCTGGAAACCCTTGTTAAGTAAATGTAATCTTAGAATAAGACCACCCAAGAGTTAGACGCATGACGTCATCGAGCATGACTCATCAAGCATGACTCATCCAGTTATGCGTCATCACCTAGCAACACGCATGACTCCACCCACTAATCATGCGTCACAGCACCTGCCTAGTACAAATAGAGCTGTAGTTACCGTACTTATTCAGTATTCACCTGAAGACGACTGGAGATGCTTACCAGTTGAAACGTAGTGATTCTAAACAAATAAAGACAATGCAAGTCCAAAACTCTACTGCCGTTCAATAAAGGACTAATGTTTAGGCCCATACTTTTGTGATTAGAGAAACTTTCTCTTAAATTTAAATTCTACTCTTTTGTCAGTAGAATACAAAATACTTTCATATCATGATCTTTAGATTTTGTATCTAAATTACCGTTAATAAAGGCAACATTTCCATTTCCTTATATTGAATAACGATTTTCTTGAAACTAGAACCAGAAATGTTACTTTAAGTCTAAGTCTTCTCCAAAAAGGTTAACATTGCAGAACCGGATATAGTCATGGCAGGACACGCAATTCCCCTGGCACCGTCTATTAATTTGCTGGGGGTCAATCTGGGAGGTAATATGTCTTGGCATGATCACGTTGCCGCAATTGCCAAGGCAGCTGCACAGAAACTTGGTGTACTTTTCCGCACCAAAAGGTTGTACACACCTCATCAACTTTTGACACTCTACAAAGCCCAGATTCGTCCATCATTAGAATATTGCTCTCATGTCTGGGGCTCTGCACCCAAGCACACCCTTTGGCTACTGGATTCCATTCAAAGGAGAGCCGTTCGTCTGATCGGCGATCCCGAGCTGACCAAGACCCTCGATAGCCTGGAGCATCGAAGACAGGTTGGTGATTTGGCTCTTTTTTACAGATATTTCCATGGCAGGTGTTCGACTGACATTGTCCACTTGATTCCACCTAGAGCAATGCAAAACAAAAATACACGGCGAACCACTGCCGCTCATCCATATGTTGTTCAGCTTAGTACTCCTCGAACTTTATTGTTCAAGAATTCTTTCATCTGGAGAACGTCATCTTTGTGGAATGATCTTCCTGAGGTCGTGTTTCCCAATGAAACAGATCTTTATCTTACCACAATCTCTATAAAGAAATTATTATCACAAATTAAAAACCTATTTCTTAGATCTACATATTATATGGACATGGGACTCTTGGATTTATGTAATTTTCTTTAAATCAAGAGAATATGTTTTTCCAATTAAAAATCTATTATGAACAACAAGTTTTAAATATTTAGCTATTCAGCGAATTTTCTTGCCAACAAAAAATAAAATAAAAAGTCCGTGAAGGATGAGTTGGAGTTTGGCTGTTTTTTTTTTAACTTACGCATTGTCGTCTATCACTTTATTCATTCAGAATTATGTAAAAGCACCTCAGAAACATTTTCTAAAACATCTCGTATTTATAAAAAGTATTTAAAATAACAATAATTTTGCATTCACGCTATTAACATTTTATTGCAATTGAATTTACTTCTAAATCTTTTATACTCTGCCTCGTAAAGCCTAATTTCCCACTAGGGTTACCAAAAAAGTTTCAATTGCCGAAGTCGGTTAACGTTACTGCGGCCCATTGGTTAAGAAGTTCGGTTATATTAGCGGGAATCGCCGTAATAGACTTTGCCCAGAATAGCAGGAAAATCTGCCGACTAAGCAGGACTAATGGTTTTATAGTGTTTATTAATTTTAATGCGAACACGCGGTGTTTTTTTTATTAGAAGGAGTGGCCAATCTGACCTAATTTTCTAAATATGAAGTAGAGTTTTATGCTCGGAAGTCTACATTGTCCTAGTTATATCAACAAATATAAAACTTATTTGATTTTTTCAATTTCATGATGTATTATGTAAAAACAAAATTAAAGTTTTTTTCGTTTATATTTAGTTGTAAGCACATTAGGTTTGTGTGTGTTTAAAAGTAAAATGCATAGTAATTTAAACAAAAACATATTTTTGTGTCAGGATCAAATCTTGCAAGCTGAATTAGAACCACTTTCTTTTATCCTACGGAGTTGAAATTTTATATTTATATTCAGTTTCGAAAATGCTGTCCATTTTCTCCAAGAGACCTGATTTAAGTATAAATAATAAATCCCACAAAGTCCCGGTCTCAAAAATTCTTTAATATATAAGTATAACGGTTACATGTTTCGCTCTCAAATGAGCATCATCAGACCTACAAACGTTGTTGTGTTTGCAAAATGTGCATATAAAAAACCAAACAATTATAAGATTTTAAATGTAGCAAAAATATGGGTTTGATTTACTTCAAAGTTTATTTTCTTCTCTTCATTCAAATAAAAGTTTTTTTAAATATTAGTTATTAAAAAATACCTCACATATCCGAAATTTAAACCAGCTTAGAAACAGTTCTGTAAAAATATAATTATTTGTAATTAGACGTGAAGGAAGAGTCTAATTTACTTTTCTTTAATCTAATTAATTAACTACGAGGAACATTTTTATATAATAATTACTAAAGACAGTAAGTTATTATGACTTAATAGAAACAGAATTAAATTAAATAAGTTTGAATGTAAAGCAGGCAAACCATTTTAAATTCCTAAATCAATACTCTTAAAAAACGGACGGTTAATAATTCACCGTGGCTTTTAAAATAATTATATTAAAGTTTAAAATGAAAATAAAAGCCTTTTTAGCAGTGCATCAGACCGTAAATACCTCGCAATAAGGGTTTTTTATTTTCCCCTGGAAACTCGCATTAAGGGTGAATTTTCCCTCCCACACAGGGACGAAATAAGAATGTTTCATAATTATATAATATGTTTTGGTCACTTTTTCTAAAATCGGTTAAGGGCGAATTATGACTACTTTTCTGGTCACTACTTTGTTGTTTGATGCATAACGACCGCCCTAAATGTCTAAGTTTAACTCTATTTTTTTGTTTGTTTTACTTGTGGTTAGTTAACCTTTTATCTTTTATATTTATGATTTAGTCAAAATTATTATTAAAATTTGTCATGTAAAATTATTACAAAAAACCTAAGCAAGATATTGAATTTCTGTTTTCGCCAGTAAAAAGATGATATCTATGAGTGTGGCCAAAAGTTATTTTCACGCAAAATAAATTTGAAGAAAAAAATGTAAGTCAATAAAAACCATTAGAATTATTATTTATTCAATGGAGGGAGTTTGTTGGGAGGGGTCAAATAAAACACGGAAACCAATTAGCTTCAATGCTGACGTATCGACGTTTATAACGTCATCCTCAGGGCACGAAAACGACAGGCTTCCCTGGTCAATGCCGAAATTAAAGTCAGGAAAATGCGGATAAACATTATTTTAAAGGGTGTTTCTTGTTTTTAATATTATTGTTAGATTGTTCAGTTGACCTATCAATTTTGTAAGTCAAAGTTTCTAAAATTATTGTACGAAACACTGACTAGAACAGGGTGGAACAAATAATTCCGTGAAAATCCATTGACTATGGTTTGAAATATTTTTCTTTCTAACCCATAATATGAAATAAGATTATGGTAAACAAGAAGATACAAATACATTAAATTAAAGGTATGGATCCATCACTGTTATTGGGTGAATTCCACTGGCGACTTCTCGTAAAATTTCGAAGATTCTGCTTGTTCCAAAATACCCTACTCCGGTCCTGAGGGGCTTAAGCATTTGCTCAAATCTTTTCCTCTTCTACTTCCGAATAAAACTGTTTTAACTCGGTTTTTAATCTATTTATATGTAGCCAGCGAAGAAAAACACGGAATTTCGTTTTTTCTTTTTTATTTCATGTAGTTAACGGTGAGTTTTATTGGGTTTTAATCAAGTTAATTAGTAATATAACCTTTAATGTAAAATAAAATAAAATGTTATTCTAAAAGGTTCTAAAACACGAACCAAAGGCGACTGCTTGTAAACATGCGAGTAAACAATGGTTGTTGTCTATAAACAGGGCGTTTAAAAAAGGTCTTTACAAAACGTGCCATATAATCCTTGGATCAAAATAAGCCCATTTAAATAGATAAACTTACCTTAGTATAAAGTTGCTTAGTTTGGCCGCTGGCTCTGTGGAGCCCTGGTGTTACAACTTTAAAATCTTTTTTAAATTTCAATACTGCAAATGTGGTTTTATTTAAATTTATTACGTTGACACAGTTTTATGGGGAAAAAAACATATGAAAATTATGATTATTATTAATCCATAGGCGTAGAACTTGAGTTTTTTAATAATTATACAATTTAAATTTCTACGTTAAAGGAAGAAAAGGATAATAATAAAATTTAGTTTGCCTAATTAATTATCTTGGAAAGCTGGAACTTTAAAAGTATTTTTTACGATAACTATATAAAATTTAGCATCTCGTGCGATCTCACATATTTTTCATCATTACAATCCTCATTTTATAATCTATAGAACCAAAAACATCAAGACCTGATAATATCTCGAACAGTTTTTTTTCGCAATTACAATAATAGTGTTCTTGGGAGGAAAGTAAAAATAATAATATAATAAAGAAAAGTAGCTTAGCGGCAAGCGGACAGAGTAGTGCGTCTATCTTTTGCATTAAAGTACACAGGGACGCCAAAGGTAATGGAATCCCTGGGGCACAGGTAGACAATGACAGGCTGTTTCGTTCTTGTTAGGTTAGAACTCATCAGAAAGCCTTTATACTTACACACGGCATTTACGGAATAGTGCTGCAAACCGGTGGGCGACTGCAGCGCGATCTGGATCTGAATCCACAAAACCGTGGCGATGGTATTAGAGAAGCGAAGTGGCCGTTCCGTGCTTGATTGATTTAGATTTATTTATTTCTACGTTTTCACGTTAGATGGCTATCTTTTGCATTGGGTTGATTCCTACTGATGGCGTTACTGGGTTTTCATCGCGTTTTTATTTCTTAAAAACGCCTTGAAAAGAACAGTCTCGCTGTATTGGGAGTTGCTTACAGGTTATGGCTTTCTGATGAGTTCTAATAAGAACGAAACAGCCTGTCATTGTCTATCTGTGCCCCAGGGATTTCATTACCTTTGGCGTCCCTGTGTACTTTAATGCAAAAGATAGACGCACTACTCTGTCCGCTTGCCGCTAAGCTTCTTTTCTTTATATATTTTAACGGACACTAAATTCCACTATTTTATAATAATATAATGTATTTACTAAAAAAGTTTTATAGTAAATATAATAAATATCCCTTTATTGTACATTGAAATTAGTCATAATTACAAAGCAAATTCTCTATTGTTAAATCATTTTCACCAGCGATATATCATAATAATATACCTCAGCTAATTTCATTTTGCCCAGTATAAATTACAATCTTTACGTTAATTTACGTTCGGTTAAGAAACCTTACCGATATCGATCAATTATTTTGCAGAAAATGCAATGGACCACGCCCTTTCTAAATATTATTCATTACAATATGCCATACTGATCGGACCATTATAAAAATTAAAATTGCCACGATAGGAAAACTGGTTATTTGAAAGTGTAAAGAGCATACATCCTAGTACAGTGGGTACGATCCAGTGGCGGGTCCAGGATTTTGTTGAGGGGGGGGAGGGGGTGACAAAAAAAAATTGCTGTTAAAAAAAGAAAGTATTCCGCCTCTAAAAATCTTCCTACTCTCAAAAGTGCCTTGTTAAAAAGAATTTTGTCCCTTCACACACCCTACAATTTTCAAGGCACAGAGTAAAAAAACACCCATTTTGTGTGCCTGGTACCATCGATTAATAAATCGTTCGAACGAATTATATTCTAACAATAAATAGGAAAGTCTGTTTAAAGGTTAAGAGGCATAGCTGTGTCTTGAATGATAAAAAAGCTTTGGACTTGCATTGTATTTATTTGTCTTAAATCACAACGTTTCAACTGGTAAGTATCTCCAATCTTCTTCAGGTGAATACTAAATAAGTACAGTAACTATACAGCTCTATTTATACTAGCTAGATGCACTGAAGCCTAACTGAGATGGGCGCAGTCAGCGTTTTTTCGTGTGCTGTGTTATTTTAGAATTTTAATAGGTTAACAACAGTTTCCAAATATTTCAACAACCTGGGTTCTTATGTATGGTGGCAGTTTCCTTGACTCTCCTCCAATGAAAATCTTTATGCAGAATTTTGGCTTCTGTCCACTTGACATGATGTGGGTCCACGCACGATCAGCTGCACCTGTTTTTTCGATCTTCCCTTTTATCGTATTATTTCGGTGTTCTTCAATACTAAATAAGTTTAGTAACTACAGCTCCATTTATACTAGCTAGGTGCAATTATTACTATCTATAACTCAAATGAAGCCTTCAGAAATATTGATTATATATAATTTTTATTTCAACCTAATACAATCTCTGTAATTCAGGGTGATTTCTAAGTTAAAACTTCATTTTTAGCTGCGTATAAAAGGCATTAAAATAAACAACATTTTTAAATACCTTTTTTCAAAAAACCCAAAAATAAAGTACTTACATTCATTTATTACACCACAAATCAAATAAGGTTCTGCCTAACTTGCCCGTTGACTAACACTGAGAAAACTTCTGGGTGTAGAGAAGAAACATCCGCACTTTTACGACACTCACAATTACCTAGCACTATAATTAGTTCATTGTGTTCAAATTTTACCATTTTCATCAATTTATTAAAATTAATTTGCTTCAGAAAATCACACCGCGCAGTGAATTACCAAAATAAATAACTGACGACCGATCCGTAAAATGCATGACTAAGAATACAAAAAACGAAGAAAAACAATATAAAGTAAAGGGCTACGTTTTGATTACCAGGCCCGCACTTAGATTTTTTTACTTCTGTCACTCGGCTATTTTTAAGTTTTTTGAAAAAAGGTGTTTGCAAAAGTTGTTTATTTTAATGCCTTCTTAAACAGCTAAAAAAAAGTATCAACTTAGGTATCACCCTGTATAATACAAAGTAGAAAAAAATATATTATAAGAAGTTAAAAAAGAATAGAAAATAATAATTTTATTTGCACTTTAATACTAAAATAGTTTTTCAATAAAAATAAATAGCGAATTTTCAATCTCAGTTTATCGTACTAGTACAATACGCGCCTTTTTACAAGAAAATGGTAGAGAAAAAGTGATTCTTTTTGCACGATCGCAGAAAAAAAAATGGGCAGTTTATGATATGAAACACTAAGCATGGAGTTTCACTCCTATACTTATTTGTTGTGAGTCGTATCAGTTCCATAAAAAGAATAAAATATACTTTTTTGAAATTCAAAATATTAAGTGTATATTTTAAAAAGACCACTATATATACTTTCCATATAGATTTAAAGAATAAAAAAGAACGAAAACAAATTAACCCCAATTTTCGTTCGTTTTTCCACCGCCCTTTGCGCTCCCCGACTCCCCCCGAGCCCCGCCGATATATCGATTCTCGCGAGTGTCGGTGAAGGATGGAAACTCTGCAATTTGCATTTTAACACTCCTAGTTAACATGAATAAATATTTATTTACCTCGTATATGCATTCTGTAGTAAATTACATTAGCATTAAATTGAGAACATCTAATTACGTTCTATGATAATATAAACGCAGTTTTTGAGGAAACTTTATGTAGTGAGAAATAGAGCATGAATAATGTGAGTTATGGTTAAAAACAACTAATTTATGTTGGGGTTTGTGCTTTTTTAACCATATATAGTGGACATTTTTAGCTTTGCAAATACACGTATTAAGTAGATCAAACCGCGCTAAAATTTGTCATGTTAAATTACAGTTCTTCTTGGCTCAAATTATAAAAAAAATTAAGGAAATTATTGAGTTTTTTGTCACCAATGGAATAACGGAAATGTGGTATCTATGTTGGTATGAAAAAGTTATCTTCATGCAAAAAGAAATTCAAAGAAAAAGATGAAAAGCCTAAAAATAATTATTAAAATCCATTTTATTGTAAAAATATTGAAATTAATTTTTTATAACTTTCTATATCTGTATAGCCCAAATTAGGAAAGTTTTAATAAATCCATTAATAAACATGGCCAAAACAGCCAAGAGAACGTAATGTTTTTAGTCTAATTTAATATATGGTCTATTTATTTTCAAATGGCAGGAAATGAAAACAAATAATACAGATGGACGCTCGACCTGAACAGGGTCACTTTCAAAAATTTATAATAGAATGCAAATTGTATATTCTTAAATCTAAATAAGTTTGAAAATAATAGTATAATTTGGAAAATAAAGTTCCAATATAACCGAGAAACGTATTTATTCGTGGTTAGGTTATTATTTACTGTAGCTGCCAATTGAAAATAAATACACTTCAGATATAATTTCGCATGAAGCTGGTTTTTTCTATAATTTTATTCATCAATTCTTTACAAGTGATAATAAAACATTGCGCAAGCAATTATCCATTTTTGTTAACCACATATTACTTCTGGGTAATATTTTTCTTTTCTAAAAAAAAGGTCGCTAGTGCCGTACCGTGTAGACAGAGCTCTCCTGCTTCTAAAGTTACTGCTAAAAAAAAAAGTTGTTACTGTCATGTGAAAATCTCCAGATGCTTTAAAAGTAACACAAAAGTATCTTGCTTTAGGATAAAAATTCCCTAAATTGTTTTAATTTCCCTTTTCCCTACCCCTTGCTGTTTTGCCAAGATTTCGAAAATTTCCCTACCAATGGCAATCATCACATCACCCGTGTATGAATAGCCGGGTCAGTAATGCTAGCTCTACCGTTCTTACAGATCTACCTACCATTATAGTATAATAAAAATAATAATAATAAATCAAATCAAAATTTATTTATTCTCAATACAATAGGACAACAGTTGGAAAAAAAATTGACTATACGCAGAAATAAATAAATGGGATGCAATAGTGCAGCTGCAATACACACGGTAAAAGATGTGCCAAAGGGGACAACTTTTTCGGGGTCATCCCCTTAAATATTTTAAATGACAAGGAGTATCAAGTAATAGCTTGTTTGAAAGGTCTTTCAAAGTGCTTTATTTTGACGTTTGCTTTTTTTAAATCGGTCGATTCGTTTTCGAGAAAAATAGAAAAATCTTTATTTATCTTAATTTGTTCAGATAGAAAAAAAAACACGAAAATATCACTTTTTATTTCAAAGTGTTCAAAATGTTTTTTTTTTTTTTTATGAAAAACACCTGCACTGTAGGAAAAATCCTTTAAGGCGCTCTGGGAGCGGTGCGAGTGCGAAAAAAGCGATTAACGTTGGTCTTGAAACGTTGAAGATTGTATTCATTGGGAAACACGACCTCAGGAAGATCATTCCACAAAGATGACGTTCTCCAGATGAAAGAATTCTTGAACAATGAAGTTCGAGGAGTACTAAGCTGAACAACATAAGGATGAGCGGCAGCGGTTCGCCGTGTATTTCTGTTTTGCATTGCTCTAGGTGGAATCAAGTGGGCAATGTCAGTCGAACACCTGCCATGGAAATATCTGTAAAAGAGAGCCAAATCACCAACCTGTCTTCGATGCTCCAGGCTATCGAGGGTCTTGGTCAGCTCGGGGTCGCCGATCAGACGAACGGCTCTCCCTTGAATGGAATCCAGCAGCCAAAGGGTGTGCTTGGGTGCAGAGCTCCAGACATGAGAGCAATATTCTAATGATGGTCGAATCTGGGCTTTGTAGAGTGTCAAAAGTTGATGAGGTGTGTACAACCTTTTGGTGCGGAAAAGTACACCAAGTTTCTGTGCAGCTGACTTGGCAATTGCGGCAACGTGATCATGCCAAGACATGTTACCTCCCAGATTGACCCCCAGCAAATTAATAGACGGTGCCAGGGGAATTGCGTGTCCTGCCATGACTATGTCCGGTTCTGCAATGTTAACCTTTTTGGAGAAGACTGCTGCCTGGGTTTTCTTAGCATTAAATTCGACTTGGTTACTGTCACCCCAAGCCAAAATTTCTTCCAGGTCATTGTTGAGGCGCAATACTTCATGCTGCCTGCGAAGATGTGCGTCGGCAGCGGATGTTTGGGGAGTCAAGGTAAAAGATGAGACAAGTGTGCTGTCATCAGCAAAGCTATAAATTGGATTTTGGGTTTTCACTAGAAGGTCGTTAATATACAGTAAAAAGAGGGTAGGCGACAATATGGACCCTTGAGGAACACCGGCATTGATGGTGAAGGTGTCTGAGAGAAACCCGTCAATCGCCACTTGCAGAGAACGGTTCTTAAGGAAGCTGGTTAACCATAAACAAAATCCATTAGGCATACCGTAGGATCGCAATTTACTTAGAAGCCCATCGTGCCAAACACGATCAAAAGCCCTAGAGATGTCCAGTGCAACAGCCCGGGATTCTCCATGATGTTCGATGGTGTTGCTCCAAAGATGGGTGACATATGCCAGAAGGTCACCTGTTGATCTGGACTTACGAAAACCGTATTGATGGTCGCTGATAATGTTAAGCCCTTCCAGATACTTTAGGAGTTGTTGGTTAATAGCTTTCTCCATTACTTTTGAAATTACTGAAAGCAATGCGACGGGTCGGTAGTTGCTTGGCAGGGTCTTTTTACCTTTCTTTGGAATGGGCTGGACACGCGCCGACTTCCAGCAGGATGGAAATATTCCTTTTTTGTAGGATAAGTTGAAAAGTCTACAAAATACTGGTGTAAGTTCATCGGCGCATGTCTTGAGAACAATGATAGGAATTTCGTCTGGACCAGAAGCTTTATTGACGTCGAGTCCTTTAAGAATCCGTTTAACAAGACGCTGACGGAACACGATTTCAGACATTTGCGATTGAACTGAGGGAATGTTGGGTGATGGTTTTCCCTGGAAGTCTACAGTGGAATGTGAGGAAAACAGTTCAGCAAGTAGGTTTGCTTTATCCCCGGCTGTGGTTGCTATTGTGCCGTCGGAACGTGTTAGACAGTTGACTTTGTAAAGTTTTGGCTGACGGCCTTAGCGACTGACCAAAAGGACCTTGATCCGTTAGGACTGGCAAGAAGTTTGTTTTTGATTCTCTCGTTATGAGCTTCTTTGCTTTGGTCTATCGTTTGCTTACATTGGTTTCGGGTGGTAACAAAGATGGCGCGATTTTCAGGAGTAGAGTTTTTACGCCACTGTCGGTAAGCCCGGTTTTTAGATCTGACAGCACGCTCGCAATTCTTGCTAAACCAGGGTTTGCCGCTGGAAGGGCGCTTTTTGTAGAAAGGAATAAAGGCCTCCATGCTAGTTAGAATGACGTCGGAGACCTCCTTTGCACAGACAGATGGATCATCCGAAGAAAAGCATACGCTTAGCCAGGGAAAGTTGCGAAAATGGTCCTTTAGGTCTTCCCACTTAGCTGATGTATAGTGCCAAATCTTACGGGGTTGCCCGTTATTGGCCAAACAATGATATAGGCGATGTTCAAATTCCTGACGGACATTTTCAAAAACATGTGGGAGATCATGGCATCTTTCAATGATGCGTTGACGAAGTTGATCCAAAGTTTCGTGTTGGGGAGTGAACACAATAGATTTCAAATGGCCCCATAGAAAAAAGTCTAATGGCGTCAAGTCAGGAGATCTAGCAGGCCATTCTATAGGCCCTCTTCGCCCTATCCATTTATCTGGAAACTCGTCGTCTATCCATATAGTTTATGTTGGTTTTTGAACACTTATGGAAATAAAAAGTGATATTTCCGTGTGTTTTTTTTTCTGAACAAATTAAGATAAATAAAGATTGTTCTAATTTTCTCGAAAACGAATAGACCGATTTAAAAAAATCAAACGTCAAAATAAAGCACTTTGAAAGATCTTTCAAACCAGCTATTACGTGATACCCCTTGTCATTTAAAATTTTTTTAATTCATTGAGTGTGATTCAATGTAGATCCGCGTACACAATTGAAGTACAACGTGTAATTCAATGATAAAATTCCTATCTTCCTATTTCGTCGCGCCGCGCCTCGCATAACTGCGTGGCAAGCACCTGGTATAAATGTGCTGGCGAGGCTGCTGCCTCTAGATGTAGAAAGTAAAACAAAAGCACACAATTACCTGGAGAGTCGGTTTAAGTTAGACAATTTTTAACATATTTTACTTTCTTCTCAATAAATATATAATTAATTTGTTGATTATGTTAACGTTTATTGAAAAAAAGGGTGGATTACAAAATAAATTAATATTAAAATACATTTTACCTATATTGTTAAATTTAAAAATAGAATATGTACATAAATTATGCCAGTATCTATAAAAAAAGGTAAAAAATTCACCCGTCGATATTTTTTAAAGTCTTTGATGTCTATGCACGGTATTATAAAGGAATTTTATTTTCCTTTGTTGTTTCATATTTAATCAAAAGTGATGAAATGCTTCATTCCCCATTTCTGGTTTAATTTAAAACTGTAATTAGATTTTAGAACATGAAAAGGAACTAAATTTTGATTAAAAACGTTTTTAGATTATTAAAAAATAAAGATCTGGGTATAGAAATACCTGTATGATATTAACAAGTACTGGGGGGACATCACGGTAGCTTCGAAAAAATATTTTTATGGTTGCTAATGCTTATATAATAATACTTATACTCATATAATTTATGAGAAATTATATTAACCAATGTCTACAAACAAGTTAATCAAAACGTTAAAATTATGGCAACCAAATAATACTAAACACATAATATTAAAAAATAAAGGGGGAAAGTTGGTTGTACACTGTGTTCTGGTTCTGAATAACACAACATACTTTTTGTATAAGTTTAGGTTATTGTTTCACACATAAGTTCATAGGCGTAGTTAGACGGTCAACACGGGGGGTGCTGAAGTAAAAATAGGTTAGTTCTAAAATTAGCCTATGGCCTATAACATACTGTAAATGTAATTTTTTTTTGGGGGTGCTAATTTAGATTTCGGGGGTGCTTAGCACCCGCAAGTACCCCCCTAACTACGCCTATGCTATGACTTGGGGTGACAGTAACCAAGTCGAATTTAATGCTAAGAAAACCCAGGTAGCAGTCTTCTCCAAAAAGGTTAACATTGCAAAACCGGATATAGTCATGGCAGGACACGCAATTCCCCTGGCACCGTCTATTAATTTGCTGGGGGTCAATCTGGGAGGTAATATGTCTTGGCATGATCACGTTGCCGCAATTGCCAAGGCAGCTGCACAGAAACTTGGTGTACTTTTCCGCACCAAAAGGTTGTACACACCTCATGAACTTTTGACACTCTACAAAGCCCAGATTCGACCATCATTAGAATATTGCTCTCATGTCTGGAGCTCTGCACCCAAGCACACCCTTCGGCTACTAGATTCCATTCAAACAAGAGCCGTTCGTCTGATCGGCGACCCCGACCTGACCAAGACCCTCGATAGCCTGGAGCATCGAAGACAGGTTGGTGATTTGGCTCTCTTTTACAGATATTTCCATGGCAGGTGTTCGACTGACATTGCCCACTTGATTCCACCTAGAGCAATGCAAAACAGAAATATACGGCGAACCACTGCCGCTCATCCATATGTTGTTCAGCTTAGTACTCCTCGAACTTCATTGTTCAAGAATTCTTTCATCTGGAGAACGTCATCTTTGTGGAATGATCTTCCTGAGGTCGTGTTTCCCAATGAATACAATCCAAGACTAACGTTAATCGCTTTTTTCGCACTCGCACCGCTCCCAGAGCGCCTTAAAGGATTTTTCCTACAGTGCAGGTGTTTTATCATAAAAAAAAAATGCATAAGTTATGCACCGCCAAAATTCTTTAAGTACTGCTCTGTAAAGCTCTTTTTTGACTAGGTTAAGCCCTGATGATGGTTTTGAATAAATAAGGCAGAAAGCGCTTGGCGTCAGTATTAATAAACAAATACACTGAAATACAACGTTTTTTTTCACTTTATACAATATAATATTAGACCAGAAACATTGCGTTCTCTTGACCCGAGTCCCCAAAATTTAGACTAGATTTTACAGAGTACCAGAAATATTCTTTATTTTTAATAAAAGTCTATATTCTTTAAAATACAATGAAATTTAGTAATTATTTTCAAGGTTTTCATTGGCCTATATTTTTTTTTCGATTTTTTTTCTGCATAAAATTAACTTTCCCACACCAGTTTCCAGTGATGGAAAAAACTGAGAAACCGCCATTCAACAGGACGCGGCCGTATTCACCTAAAAATATGTTAACATAATATATTTGTAGTGAAACTAAAGAGTCAAAATTACATCCGCAAACAAAAACCCCAAATTTGCATAAATTACTGTAAGAAATATTTAAGGTCTTGCCCAAAATAAAATAAGGAAGATGTGCGACCCATAACATTAAAGAAAAAGAGTGAGGCAAAGAAAATAATATTTTTCCATCTCCAGCAGACTTGTTCAGAATACAAAGTGTGCATTATAGAGGGAAATAGAGCGCCATCTTTTAACCCCCTCTTCGTCCCCCAGCCCCACCCCATTTCACTTATATTTCAATTTTCGTACTTTATATGACAATGCGACCATGTAATATTTAAAATTACTTTTCGAAACGTTTTACATTAAGTAGATGGATATTTACTTTTTAGAAAGAAACGGCAGATCTTTTGTTTAAGAATTCTTTATTGAAAAAATACTTTGGTGCAGTTCAAGTAATATGTTGTTATTAACGTGTTTGTGAATATTAATTTAAAATTTATTTTATTATTTTCGTAGATTTCTCAATGTAAAAGGATTATGTCAACACCATGTCATTGGCTTGAATAAATGAGATTTCGATTTACAGGAGAAAAAAAATTAAAATTGGACAAATAATCAGGATAACCTTCAACAGAGACAGGAAAGTAATTGTTCTGACACAACAGTTTTCAACTTCTACGGTTCTTAGTAAATTATTTTTACTTAGGGCAATACAAAAATATGTTAGGTTTATTTTTAGTTCAAATTATTGCATGAACGATAAACTATAACTTATTGACAAGGAAGCAAATATCAATATTTCCAATTCTTTTAGTAGGATGAAAGATTTATAAAACATTGTCTAGATTCAGCGGAAAAATTGTGCGATTGAATTTTTGATGTATCGCTTGAAAAACGGCCATACTACGTAGGTTTATAAAAATATAAATCTCTTACAGAAATACGAAATTTATTGTATGTTAGAAAATCGTTTTATTTATGAAAAAACTAAAAAAGTCTCTTTAGATATCACTTTTATTGTCCAATAAACAAATTAAAATATTATAACTTCAACTGATACCTACGTTTTGTAGTAATTTAAATTGTGTCTTATTTAGCTATAACATTTCCTTTTTTCAGATTTCGTTGTATGATCTGGTGTAGGCTTTTGTCTTCGTTATTATATATTTTTTAATCGTTTAAATAAAACAAATCTTATATTGTGATGAGAATTAAATACCCAGAAACTGGCTGTTAATTTTATATAGCAAACATTTCTACATTTTTCAGTAGCCATCAAACATTAAAATTTTTGCCCTGATAGAGACGACTAAATTTTATACGTTTTCTTACAAAATGTTGTAAAATATTTTTTCTAATTTGGTTCCTATCAAATCTATTACCATATCATTTTCAGTATCATAACAAGCTATTACAAAACTTTTATAATTTTAGCAGTTATTTTCTGTCTACGTCTGGTATGGCCTGTTGTGACCTTGTAATAAAATCTCCGAGAGAAGATCTAACATTGGGCACAGAGGAATGATGGACATGCGTGTCGCTGGACACTTGATAAAAATGCTGTTTTCAGCCTCATTTATAAACTCATTAATGTAATTTAAAACTGAAATAAGATACTTTTGGGAATTTTCGATATAAAAACTCACAAAATTTAAAAGACGTATTTTCTTTTTAATTATGTATTTTTTATTTAATAAAAAAATAACGCGAAATAGAAAGAATAGAATCAATTACGTGTTTTTTACAGTGATTAGAGCTCTTTTCCCATGAGAACATGGCCGCGTGCTTTAAAGTGATGCTTTATAATGCATTTAAATGATATACATGCCTTTGGTCCTTATAGCATATAAAGAAATTTAAAAGTATTGTAAAAATAAAAAATAGAGGTGTGATCTAACCGGATGATAACCTATAATACAGAAATCTAACTATTGATTGTTTATTAAAGGAGAAAATTACTATTGAAAGGCTATTATTACATCTTTGGGTTTATCCAGCTTAATACATGTAAGTGTAATGTGTGTGAAATTTCTGGCTTAACGGTAATAGGTTCTCATTATTTAATAGCCCATTGGGTAAATGTATAGTAGGACTTTTTTGATTTACTCGGTGTAACCCGTTTTTTTTTTTTAATAACCCAAGAATTAACATTTCTAGATAAGTAAATTTTAAAATACGAAAGTGTTATTGTCTCGAAAACAATTGAATCAAAACTTTTAGGTTGTGCTTATAAAACTTTGAATGCGAAATTGTTATAAAATGGTATTTCAGAAAGCATGTCACAGTTTACTGTGACTAAATGTTTTTGTTTTTGAAAAGTTCGATCTATTTTGGCTTTTATGAAAATCTATTCTTTGGGAGCAGTAATTATTTTGTAAATACAAAAAAATACAATTTTATAGTTTTCACCTGTCCCAGCTTTGTCTATACTATTTGATAATACTTTCTAATATCTAGTTCTAAGTATATATTTTCAAAGTTTTTATTGGGTTTTAAAACGATCAAAGAATTAATAATTCACCAAACTTCATCTGAACGCAAGAAAAATGGCAATTTGTTAAGTAACTCTTTATGGGCCTCCATAAAGTGTATAAAATAATAAAGAGAACCTAAAGTCTGGAAATATAAACGGCTTATTTTATTATTGATGACACTAAAGCTTTTATAGATGCCGCCAAAATGGCTTTATGTCTACTTCAAATCATAATGTAGTTTTCGAATGGAATGATTTATCTTCTTTAAAGCTGCATAAAACTAATTCCATTAGACGAAATAGAAAATATTGTAAATACAGAAATTACCAGTTAGATCGTCATATGCAAAGAATACCTGAAAAGAACGCGGAATGACAATAACATGAAACGATGATGGTTAATCGAGGCAAAGTTGCGTAGTTTGGGCCGTAACAATTTGGTGAAAAAAAATTATTAAATTCCGAATACCTTCAAAAAAAGAAAAAGTAAAACATAAAAAGTAACATTGCATTTGAGTTACAAAAGGTGCACATACCAGTTAGTGAATTTAAAACAGAAAATTACGGATTTTGTTAGATATCTCTGAAGGTAATCGGACCATTTACATTTTTTTATAACCAAATTATTAAGCCTTAAACTGTTCATTAAAATTACACTATCTTCGTATCTCTTACGTATATCGGATGCCCAAAACAATTGGTAATAAAAGTATTGAGATCTCGGAAACGATAAGAAATAGAAAGACGGCTAAATAGTAAAGTTTTGCAATTATGTTCAGGGACAGATCCAGGATTTAGCTTTCGGGAAGGGGCCAAAAAAAAGGCACTTAAAAAAAACCGCCTGGCTCCTATCAAAAGTGACTTCTAAAAAATAGAGTACTCTGCTCCACAAAACTTCTTCTATCATCCTATCAAAATCCTCGTATCATCCTGTCCATTTTTCGGGGTCAGGGGACAGGGGCTAAACGTCCTTTGCGGAAAGGGGGACCTCCCTTAATCCGCACCTGGTTATTTTAGTGGTTTATTTATATAAAAAATGTCGAATAATATTTTATATAGTTTTAAGAGGTAACTTTTACGTGTAAAATATGTAGGAACGATCACCTACCGATATCGCAAGATTTATTAACCTAAAATAATGGCAACGGGATAAAATAGTTTTTCCGATTTATTGGGGACAAACAGTGAAAGGTGCCTTTAAATGGGTTTCTTGGTGTTCTCGAGAGCGCTTGATGTATGGAGAAAAGACCCATACATGATATGTCTTTTAAAGGTTTGGGAGCATTTTAAAGAAAATGTATCCCTATTATGTGTCTGTTTGAAGGTTGGAGACAATGATGTTTCTTGAATGATAGAATAGTTTTGGACTTGCATTGTCTTTAATTTGTTTTACATCACAACGTTTCAACTGGTAAGTATCTCCAGTCGTCTTCAGGTGAATACTAAATAAGTAAAGTAACTACAGCTCTATTTATACTAGCTAGATGTACTGGAGCATGACTGAGATGGGTGCAGTCATGCGTTTAATTCTTGTGCGGTATTTTAAGTTTACATCTACTTAACAAAGGTTTCCAGATATTTCTTATATCTAGTGAGGGCTTACTAAAACAATCTGGGTTCTGGTATATGATAGCAGCTTCCTTGAACTTCCTCTTCCTCCAATGTGGTTCTTTGTGCAGGATTCGAGCTTCTGTCCACTTAATGTGATGACCGTGTGTCCAGGCATGGTCAGCTGCCCCTGATTTTTCGGTTTCTCCTTTAAGCGTGTTGTTTCTGTGTTCCTTGACCCTAGTTTCAAGTGGCCTTAGAGTCTCACCAATGTAGGATCTGCCACATTCGCAGGGAATCTGATAGACACAGTTTTTTCTATCTTTTTGACTTGTTGGTTTCGTCTTCGTCAGGTGGCTTCTTAAAGTGTCTTTTGAGCTGAATACCGTATTAATGTTGTATCGTTGTCCTAGTCTTCTAATTCTCTCAGATACTCCTTTGACATACGGAATGTTGAGTGTTGATTGTGACTCTACTGGCTTCTTTTGTGTATTTGACCGATTCTTGCGATTTTCCATTAGTTTATCAACTAGATGCCCGGGGTAGCCATTTTTGTTGAGGTCGGTCTTGATGTAGTTAGTTTCCTGTTTGAGGGCTTCATTTGAATTACAGATGGTAATTGCTCTATCCACTAGCGTTCTTACTATGCCATGTTTTGTGCTATTTGAGTGATTTGAGGTGTAATTCAAATATTGACCTGTATGCGTGGGTTTTCTGTACACTGAAGTATGGATGGTGTTACCATTTTTCTTTACGGTTACATCCAGGAAAGGTAATTGACTGTTTTCTTCTCTCTCCATGGTAAATTTGATTGTCGGCGCCAGGCTGTTAATGTGGTATAGGAATTCCTTGAGTTCGTCATCGTTTCCATTCCAAATAATGAAGGTGTCGTCCACATATCTCAGCCATGTTTTTGGTTTCTTTTTTGCTTGTTTTATTGCTTCGGATTCAAACCATTCCATGTAAATGTTGGCGATTATTGGTGAGAGAGATGAGCCCATCGGTAGTCCGTCCACTTGGCTAAAAAACCTATCTTTTTCCTGAAAGTAAGAATTATTCAGGCAACATTCTAATAGTTCCATGATGGCCTTGATAGGTAGCAGTGTTCTTTCTTGTATTGTCTGGTCTTCCTCAAATCTGCTTTTAATAACCTTTAGTGCATCTTTTACAGGGACGTTAGTGTAGAGACTTTCGACGTCAAAACTGACAAGTTGATCTTCTGGTTGTACTTTCATCCCGGCAATAAGTTGTACGAAGTGTTGAGAATTTTTCACAAATGATGTGCTATTTCCTTGGAGTGGTTGAAGTAGGGGTAGTAAGAATTTCGCAAGTTCGTAGGTAGGAGAGTTTCGAGAGCTCGTTATGGGTCTGAGAGGCATGTTCTGTTTATGTATCTTCGGCAAGCCATAGAGGTGTGGAGGCTTACTGTGATGTGGTGTCAGGCGTCTTCGTGTCTTTTCTGGTATATATTGGTCAAATTTCTTGAGTGTTCGGTAGACTCTTCCTTCAATGGTGGAGGTAGGATCCTTGGACATGGGGGTGTAGTTTCCTTTCTGCAGAACTTCTTCGATTTTTTGATCGTAGGTCTGAACATCCATAATGACGGTTGCATTTTCTTTATCGGCTGGAAGAATCTTGATATTCGGATCTTTACGTAGTTTTGCAAGCGATATTGTTTCTTCCTTACTAATATTTTGTTTTGGGGGTCTTGATTTTTCTAGAACCTCTCTAACCTTCCATCTGAATTCTTCCGCTTGTGTTTCTCCTATGTTTGTTGAGTCGACGGCGATAATGATGTCCAATATTGGTACCTCTTTTGGAGCAATAGTGAAGTTTAGACCTTTAGCCAATAGGGATTCTTCTATGGTTGTTAATTGTTTGGATGAAATGTTGATAATGGTTCTTTGGTTCCGAGTTTGTGTTGTTGGTCTTTCTTGACTAACCTGTTTTCGCAATTTCTTATCATGAATGTGTTGTTGATTTGTTCTTACTTTTTCACAAGTGGCGTCAATCTTCCGGAAAATTGGTCCGTGATCTTCTTCCAGTGTGTATTCTTTGATTTCCTCTAGGCATCTAGTTGATAAACTAATGGAAAATCGCAAGAATCGGTCAAATACACAAAAGAAGCCAGTAGAGTCACAATCAACACTCAACATTCCGTATGTCAAAGGAGTATCTGAGAGAATTAGAAGACTAGGACAACGATACAACATTAATACGGTATTCAGCTCAAAAGACACTTTAAGAAGCCACCTGACGAAGACGAAACCAACAAGTCAAAAAGATAGGAAAAACCGTGTCTATCAGATTCCCTGCGAATGTGGCAGATCCTACATTGGTGAGACTCTAAGGCCACTTGAAACTAGGGTCAAGGAACACAGAAACAACACGCTTAAAGGAGAAACCGAAAAATCAGGGGCAGCTGACCATGCCTGGACACACGGTCATCACATTAAGTGGACAGAAGCTCGAATCCTGCACAAAGAACCACATTGGAGGAAGAGGAAGTTTCGCTCATTAAATTATATTACTTTCGTGCCAAAGAAAATGTATTGCAATTGCGAAAAAAATTATTTTCAAGATCTGGTCAAATCATCAGATTCAATGCTACACTGTAATCCGTATTCTTCAAAAATAAATATATCTCATTTTTGGTTATCAAAATTAGGTTATGACTGTTTTTAATAATAGAACCTAATTGGTTTTCAATGATGTATTTTAATGTAGCAAATACTTCGATACAAATAACGCGATTATTTAGTTTTAAAAAACCCTGTTATTACCTTAATTCTTCTAAAAAAATTTAATATAATTTCAAATAATAATAAGGACCGCGGCAGTGGCAATAATGGGGGTGTCGTATGACCGAGGATCGTGGTTCGAAGCCCACGTTAAGCTGTAGGTTCCCTCGGGAATGGCCCTGGCAGCGAACGAAAAGGAAAAAAAGCCGAAAAAAGCAAATAATATTAAGTATTTATGTTCTATTTTAATTTACGTTCACACAACACAAGCGTTGATTTTAAGAACATATAATATTCAATTTTTAATTTTTGAAAAATAATATAATTACTGTGAATATCATGGGCTTAACAACAATTTGTTTTTATATTTTATTAGGTTTAAACAGTTCTACATATTTTTTATGTTTCTGTGAACAGGAACAAAAAATTATACAGACAAACAAATAAAAAAATATAAGACTTTTTAGACGCCATTTTGCCATCGAAATCGAGTTACCTGATGAAGTGTATTAAAAAAAATAAATAAGTGGGATCCTACTATATACAGTATTAAAAAACGAATTTGAATAAACTGATACCTAAATATGCCAGATAAAAAAAAAACATTAAATTTAAGGCCAACAAAACAACATTTTTATTCTTTTAGTAGGAACAATTTTAATACATTTATAATGTTTATAGTATGAATAAAAATGTTTTATAGAACGAATATAGAAGGCAGAAAATTGAAATTAAATAAGGGGGTAGTAAATATGTTAAAAGGGGGCATAAAAGCATTTTATGTCGCTACAAACTTGAATAGTTACGGCAACGTTATGTTAGCTACATGTTACATTATATTTTACCGTTTGCCGGTGATATAAACCCTCATTATGTGAATAAAAATTTATGCCTTTTTCACTCTGGATATATGAAAAACCCTTTGAAATATGGGCCGGGTAATTTATTTGGTTTAAAATGCCATGAAAGGTTTTTATAATCAAATTAGAGCAGGGTGGATAAGTGCTCGCTATATATTACTTAATAAAATGGATGTAACCTGGCTAGATTTACTTTTTTTTCTGGTTATTACAGTAGGAATGGATCCACGTTACCCCAATTTGAGATTCACGTAAAATATTTAGGGGGCATAAACATTTTTTTAGTTATTTTGTATAAGATTGAACATACTTCGTATATCATTTTCTACCCAAAGAAGAAATATTAAATAGTTTAAGTAATGAGAGCTTACTAAAACAACCTGGGTTCTGCTGTAGGGTGGATGCCATGAACTTCTTTTTGGTTCTTTATGCAGGATTTTAGCCCCTCGTATGATGGCCGGGCACCACGCATGGTAAGTTGTACCTAATTTTTCGACTTCTTTTTTTAGCATATTGTTTCTGTGTATATTAAAAATATTTTAAATTAAACTCTAAGCCAAAGTACAGAAATTTTAGAAAAATGTGTTGAATATGGGGGTTGACTTGTAATATCTGTATTATATTGCTGAATTTATATCATATTCTTTTGTGTTTTATATTTTATTTTAATACAAACGTACCCATTGGTGGCAGTATTTTTGATATGTAGGAATTCCTACTCTGGATATCAGTGGCGTAGCCAGAAAATATGGGGGGGGGGGCTCAAATGGGCGTAAGTAGGAATTTTTTTTTTGGAGAGAGGGACAGCCGGAACCACATGTATTTCATGATACTGTACCTAATGAAGAAGGTGAAAAAGCGCTGCAGGCGAAAAATTTTTGGGTCCACGCCCAAAGCTCCTTAAAATTCACCATCACAACATTTTTGGTTTTTTTTTGTTTCCTGTATAAATATTTTTTCAAAAAGTAAATCTTATTAACTTTACAAGCATAAACTTTTTAAGAATGACTTTCTTTTCATATCATTTATTTTTTGGCTCATTGGTCGTATGGTCATCTTCTAAAGTATATTGTATATTTTTACCTAAAATCTCAGCGGTATTGGTGAAACTGGCCCTACAGAACCTTTATGACCCCTTGTATAAATATTATTCTATTGAGGTCTTCATTTCTTTCCCCCCACAAACCATTTTCGTGTAGTATATCTCAATGAAAAACACACAAAAAAAACATTTTAAAGGACCTTGGTCTGTTTGTCCGCAGTAAATCGAAGTTACCTTTTTCTATTATCCCTTTTTCATTTTTTCATCCCTTAATGCCAATAAATCTTGCAATATCAGTTGGCCAACCCCACATCTTTTAGATCAAGTTGCCTTTGTAAAAGAGATATTTTTGAAATCGAATTTTAAAGGGAATGCTCGCTTTGATCTTGCCCGAACTCGATATTTATTTTATTTAAAAAGTTTTCGGCGCATTAACTTTTTTAATATACGTAATTTTTATGGTTTGTTTTCGTCTGATCGGCTGGAAAATGCTGTTATTTTTATTTGGCAATGCGACATTTTATAGCAAAGTTAAAGAATGTCTTTATTTAGGGAAACATTTTCGATTGCGGCTGAGGATAATATAATACTACCCTTTGGCCCGTTGACCACCCAGCAATTCAATGACTAAAACATATCTGAATTCATTAAATACACATTATAAACTATTTACCAAATATTACTATTTTTAGCTTTAGTAATTGTTAAATTTAAGGAAAAATTATAAGAATTTAATTAATGTGGTAACGCTTTGCAATCTGATAAAGGCGTTAGACTGTCAGTCATTCCCTGCTGTTACAAAAAATTGGAAAGATATGGTGTTCGAGATTTATATCTGTCTCTATATTGCCTCTTATTAAGAGAAACGAAGACAATATGGTGAATTTAGTGCTCAGAGTTTTGACTATCAAGAAGTACAGCACGGTGTACCACAGGGGTTCTTCCTCGGGCCGCTGTTGTTCATAATATATATGAACTTTTTTTACCATATATTATATCTCTTTAAATGAGCACACTATGCAGACGATTCCCCCATTATTGTAACCTGTTCAAGGACATCTAATCTAGGGGAATTGTATGCAAAATGCTATGACGACAGTCAATACGTGGTTTGCATTAAATCTCTTAAAACGTAATCCAGAAAAATCCCAGACGTTGACATTTTCGGTTTTTGCAAGACCTGATAATCGGCTAGTATAAATATGCTTGGCATCACGTTGGATGGTTCACTATCCTGAAAGAATTACATTGATATGGTTTGCGAACGACTACTATCTGATATGCGTAGGGTGTGACACGGTAGGCCTCTTTTTAGAGCTATGGGAAAATTTACTCCTTCATCTTTATATATTGTATCTGGTACTCGCTTCGCCAATCTTACTAAATTTTTAATTTATATTTAAATTTTTTTAAATTAAATTTTTTTGAAATTCTTTTATAATTTTGACAATGTCATTAATAGATAAATAGTAAAGTAGTAATCTAACTATATTTAACTTCTTTAGGTGTATTATAATTTAAAAGAGACAACCCCAACAAAATACAATTACTAAATGTACCTATAACAACCAAAAGCAACGAAACGTGCAAACAAAGGGCGGATAGGCGGAAAAGTGGGAGTAAAAGAACACCAACTGACAAATAAACATTGTTTGAAGTTATTGACTGCCTGGTAATCATATTTGTCAGGCGAAGAACATGCTTTTATAGTTCATTTTACGTTTAAAAGGTTATTTCCGCGCCGATTGGCCCCTTTGGCGCTCAAAGGTTAATGCGTGCTAAAGGAACATGCCATACTATTCCACCAAGTTAAACACGTTAGGCGCGCTTCATCTGGCCGCCCTTTTTAGAAACCTGCTAGCTCGGAACGGGTTTTTAATTTTGTTTGTTGTTTTTTTTTAGAGAAGCTTTTCTGCATTCATTAGGAAAATCTCGGTAATTCGATGTTCTTTTTAAAGGAAGGACAGTTGCAGAAAGGACGAAGGGCAATGCCCTTTTTTAGGATTGTACTGGTTAATGTGAAAAGATTTTCTTGTTTTTCTTCCGAGGGCCCCGTCCATATGTCCGATGCACTTAGGCCCACCCATTGTGCTATGCGTGATTGTGAAACTCACTCAGTGATCCCAATGCCTTGCACTAGTTTGTATAGGTCAACTGAGGAGAGGGTCAGGATGTTTTGGTGGCCCGAGAATATGTTGCCTTTTCAGATCTAGCGACTCGCAATGGCAAACTATGTGCTGTACTGTTTCCCGGACGTGTCTGCATAATCTTTAGTTAAGCTGTCCATTGTACAGTTGCATTCTGTGGAGATAATTCTTGGCAGCCATGTGTCCTGTCGAAATTCTTGTAATGGTTTTTAGCTGATTTCTATTAATTTAAAGCCGCTGTTAGTCTCAGGTCTGGATACCCAATGAAACTTTTGGCTATGATAGTGTAATCCCTGTCTGTTGTTCCAGTAGATTTTGTGTTCATTCCTGATCCTTCGCTTTATGGCATCTCGTACTGTGCACCTTGGAACTCTGAGTGCGGGTTCTGGACCTATACATATATTTTCTGAGCCTTTCCTTGGAAGTTTATCTGCTTTTTCGATCTCTGTGATGACCTCCTATCCAGGGTACCCCTTTGCAGTGTAACTTTGTTTATTGTTGCAAGGGCCTATTATAGTTTAGCAAATTGGATTCACAAAAACATACAAGATAGAAAAGGTCTATTATAATTTCAAAAGTTTCTGTATAGCCTCATTAGCCATTAGATGGCGAAACGCGTCTGGAGATGAATCTGACCAAATGGAAGGAAATAATTTTTTTCTGTATTTCAGAAGTTGTTAAAATAAATAAAACTTTTGATATTAGACATTCATTTTGTTATGTTGGGTAAAAGTAATAAGAATAATTAAAAACGTGTTAAAAGTCTTGAAATTTAATTGTATATTTAGTAAAGGATATATTAAAAACAAAATTTGGTCGATTTTATTATAAATGTCGTACACCCGATTTTTAAACTTTTTAACCGAAAAAATAAAAAAGTTATTAAACCCAAAAAGGCTCCATTATCTGATAAAAAGCTTAACTTATTAAAAATTTACGGCGAAATCAAACCGAAAGTATCAAAAACCCTTTGTATATAAATTTAAGCTAATTAAACTTGGCGAACTCCTTAATAATATTGTTTTATCGCCAAAGTTATTTAAAAAGAAGGGGAGAAGTTAAAAAAGTATCAAAGTAACTTTTTATATACAGGGGTAACACAAAAATATTCTACTTTATACTTAGCTGTAAATATTGATTTTCTCACACAGACACGACCCTAATCGGATTCTATATTAAATTTCGTACGTTGAATACAATTTTTAATGTTATTTTTACTATTTTCTTTGTAGCTTTCTTATACTTTTTGTTTTAACCCCAAGCTAACAAACTAAAAAATCAAAAAATTATATTTGAAGATATTTCATTTTAATAAATTAAACTAAAAAATCATAATTATTGCTGTTTTAAAGAAGCTTTCTCCTAGTTTATTAATAGAAGAGAGAAATACCGTTTATAAAATGTTTCTTAAGTTAAATAAATTTATGTGATTAATACTTTTGTACAAAATATTCCGAGACTCCTTGACCAATTATTTCTACTATTTCCACTATATACAGATATGCCCGAAACAAACAGTACTGAAACTAAGTTGGCGGTGTGTTTATGCGTGCGCTGTCACACTCAAGTTAGCTAGTATAGACCTGTCAAGTAAACCTCAAACAAGTAATTAGTAGGGCCTAATTGTTAAAAATGGTGTTAAGTACAGAGGAGAAAGTGTTTCTGGTAGAGCATTATTTTCGCTCATACGGAATGGGCCGACATAATGGTGCAAGTTTGCTATACGTGTCTGATCAATTCACACAACGGTTTAATAAACGTTCTCCAAGTAATGCTGTAATTTTGAAGGTTATTGAACAGTTCAGAAATACGGGTAGTGTATTGTGCCAACGAAAAGGAAACTCGGGGCGTCCCAGGACAGTTAACAACAACAATAACCATGAACGTGTTTTTGAGCAAATCTTACAAAATCCGAAAGTCAGCCAGGCAAGGACAGCGTTACAACTTGTTTTAATAAGAACTTCCTTTCAAAGAATCCTGAAGGAGCTGGGTGCATGTTCGTATGTGATTCAGGTACATCAACAACTACATCCTCGGGATTATCGCAGTAGAGTGGAATATTACGCCAGAATTACAGTATGAAAATCCTGAATTTTTGAAAAATGTTTGGTTTTCAGACGAAGCACACTTTCACTTGTCAGACTATGTGAATCGTCGCACAAATCGATTTTTGGGCTTTGCCAGACCCGATGAGGTTCAAGAGGTTCCTTTACATAGTGCAAAAGTGAGTGTCTGGTGTGCTGTGTCCGGACACGGAATCATTGGTCTGTACTTCATCGAAGAGAATGGTAGGCAAGTCACACTTAATCAACAGAGGTACAGACACATTTTAACACGATTTATCCCTGATCTACGTCAATTCTGTGGTGCACGTAACTTGGCATTTCGAAACCAATTTTTTCAGCAGGACGGGGCAACTTGCCATACGGCTGCCGCAATTCGTCAATTTCTTCAAGAACATTTTCCAAGCAAATTCATTTCACGATTTACTGACTTCCCTTATCCTTCACATTCTCCAGACCTCACACCTCCAGACGCATACATTTGGGGCATGGCTAAAAATGCCGTTTTCAAACGGGCACCACAAACCATCGATGAATTAAAGGATGCCGTTAGAGTCTTCTTCGCAGCTCTGAGACAACCCTTATTCAATAACATGACCAGAAACTTAGAACATCGTTATGAAGTCTGTCTTGAACGAGGAGGTGCACATTTAGAACATATAATAAAGTGTCAATAATATGTATTTTTTAAATATATAATACGATTACAAGTTCAGTATTGTTTATTTCGGGCAATACTGTACTATCTTAGTAGCCCTTGTACTGTCGCTTTATCAAAAAAGTCGTATAAAAAGAAGGGGAAAAGTAAAAGAAGTATGAAGGCAACTTTTTATACGTTTTATTTAGCCCGAGATTAGGGCCAGTAATTTAATTTCCCGCGATTCAAATAGGCTCGGTGGAGATTGATGTGACTTAAAGGAAAGAAAATTTGAGCAGGAGAAAATGCTGCGTTGCCAGAGATATGATATATCGATTTTATTTTCGGGTCGTGATGCCAATGTGTAATGTTTTTGTGCCATTTTAAGAAGTAATAAAATTTGGTGGGTGTGAAAAATGGGAAACTTAGGATTTCATTATCTCATGTAAAGTAAACCCTACGCTGTTATTAAATAGGCTTTTTAAATTTATAATATTGAATACTAATACTAAACTAAACCTATCTAAATAACATAGTATCACATATCATTTATAGAAATAATTAAAAAGATGATGCGAAAGCAGTTTAAAAACATAAGATAAGAAGAGATGTATGTCAGCCTATTAACCGAGCAATACTCTCTATATCTTTGTTTTGATAACTTAAATAGACAAAGACAGTTTAGAAACAGGAAACCAGACTCGAAACCTCAGTCAGGTAGGAATGCGTCGTACACAAAACAATTGGGTGGTGCCATTGCTTTTAATTGTTGAGACGTCGGTAAGTTATTTCGCGTGTTATTATTACTGAAAGTATTTTGTTTAATTATCTTCTCATTATGTAAGTAGTTGGCTGATGCTTAATAGCACCCCTCTTCCCCCCACTTTTTTTTGTTTGGTCGACCCCCTTTTAAGCCACGCCTCTTTCGACCAAATAAAAAGTGGGTAGGGGATGATATTGAGTACCGGCCAACTATACCTACCGTTTATAATAAATCCTAGGTTTCGCAGAATCAACACCATATTATATTAAATGACATTTTACTCTTAAATAGAGACAGTTTGCAATACCGTTTATTCCATATTCCGAAAAATACTGGCAACGCCGCGAAATACCCCTATAAGTAAAAGAGAAAAGGATAATGGCAGGGGCCAAAAATTGAAATGCCAAAAACGATTCGTGCGTTTAATTGAAACTTAAACAAAAACAATGCCGGCTCCTGCTGACGTGGCTTTGCCAAATTACTGCTACGTATGACAGGACACGCTTCACAGGGTTAATTATTTTTAATCAATTTTAGTTTAATTTACTTTTTGCTGCTTTTTGGAATTTAATTTAATTTAGATATAGCCTAAAATCACAAAGCATTCCTAAATGTAAAAGTTATTAAATAATTTAAAATTCAGTTAGCGACATGCAGAAGGTTTTTTTAAAATCGAAAATAGTTTAGGTCTAGTGTGGGAATCGAATTCTGCTATTTGCATGAATTATATGACCAAGAAACCTGAATTTTTCTTGTTTTCTTGACTAGAGTTTCCAAATTACTTATTTAATTTGTATATCGTTTATGACACAAAATTAAAATAAGCAAAGGTTAAAATAAAAATAAATTACCCTCCAATATCTGCAGTTAAATTTAAAAATTCATTAATAAACATGGCCAGGATTTGAGCCAAGAGGGCGCAATGTTTTTGGTCTAAGTTAATATATATAGATATAATTTCGCATAGAGCGGGTAACATTGAAGAAGAATTTAAAAATATTGGTCAGATGTTCTCAAGTAACTGCTTATAAAAACCAACAAGGAAAATTGATATTTTTTATAGATTGCTCTTAGCATAATTCTATAAGTTCTTAATATAAAATGATTTCCATTCGTGCAATTTTCTGAGCGATATTTCATCATGTTCGACATTGATGTAATGGAAAAATAAAATTCTGTAATAAGATATTTCAAAGTTATTATAATTTTGCAGAATGTAATATCTTTGCTTGTGCAGATATATGAAATATTTTATATTTTATGCCGTAATATATTCGAGTTCCATAAATTTCGTCTCAAATTTAATAAATTCCATTTTCAGACTACCTATATTTCTACATACTTCGTCCGACGTTATAAATAAGGGTCGATATTATCAAATTTAATCAAGTTTCACAATGTGAGGAGAATAATAATCAGTTCTGACGTTCTTCCTTTTCTTTGCTTCAGATTCCTTCTGGATTCAACAAGATAAAAACGGAAATTACTATATACCGGGGGTAGATAACGTAAGTAGAAATAACAAATTTTACCCACGGGTTTCTGTAATGACTATGGAGAAAAATATAAATAATAAATTATTACTCCCCCCGAATATCGACAACCACTATTATAATAGTATTACCCAAAAATGACCTGATAATGAATTTTTTACTTTAGTATAATCAAAATACGTTCACATTATTTTTTACATTCATTCCTCAGCGTGCGTTGGTAAAACTATTCTTAAACGATAGAAGAGATTTGACCTTGCATTGTTTTAATTCGTTTTTAAATCACAACGTTTCAACTGGTTAGTATATCCAGTCGCCTTCAGGTGAATACTAAATAAGTATAGGAACTACAGCTCCATTTATATAACTGAGATGGGTGCAGTCATGCGTTCAGTTCGTGCGCGATCTTATTCCAAGATAATATTTACTTAACAAAGCTTTCCAGATATGTCTTGTATCTATAACGGGTTTCGTAAGTCCAGATCAACAGGTGACCTTCTGGCATATGTCACCCATCTTTGGAGCAACACCATCGAACATCATGGAGAATCCCGGGCTGTTGCACTGGACATCTCTAGGGCTTTTGATCGTGTTTGGCACGATGGACTTCTAAGTAAATTGCGATCCTACGGTATGCCTAATGGATTTTGTTTATGGTTAACCAGCTTCCTTAAGAACCGTTCTCTGCAAGTGGCGGTTGACGGGTTTCTCTCAGACACCTTCACCATCAATGCCGGTGTTCCTCAAGGGTCCATATTGTCGCCTACCCTCTTTTTACTGTATATTAACGACCTTCTAGTGAAAACCCAAAATCCAATTTATAGCTTTGCTGATGACAGCACACTTGTCTCATCTTTTACCTTGACTCCCCAAACATCCGCTGCCGACGCACATCTTCGCAGGTAGCATGAAGTATTGCGCCTCAACAAGGACCTGGAAGAAATTTTGGCTTGGGGTGACAGTAACCAAGTCGAATTTAATGCTAAGAAAACCCAGGCAGCAGTCTTCTCCAAAAAGGTTAACATTGCAGAACCGGATATAGTCATGGCAGGACACGCAATTCCCCTGGCACCGTCTATTAATTTGCTGGGGGTCAATCTGGGAGGTAATATGTCTTGGCATGATCACGTTGCCGCAATTGCCAAGACAGCTGCACAGAAACTTGGTGTACTTTTCCGCACCAAAAGGTTGTACACACCTCATCAACTTTTGACACTCTACAAAGCCCAGATTCGACCATCATTAGAATATTGCTCTCATGTCTGGAGCTCTGCACCCAAGCACACCCTTCGGCTACTGGATTCCATTCAAAGGAGAGCCGTTCGTCTGATCGGCGACCCCGAGCTGACCAAGACCCTCGATAGCCTGGAGCATCGAAGACAGGTTGGTGATTTGGCTCTCTTTTACAGATATTTTCATGGCAGGTGTTCGACTGACATTGCCCACTTGATTCCACCTAGAGCAATGCAAAACAGAAATACACGGCGAACCACTGCCGCTCATCCATATGTTGTTCAGCTTGAGCGCCCTAAAGGATTTTTCCTACAGTGCAGGTGTTTTATCATTAAAAAAAAAAAAAAATCTAATGAGGGCTTACTAAAACAACCAGGGTTCTGGTGTATGATGACAGCTTCTTTGAACTTCCTCTTTCTACAGTGTGGTTCGTTTTGCAGGATTTCGGCTTCTGTCCACATTGCCCTGCATCCAGGCATGGTCAGCTGCACCCGATTTCTTGGTCTCTCCTTTAAGCATTTTGTTCCTATATTCTTAAATCCCTATTTCGTGTGGTCTTAGTATCTCACCAATATAAAACAAATAAAGCAAGTTCAAAACGCCTCATTGTCTCAAACCTTTAAACAAAATTATTTTTGTTAACCCGAACAGACCCGAACGTCAGGCGACAGCATTGTCAGCAGCATTACCTAAAATAGACCAGATAGTACCGAAATCTCAGCATTTACTAATATAGAATAAAATATGTTTTTCTTTATACACTTTAAATCCTTTAGCCTCCCACACCCTTAATCCAGGAATGGCTATAAAGAGTTAGTTATAACCACAAGAGAATGAATTTGTTTATATTTACTATGTTTTGTAGTTTCATAAAAAAAGAAACTCGACCTTGGACAATGTGCAACGGCCTTGAGATAAGAGTAGTCGTTTAAAGGTCAGTGGGTAAATCGGGTCTTAGGTCAGGGTTGTGATCGTTGACCTCCTGGGGGAATCCCCACAGCGTGCACGGGTTATCCGACTGCCATTTTCACCAGCAGGCGTGTTGTAAAAGCCGAGAGTCTTTCCGGTAATTTAAAGGCAAGATAAGTTGCAGGCTTAATGGTATTGATGTTCTTGCAGTTTTAATATTTTAGCCTTTTTTACTAAATTTTATACCAAAATGTATTTTGAATATTAAAATAAAAGTAGAAAATAAATATTTCCACTTTCGAAAGTAATTGAATAAAATTCAGTATTTCTTCTGTTTCTGGTCACATAATGTATTTTATAAAGAAAAATATAACATCCGATATTAACGAAAAAACATAATAAATGAACTAATAACCAAAACAATAAATTTATGAAAAATCGGACCAACAGTTCTTAAAAAAAAAGTGATTTCAACTACCTATTTAATGAAAAAAAAAGAAAAAGGGAATTCGATAGCTACCCCAATTTATAGTTTACATGATGTTTGGCCCACGGAAGTCAGTGGTCACCGACGCGCATCGGATCCCCGATGATATTAGAAAAAGAGAGCATCAGACTGGGATCGATTATAATTAAGCTTAGTAATAGACCAAAACTTGAACTTAAAAAAAACGTACCTAATTGTTTTTGAAAATTATTTTAATAAAAGTTGTTTTGAATTAATTAAAGAATATTGGAAAGTTAATATATCCCGGAACGGGCATACGTACAATAAAAGAAGTATGTCCGAAATTTAGTGGATTTAAGAATGCAGGGAAGAGTGTAAAAGGTATCATCTCCCAACCCACCTCATTCACGCCGGTAACCAGGTCGGATGAGATCGGACATCTCGTGGGATGCGGAAGAAGGTACACACTCCCCAATCGGTAGGTCATGCAATGGCAATAAACCAAGGGTTGATAGCCCTTGGGGGATGTCGCATGACTGAGGATCATGGTTCGGAACCCACGTTAAACTGTAGGTCCCCTCGGGAATGGCCCTGGCAGCAAACGAAGAGGAAAAAAGCCTAATTCGAAAGAAATAAAAGTTAATATAGTGTTGCTAAATTAAGAAATAATTGATTTAAATATATATAATACTTATATCACAAACCAAAAGGACTTTTTAATATTCTATGTTTAATTTCTAAACACTCATATATAGTTTTTTTTTTTCTTAATCGATTAATAAGCCCGTGTCAAGAAATCTCGTTTTAAAGGTGCACGCTGTCCTCTCAAATACTTCCCTATAAGTAATTTCGCTCTAGTTGTTTTTTGTTTTCAGTATGATTACCTGCAAAAAAAGCCTGCAACTTAGTACGTCTTGGTTCTTGTTTTCAAGTAGCGTTCTCTCAGCGGGCGTCGGAGGCGTCTGGCCGCCGGATTTCGGCAAAAAAGGAAGATAAGAGGGTTTCCATTGAGAGGCGCCGCGGGCCGCCCGAAGCTGGCACGCCGAGTGTTGACAAACACCAAAGGCACGCACAACTACGTGCCTGATGGCCTGACTCAAATCGACCATTTTATGTAATTCACCTGTTGGCGGCTTTGTTAACTCAAGAAAAAAATTAACTAGAATTTGTTTCGAAAATTTTGAAAACTGAAAAAACCGTTTTGATTTTCCTCTAATGAAGATGTGAAACATTTTTATTTATTCCTAACAAAGTTCAGCTGATATTAAGAAAAAAGCTGCTTTGTAAAATTATTTCGTGTAAAATTACTTGCTTTGTGACTTTGTCGGATGATCTTGTAGTGATGTTACTATAGTTAAACATTTTAAATTGATCCGGACAGATCTATATATAGATTGGTTAACAAAAAACAGAGCAAAATTGTATTTTTACTGAGACAGCTATATCAAGTATTAATTTGCAAAAATTGACAAAAGCGACCATATTGACTAAAATTTCTAAAATATTCGAATTTGTGTCTAAATTGTATCTGCCAAAACTGAATTTTATAAATAGGAAAAAAATAAAAATAATAAACAGAACTATTTAGCACTATGACACCAACAAAAGAATAAAAAAACTTTTTTTTTGTTCATAAAAAACACACGGTATATATTATAAAACAATGCGCTGCATCTCAACAAAATAAAATGATACGTACACCTGACGATGATGTCGCGATGTATGAAAGATAAAGTCGAAGTTGTCCAACTCTCAACATATACCAGTAATTTTACATTTTTTTACAATATAGAAAATTATTTCATTTTTTTACTATACATTTGTAAAAAGATGTAACATTATCGAATTTTCACATGTTATCTTCATGTGCTTTTCTGTGCGTTTACTTGCTAATCATTGTGTTTTTTTCATAAAAAAAATATTTTGCAGAATCATAATTATAACAATTTTAAAAAAATCATAAAAGAAAATGTATTGTCTGAAAATTAATTTCAATTTAATTAATTGAACATTTATAACTCTATTTCATCGTCACTTAAACGAACTGTCGACCTTATTAACAAAAAAATCACGCCCTGAAAAAATATGAAAAGGTCAAGCTTCGATTCCAAATTAATTAAATTTTAATTATTGTTTAGCTGTTAAAAGTCTCATTATTTACGAAATTACCTCGAACTAGGCTAATCAATATTTGATTTCCGTTTTCTTGCTTGTATAAACGCAATTTATATTTAATGCCTCTAACAATAATTAGATGAAAACGCCATTACCTTAAATTAAAACAATTTAGAGCTAGGAAACTTTACTTAGTATTAAATTTATGTATACAATATGGGTTTGGGAAATAGCACTTTATGGTAATATAATATAATAACCCTATTTAAGGGTGTCAGCTAATTTCTACCTTTGTCCTTGCTATTTGTTTTTAAGTATTGTTCTATTTGATACCAGGTATTAAATAGGTCCATTCCAATTTTCTCAAAAAAGTCAATATTCTAGGACTAATTACTGATAAAAATAAAGCTATTTATAATTATGACTCTAAAGTTACACGTCTGGCAAAACAATATTTGACTTGGTCTATTTGGGTATAAATGGATATGTAGAAGAAACTATCAAGCCAAATTGGATATCAAATCTCCTTCTAATGAACGTTCGACTTATATTTCTAAATTCTTTCTAAAGTACGAGGTTAGCAGCTCCATGCATGCGAAATTTATTAAAAAATTCGATGAAAAAGATAAAAACCAATGAAAACCCTAAACATTATTACTGAAATTTAAAAATCCATTAATAAACGTAGCCAGGATCAAGGTCAACAGAACGCATTATTGGTATACTAACAACCCCTTTTTAAATTACCCGCTAAAACACTTGTCGTTTTTTTCCCCACCTTGAAAATATGTGTCAAGTGACGAATCACTGGGTCAAGCGGTCAACAAGTTCAAGTTCAAATTCTTTTCCTTTTAACCACGTGTGGACTAAGGTCTAACAAAGTAACTTCGGCTTTTTTCTTTCCAAGTTTTACTTAAACCTCAAAAAGTTTTTAAAGTTTTATAAGCCATGCTGAAATTAAAACCCACCGGGGTTCCAGTCCTTTTTCTGGACTAGTTCCCCCAACTTTTTCAAAATTTTTTTTTTTATTTTACAACTTTGACTTAAGGTAAGCCCCTCTTCAAATTATATATAAAAGAAAGTTTTTGGCTAATTTTTTTAAATGTTTATTTCAATACACTGAACTAAATAATTTCTTTTATTCTTTACAGATTAATATAATATACAATATAATTGGCACATCCAATTAAGCTCCATGGTAGCCCCAAATAATTAATTTTTCTTTCCATACCACTTTTTTTCTCTCCCCATGTTTTCTTCAGGATGAGATTTCTGGATCCATGAGTCTCCATTTTTCCTATATATTTTTCTTTTTCTCAGCCCTAACGGGCCCTCTTGTCAGTGTTACCTTTTGCCCACGGTCAGTGTCCAAACTTAGCCTCGAGGCTCTAAGTATACCAATTTTTTAAATCATCATTTCTTAATTTTTATCTCTCATGGCTCGATAGAGCTCCATCGAAGTTCACTACCAGTTAATCTTGCTCCTTTATTTACTAATGCTCTCTCTTTGTATTTTTCCTGATGATGGGTGTTACTACACCCGAAACATGTAGAATTTAATAATTTTTATTATTTCAATAAACCAGTGGAGAAAGACTTCATGTTTTTACTTATTCCTATAAATTAACTCCACTTTAAGAATGGACTACTTCCTCAAAATTAGAACGCAACGTGTTTGGTCTAATTTCATATACATGGTTGGGATTTTAAATAGAACGCTGCTTATAGCGGCTCTGGGAATAAGATTTCTCTAAAATCCAAAAATACATCCTCAAAAATGTTTTATGTCCCTCGCTTTTGTCATGTGTAACGGGCACCCTAACCAACTTTTTTTTCAAATTAGAGGAGGCCACTTGTAGCACTTTTTTGCAAAGCTTATCAAAAATAGAATTTGCCCATATTTTGTTTTTTTATATCTGTCAAACCATGTGTCAGTAATTTAATAAAAACTAATTTAAGGAACAATTATATTAACAATAACTTTAAAACTATAATGTCACTTTTTTAGCATAACAATTGTTGAAAATGTGCCCCATGAATCTGTTAGCACAGACCAAACCAATGGTAGAACTCTTTCTCTACTCTTACCGTACTCTTTCCAACACTTCTGGCCTGATTAGACGTATCCCTGCCCGAATCCTTGTCTTCAACTGTTTCAGATTTCTAGGTCTGGTGACATATTCCCTTTTTTTTAAACGTCCCATAAATAATATAAATAAAAATCTAAGGATTTAATATCGGGGGATATGGGCGGCCACTCGATAGATCCTCGTATCCACGTATTTAGAAATGTAATATTTAAGAGTTCTCTTATATTTCTTGTAAGATTTTTAATACCAGAACTTCAAAGAATATTCTCTAATTATGAAAATCTAGACCAAAGGATATTTTTCTAGCAGGATGGAGCCCCTTCATACTTAAAAAAAAATATAAGAGAATTATTAAATGTTATATTTCCAAATACGTGGATAGGACTGCGAGGATTTATAGAGTGGCCGCCCAAATCTCCCGATATTACAACCCTTAGATTTTTATTTATGAGGCGATTTAAAAAGAAGGGGTTATGTCACCACACCTAGAAATCTGAAATATTTGAAGACAAGGTTTCGAGCAGAGATACGTTTACTCACGCCAGACATTTTGGAAATAGTAAGGGAAGAGTTGTACTATCGGATTGATCTGTGCTAACAGATTCATGGGGCACATTTTCAAAAATTGCAATGTTAAAAAAGTGAAACTAAGTTTTTATTAAATTCCTGACACATGGTTTGACAGATGTAAAAAAATATATGGACAAATTCCTTTTTCGACAAACTTTCCAAAAAGGTGCCATGCCATAAGTGGTATCCTTTTATTTGAAAAAAAAAAGTTGGTTAGGGCTGCCCCCCCCCCCCCTCCTTGGGGTTCCATTTTTTTTACATGACAAAAGCGAAGCCCATAAAAAATCTTTGAGGAAGTATTTTTGGTTTCTAAAAAAATCTTATTCCCGAAGCCGCTATAAGATAGCAGCGTTCCATTTAAAATGTCCACCCTGTATAGATATAATTTCGCATAGAACAGATAACGAGATATTGGCCAGATGCCCTTTAGCGTAAATTCGTACTATTTATGTTTAATACTTAAAAACTTCTAAATTGACTTAAATAATACTGGTGATTCTTAGGTAATACTTGCAACAGTTCCGTTTATAACCAACCGAACCTTTTAAATTCATCCAGTACATTCATTTTATAAAAAAACATATTTATTTTGTGACGTAAATTACTTTTAAAAGTATGCAATTTGTTAAAGTAACATAATATCAATTTGAAAATAAATTTAAAAATAACATTTTTATAAAAATTCCTCACTCGAGTTAGAAACCTTAATTACATATTTCTCGTCAGTGCAGAAGGAAAACTTCTCGTCAGAAATATCAATTTTCCAGGAAAGGGAATATGAGATAAGAAGTTTAAAATTTATTAAAAAAGTTTTCAGAACTCTCTTCTTTTATATTGTAACAAGATATATTACGCAGCGGAATATTTTCGTAATATGTCGAGCTGATTCATAAATTAGGTAAAAAATTGCGTTTTGGATCGTGATTAAATTTTTAATTTGCTTTTTGTTGTTGCTTATCTTTCTATAAAAGTTGATTGCATCTTTGATATTCCTCAAAATTGAAAAAATATTAAAATCGTGCTAAAATTTGAAATGTTAAATTGCGGTTCTCCTTGGTCCGATTAAAAAAAAACTAAGCAAATTATTCATTTTTTTTAATAATAAGAAGATGGTGTTGATGTGGGTGTGGGAAAGTAATTTTCAAGCAAAAAAAAACGAAAAAAAAATAATATAAGCCAATTAAAATCCTAAAAATAAAATTACTAAAATTCATTGTACATACAGTGTGATTCCTAAGTTCATACTTCTGTTTTAGTTGTGTATAGAAGGCATTAAAATAAACAACATTTTTAAATATCTTTTTTTTTTTAAAACGCAAAACAAAGGTACATACTTACATTCATTTATTACACTATGGATCAAATACGGTCCTACCTAACTTTCCCGTTGAATAACATTAAGAAAACTTCTGGGTGTAGGATGAGCCCGCAAGGGAAAGCGTTCTGCGTATAATCTCGAAGCACTTTGCCACACTCACAGTAAATTAGCACCTCATATCTACTAGTTTAATGTTTTCAAATTTTACCATTTTCACGTGTCACCAATTTGAAATTAACTTTTTTCAGAAAAACACACCGCAGTTGATCGGCAAATAAATAACTTACCGCCGACCCGTAAACTACATGACTAATAACTACTAATAAGACAAAAACAGCATAAAGTATGTTAGGCTATGTTTTAATGACCAGGCCCACACTTAGATATTTTACTTCTCTATCTCGCCTATTTTTAAGTTTTTTGAAAAAAGGTAGGTATTTGTAAATGTTGTTTATTTTAATGTCTTCTATACATAGCAAAACAGAAGTATCAACTTATGAATCACCCTGTATTGTAAAAAACATAACTTTTTTTAAATAAAAATAACCTTTTGACATTCTCCGATATCCGCAGAGTCCAAAATTAAAAAGTTTTTAAAACTCCATTAATAAACATGGCTAGGATTCGGGCCAAGAGAACGCAATGTTTGTGGTCTAATTTAATAAATATCGATATAATTTCGCATAGAGCTGGTAATCTTGGAGAAGAATTTAGAAATATTGGTCGGATGCTCTTATAATAGTCTTTTTTGGCAATATTTTGCTAATGTTGGGTTGCATAAAGATTTTAAACAATAATTAATTTACCAGGCACTTTGACTGTGATATCGATGACAGTGCCAGAAACGATTTACTCACAATCAAAATTTCCTTGTTGAAATATTAAAAACTAAGGTAAGCGGCCCACTTTGATTTGTGACAAAACCATTTTTGTTACTGTTGTTGATATCACAATCCAGGTTATTTAATTACTTTAAAAACTTTATGCAACCAAACATTAGTGTCTTTTTCATCATCACTTGCATAAAACTTCAAAATAGCAATTTATAACGGGAAAAGCCGTATCTACAGTATATCAGATCTAAATACTTTATTAAAGTTTGTCAGCTAGTTTAATAAGTTTGTCAAAGGAAAATGATATATTTAGTAATAGAAAATAATATTCTCTTCTTGCCTCCTACATAAATTTAGTTTGGATCCACTTTAATAAGGTTTTCTGTTCCATTGTAATAAATTTCAGTTTATTTTATCTTTTGTTTTATTTATTCACAAAAGGAATTTTGATTAAAGTTTAATTTTACTCTAAAATCTAAATTATAAAGTTTTAATAATTTTATTTCACGAAGTCTCTAAAGTTTAATTAACATGAGTTTTATTTAAAAACTGAGTTGAACAGCTTTATATTATTTTGCTTGTATACAAATAATATTTCGTTAGTAAATTTTAAGTTAATAATGGTTAATATAGATGATAAATTGCAAATTAAAAACGCTACAAAAATATAAAATTATTTTATTTTAAGAATCTCAATACTAATAATTAACTTATCAATTTCTGATGCTTAGCTTTTTAATATTAGCAAACTTTTAGCAGTCACAGGTTAACAAACACCCTAAAAACCACATAATCTAGAGTTCTCAAATCTAATTGCCCGACCAGAGGCGCCGACAGCGATGTGGCGCGAGTATCATCATCATGTGGCTTCACAACCCTGGGTGGGTTTTTGCCGACTCAATCACACGTCTCCATTCTTCTCTATCCAGCATCCGATCGGGTCCATCTTCGATGTTCATGGCTATTAGGTCCTTTGCAACATTATCTCTCCATCTGAGGCGGGGTCGACCTAATGGACGTTTTCCCCCCAGGACCTTCTCCCACACTAGTTTCAGCATTCTATCCTCCGGCATTCTTTTAACGTGTCCTGCCCACTGTAGTCTCCTGGCTTTAATTTCGTTTATTATGTTGGTATCAGTGTGGAGTTCTTTGAGTTCTTGGTTGGTTTTTATTTCATATTGCCCTGTGTTTTCGTCTCTGGTTGGGCCGAATATTTTCCTCAGTACCTTCCTTTCAAAGACTTTAAGCCTTTCCTCGCTCGCAACCGTTAGTGTCCAGGTCTCACATCCATACATTAAGACAGGCCTTATAATTGTTTTGTATATGTTCAGCTTAGTTTTCCTTGTAAGTAATCTAGATTTTATTAGGTTTTGAAGGGCGAAAGGCATCTGTTAGCAGCCTGTATCCTGTTATTTATCTTTTCTGTGATGTCGTTGCTGTCGCTAATACTTGTACCCAGATATTTAAATTGTCTTGTCTGCTCAAGGTTGTAGTCTCCGATAGAAAAGTTTTGTCCTACTCTATCTCGGTTCCGATTATTTCTGCTGAGGTACATATACTTGGTCTTGTCTTCGTTTATTTTGAGGCCTATCCTTTCTGCCTCCTTTTCGAACTTTATGAAGGAATCTTTGAGGTTGATCCTGCTATTGCCAATCACATCAACATCGTCTGCAAACGCTAGGAGCAGGTTGGGCCCCTCTTGATGGAAGATAGCAGTTGGCTTCTCGATTTTGGAGTTTCTGATTACGTACTCCAATGCTATGTTGAAGAGTTGGGGTGAGAGGGGTGGCGCGAGTAGCTTTTATATATTAAAAATAGTTGTGAAAAATCACCTCGATTGAAATGTTTTAGTCGGTTATGTTTAACCCTAAACTACGTAAACCTAGATATATAAGAAAGGCAAAAAACACTGATGTAAAGCGCTTTCGTCCTTATTTACTTAAGGCCATCATCAGGGCTTAACCTAGTCAAACAGAGTTTTGAAAGCAATGCTTAAAAAGTTTTTGGTGGTACATTACCATCTAAACAACTTAACATTGCACGATTTTGCTTGGTTTAGTTTCTTTATGGTGTAACCCTCGGTTTAACAGTTTCGCCCCTATAAGGAGTTTGAAAACACATAAGTTTTTGTTAAAAGTTTAAAGTCCACAAAATATCTCTCAGTTTTTTGCATTTTTCACCAATTTATCTTTTCTTGCACTTCTAGTAAATTTATTTCAGATAAAGTTTCCACCCTATATACAGTGCTTGCATAAAGTCCTTTCCCTTGTTAACTCGAAAATAGCTTAAGAAACTTTATTCGAATTGGATTTTTTTTTTTTTATCATAAAACACCTGCACTGTAGGAAAAATCCTTTAAGGCGCTCTGGGAGCGGTGCGAGTGCGAAAAAAGCGATTAACGTTGGTCTTGAAACGTTGAAGATTGTATTCATTGGGAAACACGACCTCAGGAAGATCATTCCACAAAGATGACGTTCTCCAGATGAAAGAATTCTTGAACAATGAAGTTCGAGGAGTACTAAGCTGAACAACATATGGATGAGCGGCAGTGGTTCGCCGTGTATTTCTGTTTTGCATTGCTCTAGGTGGAATCAAGTGGGCAATGTCAGTCGAACACCTGCCATGGAAATATCTGTAAAAGAGAGCCAAATCACCAACCTGTCTTCGATGCTCCAGGCTATCGAGGGTCTTGGTCAGCTCAGGGTCGCCGATCAGACGAACGGCTCTCCTTTGAATGGAATCCAGTAGCCGAAGGCTGTGCTTGGGTGCAGAGCTCCAGCCATGAGAGCAATATTCTAATGATGGTCGAATCTGGGCTTTGTAGAGTGTCAAAAGTTGATGAGGTGTGTACAACTTTTTGGTGCGGAAAAGTACACCAAGTTTCTGTGCAGCTGCCTTGGCAATTGCGGCAACGTGATCATGCCAAGACATATTACCTCCCAGATTGACCCCCAGCAAATTAGTAGACGGTGCCAGGGGAATTGCGTGTCCTGCCATAACTATATCCGGTTCTGCAATGTTAACCTTTTTGGAGAAGACTGCTGCCTGGGTTTTCTTAGCATTAAATTCGACTTGGTTACTGTCACCCCAAGCCAAAATTTCTTCCAGGTCATTGTTGAGGCGCAATACTTCATGCTGCCTGCGAAGATGTGCATCGGCAGCGGATGTTTGGGGAGTCAAGGTAAAAGATGAGATAATTGTGCTGTCATCAGCAAAGCTATAAATTGAATTTTGGGTTTTCACTAGAAGGTCGTTAATGTACAGTAAAAAGAGGGTAGGCGACAATATGGACCCTTGAGGAACACCGGCATTGATGATGAAGGTGTCTGAGATAAACCCGTCAATCGCCACTTGCAGAGAACGGTTCTTAAGGAAGCTGGTTAACCATAAACAAAATCCATTAGGCATACCGTAGGATCGCAGGATCGCAATTTACTTAGAAGCCCATCGTGCCAAACACGATCAAAAGCCCTAGAGATGTCCAGTGCAACAGCCCGGGATTCTCCATGATGTTCGATGGTGTTGCTCCAAAGATGGGTGACATATGCCAGAAGGTCACCTGTTGATCTGGACTTACGAAAACCATATTGATGGTCGCTGATAATGTTAAGCCCTTCCAGATACTTTAGGAGTTGTTGGTTAATAGCTTTCTCCATTACTTTTGAAATTACTGGAAGCAATGCGACGGGTCGGTAGTTGCTTGGCAGGGTCTTTTTACCTTTCTTTGGAATGGGCTGGACACGCGCCGACTTCCAGCAGGATGGAAATATTCCTTTTTTGTAGGATAAGTTGAAAAGTCTACAAAATACTGGTGTAAGTTCATCGGCGCATGTCTTGAGAACATATCTATATGATAAGTAAAATACTTACTATTGAACAACACATTGTTGTTTAGTTATTCAAGATAGCAGAGATCTGCCTGATCTTGGAAAATATATTTAGTTGGAAAGAAGGTTCGAATGATATCTCGTTCTTAAGGTATTTTCACGCCTATTTTACCCATGCAATTTTAATACACCAGAATTTGCCTTTCCAATATGGAGACTCGAACAAATATGAAAAAAGAACTGTATTTTTAGTGGATTATCATCGTTTTGCTCAAAAGTAAGTATTTTACTTATCATTGGGGGGTCATCCTTTCTTTTCTTGCGAATTTTAAGAATTATGTACAGTGATGGGCTAAAATAAGGAATAAATTCATTCAAAAATCAGGTATTAATTTTTTGAAAAAACGCTGGGACACGTCGATTATAATTTTTTTTTTCCTGATTTTTTACTCCAAAAAGAAATTATACAGGGCGTGTCATAAGGTAGATGAACAAAAATTTTTGGTATTTTAAATAGAATTCTCTTTTTTTCAGTCGAATTTTGAATTCTACGTCAAATTCTGCGCATAATTTATGTAGCATACCATATCCTTATCTCTAACGGTTTTAGAGAAAAATTACATTTATTAAGTGTTGAAAATGCAAATCATTAACTTCTTGACAACATGCCAATCTACTTAAAAACCCTTCTATCGTAGTGACAATTCATTTAAATTTACCTGTTTACCTTTAAATAGGTACATGTACCTTTTTTTAAAGAAAAATTTCGTTTTATGATGTACTTTTTCTCTAAAACCGTTAGAGATAAGGATATGGTATGCTATATGAATTATGTGCAGAATTTGACTTAGAATTCAAAATTCGACTAAAATAAATAGGGTTCTATTTAAAATACCAAAAATTCTTGCTACATTTACTTTTTAACACACCCTGTATAATTTCTTTTTAAGGCAAAAAATTCGGAAAAAAAAATTATAATCGACGGGTCCAACCGTTTTTTCAAAAAATGTATACCTGATTTTTAAATGGATTTGTTCCATATTTTAGCCCATCACTGTATATTATACCTTATTTTTAACAAAATAAGTTATTTTCGGTTCCGACGACCATTGTCGGGCACGAACCAAAATTATCACAAACAATGGGCTTTTTATTAAATTTTGATTTTAGTCATAGTGCAGAAGAAATATAAAATAACACTTTCTATAGGTATTGTTACTTTTTCGTATTTTTTAATTTTCATCCCACCACATACACTCAAACAAAAAAGTTAAGTTTAGGTCGAATTGCTTTCCGTTTTTCATTATTATATATAAAAAACACTTAACAAATGTTTAAAAATGAATAGGCAATTATCGTTTGCGAATATTCAAGCAAATTGCATTAATATTACCCAAGTAGTCGGTTTGTTTAACAACTATAACACATCCGTATTGAGCTGTTGGAGCCTGTGTACGTGTACACATATTAAGAAACCCACATAATCTAAATTAATTGCTCGCAGGGAAGCAGCCGAGCAGATAAGTCAAGATAGAGTTATTACCGCTATTTAAGGCGATTTATTCCAAATTTATGGTTTCTTATGTTAATTCCACGTCGTTTTTGAATTAAGTTGCTTTAAATTAGAACAGTTCGTTAATAAAACCTTTTAAACTAGACTAAAAAGCATTGGTAATGTGTAAAATCAATGTTGTCAAGTTTTATATTTTTTGGTAGCATAATGTCGGGTTGTATAAAGATTTTTTACCACAATTAACTTACCACCAAGTTTGACTGTGACATATATGACATTGGCAGAAATAATTTTCGCATCATACTGGCCTGGTTACATTCATTTTTAATTTACTAATCAGGCACCTTTGATTGTGAGTAAATAATGCCTGTCACTGTCATTAATGTCACAGTCAAACTTGATGGTTAGTTAATTGTGGTTAACAATCTTTATGCAACCCAACGTTAATCAGTTAAATTAGAGTTTTGTAAAGTAAACACTCGAAAATAATTTTATTAATATAACTTCTACTACTGTAAGAAAATAAACAAAATTACGTCCCAGGAATTGCAGCTGTACGGGGCAATCCTCAAAACCCAAAGATACAATATTTTGTGACATTAGTTGGCCATACATTCAATTGTTGGCCAATTTGCAGTAACTCAACTGCTGCACCGAGTCGCTGTTTTGTGCCCGTATTCCTTTTTTTACAATCGATAATTCCCCTTGTAGTAAAAGGGCAAATGACGTTGAGAATAACAATTTTTGTAACTAGTTTGTGAATGCTTTGTTTTCTTTAGTTTATAAGAAACACACAACAAATTCCCCCTAATATATTGAATTTTTGATTCTAGGTCTGTTCGCATCATAACTAATTATAACCATGCCAAATTTCGGATTTCTATGTAAAACAGTCTCTAGCAAACAAAATATGGAGAGCTTTCACTTTTTGTAGTATTTATTAAAAAAATAACCCTAAAACTATAACTTAACATAAACAATAACTAATAATAAGTGAAAAGACACTGTAATATTTATCAAAATTTTAAAAACAAATTGGCATATTGCCCTTGTACTATCAGTCCTTACCAGGCCAAACATTTTAAGTTCTCTGGCTCCAGAATAAATAGAACACTTGAAACTGATTAAACTTACAAAGTTATTTAATTTATGTTTAATTTAAATTTAAAATTACGCTTGAAAAAGTTTCATTAGCTGAGTTTGTTTAACAGACCTATTTATTTTTATAGATATTAAAATAATGAAATTTTTGTGATAATTATTGCTGGAAGCCTAATTTTATTTTTATTTTAAGTTATAATATATTCCCTAATTAATTTTATGTCAGTCAAAAAGTTATATTTACTAGTCCCGTTCATATAATGTAACAATTTTAGATATACCTCGATTTCTTGTATTACTAGAAATTTCAAATGCTGTCAGATACAACTATTTATATTAAACTTTTCTGATTTAAAAATTTATACACTTTTTACTTTCCAGAAAGTTTAATATAAGAAAGTGCATCGGTTCTACTTTTTTATAATTTAAACTTTATTGAATAGAGTGATTTTCCATGTACAGTGGAAAAATAGGATGCAGAATGAAATATATAAGAAAGTTAATATAAACTTCTCCCATCTGCTCTTGTAAAATATATAAGTAACATATACGAGGAAGCATCACTATAAAAAAATATACTCGGTATAATAATGAAAAGTAAAGTGTATATCTTTGTAAAGGAGTCATTTTATTTTGTAGAATTCAGTTACTAATTTTACCTACTCGCGTGCGGTAAGCACACTTTACCGTACTGCTTTTGCGTGCGTTCAGGTATATTTTTGAAGCTGTAGATGCTCATAGGTAAAATTTTATACCTAACACGTGCAGAAAGTGACTATACCGCCCTTGATGGCTACAGAGCTTCGCGTCGCTCGGTCAACTATAGTCGCGTGCGGTAAAGTATCACTTATCGAATTTGTACATTAATATACACTCTAAAATATATTGTTATCGGTTAAAATTAAAATTAAAATATTGTAAGGCAAAATATAGTTATTTTTACAATTTTTAGAAAATCAAATTGTTATCGTAGTCAAATAAATATCGTCATAATATAACAATATAATATGGAATACTATAACAATATTTTATGGCAACAGCATGGAAGTAACTATATTTTAAATTTACTTTAATAAACCTAGTTAGTTAGTGTGGTATAGTCGAGTATCCAATATAGTACAAGTAGCGACAGAATAAACTAACTTTATTATCCACTGTATATAATATCAGTGATCGTTCGATTATGTTTATGTTTTTTTCACCGAAGCGCCCAACCCTCTACTTTCGCGTCGAAGCAAGAGCGTTAACAATAATAATTCTACTCCAGTTAGAATAGTACAACTGGCCATGTCATTAGATTAATTAAAGGACGTACTTCCTTAGCGATAACCCTTATTAAAAAAAGTAGCAAAAGGATATTATAATAGTAACAAAAATAATTTATCAAAAGCTGTGTCTGTACTAATCAGGCGGTATCGCTAACTTATGAATTTGTTTGCGATGACCATATATTTTTTGCAATGTGTACAATGAGCACAATTGAAGGGCTGAATGGATAAAGGTGTTAATTAACTAATTTTTAAATATTCATATTTTTAGTAAATAAGGTGCTAACACTAGTTTTCACCGTCTGTCTTTTATTCAGTATGATTATGTGAATAATATTATCTACTTACCCCTACAATTTAGTTAACAATTGTGAATTCTTTACCTTTATCACTCTGAAGCAACATCAAGACAAATGCCAAGACAAGTCTTTCCAACAAAAAACGTTTAGAACGTAAAAACTCATCTAAGTAGATATTTGTGGAGAAAGAATAGATTCTACTACGATTTCGATATTTCTATCACTATGTGGAATAACGATATTTCAAAAAATTAAATATCCCTACTTACAGCGATATATTTTTCATACCTCCTACTTAGTGAGAATATCTAACATTTTCTTTGTTTTAGTATAGGAAAAATTTACTTTGTGAATCTTCTAAATAAAAAGGGGCCTCTTGACATGAACAAATAAAGTCTTATAGTTAATATATTGGCATAATGTAAAGGCATATTTATCTCAAAAGGAAATATACCTTGTTCTTGGGAGTTTATTTAATATAAGTGGTCTATCAGCAAAAGATTTTGTCTTTGAAAACTAAAAGAAGCATAAAATTGTATTTTTAAAGTATGTAATTTTCAAAAAAGATATGTTTCAAAATGAATCTGGTTTGGCAATGGACTTTTTTCACTATAATCGAAGTTATCATATTCAGCAAGAACATGACATGACATAAAACCTGTTGAAAATATTTTTCAAAATAAAAAATTGTAATGTTTGAAATTTTTTTTTTTTTATGATAAAACACCTGCACTGTAGGAAAAATCCTTTAAGGCGCTCTGGGAGCGGTGTGAGTGCGAAAAAAGCGATTAACGTTGGTCTTGAAACGTTGAAGATTGTATTCATTGGGAAACACGACCTCAGGAAGATCATTCCACAAAGATGACGTTCTCCAGATGAAAGAATTCTTGAACAATGAAGTTCGAGGAGTACTAAGCTGAACAACATATGGATGAGCGGCAGTGGTTTGCCGTGTATTTCTGTTTTGCATTGCTCTAGGTGGAATCAAGTGGGCAATGTCAGTCGAACACCTGCCATGGAAATATCTGTAAAAGAGAGCCAAATCACCAACCTTTCTTCGATGCTCCAGGCTATCGAGGGTCTTGGTCAGCTCGGGGTCGCCGATCAGACGAACGGCTCTCCTTTGAATGGAATCCAGTAGCCGAAGGGTGTGCTTGGGTGCAGAGCTCCAGACATGAGAGCAATATTCTAATGATGGTCGAATCTGGGCTTTGTATAGTGTCAAAAGTTGATAAGGTGTGTACAACCTTTTGGTGCGGAAAAGTACACCAAGTTTCTGTGCAGCTGCCTTGGCAATTGCGGCAACGTGATCATGCCAAGACAGATTACCTCCCAGATTGACCCCCAGCAAATTAATAGACGGTGTCAGGGGAATTGCGTGTCCTGCCATGACTATATCCGGTTCTGCAATGTTAACCTTTTTGGAGAAGACTGCTGCCTGGGTTTTCTTAGCATTAAATTCGACTTGGTTACTGTCACCCCAAGCCAAAATTTCTTCCTTGTCATTGTTGAGGCGCAATACTTCATGCTGCCTGCGAAGATGTGCGTCGGCAGCGGATGTTTGGGGGGTCAAGGTAAAAGATGAGACAAGTGTGCTATCATCAGCAAAGCTATAAATTGGATTTTGGGTTTTCACTAGAAGGTCGTTAATGTACAGTAAAAAGAGGGTAGGCGACAATATGGACCCTTGAGGAACACCGGCATTGATGGTGAAGGTGTCTGAGATAAACCCGTCAATCGCCACTTGCAGAGAACGGTTCTTAAGGAAGCTGGTTAACCATAAACAAAATCCATTAGGCATACCGTAGGATCGCAATTTACTTAGAAGCCCATCGTGCCAAACACGATCAAAAGCCCTAGAGATGTCCAGTGCAACAGCCCGGGATTCTCCATGATGTTCGATGGTGTTGCTCCAAAGATGGGTGACATATGCCAGGAGGTCACCTGTTGATCTGGACTTACGAAAACCGTATTGATGGTCGCTGATAATGTTAAGCCCTTCCAGATACTTTAGGAGTTGTTGGTTAATAGCTTTCTCCATTACTTTTGAAATTACTGAAAGCAATGCGACGGGTCGGTAGTTGCTTGGCAGGGTCTTTTTACCTTTCTTTGGAATAGGCTGGACACGCGCCGACTTCCAGCAGGATGGAAATATTCCTTTTTTGTAGGATAAGTTGAAAAGTTTACAAAATACTGGTGTAAGTTCATCGGCGCATGTCTTGAGAACAATGATAGGAAATTCGTCTGGACCAGAAGCTTTATTGACGTCGAGTCCTTTAAGAATCCGTTTAACAAGACGCTGACGGAACACGATTTCAGACATTTGCGATTGAACTGAGGGAATGTTGGGTGGTGATTTTCCCTGAAAGTCTACAGTGGAATGCGAGGAAAACAGTTCAGCAAGTAGGTTTGCTTTATCCCCGGCTGTGGTTGCTATTGTGCCGTCGGAACGTGTTAGAGGTGGAATAGTTGACTTTGTAAAGTTTTGGCTGACGGCCTTAGCGACTGACCAAAAGGACCTTGATCCGTTAGGACTGGCAAGAAGTTTGTTTTTGATTCTCTCGTTATGAGCTTCTTTGCTTTGGTCTATCATTTGCTTACATTGGTTTCGGGTGGTAACAAAGATGGCGCGATTTTCAGGAGTAGGGTTTTTACGCCACTGTCGGTAAGCCAGGTTTTTAGATCTGACAGCACGCTCGCAATTCTTGCTAAACCAGGGCTTGCCGTTAGAAGGGCGCTTTTTGGAGAAAGGAATAAAGGCCTCCATGCTAGTTAGAATGACGTCGGAGACCTCCTTTGCACAGACAGATGGATCATCCGAAGAAAAGCATACACTTAGCCAGGGAAAGTTGCGAAAATGGTCCTTTAGGTCTTCCCACTTAGCTGATGTATAGTGCCAAATCTTACGGGGTTTAGGAGGTTGTTCAGAACTAATTGGCAGCTCGCTTAGGGTTGAAATAAGTTTGTGATCGGAGGAGCCCAATGGTGGTTGTACGGTGACCGTATATAGGTCTGGATTTGAAGTTAAAAAGAGATCTAAAAGACTAGCAAAATCCCCAGCTCGGTCTGGAATCCGCGTTGGTTCTTCTACGAGTTGAGTTAGACCAGAACTGATCGCAAAAGATTCGGCCTCGCGGCCTTGCTCATCGTTGGTGTTTGAGTATTTAAGCCAGTTGACATTGTGGACGTTAAAGTCGCCAAAGATAGCAACTTCGGCATTCGGATGATTGGTTTGCAAGAAGTCGATTGTGTTGGCTAGTGATAAGAAGAGGGCCCTGTAATGCATGTAATATAAGATAAAGAGAGATGTAGACGAATTCGAAAACTGAAAGCATAAAATTTTTTATTGTTTCTTGCTCCATAAGATCAAAAGAAAATTTAGTGAAAAAGTTCTTTGGAAAAAAATAAAATTTTCTCCATGATAAGCATTGTCTCGTAATAGTTTATATAAAATTACAATTTTAATCAAAAACAAGATCATTAGCATACAAAACACCTATGCCTGAACTTTCCCTAAAACTTTTTTTAATAAATATTTTATGACTTTTTCTCCAGCTATTTAAACCAAAATTACTTTTTCCAAAATAAATATATAAAAAAGTTGAACCGGGCTAAAAAGCCAATTATAAAAACGTCAAGTGCCACTCATCAAAAATTTATTATTTTTCTACCGCCTGCGGCTTCATGCATTGTAAAGTGTAAACATCTAAAAATTTTAAATTGACGTTTCCTTCATTTTAATTTTAAAGCAGCTTTGGATTTTTTCCAGAGAAAAATTTACATTGTAGTTGACAAAGTTATCAAAATAACAGCACAAAAAAAAATTGAAATGAACGCTTGTGTACGATATACAGATCCCTTTAATGGTAACTGAACCAGAATCTTCACTAAAAAAATCTTCAGCAAAAACATTTTATTGATTGGCCATTTTAGCTAAAATATTTGCCAAAGTTACCAATTTACTATTTTATAGTAGTAAAAAAAATAAGGTTTACTGATGTCTCTTTATTTATTTTGATAAGCTCTTTGCTGTCGAAAATAAATATTTTCTCAAATATTTCACAATTAATAACAAAATACTGTAACAGCAAAAAAAAATTTTAAAATAATTTTTACTTATCCTGAAGAAAAGTTTTACTGTCACAGTAAATAAAATTTTTTAGAGCCGGTAATCGGGTGTTTCCGTGTAGTCATTCGGTGTCGCTAAGAGCCACTTTTTTGCCACCGCAAAGTCTGTTCAACAAAGTGCATTCTCCTGATAAAGTAAAGTGCTTGGCTGTCTTCTATTTAACAACACAATTTGGCTATGGTTGCTTCAATTTTCGCAAGGGATAAAAAGAGATTTTCTTCGTGCAGTAAAAAAAATTATCAAAGATATTTGCCCGACACTTTCCTTGCTCTTTGTGTTTCTATAGTCCCTAATACACTGAATAATGCAATAACTAAAGAGGATTTTTCCAAAAGAAACGGTTTTGATCAAAATATATTGTTTTAAATAAAATTCGTTTTAGAGCCATTTGTATAGGTTTAGTTTAAACTACAAGTAACAGTTTAATAACAAATAAAGAAATGTAGTTACAACACTGCATAAACTTAAGTTTAACTGTCACTTGTAGTTCAAACTGAATCCTATACAACTGGCCCTTACAAGTTTAACAGTTAAACCAGGAGTAGGCTTTTAAATAAAGAATCAAAAATTAAGACAGAAATGTCATCTAATATAAATAATCAAGGCAAGGGCCTGTCGACATATTAAGCACCGGTTCCCGCAGATCACCGAAGTCGAGCGGTGTCAAGCGCGGTTAGTACTTGGGCGGGTGACCGCTTGGGAACACGGCGTGCTCTTGCCTCAGGGAAGAGTGTAAAATGAATCGACACCTAGCCATCCTATTCACGCCGGACAGGCCGGATGAGATCGGATATCTCGTAGGATGAAGGTGCCGTTTCACACTCCCCAGTCGGTAGATCACATTTGTGGTCGATGACCGGTTCAAGATGGCCTACGTAGTCGGCGAACCGTAAAAAAAAAAGAAAAAAAATAATCAATAAACTGTAGCCTGTTAAAGGGTAAAAATGCATTTTTTTTTAATATCAGCATCTCATTAAGGATGCAATTGGATTTAGAAAACATTATAACAAATTTATTTCGTATGATTCCCACAATTAAAATGTTTTATAAAATGTAATGTTCGATTTAGAAAAGTTATTGTGTAATTCGTCTTGGCCCGAATTACAAGAAAACTAAGCAAAATATAAAGGTTTTCTTTTCACCAAATTTTGACTTTGGACTCTCACAGACATTGGAGAGTGTTCGAAAGTTTAGAGTTTATACCGGGTCCGCCAACGTGGCGGAGATGGAAGATTAAATCATTATCGAGGAGCTTATTAAAAATACTAAATCAGCATAAGGTATCGACTTAAAAGCGGCATATTTTAAAAATATTTTACATTATACAGGGTGGCTCAAAAAAGTGTGGCGGACTAAACTTGCATTTTTTTAAATGGAACACCCTATATATTATATTATTTTCTAATTCCCTATACAATTCCACGTATATTTTGTATAAAATATCATATGTCTAAATTCAATTGTTTTTGAGTAATTGACGTTTAAGATATGGCATTTTTTGACTTTGACAGGCTGTAACATTGGAACGGTTCATCTTAGAGAAAAATGGTTTTCACCTCCCTATCTTAGTTTTTTATTCTCTATCCAAAGAAACCAACCTCCGGTTTACCATGTTAAACAAACGGTTTTAACGGTTAACCATGTTAAACCGGAAGTAGTTACTTTTAGATAGAGAATAAAAAATTAAGATAGGGAGGTGAAAACCATTTTTCTTTAAGATGAACCGTTCCAATGTTACAGCCTGTCAAAGTCAAAAAATGCCATATTTTAAACGACAGTTAGGTACTCAAAAACAATTGAATTTAGACATATGACATTTTATACAAAATATACGTGGAATTGTATAGGGAATTAGAAAATAATATAATATATGGGGTGTTCCATTTAAAAAAATGCAAGTTTAGTCCGCCACACTTTTTTGAGCCACCCTGTATAATGTAAAATATTTTTAAAATATGCCGCTTTTAAGTCGATACCTTATGCTGGTTTAGTATTTTTGATAAGCTCCTCGATAATGATTTAATCTTCCATCTCCGCCACGTTGGCGGAACCGGTATATTTTTCCTCAAACTTTCTTATTGCATGAAAATAACTTTTTTCTACGATCGTTCAAAAAATGTCATTTTGTGTATGCATTTCTAATGACATAAGTAGGTCTTTATTGCATACTATGCAATAAAGTACTTTTTGCCCTAGTGCAATAAAGTAAATTGCCTAGGAAACGAATGAAAAGTTAAAACGAGAATCACAAAACAATATGGCGGAATGACGGACGTGGTCCTTCCAATCCATTGTTAAATTTGAATTACAACTTTTGCACACAAAGGAGAGGTAATACAGAGCAATTTTAAACTTTTTTGTTAAATAAGAAAGCGATCGTAGAAAAAATAGTCTCGGTGAATAACTTCTATGCCGTGTGCAATAAACATACACTTTTTGCACTAGTTGCATAAATAACTATTCCACGCCCACCGAGATACCACATTTCCACTGGTGAAAAAGAACTTAATAATTTCCTTAGTATTTTTGTAATTCAGGCCAAGAAAAACCACAAACAGCTAAACACCGAATTGATTATTACAAATGTTCAAAAAATTGATTGACAACAGCAAAAGTTGAGATCGGTTATTTTTATTACATTTTATGACATTCTGTATAAGATTTAACATTATAAATACTGACCTCTAAGGGTTAGTGTAGTTATTTGGCATAAATGGATGTAATTATAAACCTCATACGCTTATAGAGGATGGCAGATATAATTTAATTTTGGATACGGACAGTCATGAAAAGCTTTTAGGCGTGTGAGCTACATAGTGTCTATTAAGCAACAATAACTACAGCCGGAAAGACAATGTGCTATTTTTAACGGAATTTTACCTTATTTTTCAAACAATTTTCCCGGGTTTTTATGGTTTTTCTTCTACTGCACACGATTTTTCAGATATATTGAAATGTTTATTTCTATATTATTTTTTTAAATAGTGTTATTGATTTTTTCTTAAAATAATAATTAAACATTCCTTTAGTTAATAACCACCTAACATACTGGATGCTACAAATTCGTGTGCCTTTATCGCTAACTCGAAAACGGTAAGAGATACAAGTATGGTTAAAGAGGCTTAAACATTTGTTAAAAGATCATTTCGAAAAAACTAAATTTTCAGTTATGGTTTTTATAGTTGTTTTAAGTTTTGTACAAGATAGCGTTATTAGTATCCAAAAGAATTCGTTCTTCAGATACCACCATCAAATAAAAATTATACTAAATACTGAAATTAAAAATAATTCAGAGATTTTGAAAATTTTAACGTTTTGTTATAAAATAACACACCATCGCGGTGGAGATCCACATGTACGCACCCAAATTTGTATCAATATACAGTGGCGGCGACAGAGGGGGTTAGGGTGGGCCGATGGCCCACCCTGAAAAGATGGGTGCCCAAACCACCAAAAATCAAATAATTATAGATCCAGCGCTGGAGTTTTTGGGGGGAAGGGGTATTCGTTTCTAGATGTAGTAACTTTTATTGGAAAGTAATGTCCGGGGAGCTCACGGCAAGGGACGACCTTTTTTTTAGTACTAACTTTTCAGAGCCCACCCAAAAATCATCGGACCCACCCATTGCGAATTTCCTGGCGCCGAGCCGCCGCTGCGTGTATATAGAGCGAATAACAAAGAGGATTTGAATTTAGTTACAAAATTTCCTGCCTCTCTCTTTCTCTGTAAATTACACATTTCATTTAGAAAGAACGACCCTCCGGTATTTACTTATTGGATTCCATCGTGCCTTGCAAAATCCAATATACCTTATCTAGTGAAATATAGAGCAATAATAAATAATTCCGACTAAAACGAATAAACGTTTTCGGTTTTTGATGGAGCATTTTATTACAAAACAGTATTAGTTTCCAGACGGATTTGCTCTCTTTTTGAATATCCAGTTACATTCTTTTATAAACAGCCGAAATTGAAAATATCTAGAATCTAGAATCGAAAATATAGAGAAATATGAGATAGTTGTTTCAGATTTGTTTTTGTTTATTTTTGGAAATAACCTATAACAATAGGTTTATTGCTTTAAAAGAAAACTGTGGACCAATGGAGTAGTCTGGTATACACATAATAAAAAATAGAGGTTTCTGTTTCAATCCAACATTCAGTAAATTTTCGTCACAAGAAATAAAATATTTTTATAATTTTTTTGAATATTGCCTTAAATCGATTAAGCTTGTATTTGTTAAAGGAAAATATCATATATTAAAAAATTGACGTTTATCTTTTCACACAAAAAGAAAAGTATTGTAATCGCTACAAAACACTTTTTGAGAACGTTTATAATGTTTTAGAACCATTTTTAGGGCCCTAAAAGCCATTTCTTCGCACCAAAAAAATTATGTGATAATCGTAATAAATATTATATGATTAGGGTAATAATACCGCCTGATTAGCACAGCCATATACATTGTTATCAGATCTATATAGCTTTTGTTAAATTAAATTGAAGAAGTAAGTCCATATTTCAAGTGGAGTGGTAAGTTAAATGGGTTAAGTCTTTCTCTACTAGTATATCATGGACTTAGAATGTTTATTCTCTACATGTTTCGAACGTAGTGAAGTCCATCATCAGGATAAATAATATTGATAAATAAAGTAAAAGGAATTGGTGACTCTAGCCTTGATAGCTTTGAGATTAAATTAAGATAATTAAAGGAGCATACTACCATGTTCGAAGAGACATTAATAGTATTTTAGTGTTCTTGTAAGAAGTTATAAAGGGTAACATTATTTTATATTAGAAATTATATTAATATGATATGATAATATGATTTACTTTGGGGTACATCAAAGGGTCTTCTTCTTCTTTAGGTGCCTTGTCCGCCTCGGACGTTGGCAATCATCAGCGCTATCTGAACCTTGTCTACAGCTCGACGGAACACTGTGGTGGTGCTCACTCCATACCATTGCCTTAGGTTTTTTAGCCAGGATACTCTTCTTCTACCCGGGCCTCTCCGTCCTTCGATCTTCCCCTCTATAATGAGTTTTAAAAGTCGATACTTGTCATTCCTCAAGATGTGACCAAAATACTCTAGTTTGCGTTTTTTTAGAGTGAACAGAACCTCCAGCTGTTTATCGAGACGTTGAAGTACCTTGGTGTTACGCACTCTTTCTACCCAGGAAATTCTCAGGATCCTTCTGTACGTCCACATTTCAAAAGCCTCCAATTTCTTGCACATCGCATCTGTCAAGGTTCATGCTTCCATTCCATAGAACAGTATGCTGAATACGTAACAGTGAAGCAATCGGATGCGCAGAGGCAAGCTTAAATCTCTACTGCAAAGTAGTCAAAGGGTCGGAATGGAAATTAATATTTATAGTTTTAGTTAATATGATCATTATATTATTAATATTGGAGTATATATAAATACTGGAAAGGTAACATGAATAGACTTGATTTTTTAAAATTTGATATATACAATGAAAATTGTAGATATAACTATATTTTATTCTTAACCGATAACAATATAATTATTAGAGTGTACAAAATTAAAATTTTTTAATATCGGGCTAATGGTTTCCTGCTGTAGATACAAAGTCAAATTTTCAATGGCTCTCGTCCCTTCATGGTAAGTTTATGCTACCCCCTAATCTATCGATGTGATAGAAAAAGCCCAACTCTGAGCTCTAATTAATATTCTTCTTCGCGGCAAAAGTTTACAGATAAAAAAAGAAACTGAAGGGAGACCATTAAAAGAGATTTAATTTTGAATAAGAATTAACCCTTTGGCAGAGGGCTGTGGGTTTTAATTTAAAAGGTAATTATTTTCTTTAATAATTTACATTGTTATTTAAATATGTACCTTTCTTTTTGTTGGAATTGAAAAACTTGGACTTGCTAAAGCCACAATTGAATTTAAAATAAAACGACAAAAATGTAATAAGATTATTGCTTTTAGATTAAATACACCGTTTATTTCCATAATATTAGTATTTATGATGCTCGTTTCCTATATCATTGTTTAACTTGCTTTTTATAGGTAAAATTTAAAAAATATATATTTAGCGACGTGCAAGTGTATTAAAATTGAAAGGTTTAGGCCTTCGCTGGGAATTGAACCCAGAACCCCTCGATCACCAGTCGAACGCTCTACCAAATGCGCTACGGAGACATTCTATTACCAACTTCGGTCATACAACGTCAATTTTTATGTTAGTTGTATAGAGTCTAGAATCTCCTGCGATTTTAAACTGGGGAGGATATAATTTTAAGGGAAAGGAACGCAAAAAATATTATTATGAAATGTCCTCCGTGTATATTAGAATCATACGTACCTAAAATAAAAATACTTTGTAATTTATTGCTGTGTTTTTTTTTTTGAAATAAAGAGAAAGCAATTCAAACTGAATATAAAATAGAAAAATTTAATAAAAAAATTCCATATTTATTTATAATAAAAATAATGTCGCTAGCATGCCGTCTAACTTTTTTCCAGTAAAGTTTTTTATACAAAGAATCTTAACATAAACGTTTAAAAGATTTAATTAAAAATATCGGCGTGTTATATTTTTAACTAATGTTTGAAAATATGTGACCTTATGCTAAATAAAAATTGGTCGGGTTCGGGCTATTGTAAAAGTTTTAAAATAAAATTTCCGGGTCGCAAAGCATGTTTTAGGAAAAAAAGATGATGTATAGGACGCATTTTTTGCTTTATATTAATCAATGTTTGAAAAGCAATCCAACAATAGGAGGATCTAGCACTTTTTATGGAAATTTAATATAATATATAGTAAAAACAAATACTACACTAGGAATACTTAGGATAGGTTAGAGGCAAAATTTATTATTTATAAAAGTAAATGACATTTACGAGATTTTTGTTGCCATTTGTATTTTTACATGCTTTTATTTATTTAAATAAATATTTTCTTTACCTTACGAAATACAAAAAACATATATTTTCTAATAGATTTTTTTAAATGAATTGTGTGATTAAATTTTGCATCTTTTTTATTAATTTTGGTTAATATATTTGGATGTTTTCAGACTCATAATTTCCTGTCACCGGTTCCCGCAGATCACCGAAGTCAAGCGGTGTCGAGCGCGGTTAGTACTTGGGCGGGTGATCGCTTGGGAACACGGCGTGCTCTTGCCTCAGGGAAGAGTGTGTAAAATGAATCGACACCTAGCCATCCTATTCACGCCGGACGAGATCGGATATCTCGTAGGATGAAGGTGCCGTTTCCCACTCCCCAGTCGGTAGATCACATTTGTGGTCGATGACCGGTTCAAGATGGCCTACGTAGTCGACGAACCGTAAAAAAAAAAAAAAGACTCATAATTTGATTTAGTTTAATGCTTTCTAGTAATAATAGTTATTTATTGAAAAAATGTAGAACCTTAATTTTTTTTTTATGATAAAACACCTCCACTGTAGGAAAAATCCTTTAAGGCGCTCTGGGAGCGGTGCGAGTGCGAAAAATGTCGGGTTGCACAAATAATTTTAATATTAATTAACTAATCAGCAACGTTAACGGTGACATAAATGACATTGTCAGGCATTATTTGCTCACAATCATAGTGACCCGGTTACCTTAATTTTTAATTTACTAATCAGGCAAGTTTGATTGTGAGTAATTAATACCAGCCAATGTTATTTTGTTGGTTAGTTAATTATTAATAAAAACCTTTCTGATTTTGCTTTTAAATTAGCAATATAATACTTTTTTCGAAAATAATATTTTATTTTAATAAATAATTGTAAACCTTATTAAAACAAATAAGAATGTTTATGGTTATTATTCACCCCTTAGGCTACATTATTTTCTAAACCATTTTTGGGAATAACTTAATAGAGGCCTCTTCCTCATCCTCATCAAACAATATTAGAAGAAACATCCCTTCAAAACACCATAAACCCATAAAACTTTGATTCAATCACTTAAAACCCTGTCAAGCCGACTTTGAAAACAACCAAAACAAGGAAACAAACAGAGAAACCTCAAAAATCCCGCCGAGCCGAGTGTTCGTGTTGACAAAAACCCCAATGGGACCCTGTCTCGTGCCGGGTGTAAAGAAGGCTTTGCTCGTGCCGCACAGTGGTTTGTTTATGATAATCCTGAAGGCCCAAAATTATTTTTAGTTAGATTACAAGAAAAATAAATTGTTTCATTTCAGTGAACATTGCTGCAAACATAGTAGTGGCAGTCGGTCAGGCTTCAAGTTTTCCATTAGGGTATTAATACAGTTACATGCATTAAAATTTTTGGAAAACTACAGATATTTAAACTGTATACTTATGTATATATTTTTAAATTATCGTTCAACAAGTCGTTTTATTATAATAATGACCAATCTTCTAAACCCAATAAAAAAATTTTTTGACCCAACGAAAAAAAAATAAGCATTCCTGCCTGCACACATTGTAATCTTGTCTTAAAGTGCATTAGTCCACTGTGTGTGTCTGGCAGCGTTGCATTGTTTACGTCGTCCGTTGATGCACATTGCAGTTTGGCAATAGCGTAAGAGCATCGATCTTAGGGCGCCTTCGCCGTCGTAGTATGTTCGGTTGTACTCGAGAGCAATCGGGTTAGGCGGTTGCAGGCCCCCTAGCGAGGGGTTGATGCTGTCTGAGAAAATCTACACAGAGAGAAAATGGAAAAAATAAAGCTTGATAAAATAAATTTATTTTTAAAATATATCTTGACTGATGGGATTAATACCTATAATTATGTACCACAATGGATCCATATTGTACGGAAACAGAATGTTTTAGCCCCTAACCAATCGTTTATATTTTTGAAAGAAAATTGGATTTTGCATTGGTTAGTTCATTGGTTTCGGCATTATAAGGCTTCATAGACGTCAGGAAAATTTTTTTATTATCTATCAGCACAAAATAGGCTCAATAAACTTAAATAATTTTTGGATATAGTGCGAGTTTCCTTCATATGGAATGCCATTTTTAAGTAATTATTAAAAATGACTATGTAGTCATATACAAATAATTTTATAGTGATTTATTAATTAGTGTTTATTGGAACCTAGAGTAAGTAAAATTTAAAAAAAAATAACAAAATGGTGGAAACCAAACACCAAACTTATTATCTAACTTTAAGTGGATCTGACCGCTCTAAAATTTACAGTGTTAAATTGCAAGTTTTTTTGGCACGAATTCTGGTACGTTTACTTTCCATAACACAATTCACAATGTCACGCTGTGGGCTTGGGCGTAATTTCAGCTTTCTAACTAAGGTGGCAAGGTCTGCCGGGGGGTCTGGGGGGTATATACATTTTTTTAAAATTTTTGCCAGGATTTTTATTGTCAAACATAAAGGCAACTGAGCCTTGATCAGTAATAAGTTGAAAATGTCGACCAATCAAAAAGTGTCTCCATTTTTGGAGGGCTTTCACCATAGCATGTGCTTCTTTTTCTACTGAAGAGTGCCTTTGTTCTGATTTTGACTTTTGAAAAAATGCTACTGGTTTTCCAAGTTGCGAGAGCTGTGCAGCTATAGCAAAATTTGAAGTATCTGTTTCTCCAGTGAACTAGGCATTATCATCTATTGATGTTACACAGCATTGGCAATATCAGTTTTCAACATTTTAAAAGCTGAAACGGCCTTCTCCGTCAGGGGAAATTCTTTGCAATGAACAAGTGGTTGGACTTTTTCGGAAAATTTTTCAACCCATTTGGAATAATGAGCAAACATAGTCATAATGCGACGTAGAGAAGTAGAATCAGAGGAAAAGGCAGTTCTAGGAGAGGTCGAAGTCTTTCTGGATCTGGCTTGATGTTTTTTTCAGTGAAACCTACACTTTTCTTTGTTTAGGTTAAATTGTATTGTGCGGCAGCGTTCATAAATTGTTGCAAATTTTTATCATGATGTACCTACCTTATCCCTTCCACAAACAGTTACATCATCTAAATAAGCATACGTATCTTTAAGATCTTCTCTTTTGATAGCTGCCACCACAAGGACAATAACTATTTTATAGAAAATGAGGCCTTCTCTTTTGTTTTGAGCTAAAAACATCAATTACTTTGGGAATATCTATTTCAACACAGTATGCTGAGTTAATAGGGATTGTCAAATATAAACAGAATAGTTCAAAAGGCAAAGGGAACATACTTTTCAAGGGGCGAATAATGTTACTTTTTACCCCTTTATTTTAAACATGAAAGCTATTATTGTGTGCTAATTAAAATGTTTCTGAGACAAGTCTAATAAAAAATGAAGCTTGTGCCACGTTTATAAACTATAATTTTTCACTTGTTAGCAAATAACTGATATTTTTACAGCCGATTTTTGGGGTGGCAAAACGAGAGGTTTGGAAATTCTGCCACTCCTTGCCACCCCATAATTACGCCTCTGGCTGTGGGCTAATTACGGCTCACTAAAAGTCTGGGGGAAATTATGAGATCCCGATATCAGCTGATCGATGACAAATTATTCCTGCTGTCGTCTGTCGGACAACGAGAAAATTAGTTGAACAGCCTATAAAACCATGACGTGTATTATTATGCACTAGTAAAAGTTACTCGTGACTTTTTTTGTTTGTGTATAATATATATTTATATTTTTAAAAAGGTTGTGCATTTGGTTAAAAACTTATTGGCCGTTGTTAATTTTTAAAAGCAATCTATATTAAAGTGCATCCATAAAAATACATTTTATAGTGCACCACTCATAAATCTAATCTAATAGGGAGCTTTACTTTTAAATTCCGGATTAACTCTAATTTACGGTGCAAATATTCAACATTAAAATGTAATTGAGGTCGTCCGGCAGAACATTTTTCTTCGCGTACACAATAAAACTGCCAGCTTTTCCCATTTTTCATACAAGTTATTAAAATTTATCATAAAATTACATTTTACTTTAACATTTTTATATTCCTTATGAGGGAATATTATATAAAATGGATTTGTTTTCTGTAATATTTCTTCCTTTATCGCCTTAATAGGAATTCTATCTAATACGAACAAAACATCTATATTATGCAGATTTATGCAATAAATATAATAACTATTATATTATACATAATAAAACCATTTGGCCAACAAACAATTTTGGCAAATGGGTTCATAAAGATCCCTTAATAGAAGGTTTTTATGTTTATACAAATATGGAAAAAACATAAAGTATACAAATAGCCTACCCAAAAAAAAGTTACTTGATTTAGTTGTTTGCCTCAAAAAGTAAAATAAAATTATAATTATTGATTGTAAAAATGTACAGTACAGGGGTGCTAGAACAATTGCCATACGTAATTTTGTTTATACGTATTAGGCAATCCAACGATGTGTCAAAATAGCGGCTGGATGGCAAATACTGCTTTGTAATTGGTACACGTGACCATAAAAATAATGTTACTGGTGGCATTTAACGGGTGACTCAATGCTTTTTGCCATCCAACCTCCATATTGAATCACGTGGTTTGGATTCCCTAATACTAGGTTAGGTTAGGTTAGAGTGGCAGACCCTTGGTACTGACCAAACAGTCTCACGTAGTCCTAATTAGGTCCGTTGTGATACCACACGTGTTCCGTAGAACCCACCTTCATCAGATCTCTGATGGTTAGTGCGACGTAACCGCGGAAGGATTTTAACAACTCATTCAAACCAGTCACTACTGTTCAGAAATCTGCTCAGCCGTCCAAGTTGTAAGTTGCTTAGTTCCTCCAGGCTATCGAAAGGTGGTTCACCCAGAGTAGTGAACCTCCTTCTTGCGAGGCCAGGACATTTACACAGAAAATGTTGAATACTTTCTTCCTCTTCCTCATCTCTGCAACTTCTGCAGAAGTCGTTAGTGGGTATTTGCATACGTTCGGCATGTCTACCGAAGAGGCAATGTCCGGTAACAACCGCAGTAATATTTCTCACGTCTTTTCGACTGGGTCTCAATAGCTCTGCGGTTCTCTTTTTATCGAATGTGGGCCACAGTTGCCTGGATGTACTACAGGTTGTTAACCCTGTTCATCTGTTCTGTGCAAGCTGCTTGGCCGTGTAGTCAATCTCCTCTTTGACCAATCCCAGTGGTTTGTTCACTGTATTGTCTGCTAGATCAGCTGGCATGCCTGCGCCCTCTCTTGTGAGCGCATCGGCAGCCTCGTTGCCATCTATTTTGGAGTGTCCAGGAACCCAGCACAGAATAACCCGTGCATAGATTGTTGCGGCATCGCTTTACGAGCTTTGATTTAACGCTGCTGGAACAGATTGCCTTAATCGCCGCCTGATTATCACTGAAGATGGTGATTGACGAGGCTACTCCCAAGCCAAGGTGTTCTTGCAGGATATTGACCGCCTTCTCTACTGCCAGTACTTCTGCTTGAAAAATACTACAATAGTTGGGGAGTCTATACGATTTCTGTATTTGTAAACTTTCGGAAAAGACCCCGGCTCCCACACCAACGTCCATTTTTGAACCGTATACTACAAACTATAAATATAGTTTATATTTAAAAGCATCCGATTAACATTTCTAAAGGTTACCAGCTCTCTGCGAAATTATATCTATATTAAATTAGACCAAAAAGATTGCGTTCTTTGGCCCGAATACGGGCCATGTTTATTAAGAGATTTTTAAACAATTTTAGCGCGTTTGAATCAACTTAAAATTATTTTATTCTGGATCACAGGAAATTTTCCAAGTCTCATTGCCTCCTGCAATTACTGCATACGGCAGGTACACTTTACGAATATTTTAAATTATATTTAACGTATAAATGCAAAAACGTCGTTATATTATTCATTATGGTGTGAAAAATGTTCAGAAAGATTTTGCATTGTTTTTAACAATGACCCAGTTTAAAGGCTTATATAGAATGTCATGTATTTTTTGTAATTAGTTCCTATTGATTTTGTAAATTAGAACATGCATTGCTGTTTGTTCCCTTCGCTGCTAGAATAAAATTATCCAGTAAAAACTAAAGTCCATGAATTTTAACGTTTTAGTTTTAAAAATTTTTACAGTTAATTCGGTATGCGTTACCTGCGAATGAACAATAAAATTACTTTTTAGTTTTTCTTATTAAAAATAGAATATCAAAATCTGGTTGTCTTACTTTTTTTAAATTTGAAAAAGACAACTGAAGGAACGTTATTTTACAGACAACAACCAATTTTTCTAGTATCTTTCGTAATTTAGTATACAGGGTGGCGCAACGAAAACTTTCCACCAAGGTTTATTTTCTTGTTAATAAATAAATCAAAATTCGCTGGAACACGGGACCTTAGTTCTCAGGGGGACATATTTTTTTGCTATTTTCATCCCCCCTGCTGGAACCCCCACGACGGGGTGGCTTCCACCCTTAAAATTTTAAATGGAAAGGGGGGTCGAGTGACACCTTATTTTAAAGGGAATTGTATTGCCTTTCAAACGCGACTTTGCTCGTTTAAATTGAGTGAATAGTTACTGAGAAATAGGGCTAAAAAGAAAAAAAATTTAAAGTAATAAAATTTGTTACCGCTTGTATCAATCAAGTAAATGTTGAAAATGTCCACCTCCAACCTCCATGCAATTGTAAAAGCACTGTTCAAAATGTTCGCGAACATTAGTCCATGAGAATGTCCCCCTGAGAACTAAGGTTCCCGTGTTCGAGCGAATTTTGATTTATTTATTAACAAGAAAATAAACCTGGGTGGAAAGTTTTCGGTGCGCCACCCTATATTGGTTCTATACCGGGTGGCCCACTCTCAAAGCAGGATTTCACAGCATCTAAACTATTTACCTTTTTAATATTTTTCAGAAACTGGGTTATAGGGAGGCATATTAGTTCTACAATTTAAAATTATTTTAATTTATACAAGGTGTCCCAAATAGTGAGAGCATATACTTTTTTTAGCCGTTCCTATGTTACAGTCTGTCAAATTCTGAAAATGCTATATTTTAATTATACAGGGTGTGTCAGTAAGGTGTCTGTCTTAGATAGTACCTAAACTATCAAAGATAGGGAAAAAGTGTCATACAAAACTTAAAGGGTTTTTTAAGATGCATAATCTATAAATATTTTATAATCTACAGGGTGGTCCTAAAAAGTGGTACTAAATAATAATAAAAAAAAATTAAATGGGACGCCCAGTATAATTTTCTAGAATGTGATTTAATGGAATAAGGAGTTTTCAACCATATTAAAATTTTTGAAGTGAAATGCAACGCTGCCAAGTAATTAATTTTTTTCCAAAATTTTAGTAATTTTAAGGGTATCGTTAAAAAATCATAGTAACTTGTGGATTAACCCTAGACAAATATAATTTACATTGTGGGTACTGTAAGGTATGATATATCGATTTATAATAATGTGTTTTAAATCGCTGATACAGAACGTTCATTATAAGTTGGACAACTCGATAGTTTTAAAAATGCTTTATTTAAATTTTTTTAGGCAAAAGGATTTATCTTTCGAAAATCTTAATCTTTGGTTAAACATGTCATATATCTAAATATCATAGTTTTTGAAATATTTTAGAATTTGTCTTAACTCAGGGTAAAAGAGGAAAGTTCTAATTAAACAATTTGGTCCAGATTGCTTTGGAACAAAAAATAAATAATTTTCTTTGTTCCATTAAAAAAAGTATGTTTGCTATGCCTTGACTATTTAAGACACCCTGAAAAATTAAAAATAACTTTAGATTGTAGAACTAATTCGTCCTTATTATTGTGTTTTTGTAAAAACATAAAAAGTTAAGTAGATATATCGTCGCCCGAGAACCAGGTTATTCTATGTCCATTTTTTAAAATTTTACAGTAGAGCAATTTTAAAATTCACCAGCTTTTATTGAGTACCTACATCTTAATTTTTTTTTTCTAAAAGTGTAATTTAGTTAGGTTTAAGGGTTTATAAAAAGTTAGTAATGCAAAAATATACTAAAAATTTTGACTAAATCCTATTGGTTGGCGAGGACATAGACTAAAATGGTCCAAATATGAAAAACCTTATATGGACATAGTATAAGTTTGAATCTTTGTAAGTAGTGAACCGATTGGCACAGAGTGACATGGAATAGCTTGGTCGATAGAGCTTCGGATATAGAATACTTTGATGATAAAATCTCAATTTAAAAAAAAAAGGACATAGAATAACCTGGTTCTCAGGCGACGATATTATATTTGTTATTTATTTTTACAACGATTGACGCATACCATGTTCTCTGTGAACCCATTGTAATAAGGAATAAATAAATTAGATGCTAAGAAATCCTGCATTCACTATAAAAAAAATTGTTCACAGTGAACAAGCCTTTTAATGGATTTATTTACGCATTGTTAAACGGATTCTTAAAGGACTCGACGTCAATAAAGCTTCTGGTCCAGACGAAATTCCTATCATTGTTCTCAAGACATACGCTGATGAACTTACACCAGTATTTTGTAGACTTTTCAACTTATCCTACAAAAAAGGAATATTTCCATCCTGCTGGAAGTCGGCGCGTGTCCAGCCCATTCCAAAGAAAGGTAAAAAGACCCTGCCAAGCAACTACCGACCCGTCGCATTGCTTTCAGTAATTTCAAAAGTAATGGAGAAAGCTATTAACCAACAACTCCTAAAGTATCTGGAAGGGCTTAACATTATCAGCGACCATCAATACGGTTTTCGAAAGTCCAGATCAACAGGTGACCTTCTGGCATATGTCACCCATCTTTGGAGCAACACCATCGAACATCATGGAGAATCCCGGGCTGTTGCACTGGACATCTCTAGGGCTTTTGATCGTGTTTGGCACGATGGGCTTCTAAGTAAATTGCGATCCTACGGTATGCCTAATGGATTTTGTTTATGGTTAACCAGCTTCCTTAAGAACCGTTCTCTGCAAGTGGCGATTGACGGGTTTCTCTCAGACACCTTCACCATCAATGCCGGTGTTCCTCAAGGGTCCATATTGTCGCCTACCCTCTTTTTACTGTATATTAACGACCTTCTAGTGAAAACCCAAAATCCAATTTATAGCTTTGCTGATGACAGCACACTTGTCTCATCTTTTACCTTTTACATCCGCTGCCGACGCACATCTTCGCAGGCAGCATGAAGTATTGCGCCTCAACAATGACCTGGAAGAAATTTTGGCTTGGGGTGACAGTAACCAAGTCGAATTTAATGCTAAGAAAACACAGGCAGCAGTCTTCTCCAAAAGGGTTAACATTGCAGAACCGGATATAGTCATGGCAGGACACGCAATTCTCCTGGCACCGTCTATTAATTTGCTGGGGGTCAATCTGGAAGGTAATATGTCTTGGCATGATCACGTTGCCGCAATTGCCAGGGCAGCTGCACAGAAACTTGGTGTACTTTTCCGCACCAAAAGGTTGTACACACCTCATCAACTTTTGACACTCTACAAAGCCCAGATTCGACCATCATTAGAATATTGCTCTCATGTCTGGAGTTCTGCATCCAAGCACACCCTTCGGCTACTGGATTCCATTCAAAGGAGAGCCGTTCGTCTGATCGGCGACCCCGAGCTGACCAAGACCCTCGATAGCCTGGAGCATCGAAGACAGGTTGGTGATTTGGCTCTCTTTTACAGATATTTCCATGGCAGGTGTTCGACTGACATTGCCCACTTGATTCCACCTAGAGCAATGCAAAACAGAAATACACGGCGAACCGCTGCCGCTCATCCATATGTTGTTCAGCTTAGTACTCCTCGAACTTCATTGTTCAAGAACTTTTTCATCTGGAGAACGTCATCATTGTGGAATGATCTTCCTGAGGTCGTGTTTCCCAATGAATACAATCTTCAACGTTTCAAGACCAACGTTAATCGCTTTTTTCGCACTCGCACCGCTCCCAGAGCGCCTTAAAGGATTTTTCCTACAGTGCAGGTGTTTTATCATAAAAAAAAAAAAAACAAAAATCATAAATATAGTGGTCATTAAAAGCTTAGGGTTGGTTATTCTTATATTTAGGCGGATGGAAGTAAAAAACGTATTGTTTTACTAAAATTTCTACTATATTTAAAACACTGTAATGAATTTTTACGACATGTTTCGCTGCACGGCAGCTTCTTCAGGTGTCTGCTGCCATGCAGCGAAACATGTCGTAAAAATTCATTACAGTGTTTTAAATATAGTGGAAATTTTAGTAAAAAAATACGTTTTTTACTTCCATCCGCCTAAATTTCAATGAATTTCCATTAAGTATCGACCGATTCAATCAAATTGTTATTCTTATACCTGAAACATCTATTTTTTTTGTTTTGTCCGTGCTATCACGTTTCATTAATAGCACGTTCTCCGGACGTGCGATCGTCGTAGGAAATCGGCATTAATTACGACCGCAAAATCCAACGGTGTCGCCGCCGTCGGTTTCCGGACGCACGTCGGCGTCTCGACGTGGCCGTCGCGGTGCTCCGAACAGGTGGTGCCCTTGACGCTGAGCGCCGAAAAGGCTCTTGGGATAAGTTGTGGTTGTAACCACGCGATGATGTCGGTACACAGTCAATTATTTGTTTTTCTACGATCACCTATAAAAATGGAAAAAAAAGCACGGGTAACTTGGATAGAAAGAGAAAGTGCTTTTATTACACGCGTTTTGTAAAAATTTTAAAAAAAATGTATTTGAATGTACTTTTCTTAGCCTTCTAAAAAGTTTTAGTAGACATTTACATGGTAGGTACATACGTCGTAAACCGCAATCAGACCTGTGAAAGTTACTTCAAAAAAGTAACTAGTTACTTTTTCGATACTTTTGCCCAAATGTATCTAGATACTTATAAGGAATAGTTACTTTTACCTAAAAGTAACTTAGTTCTTAGTTACTTAGTAAAAGTAACTAGTTACTTTTTCGATACTTTTGCCCAAATGTATCTAGATACTTATAAGGAAAAGTTACTTTTACCTAAAAGTAACATAGTTCTTAGTTACTTAGTAAAAGTAACTAGTTACTTTTTCGATACTTTTGCCCAAATGTATCTAGATACTTATAAGGAATAGTTACTTTTACCTAAAAGTAACTTAGTTCTTAGTTACTTAGTAAAAGTAACTAGTTATAGTAAGTAAGATACTTTTACAGTAACTAGTTACATTGATTGTAACTACGATAATTTTAAAGTAACTAAGATACTTTTTAAGTAACTAGTTACTTTGATTGTAACTAGTTACTAAAAGTAACTAAGATACTTTTGACTAACTAGTTATTTTAATTGTAACTACGAAACTCTAAAAGTTACTAGGATGCTTTTGAACTAGATACCATAAATTTACCAGGTAGTGATAATTCATTTTCCTGTACACACTACCACTATTACCATCAGAAAACTAAATTAAGAACAACGAACAAGTAGAATAAAATGCTTTCCAAGAAATTTCGCGTTCCAACCAGTTTGCTGTTTAACGCTCGCGACTCGCCGCTCGTCCCTTCGTGAAAATCTGATTAACGGCCGCCGATCGTCCCTTGGTCATCATCTGATGGTGTGCATTATTCGTTACTTTTGAAAAGTAACTTGTATCTAGTTACTTTTTAGGAGTAACTATACACTTAAAAAGTAACTAGTTACTTTAAAAGTAACTTAGTTACTCCTAAAAAGTAACTAGATACAAGTTACTTTTCAAAAGTAACGAAGTTACAGTTACTTTTGGCATGATTCAAAAAAGAACTAAGTTACTAAGTATCTAGTTACTTTAAGTAACTAGTTACTAAAAAGTATCTAGTTACTTAAGTTACTCACAGCTCTGACCGCAATGGTACATTACAGCGAAACCAATAAACAAATGGTGCCAATTTTAGAGCAATACTCTTTATTAAATATAATTAACTTTTTGGAACCCTGGAGGGAATTAAAGTGCTGGGTGAGGTAAAGTACACTAAATATACATACATCAAATTAACAATTGGACGATTGTACTTTTCATACTATATCTAGAAGTAGTGACTAACTTATAGCGACACCTACAGTAATCCTTGATAATAAACAGTATCTGTCTTTTTCCGTTCTCGGCTTAAAATTGTCGACGTCTGTGGTACAGTTGGTTCTGTCCTGGGTTCGATCCCCAGCGAAGTCAATTTTAAAGAGCTTTGTCCACATATTTTAAGATAGGAATCAATTTCAATTAAAACATAACGTAATAAGATTTAATATTTATATTAGTTAAAATAAGAAACACCCAGTAGAGCTGAAAAATGACGAAACAAGTCGATATTGCTGAAGAGCGTACACATGCGCCGCAGGAAGGAATAAGTGCAAAAAAGTTGACGGCGCGGCGTAGAGATGAGGAAACGAATGGAAATTTTATTCGAAATAAAGTCTACTATTAAAACTTTCTCGGGGATTTTCCTTATGAATGTTAATAATTTACTTTGCATATATTTGACGAGGTTCTTTGTATAATGTGCAATAATCCTCGCCCAAACTACGGGTTAACTAGCAAAATTAATTTAAAGGGTTCAAAAACCTTTTGATAAAAGCTGTTCCACGATGACCTTTATTAATATAAAATACATACGAGGCCGAATTGAAAGTTTCCGAAACGTCTATAGATGACAGTCGTTTATTAATATTTTTTTTCTTTTATCAGATAGGAATAGATGATGGATTATTACCAGAAGCAGAAGTCTATCTTGAGGGTGGCAAACAGATGTTTAGTGTGGGCACTGGCCCACCCTAGAAACATGAGTGCCCACCCTGGTGCCCCCCCAAAATTTGTGGATTTTGTTTTGTAATGGAATTTTCGGGGGAAAAGGGACTTGGATATGAAAGTTTTGATGAGTATTTTGAAGAAAACGATGACTTTTATTTTAGAGGTCACTTAGGACAAGAGGGAAGTTTTGTTTGTCGCTGTTTATGGCGTTGTAGAGAGCGTCGGGAGGCCGGCGACCTTTTTTTTTTAGAAGCCTTTTAGGGTAGTGCCCACTCAAAAATAATCAGGCCCATTTGTGCCCTCCCATCCCAAAAATCCTGGCGCCGCCATTGTAAAAGACTTGAAATTTCGAATAGTAATTCACAAGTGCATTTATTGCAATGAAATTACCGAATATAGTTTAAAATTTTGCCACCCTCCAAAATTTTTCCACCCTTGGCTGAAGCTTCCTCTGCCTAATGGTAAATCCGGTCCTTCAGCCAACGAAAAAGTTTTGTTTTCCATGCTACTAATGCTTATATCATTTTATATAGTTATATTATAAGTTTTGAAAAAAATCATGGCAGTAAAGATATCCAAATGTAGCAAATGTGTTGGGGCAAGGACGTAAAACGAGGGGATTGTGTACGAAACTATACAATTCGTTCAGGAAACATTTTAATCTGCTCTCGTGACTTTAGGTATATTTAATAATAATTCTTAAATTCACTCCATTGTTTTTGGGAAGATTTAGTTTTATTACATTGAATTAATTCTATCAATTGCAAATACAAATCGAACTCATTAAAGGACCCTTTTAAGATGTTGATTCCGATTTTCTTAAGTATATTGGTTCATTAGTGCTTATCGACCGAATTACACGTGTTTTCGCCTTTTGCGAATGCCGTTCCACGGGACGGACAATAAATTGGCCGATCGCGAGATGCCGATTGTCCCGAGACAAGGCCGGATAGTGTTCACGACTAGTCGATGCCATAAAGAGATACTGGTGGACAATTATTTACAAAATCGAATTAAAGATTTCAAATTATTCCAAAGCGGAATCTTGGATGTGCGAGTCAGTTTTCCAATTTGCGTAATAAGTTCATATTATAATTAGTAAATATTTGACTTTCAATGTAGTCATCACTTCATATATCTTTTTATCTAACTCTTCAGTTATTTTCATACAACACAATATAAACAATTTTGAAAGATGTTTTTTAAATGAAACCAAACAAATGAGATACGTACTTTAAGTATTTCTTCACTAATATAATAATAGTAGATTCTGTAACGAGGTTGGAATGAAAATTTGATCCGAGTGGAAGATTCCGAACGCGAGCGTGAGGAACCACGAGTATCGAATTTTCATTCTAACCGAGTAGCAGACTATATTTTCTCCACGACCAAAAATACTATTCGCAATATTTGTAACTTCAGGTGGAGTATTATCCAGTTCCATATCTGATTTATCCGATTTTTCACTCATATTTTGACTTGCACTAAAATTTGTCTGCTGACATTGACAGTTTCGAAATTCATGGCAACCTATGTCGTTTAGATCAATTAGAGAATATTCATTCCGTATCTTGTTATGGAATGAAAATACACGCAAAACGCATAAGAAGCAAGTGTTTCAGAATAAATATTCCAACTCAAGAGCGAGAATTTCTACATTCTATTATCAAAAATGATTTTGGAATTATTGCATTCAGTAATGGTCGTGGAGAAAGAGTATTCAATTAAGTAGGACAGAAGAATATATTGGTGAAACACTAAGACTACTCGAAACAAGGATCCAGGAATATAGAAACAATACGCTAAAAGAAGAGATCGAAATATGAAATGCAGCTGACCATGCATGGATGGCCCATCATATTACTTGGGCAGAAGCCGAAATCCTACATAAAAAATCACACTGGAGGACGTTCAAAGAAGTTGCCACCCTACACCAATACCCAGACTGTTTTAGTAATCTCTTACCTATCGGATATAAGAAATATATTTCTATTTAAATTTCTTTCAAAAATTATGGTTTTTATAGTATCATCCATTCAATTTTTTAAAATATTTATAATTATAAAAGTCCAATAAAACCTTTCTTAGATTATCCTACTTATCCCAAGACGTTCTAAATTAAAGTAAACTTTAAATGTAAAGCGTCTAAATTACATTAAAATCTTTAATCGAGGCTAATTTAATCAAGCCAACAAAACAAATGTACTTTGACAAGGTAGTTTTCCAGGTGACCGACTTAACTCGCTAATTCAACCCCCAAAATTAACCAAAATGCCTCTACAATGTAATGCGGTGTTGCCGCCCCTAAATTAGAAAATTACACTGCCTCAGTTTGCCAAGTCGATGAATAGTTTCCCTTAATTTAATTATCCGTTTTTGAGATGCCCGAAATAGTTCGTGAAACAGTTGGAAATTATAGACTTTTGATGTTACGTATGGTTATTTAACAGCGTCGAAAGTATTTGTGCGCGAATTAATTATTATTATGCTTATTACTCGACCACACACTGTAAATTTGTTTACAGCAACTATTCTAGAATATTTTTAGGTTAATAAGAAAGAACCAGTGACGGCTCGTCAGGTAAAGAGACTGGAGTGACACTTTACTTAAAATTAACCTATATTTTAGTGTAATTCCAAAAACATGTTGATACCTTTATTATATTTTATCTTACATTGTTATAACGTTGTTGTCGATAAATTTTTTAGAAAATTACCGTGCCAAAACCCAAATATATTACTCTTGCGCCCATACTACTAAGCCAGACTTCGTTCTTTGGTGGGTTCCGCGACCCATCAAGGCCACTGTTGCACTGCTTCATTAAAATCAAAGTTTTACTTGCCTTTGTTGTTTTTTTGGGATGTAAATAATTTTTCTTCTACTTTCGGTGGAATTATCAGATTGGCGGAGCGAGTCTGACAATTATAGTTTTCAGCATGAATTTGCAATAGATGCCTGTTTCCGTAAACCAACAATACCTGAAATAATATATATAAAGATGGAAGTCAAAATTCACATAGCTCTAAAAAGGGGTGTTCAGTGCTCAATTGGGCTGCCATTACAGATAATCATAAGTGCTCGCTTCTAAAGCCGAAAAACTCTTCCCGTTCCAGAAGAACAATCTCACAAAGTCACACCATACGCAAGACGAGATTGAAATAAAGCAAAATATTCAACAGAATTCTTAAAAATCTGCTTATCAATCGTCTCAAAAGAAACACCACACCAGACAGTCGTCACCGGAGCATATCAACGTAATTCTTCCAGAATTAAAAGTTATCATTAATGACAAAAGCCGTTTAAAATTTTTTTAAATTTCTTTTACGACTATTTTGCTTATAGCTTGTCACTCTAATTCTTGCCAAAGTAGAATACTTCAACATACCATCACATCAAATTGACTGTGGTTCATAAAAATACATTGTTCATTTTAATTAATAAATATGTCCCTTTTTGTCTATTAATATGTAAAATACCGAATGTGAAAAAAATTCAAAACGATGTTCTGCAAATATCAGAAATGGCTCAAATCGACAAATGATATGTTGCAGTGTAATTTGGTCCATGGATTTGCCACGGAGTAAATTTATTTTTCATTGTTTTTTATCATCTTTCTCAGAAGTTATAATATCTAATTTAAACCCCGAGTGGATTGTTGGAACTTTGGGCACTCGTGCGATATACACATTATATCCACTCTCGTCGTGCAAATTACTAATATGGTTTCGGAGATTTTTACGTTCAAAAAACATCTTTGCAAACACTGCCTATTATTAGATTTAGAGTATTTAGACCGACTCAAAACATTGTTTGTATTTAATTACTGAATAAGTTTCAGAAATTAATTTGTTTTATAATGGGAGTGCCCTGTTAACGTAATAACATTGTTGTTTAAATAATAATTAGATTTTAAAAATTCGAACAATTTTCCCTTTGGCCATGTTTATTTTTCTCTTAAATTTAATTATTATATTCAGTGTGTTGGCTTAAAATTTTGTTGTTTTGTTTTAATTAAGGCAGTAACTTTTTAATTAGTTTGCATGACTTTACAATGAATATATACTTCATTAATTGTAATTTTTCCTTAAAAGTTATATGACGTTTAAAACTAAAATAATTAGTCAGATATGAACTGAGGTCACCTGATAACCGATTCGATGTGCAGTTTAAATGATGGCGTGCGTGGATCACAAAAATTCTTTTATTGAACATGTGAATTATCTAAACTGCGCATGCGAATGGTTCCGAATCGGTTCAGAATCCTTACCGCAGTATTTTAAAAGAAAGAACGTTACATTTGCAAAACTTACACTGTTACAAGGTTTTTTTAAAGAAGACTATTTCGGTTTTTTAATGTATTACTATTCAACTTTCCACTTTTCATTTTCAAAACTGGTTCTTTGATCTAAAAAGATGCCAAATTTTGTTTTTGAATCCCTCGATGTCGATTATTTACTAAATCACTTAAATGTAAAGGTTTCTTATTATTTTAATTAAAAATAAAGTAATCACGAACTTTTATACAATTTTTGCAATTTATTTTTATTAAATGAACTTATGAGCGGGTTTTCACCTTCTTCTGAAAATGACTTATCCTGCAAATACTTGAACTGAAAATACTGAAAACCTTGGAGCGTCATTTATAAATATTGCTAGGATGCTCTTAAGTCATAAAAGCAAGCTAAAAGGGAAATCCCTATTGTGAAATTAATTTTTGCTGATTGGCCATTTCAATTAAAGTAAACATGCCTCCGTCGGTGATAAAAGCCGAACAGCCCAAAATATTGTCACCGTTTTATTTTTAAGAGTCAGCAAAACATGTCGAGGGATGCCGCAGACTTTGTGCTAAATTTTGTAGTATTTGCACAGTGTGTAAACTGTGTAAATTCTGTTCCAGCGCACACTGGAAAATTTACCAAGTATAATCAAATTTGCCCGAGACGAAAAACATCACGAAACAGAATAATGCTCGAAATTTTAAAATTTAATTATTATTTAAATAACACGGTTATTGCATTAACTAAACACTCCCTATTATAAAATAAATTCATTTCGAAAACTTATTCCTTAATTAAATACAAAGTTTTCGGAAAGCTAAAATTTAATAATAAATTCGACTTTATTCTGAAAAAATTGAAAATTAAAACATAAATCAAATTTAGTATGATTAGTGTTAATTTTAATTTTATAGAGTAAGCCTTAGAAATTTTAAGCTACTGCAGATAAGTAATAAAATCACAAGCTGTTAATCATTTTTTTTTACTCATTTTATTTTTCACCATACACACGGAAAAAAGACTATGTTTTTGTTAAAATTTAATATAGTAAACATTTTATTGTATGCCTTTCTATAAAATATAGTGTTAATTACAGTTTTCAATACTAATCCATACCAAAAAAGTATTGTATGCATTATTTATTAAAAAGTATAGTAAATTAGAGTTTAAATTTTACAAAGCTTTTTAATAAAAAAATTATTACTAAGGCCTTGTCGTCTAGTCTTTAAAAATGTACTGTACACTTTATTGAGTATTTTAGTGCTTTATCTATTTTTTTAATTGTAAAGATAATTACGTTATTTTACCTAAACTTTCAAGTGGTTCGAAAATTATTTTGCATACATAAATTTTTTAAAAATTTTTGCAGCTTTTACTAAAACATTATAGTAAAAAGCACAGTAATTTATAGTAAACTTTTCTTAAAATTTGTGTTAGTTTATCTATTTCTTTATTATTCATTACCATTTACGTATTGTCAGGGCCCGCTCTAGGGGGCGGTAACCTGGGCCCCTACCCAGGGCGGCAAGTTGGAAGAGCGGCATGAAAAATCCAAAAAAACACCATAAATCCCCGTTTTGCCTACCTACGTTCCTAGGTATATATGAAGTTTGAACCATTCCAATCCCAGTTAACAAATTTAATTTCCTTTGTTTTGCCGTGCCGTCTTATTTTTAAAACAGTGACAATTTCGACGGATTCCTTTTCTTTTTAATATTATAATAATATCAAGCAATTCCGCGACGAAGCAAGCCGGACAACGCCGGCACCGGCATTGGTACTTTTTTTGGCCATGGCAGCGTCGCAGCAAAGGACAAGCCGGCGAGCGGCGAGGAATAGACAGACAATTTGCTGTTGTGGTAGGTATAAAACGAAGAAGGGATGAAAAAGGCGGCAATATCTTGTTTTGCCCAGGGCGGCGTTATTGCTAGAGCGGGCCCTGCGTATTGTATACTACCAAAAAATGAGTTGACTTTATTAAAAAATTTCTATAATTTAAAAAAAAATTGGAATAACAACGGAAAAGGTCGGAAAATTTACAAAAACTTTATATAGTATGACAAATTAAAAAATAAGATAGAAATTTTACAATAATATTATTGTATTTTTTAATTTAATACAAATTTTTCCTGTCGCATATAGAACTAAAACATATAGTGGGTTTAATTGTATTTTTCACTGGTTTTTCTTTCCGCGTATAATCTTCATTGTTTTTAATTCACTTGCTTCTGTGCTGCATCGACTGTATTCCATTAAAAATAATTTCTAATCGGGAATGCTTTTTCTAGTTTATTGATAAAGAAAAATAGTCAGACGGATCCAAATCTGAACTGCATGGCGGATGACCATGAGCTTTCGAACTATATTGTGTACTGCCTGAGCAGTCTAACTGCTGTTTGCAATCATTGGTATTACCGAGTTTTGATGTAAGTTGACGGGAGCTGTACAAATAAAATCATATATATCACTGGATATTTTCATTAAGACAAATAGTTATCATTCCCTTCTGTTTCTAGTTTTTACACGCCATTAATTAAGTATTCTTTACATTTACCGTCAATTGTTAGTTCAATATAATAGAATACGACCTCACTATTTCCCACAGCATATAAGTTATACGATGTAAACTCCTGCCGTCACAATAATATTTACCTCCAACGTACACATTGTACATATGATATCATCATCCCGCGTATGTTTGTCTATTAAACATATGATACAAATTTAACAATGTATGTACACTATTTGATTGCTTAGATTATCTATGTAATTTGACTTACCCAATTCGACGGTATCGATCGAATCTGTTATGTGATACAAAATCTCCTCATGCAACCAGGATGGATGGATACGATGGTTTACTCTCTTATTTCTATTACGGTTGTCTTTTTGAATGAGTTTATCCATAGGCGGGGATATTGTCAGTTATTATTTATGTTAATTAAAGAATATTGGTATTTATGTATTATATACAGGGTGGAAACTTTAACTGGAATAAATTCAGTATTAGACAGCCTCTTTATTTGCGGAGAAGATACGGAAATACGGGTGTCTTTATTTTTAGTTTGGTACACTTTTTTCGTTCCGTCATGAAATTTACCCCTCTTTTGGAGGTAGAAACCGGCCCCGACTTTTTTTTTCAAATATAAAGGTATGTATTGCGATAGGTCGTTGAAAAGGGCATACAAAAAAGAATACGGCCCACTATTTACTTTTGCATTTCGGTAATCTAGACGCAATTTTTTTTTATTGTAATAATTGTTGGAAATGTTACCTATTTTTTTCTTGACAAAACCAATAACAAAAAATGACCACTGGAATGCGGCATTAACTAAACAAACAACCTTATCAATAACATGTTTCCTTTTTTTAGCCAGCCTGCGCTGCCAAATCTAAAATTGTATTATGAATTGTTGCTAAAATGGCCAGTTCTTATTTTTTTCTGGCTTTCTACATTACCAAAATGCAAAAGTAAATAGTGGTTCATATGACTTTTTTTATGCCCTTTCCAACGAGCTATCGCAATACATACCTTTACATTTGAGAAAAAATGTTGGGGGCGGTTTGTACCCCCAAAAGAGGGGTAAATTTGATGACGGGACGAAAAAAGTGTACCAAACTAAAAATAAAGGCACTCGTATTTCCGTATTTTCTTTGCAAATAAAGAGGCTTTCTAATACTAAATTTCTTCTAGTTAAAAATTCCATCTCGTATAAGATGTAGATCAGTTAATTGACAGTCAGAAAACTGGCTTTGGGTTATTATTTGTATACAGAATCGACAATTTAAAAAATTTAATAAATATAATATAAATAAATATTTGAATGTAATTTTCAATTCTGATCAATTTTTTTCATACCAATCCTTGATATTTTCTGTTTAAAGGTGTCAGACAATGACGTTTCTTGAATGATAGAATAGTTTTGGACTTGCATCGTTTTTAAATCACGTTTTCAACTGGTAATACGATAGTATTCACCTGAAGATGACTGGAGATACTTAACAGTTGAAACGTTGTAGTTCAAAACTCTTCTATCATTCAATCCTCGATATTATTAAAAATAAAGGTACCTACTGTACTTTTAACCGACATTCCTATTTTTGACAAACCTCGTATAAGACTGCCAAAATTTGATATCTGAAAATTTTATTACCGCGGCAGTGGCTCAGATGTGAGTTACTGGCATTCGACCGTGGCGACCCGGGTTCGATTCCCGGAGTGGGCATACAATAAAAAAAGTATGTCCGAAATTTAGTGGATTTAAGAATGCAGGGAAGAGTGTAAAAGGTATCTCCCAACCCACCTCATTCACACCGGTAACCAGGCCGGATGAGATCGGACATCTCGTGGGGTGCGGAAGAAGATACACACCACTCCCCAATCGATAGGTCATGCAGGCAAGAAACCAAGGGGTGATAGCCCTTGGGGGGTGTCGCATGAGCGAGGATCGTGGTTCGGAACCCACGTTAAGCTGTAGGTCCTCTCCGGAATCGCCCTGGCAGCGAACGAAGAGGAAAAAGCCTAATTCGAAAGAATGGCAAGAAATGACATGACAATATTTTATTTTAGAATTTAGACCATGCAGGGCTTTTTATGAACAATAATTTTTTACTTATTTAGTATTCACCTGAAGACGACTGGAGATGCTTACCGGTTGAAACGTAGTGATTCTAAACAAATAAAGACAATGCAAGCCCAAAACTCTACTGGCGTTCAATAATTTTTTTCTTTGAATAAGTAATTAAAAATGTTCCCATAGGATTTCAACTTAAGAAGACACACTGTATATATGATTTTCTTTTGATTGATTGAACAGAAATCAAATTCACCCAAAAAAATAAAAAATGAAAAGTTTCCTTTAATAAATAATTTTTTGCAAGACCTATTTATTGAACAATTAACTTTTTGAATTAAAATTTCTTGATTACCCGGAACCCTAAGTTAAAAAAACACTTATATGGTGTTGATTTAACCCTTTATTGAACACAGTAACTCCGCCAATGTGCAAATTGTCCCTTACTCTTTCTCTCTCATCCAATCTGACTTGCAATATCCATTTGTTTAGCCAAATGAGTATTGGGTTTGGTTAGCTAATGCACCGTTGCAAATAGATCTTCTAATTGATTCCAGACATATTCGATGTATTTTATTCTGATTGGAAATTGCAGCTAAAAGGGTTAGTTAGGTTCTTGTTGCAAGAAATTATAAGCTAACTCTTTTTTTATATATATATAAAGTTGACACTTATTAACCACAATACCTTCGACAGTTAAAGTTTTCAAAGAAGTTAATTTTTTGGAAAAAAAAAATGTTGTTTGTATATCTGAAATATTAGATAAAAAAATATTATTTATGGTTATTTTTATTCAAAAAGACTAATTGATATAGAATAATTATTTTCCTGCTGCAAAATCCATGTAAATATCTAACAAAAATGGTTTAGGTCGTTATTATATCTGTACTGTAATTTCCATTTTAATATCCAAGTAATTAATCAATTCGAAACGCCAATTAAGAAATAAAAATGAAATTTATGGGCCACGGACCAGTTCTAAAAGTGTTAATTATACAAACGGCTTTTGTGTTGGAGGAAATAAATTATAAAACTAATAAAAGGGTAGAAAACCTCAAGCTTTATTACCCACATAAAAAAAAAATTACTATAGACTAATAAATTATTCTATGTAAGTGTTTTAAATACTACCTATTTGGTTGTAAGTTTTTTAATAAATTGTTTGTCGTGAAGATATGTCAGTATAATATTGTAGAAAACTGTGATAAGAGACGTATCTCCCGCTGGCACTGCTAATCTTTTGTTTGTTAATATTTAACCCACTCTTCCCCCGGAACTACAGCAAGCTAAGCTCCAAATTTATATCTATTTTCAATTTAAAAAATTTTCCGGTAATGCTTAGGGTTCTTTAAAAACATTTACAATCACTAAAACTTTTTAAGCCTACCAAAGTTCTGCAATTAAAAAACTTCCCACCTATATTTCTAAATTCTTCTCCTCTTGGCCCGTATTCTGGCCATATTATATTGGTGAGTATAAATCATTTTTAATATATTTTACAATACAATATACTCTTATACTCATAAGTGTTTTTTCGTTGGGTTAAATCTTTTTCTTCGAATTTGTTGAAAATTGTTTAGTTTTTTTTTATAGTTTGAGTTGGCTCGGGGTTGTTCCAAAAAATATCGCAATTTAACATGGCAAATTCTGGCTCAGTAGGATCCACTTAAATCAAAAGTTTTATTGGCACATATACATAGATGGATATTTTTAAATAAAAACGAATTCTGCGACAATGTAGAAACCAAATTCCTTTTAACAGGAATTTTTAACAAAAATGTAAAAATGTGATTACGCGGTCGTAAACTTTAAAAGAGATAATTTTTCATATAAAACAAATAAAAGTAAGTATTCGTTGATGAAAGGGACATTTCACGTTAACAGCAGTCTTAAAACATTTTAAGTAACTTTTACGAGGTTATAAAAAAGTCGTATAATTTCTGTATAGTGCCTTAAAATTTTATTAACGACTTAAATGAAAATAACTTACATTTTTTCATGAAGCCAATTACTTTTATACCTATTTATGTTGTTTTTTTTGGTTTAAACTGCAAAAAAGCTATTAACAAAAAAGAATGTTAGGGAAAAACTCCATTAAATCATATAACACCATTTACCGAAATGGAGACCCTACATAATCATTTAGACAGTCTTAATAAAGAAATGACAGTACCTTTGATCGTGTAAAGGCAAATTTCAACGATCGAGGATTAGACTGATGTAAGTTCTCATGACAAGCAATGCATGAATGACGAAGGCAGGCGGATATGCAAGGGGTATTGGGTTTAAACTTCCCACACAATTTTTTAAAAAATACCTACAACCTTAGAAGATCGACTGACTTATTTAATATTGGTGATTTAAAATGTTAATCCTAATAATTTTTTTAAGGCCTCCCTAAACATAAATCCTATATAGGGTGAGTACGTACATTTTTCTCTTTATTTTATAAATTAGATAAAAACGTTAAATATAAAAGTTATAGATATCGTTAAGATGCATATTTTAAAATTATATTAGAGCACACCAAAGTAGCCCAAAACACATGGCGACTATAGCCGTTTTTTAAATATATTATTATTGCATTTTTGATTTGTACTCTTTAAGAATTCAACAATTAGTTTATATAGCACACTACATATTTAAATTTAATTGTTTTTGAGATATGGACATGTAAAAAATTACATTATAACATTGACAGGCTGCAGCGTCTAAACGGTGCATCTTAGGATGTTTTCCTTTTTTAGGATTGCTATCACGCATGATGATGAAGAAAAAATAAAATTTTCTACTGCTTCAATTATTTACTGAACCAATAACTAAACAAAATACGCTTTCTAATAAACACACGCGAAACTATTTACCGACGTCACAACAATTGCAAGCAATGGCAGCGGGCGATCGCTTTGTAAGCGATGCAGTCCTACCTGACCGAGGTCTCGAGCGGTTTCTAAAAATGGTTTGTGATACTCTAGGAAGATAGAAAGAATATGATAACTTTGATTAAAGTGAAACAGTTCATTCCGTACATACCTACTTATATTAATTTTAAATAAATTAAACATCATAATATTTTATTCGATGATTTTCCCTTTTACTACCAAAATCCGGTTCGACGACAACAAATTTTGCTGATTTTGCTTTTGTTTTTCACTCGAACTTAATTCTCCCAATTTTCAATGTAATACATAAAGGAAGAAATTGTCAATTTGGAAAATTAGATTTTTAGAGTAAATTAGTGTTTCCGTTTCAATTAATATACCCTGAAACAAGTTTTTGTTTTTTCTTAATTAACTTGCTGTTAATAAATAAAGCGAAAACCAGCTTTATTTAATTTGTGTTAAGACCATCCGACCTATATTTCTAAATTTCTCTCCAGGGTTAGCAGCTCCATGTAAAATTATATATAATTTATTTTAAATTACATCAAAAACGTTGCGTTCTCTTCGTCCGAATCATGTCCTTGTTTGTTTATGTTAAAACTGTTTAAACTTGAGAACTACAGAAAAACAATAATTTTTAAAATACAATCAACTTTAGTTATATATATTTTCTTCTTAGATTTTTTTTCTGCAAGAAAATATGTTTTCCGCATACACTTAGATACCACCTTTCAATTTATAAAAAAAAATTAATAATTTATAGTTTGGGCCAAGAAGAACCACAATTTAACATGACATTTAAAACAATTTCAAAGTCAAATTTCTTTAAAACTACACAAACAATTTGGTAAAATCCTATTTTATATAGAACGGCACTTTCTAACGAACCTAAATTCGGGTTTCAGGAGTCAGCGGTTGCCGAGATTTTACCGTCTGAAAAATCGAATAGATGGATTTTGTTGGTTGGCAAAAACTGGCTAATCTTATAGCCAGTTTTTGAAAGTATTTAAAATAAATAAATAAGTTTAATATGCTATCGTTTTTTATTCAATTCTCTAACTTTGTGTAAATTTTGTTGAACATTTTCTGGTTGTCGCTCTTTTTTCCAGCTTCGGGAAAAATATCTATACTAATTCGAGGAGAATACTTTGAAAAGGCCTATTTTAAAAGTCTGCTCTCCATTTAGTTCCCTCTCCCCGCCATTAGAAAAAATATTAGTCTATACAGGGTGTTACAAATTCGACATACCAGCATTGGAATCTCGGAAACCATAAGAGTTAGAGAAACGGTTAAATAGGGGCAAAGTTGTGCAATTCGGTGCTGATTATAATGCCGCTTTAAAAGTTTTCAAATATTTTACGATTTTATTGGAAAAAAACAGAAATTTTTTTTCGGTTAAAAAAATCCAGGTCCGTATTTAAAAAAGTACAGTTGGTGATGGCCGCTCGGTGACGAAACGGCGGATCTTTAGTTAAGTAACGTCATTTTGTAGAGGAGAAAAAGTGACAATGATAAAGTGTCTTTATTTTTAAATGGAAGATGCTGGCCCACCCGGCATCGCCCGGTGAGATACCATTGCATCAGTTTACGCGGCGTGAAGTTGCTCTTTGAGTTAACGTTTCGTCGCTGTGCTGATGTTTCCGGTTTCCAGGGTGGGGCCGTATGAAAGAAGCATGATGGAAGCTCCAAGATCAAAATATTCCGGAGGTAAACTCGCCCCCCCGATCGGATCTCCGGGTGGGAGCTGGTCCTGTGACTTCATCAAGCGAAATTAATGAATTATCCACCATTTCCGACAATTTACTGGGTTCCTCCAACAACACTCAACGAGGAAATGGTGTGGCGCCTGCAATTGCTAACAGACCCAAAAGTAACAACTTTAAAATTGAATTCTGCAATATTAGAGGGCTTAACACTAACATCAATTCAGTCCACCAGCACTTACAATCTTCCAAGCCTCATGTGCTTGCACTGACCGAGACAAAAGTCAGAGCGTCAACGAACACCGTCAGCTATCTATATCCTGGATATGATTTTCACTTCCGTTTTAGACGCAACTTTGGGGTCTGTCTGTTCATTCGAGATGATCTTTGCTGCCAACGGGAGGAGATACTGGAACCGAAAGACTTTGATGTAATGTGGTTTAAAATATCTTCACAAAAAATCACTAAGTTTATATGCTGCCTTTACCGTCCTCCAAACGACATGCATTACAGGGCCCTCTTCTCATCACTAGCCGACACAATCGACTTCTTGCAAACCAATCATCCGAATGCCGAAGTTGCTATCTTTGGCGACTTTAACGTCCACAATGTCAACTGGCTTAAATACTCAAACACCAACGATGAGCAAGGCCGCGAGGCCGAATCTTTTGTGATCAGTTCTGGTCTAACTCAACTCGTAGAAGAAACAACGCGGGTTCCAGACCGAGCTGGGGATTTTGCTAGTCTTTTAGATCTCTTTTTAACTTCAAATCCAGACCTATATACGGTCACCGTACAACCACCACTGGGCTCTTTCGATCACAAACTTATTTCAACCCTAAGCGAGCTGCCAATTAGTTCTGAACAACCTCCTAAACCCCGTAAGATTTGGCACTATACATCAGCTAAGTGGGAAGACCTGAAGGACCATTTTCGCAACTTTCCCTGGCTAAGCGTATGCTTTTCTTCGGATGATCCATCTGTCTGTGCAAAGGACGTCTCCGACGTCATTCTAACTAGCATGGAGGCCTTTATTCCTTTCTCCAAAAAGCGCCCGTCCAACGGCAAGCCCTGGTTTAGCAAGAATTGCGAGCGTGCTGTCAGATCTAAAAACCTGGCTTACCGACAGTGGCGTAAAACCCCTACTCCTGAAAATCGCGCCATCTTTGTTACCACCCGAAACCAATGTAAGCAAATGATAGACCAAAGCAAAGAAGCTCATAACGAGAGAATCAAAAACAAACTTCTTGCCAGTCCTAACGGATCAAGGTCCTTTTGGTCAGTCGCTAAGGCCGTCAGCCAAAACTTTACAAAGTCAACTATTCCACCTCTAACACGTTCCTACGGCACAATAGCAACCACAGCCGGGGATAAAGCAAACCTACTTGCTGAACTGTTTTCCTCGCATTCCACTGTAGACTTTCAGGGTAAACCACCACCCAACATTCCCTCAGTTCAATCGCAAATGTCTGAAATCGTGTTCCGTCAGCGTCTTGTTAAACGGATTATTAAAGGACTCGACGTCAATAAAGCTTCTGGTCCAGACGAAATTCCTATCATTGTTCTCAAGATATGCGCCGATGAACTTACACCAGTATTTTGTAGACTTTTCAACTTATCCTACAAAAAAGGAATATTTCCATCCTGCTGGAAGTCGGCGCGTGTCCAGCCCATTCCAAAGAAAGGTAAAAAGACCCTGCCAAGCAACTACCGACCCGTCGCACTGCTTTCAGTAATTTCCAAAGTAATGGAGAAAGCTATTAACCAACAACTCCTAAAGTATCTGGAAGGGCTTAACATTATCAGCGACCATCAATACGGTTTTCGTAAGTCCAGATCAACAGGTGACCTTCTGGCATATGTCACCCATCTTTGGAGCAACACCATCGAACATCATGGAGAATCCCGGGCTGTTGCACTGGACATCTCTAGGGCTTTTGATCGTGTTTGGCACGATGGGCTTCTAAGTAAATTGCGATCCTACGGTATGCCTAATGGATTTTGTTTATGGTTAACCAGCTTCCTTAAGAACCGTTCTCTGCAAGTGGCGATTGACGGGTTTCTCTCAGACACCTTCACCATCAATGCCGGTGTTCCTCAAGGGTCCATATTGTCGCCTACCCTCTTTTTACTGTATATTAACGACCTTCTAGTGAAAACCCAAAATCCAATTTATAGCTTTGCTGATGACAGCACACTTATCTCATCTTTTACCTTGACTCCCCATACATCCGCTGCCGACGCACATCTTCGCAGGCAGCATGAAGTATTGCGCCTCAACAAGGACCTGGAAGAAATTTTGGCTTGGGGTGACAGTAACCAAGTAGAATTTAATGCTAAGAAAACCCAGGCAGCAGTCTTCTCCAAAAAGGTTAACATTGCAGAACCGGATATATTCATGGCAGGACACGCAATTCCCCTGGCACCGTCTATTAATTTGCTGGGGGTCAATCTGGGAGGTAATATGTCTTGGCATGATCACGTTGCCGCAATTGCCAAGACAGCTGCACAGAAACTTGGTGTACTTTTCCGCACCAAAAGGTTGTACACACCTCATCAACTTTTGACACTCTACAAAGCCTAGATTCGACCATCATTAGAATATTGCTCTCATGTCTGGAGCTCTGCACCCAAGCACACCCTTCGGCTACTGGATTCCATTCAAAGGAGAGCCGTTCGTCTGATCGGCGACCCCGAGCTGACCAAGACCCTCGATAGCCTGGAGCATCGAAGACAGGTTGGTGATTTAGCTCTCTTTTACAGATATTTCCATGGCAGGTGTTCGACTGACATTGCCCACTTGATTCCACCTAGAGCAATGCAAAACAGAAATACACGGCGAACCACTGCCGCCCATCCATATGTTGTTCAGCTTAGTACTCCTCAAACTTCATTGTTCAAGAATTCTTTCATCTGGAGAACGTCATCTTTGTGGAATGATCTTCCTGAGGTCGTGTTTCCCAGTAAATACAATCTTCAACGTTTCAAGACCAACGTTAATCGCTTTTTTCGCACTCGCACCGCTCCCAGAGCGCCTTAAAGGATTTTTCCTACAGTGCAGGTGTTTTATCATAAAAAAAAAAAAAAAAAAAAAATAGCTAGTCAAAATAAATTAGCCCAGGAAAAATAAAAACGATTTTGCAAAATTTCGTTTTTTTTTAATAATATCGGAAGTATTCGAAATTTGAAAACTTTAAAAGCGGCATTATAATCAGCACGGAATTGTACAACTTTGCCCCCATTTAACCGTTTCTCTAACTCTTATGGTTTCCGAGATTCCAATGCTGATATGTCGAATTTGTAACACCCTGTATACCTTTTCTAAAAATGATCACCTCCATGACATAAACAGCAGAGTTTTTTTTTTAAAACGTCCTACTAGAAAAAAGGAAAGCAATATACATTCTATGGTTATCATCTTGTATAAGATTGGGTAAATTCTTCTTCTTTCCTTCTCTTGATTGTTATTGAAAATCGCAAAAGAAAATTCGAAATAAATTTCCAAAGGGATATACATAATCAAATTTGCGTATATAATTTATTTTATCGAGTATGTTTACAGAGGCGGCCCTTATTGGTCCCATTAAAAAGGTAAACAGACTTGAAGGAAAATATCTAAAATTCTGTGGAGTTTGTTTCCAGAATTTCCTAGAGGGTTTTTACTCGTTTTTAAGAAAGCAAAAAACGTTTTTTGAATAAAATTTTTAATAGATTTTTACAGATTTGAAGGAAAAATCTAAAATTTTGTATAGCTTGTTTTCGAAGGTTCCTAGAGGTTATTTTTATTCGTGCTTAAGAAAGCAAGAAACGTTTTTTGAATAATTTTTAATATATTTTAACAGACTTGAAGGAAAATATCTAAAATTCTGTGTAGCTTGTTTTCAGAAGTTCCTAGATGTTTTTTTACCCGTGTTTAAGAAAGCAAGAAACTTTTTTAAATAATTTTTAATATATTTTACCTAGTCGCGTGCGGTAAGTGCATTTTACCGCTTTGTTTTGCTTGTAGAGCTTTTTCACTAAATTTTGATTTTGACCCTATTGTATGGATCAAGAAAAAATTTTCTACGCTTTCATCATCTTATTTTTATTATTTTTACTTAAAAATTGACAACCAGTTAACTTCCTGTTTAACCGGATATCCGAATGTTAACCGATATATTTAAGTAGAAAATAAGAATGCGAAAACAGTTTTTTCTAAGATGCACCGTTAAGTTACTACCGCCTGTTAAAGTGCCAAAAATGTCATTTTTTAAATGCTAATATCTCAAAAACTATTGTAACGTTTGACCTTTTATACAAAATATGTTTAGAATCTCGAAATAAATATAAAAATTCATAAAAATAAATATTTCCTATTTAAATAACCAAGTTGACAATTACTTCCAGTATAACTCCCAAAGCTCCAAGAAAATATTTTCAGTAGTTCTCCCATAAGTTCTAGCCTCACAACTACCCTCTATACTCACTCTTTCGTCAGTAACAGAACGATTTTTACCTCGGTTTGTAACATATTATTGTATTTTTTCAGAATATAAAATCATAATAATTGTATGAACAATGAAAAAATATTCCTTTTTTAATTTTAAAAGAAGAAGAAACAGACAGATTAAGGGTAATTTTCCTGTATAAATAAATAACTTTTTTAATATAAATTTTAAGCAGCATATTATTGTTTACAGTCTTTAAATTCGAAAAACAATTTCCCCATTTCAAAAGTTTTTTTTTCTTTTATAAGCCGTCTCTGTGTATTACTCCGCTATTGAAAAGCCCTGGCAACGCTTTCATATTCCGAAAAAATAATAAAGTCGAATATTAAGTTTACATTTTCCATGCAAGGAATTTCTAAAGGAAAACATTCGTGTTTTTTTAACACATATTAAAGATTGCGAAACGAAAATGTATCAAAATATAATATGGAGGATGAAAGGAAAATAAGAAAATAGGGAACATTATAATTTAATATTGAGGGAGATATTTTCCTTTTCTACCCGGCGCAGCGTGCAGAAAGTTACAATTTCGGCCTCTCCCAGGCATGTTTATGCAAAAAGATGCATTTTTTCGCAGTTCTTCACCTGTGAATCCGGATTTCTTTTTATTTAGAAATTTAAAAGCATACGGAGGACATATTTTTTCAGACCAACAGGAATATTTTTTTATGATGGAATGACACAAGTCATGAAAGGCGTTCCGTTTAAGAGCATTCGAGCAATATTTTTAAATTCTTCTCCAATGTTACCAGCTCAATGCGAAATTATATTTAATATATTACAAAAACATTGCATTCTCTTGGCCTGAATCATGGCCGTGTTTATTATTGGATTTTTAAATTTTGTCTATAAAGATATTGGGAGTGTCAGGTGAATACTGAATGTTTATTTATGTTGTGACCTATTTGGAGCTCGCCAGTTTGACTACCATTTCTTTAGGGCTTAAGAATTCAGTTTTTAACGATATTTCTATTTTTAAATTATAATTTGACCATCATCAATCTCTTGGAATATTGAAAAAGTACTTTCTATAAAAAAAATTATATACAATTTTATTGTTTATTTGTTTCAAGTCAGTTTTAGAAAAATATACTTATTTTCTTCTTATTTGCAATAACTCGGGTTTTTGGATAAAAAAAACCTCATGGAAAACTAGGTAGTCTATAATGTATGCAATAATATACATAAATTAGCCAATAAATTTTAACTAATGATACAATTTAAAGATAATAAACTACAGCAATTAGAATAATTATTTTCTAGGAAAACCACCGTCACTCCATTATCTCTGACTACTAATTATGGTTATGAAGCTTTAATCATTATCTTCTGACCTAAATTATTATATTGTTTTTACTATTTTTTTTTCATATGATATTAGAATATTTATAATAATTGTCAATTGTCAAACCTTATCTTAATAACATTTTAATCAACGATTGGTAATAAGAGTTTTTATTTGTCAGGTTGTATATTTGTATCTACTATACATAGATGTAGGTAGACGTTTCTCATACTATTATCGCCTGTGTGTATTTTCCTGTAATCAGAGGCAGATTATAGTACAAGCCGAACAAGCCTGGGCTTGTAGCACCAAATCTGAAAGGGGCGCCACATTTTCCAGCGCCAAGACTCCAAGAGAGACTAAGATAACCAAACAAGATATGAAACTAAGCGATTTCAACCGTGGTTTGATTAACCAGTTAATTTTTAGCTAACACCACACGCCATGTATATTATTCTGTAATAATTATTGTAGCTTATTTTCCCAGATTAATACGCTTCGCATCGCGACACAGGCATCTCTTTGGTATTTAAACCCAAAAAAGGGTGTGGCACCCAAAAATTTTTTTTTTAAAACTGAAACATTTATATTTGAACCATAGACGTACCCATTTTAACAAATTCAAATCAAAAATACACAATAAAAAATTGTACTCACGGACACGGAATATTGCCCAAAATTCTTGTGAGAACGTTGTTTGCCTTACAACACTGCTTCCTAATCCAGTAAAACCAAACCAACACGGCAATGGAAGTTATGCTGCTTGTCTTTGCCCGCCCGCTGCGACTCTTTGCTATTTTATCGTTGCAGCTTTACTAATGTAATCATATTACCTATATAATTATTTTCCAAACAAGCCTTTTTTACTTCGAAAAAACGTTTTTGTTCCTGATTAAAAATGTTATAGGATATAACGTGTAAGTACCTATACGTCATATTTTAAAAGCGATAAGTCTTATTGTAAATACTTCAAGAATTCAAAAAAGCAATATTTTGAAAAAATCTTGCTACGATAATTTTTTTACAAAAAATATAACGCGAATCATTCGATTAGGAACTTGGGGAAAAATTGTGGCCATAACTCTCGACTCCTACTAGCTATTCATTTTTGAAGATAAAGAAACTTTTTTCCATCCTCTCCAGAAAAATTTTGGATCCATTCCCAAAACTTCTCCTCCGATCAAAAGTGACTTCTTAAAAATTGTGAGTCTCTCCCCAAAATCGCCACTGTCCTGTTTCTGATATAAAAAGTGAAGTAAGTGTTAAAATTAGTCATGTTAAAATTAATAATTAAAGGTATTACAAATATAATTGTTATAAGTTTATTACGAAAATTTATGTACATAGGTACAGTTAATAATTTCAGTTCTCCAAAGCTCCTTTATATCTCCAGGCAGGTACCATAATATTCTGAAAACCACAAAAGGGATAATTTATGCCCAAAACCGCCTTTTTACAGTTAGACGAAATTATCCGGCATAGCTGTAAATTTCAATCTGAGGAAAAAATACTGGTTTTTAGCCAACTTCGTGATATTTTTGACGTAAAAATAAGAAAAGGCAAAAAAGTTACAAATCATTCTGCAGGCAGTTTGTTGCAATAAACAAGGTCTATTCAAAATGTGCGAAGTCAGATAGGCAGGTTGGATTATGATTAAGCTTGAAAATTGGGTTCGTTTACATTAGATGCCTTCACTAAATCATTCAAAAGACACCGAAGAGAGCAAAAAAAGTGCCTACAATGGTGGAAAGTACTTACCAAAGCCTGTTTATGGTGAAGTAAACAAAGAACGGCGGTTCTCCTGCCATGCCGAATTAAGTGATCCAGCAGCAATGTGATATGGGGACGTAGGACGACATTTACGGCTTGAAGAATTTTATAGTTTGGACTGGTACTTAGGATATTGGGGGGTGTTTAAGTCAGTCTTTTGATTTTTTCTTCTGGACACTGTACTTTCTTACACGAAAGATAAAATTGGATTTACTATTCAATATTCATCTTGAGTCACCATAGCAACTAACATTGAAAATTAGTTGACAACAACATGACTGGGCAATATTATTTCTTCCCACCAATAATAATTATACAGGGTGATTCCTAAGTTGATACTTCTTTTTTAGCTGTGTATAGAAGGAATTAAAATAAACAACATTTTCAAATACCTTTTTTCAAAAAACTTAAAAATAGGCGAGATACCGAAGTAAAAAATCATAGTGCGGACCTGGTCATCAAAACATAGCCTTATTTATGTTGTTTTTGTCTTATTAGTCAGGGGTCGGTCGTCAGTTATTTGGCAAATATTGGTCTGTTTTTCTGAAGCAAGTTAATTTTAAATTGGTGACAGGTGAAAATGGTAAAATATAAACTAGTAGATGTGTTAATTTATGATGAGTGTCGTCAAAGTTCGACTGCTGCTTCGAGATTATACGCCGAACGCTTTCCCTTGCGGGCTCATCCTACACCCAGAAGTTTTCTTAATGTTATTCAACGGGCAAGTTAGGCAAAACCGTATTTGATCCATAATGTAAGTGCCTTATTTTTGAGATTTTGAAAAAAGGTATTTGAAAATGTTGTTTATTTTAATGCCTTCTACACAGCTACACAGCTAAAAAAGAAGTATCAACTTAGAAAGCACCCTGTATATAGGTAACTCCATAAATTGAAGAAGAATAGTAATGTAGTTTTTTCCTAGAGATATCATCTCGAGACAAAAATTTAACTAAATAACAGAGATCAACTATATAATATAACATCTGAACACTTCTTTCATTTAATACTGGAGTACTCGTCAAGATACAGTAACCAAATTTGATATTTCAAAAACGAATTACTCTGAAACTATAAACAATTTGATAAATGCTGTTTCATGTTAAGCGGCAAATATCATTCTTTTTAGCGACTTGGAATACAAGTTTCAGGAGTTAGAGAATGCCGATATATTAGCGTTTGAAAATTCGAATAGCTGGGTTTTATTATTGGTTAGCAAAAACTGGCTATTTTTTGTTGGGACGTTTATCTGTCATTTAAAATATAGTAATTTCTTCCTTGCACCCAAGACTGGCCAGAAATACCAAAAATATATTATATTCGGTTTATTAAACCCCAAAATAATATTTATTATAAACCGTTTGTTTTCTGTATAAAGGGTTAACATTAAAACATTCGTTAATCAGGTTAATTTATTCCGAAATCATAAATATTAAGTTACCGAAACTGGATCTCCAATGTTTCAGTCCGTGTAAACCCACCCGGCGTATCTGAGCAAATAAGACAGATGCGTGATGGCCGTCCCCGCGGGCTGTACGCGTCAGGTGGAGTGGAGATTATTTCGTTGATTTGCGCCACCTGTTAGGACCACCACTGGGGGTATGTCGTTAACGATTTATCTGATTTAGTTCATCGAGGGCACCTTAATTCCGTTTTAAAGTCACGATTTATGCATAAAAAGTTATTATACTGGGTCTCCCTAAAGTCCCGCATAAAATTAATATCAATTAAAGGAAAAAGATCTAGGAAAAACGCTCGGACCCGTAAATTTTTATTTTTAATTGTGCATTTTTTGACATAAAAAAATATTATACAGGGTGTCTCATAGAACTGTCATCACACCTTCGACAATTTTTTTTAATGAAACCCCCTATATATTGTATTATATTCCTTACTAAATTATACGCTTATGTTGTAAATGGCATATGTCTAAATTCAATAGTTTTTGAAATATTAACGTTTAATATATGGCATTTTTTGACTTTGACAGGCTGTAACATTGGAACGGTTCATCTTAGAGAAAAACTTCTTTATCATTCAAGAAATATCGTTGTATCCAACCTTCAAATAGTTTGTTGCTCATTGGTTCAAACGGATTTGATTTCCTAGATGTACTCAAACATCCTGGCTTTTAAAAGGTTCCACAACTCAACGGTAAAATTTGATATTTAAAAAAAAAATCAGGATAAGAGGTCCATTGGTCTTGGCTTTTGTGTCGCCTTAACAGCTGAATATAATTATATTGTAGTGTATTGTTTAAGCGTTAAAAAAATTATTTTGCATTAACCAACACAATAGAGCATCTGTTTTTTACTACTTGTCCAATAGAGTATTGTATTTTTACGGGGTCAATCACAAAGACGATAGTATTACCTATTAATTATTTATTCATTGTTTCTACATACCTACCTACATATCGAAATACCTTAAAAATATTAAAAGAATGTTTTAAAATCCCGTAATCTATCCAACTATTACCACCCACTTGTTTGATATTAAGAGTTCATTTTGCCGTTACCTACCATGTTCTATTAAACAAGAATTTGTTTGGAAAATAGATTTTTATTGTTTCAAATTGAAAGAATTTTTCTCTTTATTGTTAAATGTTTTTTTTTTAGATTTACCGAATAGCAACGGGACTCGATTAGTAACAACGAGTGAAATTCAGGAATGCATCTGTTCCCATCTAAATATCGGCGATAGTTTGCTCCCGGGTCTATTTGTGGCTATAGGGAGCCCAATTTAAGACTAGGCGCCAAAAATGACGTGGCCACGGTATGCGGTATCAAAAACTTCTACCAAAAGGTACTTTACCAAGAGGCATCCCCTCCCCTGTCCTTTCTAAGGGTGCTCATGTTCCTCACAATTTCATAGTGTTTTTACGTTAATAAGTTACGCAATAATAATCTATTATGCTTCAATGCTATCATAAAGAATATAAATTAGATACTACAAAATAATAATTTTTAGTATTTATTAAGTCTGGAAAAAAAGTATAAAATCAAAAAAAATGTAAAAGAACTTCTCAAATAAATATGATTATCAAAGAAGCAGACATTACCTACTAGACTAGTAAGAGGCATAATGTTTGTTGGGCCCTTTGATCCGTTCGTCTCCCTTTGTGCAGGTAATTTATTAACATTTTTAAATTAATAAAATAATATTAAATACATTACATAAATTTTTTTAAATTTTGTATAAAGTACATGTTTTATAAAGCAGTTAGAGCATTTGTCCCCTTATAAAACTCGCCGCGAGCTGCTCGTTTTCTAACATGGACGCGTGCTATAAAATGATACTTTATTAATATACTATTTTTATTACGTATTTGAAGTTGTTTTTCTATAAATATTTTTTGTGTTCGGGAATAAGCTACATAAATATCTAATTGTTAATTAAAACTTTTACCGTAACATTGCAAATTACTTCTATTAAGAATTTATTGTGCCGTACCTTATTCCAGTCTAGCACAAACACAAAACAAATATGTTTTCAATTTCCCTTCGCCCAATAAATTTTTCAGTCTCAAAAGTTTTCTCCTATTTATCTCTATACATGTATAAATCAATAGACGATCCAAAAGTAATTTAGGAAACAACATTTTCAACTGACGCAACTAAAACTTTTAGTTTAAACTGTAAACAAAATCGACCAAATCTTATTTGGAAACTTTCTTTTACTGGCTGATTTTCTCATATCTTTTATCTGGAAAGGTCAGCGGCGGAGGTAGAAAAAATTCTCATTATAAGGATCACGTTACAGGCGCTATTCGCGCTATTTGTTAAATGATTTTTGTTCCTATAACAACATACTTTTGCTATTTTTTTATATTAAGGGGTATCGCTGTCCAGATATCGTAATTAAGATATTAAATTTTAACTGATGCATAAAATATTATTTACTTTTACCTTTTATAATTAACTTGCTAATACTAGCAGACAAAATTCTCCGAATCAGAAGTTGACTTCCACCGCTTGCTTCTTTGTATTAACTAGACGGCGAAGTTATACTATCGTATGACGGACGAGGACACGCATTGGATGTGATTGTACCGTTTAATTTGCTTTTAAAGCTGCAACGGCTTAATTCTAAAGTGTTTTATTAGAGACTGCTTAAAATATCCTACAAGTAGTTCGGAAGAAGCTCAGCTAGATAGAATACTTTTTGGTGTATATTCATAAAACTTTGTTTCAATAGTGTGGTTGGAAAATTATCTTCTACAGAGGTTGTAAAGAATAACAAGTCTTCATTTATTAACTAATATTTTATTGGCACGAAGCAGAAAAAAAATGACGCAGAATCCTAATAAAATAAGGCAATTTATGGCGTCCTAACTGAATCGAGGTAAAAGAAAAAAACCTTGACCACCAATGAAGTCTTTTACCTAAATTTAGGTCAGGCAGTTGAAATGAAGAAAATTAACAAAATGTCTGTACCTCAAATCGTTTTAATGTCCAAACGTAATATTTTAATTAAAGCTCTCTCCGAAAATCCAATTTAGCTGAACAAAATCATGGTTTAAAACGGTTTTCTCACCAGCAGCAGTTTTTCTCGTAATATTTCCTTGCGACCCAGTTTCCTCGCCAAATATGTCTTGTAATTTAAAATATTATGAATTTTCTTTTCAATTTATACGTAAATTGTGAGTAATGGAATTTTAGACTCTTCAAATAAAGTACATCAAAAATTGTATTTGTATGTAAAATACGTCGATTGAAGTATATAGACATTCTAAAAATGAATATATACTGCAAAGTTAAATTTGCAAAGAAATTGTTGCAACGTGTATTACGAAGGTAACAAACTTTCGAAAGGAAAATTTAAAATGAATTTTAAATTACGCCGTTGTGCAGTAAAAGCAAAATAACTTTTGCTTTGCTCTAAGAGCTTTTTTATTCGCGAAAGTTTACGAGCACAATATCTAAGCTAAATTTGGCTGAATATCAGCACAATATAAGCAAAATTTGTTTTCTCCGACTTATAAAAACTTTTATACAGACTTGGATTTTAAAATGTTTCAAAATTTATTATTCATTTTATTAGTTTCAGGATACTTATTGCTCTTCTTACTAAAATTTGTTTGTACCTTACTGCTTCAATAAAATAATTGTATATATGCATGATAATATAGCCCTAGTGAGGTCCTCTCTTCCGAAGAGTCTGCAGGCAGGTTTTAGCTTCCCTGTTAGAGGCCTAATTCTCGAAATCGAGGAACATCCTTCTCGTGAGATAAAAGGGCGGAGTTAGTTTGAAACTTTCAAAATCGTATGTGGCAGTGACTGGGAAGCGAATTATCTCATGAGAAGGCACGGCTGTTCCTCGATTTAGAGAATTAGGCCTCAGAAGGAAAAATTATTTTAATTGCGCGTGTCCAGCCCATTCCAAAGAAAGGTAAAAAGACCCTGCCAAGCAACTACCGACCCGTCGCATTGCTTTCAGTAATTTCAAAAGTAATGGAGAAAGCTATTAACCAACAACTTCTAAAGTATCTGGAAGGGCTTAACATTATCAGCGACCATCAATATGGTTTTCGTAAGTCCAGATCAACAGGTGACCTTCTGGCATATGTCACCCATCTTTGGAGCAACACCATCGAACATCATGGAGAATCCCGGGCTGTTGCACTGGACATCTCTAGGGCTTTTGATCGTGTTTGGCACGATGGGCTTCTAAGTAAATTGCGATCCTACGGTATGCCTAATGGATTTTGTTTATGGTTAACCAGCTTCCTTAAGAACCGTTCTCTGCAAGTGGCGATTGACGGGTTTCTCTCAGACACCTTCACCATCAAAGCCGGTGTTCCTCAAGGGTCCATATTGTCGCCTACCCTCTTTTTACTGTACATTAACGACCTTCTAGTAAAAACCCAAAATCAAATTTATAGCTTTGCTGATGACAGCACACTTGTCTCATCTTTTACCTTGACTCCCCAAACATCCGCTGCCGACGCACATCTTCGCAGGCAGCATGAAGTATTGCTCCTCAACAATGACCTGGAAGAAATTTTGGCTTGGGGTGACAGTAACCAAGTCGAATTTAATGCTAAGAAAACCCAGGCAGCCGTCTTCTCCAAAAAGGTTAACATTGCAGAACCGGATATAGTCATGGCAGGACACGCAATTCCCCTGGCACCGTCTATTAATTTGCTGGGGGTCAATCTGGGAGGTAATATGTCTTGGCATGATCACGTTGCCGCAATTGCCAAGGCAGCTGCACAGAAACTTGGTGTACTTTTCCGCACCAAACGGTTGTACACACCTCATCAACTTTTGACACTCTACAAAGCCCAGATTCGACCATCATTAGAATATTGCTCTCATGTCTGGAGCTCTGCACCCAAGCACACCCTTCGGCTACTGGATTCCATTCAAAGGAGAGCCGTTCGTCTGATCGGCGACCCCGAGCTGACCAAGACCCTCGATAGCCTGGAGCATCAAAGACAGGTTGGTGATTTGGCTCTCTTTTACAGATATTTCCATGGCAGGTGTTCGACTGACATTGCCCACTTGATTCCACCTAGAGCAATGCAAAACAGAAATACACGGCGAACCGCTGCCGCTCATCCATATGTTGTTCAGCTTAGTACTCCTCGAACTTCATTGTTCAAGAATTCTTTCATCTGGAGAACGTCATCTTTGTGGAATGATCTTCCTGAGGTCGTGTTTCCCAATGAATACAATCTTCAACGTTTCAAGACCAACGTTAATCGCTTTTTTCGCACTCGCACCGCTCCCAGAGCGCCTTAAAGGATTTTTCCTACAGTGCAGGTGTTTTATCATAAAAAAAAAAATTGCCAAACAATTATTTTTCAAATTCTTATCATTTAAGTTTTAGTATTTAGTGTAGATCATAAAACCAGGAGCAAATCCAGAACAGCGTTTTGGAGGAATGGTCATTTTTACAAAAACTTTTTTTTAAAATTTTTTCACCTAGGATAAAGAAAACCACCACGCCCAAGAAATCCTGCTTTTGGCCTATCAATAAGTTTTTCGAAATAAAAAAAATTATATAATTTCAAATATTTTGTTTGTAGTTGATATTCCCGCAAGTCGTTCAATGGCAGATCTGCTTTCTATGATATTCCCGATCAAGCTCGCCGAGTCGGCGGATAATATTAAGAGTAACTTTCCGTAACTTTTTTGTTTTATCCAAAAATCGCCAAATACCTATGCATGTTTATCTATAATTTAAAGTTAAAAAAGTTTTAATTTACAGAATAATAAAAGTAGAAAGAGAAATTTGGACATTTAACAACATTTCGTGTTGTGTTTTTATTAATTCATCAACAAAATTTATTTAAATTAAGACTAATAGGCGAAATACTGACCAAAAAGTGACATGGCGAATGCGTCACTAGCCCTAGCTCTTAATATTATTAAATAATACAATAAAACAATTGCTAAAAAATACTTTTATATATTCAATTATTTTTTAATTAAATCAATTGAAAAAATATCTGCCTAATGTGAATGATGCAAAAATTAATACACTATCTGATCGACAGGTGACAAAGCTGCACACTTGGTCTGTGTCAACCGTATTTTTTTCTGCGTTTCCCTGTGATCTGTCCCCCCCCCCCCCCCTTTCCCCCCTGGATCCGCGCTAGCATAAAATATTACCTTTTATATTTCGCTGTCAGTCTGTTTGTTTGGAAACTCAAAAACTACTTGACACGGTCATCTTAGCCCTCACTGAAATTGTCTTTTTTTTTAGAGTTATGATACCAAAATTAACGTGAACCGTCCTGCCAAGACCAACTCTAGACCCAATTCCAACCATTACGTGAACAAGGCCCAACAGGTGTCCCTCGCTTCCTTGGATTAATGTCTTGTCGTAACCGAGTGCGTCGTGGCTAAGACCCCAAAGGAATAAAGTGGACGAAAGGGCCCTACAAACGCCTAGGGGGCGAAGGACACGGATAACGAATATCGAGTGGTCATCAGTCAAGATGAGGCCAACTTTGGAATTATTTTATCGCTCTTTTTATTGAAATTAATGGCAATATTTAAAAAAAAAACATAATAAAATATTTTTTTACTTATTTTTGAAGGTATTTTTCACAAAAAAATAAAGTAGCTACAATCTGTCCACTTAACAAATTCCCTGCCATCGTTATATCATGTTTTCTCGCCAAAAATCACTTCATTCACAACCGTAACAAAGATATCAAGTATCAAGGCCTCCCACGATCAAAATAAAACAGACGCGTGCCGCCACAGTCGCCTCTTCAAATCGCGTTGCGTTGATTGCGTGAGTGTTTGTAGATGTCAATTGTTTCGTGCCATCGAAGCCGATCGGATTTATGGCACGGATTTTGTTTGTCGGCCCGTCGACGCCGACTACGATTAACGTGTTAATTTGTTAAAACCATTGACATACACTTGAATGAATCCACCGGTTGTAAAATGTTTATGGGCATGGGAATGCGTATTGGATTGGTCAGGATTACGTTGCCGTTGTCCTTTTTATTTATGCATGTAAAACAAAAATGGAGTAAATAGAAATTTGCTCTTTTGAGTTTTTTTTTAGCTAAATATAAAATGCAGAAAACTTTCTTCTGATGAATTATTTTTTATTTTTAGATTCAAAAAACCATAATATTATTAGTTAAGAATGAGGCTAGTATTGTAATCAAGTATTATTTTATTTGAGGAATGGTAAAACGAGCATTATACTTGAATTAAACGTATTATTATTTTCTTCCTTGTCTTACTAGTTCATAAGCAAAAGAAAATGACAAAAAGTATCAAAATTATTGATCAGGGAGGCCTTAGTAGCGGCTCGTCAGGTGAAGGGGCTCTTCACCAAAAAAAAATAAAACCAAGAGGAAAGTTTTTCGACAATATAAAATATTTGTACCAACACAACTACCATTTTAGCCAGCCCTTAAAAAATAATGTTCGAATTAATAATATCAATTTAATCCGAATGTAGCTATGCATAATAGGGCCACGGTTAACTCCGATGGACAATAATTATAAACACTCGTGCATTTTGTCGCGTCCCAGCCGACCGCGCCCGTTAGCTCAAAACAAGTGAAAACCCAACGCCCAACATGATTTTGATATTCACCGTTGCTATGGTTACGTGAGGTCAACCACGCAAACAGCATGTAACAATTTGCATTGTGATGAAGGGCAATTTAAAAATAGATCAGTCGTATGCACCATTGTTTTAGCAATGGCTCGCGGTATGTATTTTGAGGCTTCGCGAAACTTACGGGTATAGATATCATTTTTACGTGATTTACTGTGTGATTAAAAAATGTTGTTTCTATTTTTAAGTTAATTCAGTAGTGTACGTACCTACTTAGTTGTGTGTTTTAAAATTGAACCCAATTTATGACATAGTTTGTAATTTGTTGGAAACTCCATTCAGTCGTTAGACAGATGAGGATAAGAAAGACGTTTTGTTACACGGGTTTTTAGTCAATGTTTGTTTAAGTACCCGCGCTATACCTAGCTCTTCACCATTTTTTAAGACCGCGAGCCGCCACTGGGAGGCCTACTAAATGCCACAACAAAAATGAATATTTTTCTATTCAAGTAATTTATGAATGAATTCAAAATACTTCATAACCTTGTTCCTGAATCGTAAGTAGTATTTCCGTCCCTTCCGTTCCACAAAAGATTCGATGATCTATAAAATCGTCGGTATCCTGGCCCTACAATGGCCCGAAAAAGCTGCCAAAGCGTGTCGTGCCAAATCCGTTTCGTTATCGAAAGTGACGCTGTAACAAGCTAAGCGCCTGGCTAGACGGGCTCCCACTTCTGAGGATATCTCTTTAAGGAAACAGCTGAAAGGACAAAATAGACCAGAAAATTCCATCGTTTTTTTGTGGTTTTAAGAAAGACTGTAGAAAAGGTACAAGGAATTGCTTAAAAAACGGTTAAGAGCATTCGACCAATATTTCTAAATTATCTCCTTTCGAAATTATATATTATATTAAATTATATTAAAATATTCCGTTCTCCTAGCCCGAATCCCGGCCATGTTTACTAATGGATTATTAAAAAGTTTTTAAATTTAGACTCTACAATAGTGGCGGATCCAGGGAGGGGGCGAAGGCAGTTTCGCCCCCCCCCCCCCCCCTGAGCCTCACAAAATGGGTGTTTTTTTACCTTGAGCCTTAAAAATTGTAGGGCGTGTGAAGAGTCAGAAGTTTTTTGAGAAATCACATTTGAGAGTAGGAATATTTTTAGAGCCGGGATACGCTCTTTTTTTTAGAAGTATTTTTTTTTTGGCCGCCCCCCCCCTCAATAAAATCCTGGATCCGCTACTGACTCTACAATACTCTACATATACAGGGTGTTCCTTAATGATGTGCTTATATTTTAGGGTGTGGTTCCTAAAGTCATTTTATGAAGAAAAGTTCATATAAACATATGTCCTAAACGGCTTAAATTTTTGCTACAGGGTGTTCAATTTTTTTTTTTATTTTTTTTTGGAATATCTCTGAAAGTACTTTAGATACTATTTTCAATTTTGACATGTGTTCATAGGACATAAAACCACATGTTTTAGTTATTTTTTTTTGTCCACCAGTGGGGTCCCTGCACACATTTCCTCTGATATTTTTTTAAAAAAAGGTGGTACGCCACTGATATTTTCCATGTGGATATTATTTCTGATTAGCCTGGTCAATTCTGTATAAAAATGGTCTCTTCTGATTTTCTCCTCAGGCACACCGTTCTTAACTAAAATAATTAAATTAAATAAGACGGGCGGAAGCATGTCTATTAAATGAAGGTGGTCATTTCCTACAATTTTTATAAAACAAAATTTTGTATTATCAATGTTAATAATAAATAGTAGAGCTAATTTAATTATTTTAAATAAGAACGGTGTGCCTGAGGAGAAAAACACAAGATACCATTTTTATGCAGAATTGAAAAGGCTTATCAGAAATGATATCCACATGGAAAAATGTCAGTGGGGTACCACTTTTTTTCTAAAAAATATCAGAGGAAATGTTTGCAGGGACGCCATTGGTGGGACAAAAAAATAACTTTTATTACTAAAAGATGTGGTTTTATGTCCTATTAGCACATGCCAAACGGCAAAACGGCTTAAAGCAAAAAATTTAAGCCGTTTAGGACATATGTTTATAAGAAATTTTCTTCATAAAATGACTTGAGTAATCACACCCTAAAATATTAGCACGTCATTAAGGAACACCCTGTATGTAGAGGTGTCAGAAAGTCATTTTTATATATAAAACAAATAATATTCATACATTTTTTACACTGTAATGTACTTTAGTCATTATTGTTTGGGTTTTTATTAGTTTATAATATGAAACCATATTCATTTACGTTAAAAAAAAACGATTTTTTTAAATTTATCTCTACAATAACAATAAAAATTTACCTGTAGTTACGTGAATATTTTTTAACATAAATGAATATGATTTTATTTTTGAATAGATATTGAAGAGTGTCAGAAAGTTTATTTTATTAAAAAAACAAGAATTTCAATATACAATGAACTTTAGTAATTATTATATTTAGGAGTTTTATTGGCTTACTTTTTTTTCGAAACGACAATAGGATCTCGTATTCCTCTAGCTATGGATTTTTTTTTCTTTTAGATAGGCTTTCCAACTATTATTTTGCTTAAAGCCCCTGGAGGCGCCATTTTGAGGACATCAATAAAATAAAAAAAATAGTTACCTGTACCTTTGAACGAGCTCTTTACTTTGACATCCCACTTAATTGAATCGGATTTAAAAAATTAAAAATATATTTACAAAAAAAAAAGGTAATTTTTTGATACATTTATAGATGTATTATTGGTGAGATGATGGAAATATAAACAATAATGCATATTTATATCCTTTAAAGTGCTATTTCCAAACACCGACAAAATACCGCTTTGAGACCCGATTCTTCGGCTTCTATGAATGGAATCGGGGCGCGTGCCTTCGCCGCCGTATCATCCCCCGGAGCGCCTTCTCGACGTGAAGTGTAACCCGACCCTAATGACCCTCTTGTGGACGGACCCGTTACATGGCGTGCCGTGCGCTACACAGTTTACGTGTTTAGTGTTCGTTCATGGCGTTGTAACTTACTTAAAAATCGCTTTGTACGTTTCCAGTCTTTGAGCACATAGGTCATGGATGATAAAAGTCATATGAATAGAAAAAGAAACAACGAACTTTAGTTATTAGTAGTGCATTAAAGTACGCGTTCTATAAAGCATCATTTTATAGCAATCGTACATGTTAGATAGTCGAGTTTTATAACGGAACAAGTCTCTAAGCGCTTTATAAAACATATTTTTCTATTATATAAATATTCCGGAAGATATATAAAAAAAATACGTTCACAGTCTGGTGTGAATTTAATAAATGTTTGACTAGCCTAATTTTGAACAACAAAGCAAAAACCAAAAAGTCATCGATCCTGTGGTCAAAATTAAGAGCTTGTATTAATATTTACCAGAAAATGGATATTGAAAACTATTCAAGACTTCAAGCTTTCTTAAAAAGTAAGTCTGAGACTACATGCCCAAAAAGTATCTTATTTTATATTTAGATGATATTAATAAGTTTATAAGTGAGGCTGAAAATAGCATTTTCATCAAATGTTCAGCAACATGCATTGACCTATCATTCCTATGTTCCAAATGTCTGGTCTTCTATTGGAGATTTTATTAAAAATTTATATTATATGAAATCAAATTAGAAAAACTAGTATAATAAACTAACCTGAATACGTTCATATTTTAGCTTTTATTTAATGTCCCACCTTAATTGCAATAAATGCCCCGGTTTATGAACCGAGTAATAGAATCAAATAATACTTCATAATCTTGTAAAGAAGTATCGTTGGATAATTTTTCTCATCGTGGATGAACACCTTCATGAGATTCAATAGGCGATATCTTTATTCGTTTTTGAGTTAAAGTTATAGATGCAGGAGCGATAATGTCAATATGCAGGGTGATTCCTAAGTTGATACTTCTTTTTTAGCTGTGTATAGAAGACATTAAAATAAACAACTTTTTCAAATACCTTTTTTCAAAAAACTTAAAAATATCCGAGATACAGAAGTAAAAAATCTAAGTGCGGGCCTGGTAATTAAAACGTAACTTTTTACTTTATATTGGTTTTCTCAATTTTTTGTATTCTTAGTCATGCATTTTACGGATCGGGGTTTTTTGAAAAAAGGTACCGTAAAACGGGGTTACTTTGCACTCAGTATGGTAACTTTGCACCAACGCTGTAAAATAATATTTTTGGTAGCACAGTGCTCCATCTTAATTTGAGGCCCCTACTAATGTCATGTGCAGAGAAAGAACACTGCAATATATCATCTCAAGAGGTTAGACACTCCCGCATTCCGTCATTTGTCATTCATTTCCCGCCATAATATATAACCTTCAAATTGTCACGTTTTAAAACTGTGCAAAATCTTCTTGCCGAGAAAGCCTAAGCTGATAAATATTGGTAAGTACCCGTTCAATCGCATGTACAATTATTAGTTTAGAGATGCAGGTAATAAAATAGGTCAATAAAATACATATTTAGGTTTTTCTATTTTTTTTGTTTACATTGGCAATTTCCATATAAAATTGGGAATACTTTGCACAATATCTGAAATGGTGCAAAGTATGACTCGTATGCGGCTACTTTGCTTTAATTATAGATAAAACGGTAAAACTAGTTTAAAATGAAGTGGAGCAAAGTATACCCTTTCCGTGGTATACTTTGCATTAGGATGTAAATCGATTTTGTGTCCTAATCTTGCAATGAATTAACTTAAAAATGTAATGAGACTTAGTTAATGAGCCTAATTATATCCACCGAAAATCATAAAATAGTTATATTAGTATTAAGATATGATTATCTTTCAACAAAAAAAAAATTGTGCAAAAAGCAGTGCAAAGTAACCCCGTTTTACGGTATTTGAAAATGTTGTTTATTTTAATGCCTTCTATACGCAGCTAAAAAAAATATATCTAATGAACATCACTTATCTTCAACTTGCACATAACCAATTTCTATCCATCTCTAAATATACTGTATTATTTGAGACCTTCTGAAGATTTAGCAATTTAGCTTCTTTGCTTAACAAATTCCACTTTGTGCAAATAAATTGCTGACACTGTAAACAATCAAAATTCGAAAATAATCCAATCATCGCCTTACAACGCCCTCTATTCCAACCTGATGCACCAGCCTCTGATGAACTTTATAATTACATTAACTTTATTTTTTTAATTAAGCGCTGTATTATTAGGAATCGTTTTGTTTCAGTTATTAATCACTGCACCTGTCCATTTGTTGTTGTTGGTTTAATTTGCTTCTTCAAAGTTGCTTGTTTGTTGCTTCTTTTGTATTCTTAATAATAAAATATGTACAGAGGTGTATTTGAATTGAGAGCATGTTTGTTTTACATCATACAAATTAAATAAAACATTTCATGAAAGAATAGAACCTAGGAATTTAAATGTGCCCCAAAAATTTACATATTACGCGAGAAGCGTAGCCATTATAGAAACAACATTTCTCATTATGCGTTGCCTAGTTACGTTTATTAACGGCGCCAGGAGGTGGCCAGGGTGGGCACATGCCCCCAAATAATGTGATTTAATTTTCGAGGCCCTTTTTTTAGAAGTCACTTTTTGGAGGAGTAGGAGATGTTTACAAGGTACGTATCGTCGATTTTTTTTAGAAGTGAGGTCATTGTCCACTCCAAAAATATCGGTATCATTATTATATAAAAAATATTCATTGACGACCACTTAAGATATAATAAGTTTCTTCTATAAATATTTTTACCTAATGTTGTTTTAAAAATATAATATTTTTTAATATATACTAGAAGATAATTTTAAAAAAAGTTATAGGGTCATGAACTTTCACATCCCTTACAAGACTTTCAGAAGAAATAGGTAAAAAGTGATTAAAGTCTTGTTTTGTAATATAAATAGGTAAACTAACATTATTTCTATGTTTTTATTTAGAAACTATTTAACTATTTCGAATATACAGAGTGTTTCATTAAGATTGACCCCCGGCCATTTCTTAGAAACTACTCATAGAAACTTAGGAAAAAAAATCATTAATAAAGTGGCCATGAAAAAATCCGGGAAATAATTTTTAAGGTCCACATTTCGCCGCAAGAGGGCAAAATTGAAATTTAAATACTAAAATTCTAAATTTCTCCAAAAATCCTACATTAAGAATATACCTTTGGTAACATCACAGACAATTCTTCATCATTTTGGTCTGGGCTCATTGGCATACCGATTTTGAGAGTGGAAGAAGCTTTTGAAAGTGGAATCATTTAGCTGTAACTTCTAAACAACTAATCCGATTTTAGTAAGCTTAAGCATGTGTGGAAGAGTAAGGTCAGTAGGTACTTTTAATTATCGTATCCATTGGTACACAATAGTTGGTAATAAAATTGCTAGAGGGCGCAATTTGTAATTGTTTTTTTAAAATTTTATTCCAAAAACGTAAATCATAAGTTAAGACATCATTATAGGAAAGTAGATTAAATTTGTTGGAAAAAATGTGAAGGCCGCAGTTCAAAATCTTCCTTCGTTTCAGAGTTATGCCAAAAGAATAACTTTACTAAGGGATACGACAATAATTAAAAATACTTACCTTTCTTTTCCAAACAAGCTTAAATTAACTAAAATTGGATAATTCGTTTAGAAGTTGCAGCAATTTAAATGATTACACATTCAATACCTTCCTCCATTCTTATCAAATCGGTACGCCAATGAGCGTTGGACCAAAATGATGGAGAATTATCTCAGCATTCTAATGATGTTACGAAAGGTATATCTTAATGTGGGAATTTTCGGGGAAATATAGAATTTTAATATTTAATTTTCAAATGTGCCCCATTACAGCAAAATTCGGAATTTAAAAATTATTTCCAAGATTTTCTTATGGCCGCTTTCATATCTTTTCTTCCTGGTTTCTAGACCCAGTAGTTCCCGAGACATGGCCGGTGGCCAACCTTATTGAAAATAAATTATAACATAATTGTAAATACTTTAATTAGTTTTGAACATTGTAACTAACAATATCTTAAAGAAACCATATTTTCTAAAAATATTCAAAAACTTTCAGTTTACTCCGGCCCTGTAGTCTCTATATTGCATTGTAATTTTATGTCGGTAAACTTAATAAACTATATCATATATTGAACCAAGCACAAGACTTATATAATTATATATTAACTTAAGTTACTGAACATCAATTTCTTGGAGAAATTAATGCACATTTTTAAATTTCAACATAATTTTTAACACGATCTAATTTTACGTACAGCACAAAGAGCTTTAAACTGAATACATTCTGATTTTAACACTAAAAATTATTATTCATGGTTTTCGGATAAAAATTGTTTTATGTAAATATTTTAATTTAAAAATAGTAATATAAAGTAGGTACTTAATCTAAGCAAATTTAAGAAAACTTTCTTTCTTATTTTACTACAACATCAGTGACCGGCAGATTCTAGTGATGTAGTGACGTGTCTTATAGCGTTTTTGATTACCACTCTGAGAGTGGGGGAACATAGGGTAAAACGGGGTCCCTAAGCTTTGAGCCCAAATGAAAGGTTATACTCTTAGAATTTTTGGTTTTGCAATGAATCTGTTTATTGGTATCTTTTAAAGTTATGGTTGCAATAGTATGGAAAAAAATCTTAACACACTATAATTATTTTCAGTTCTGCCGCGAGCATGGGGTAGAATGGGGTATACATAAGTAATGAACCTAAATGTGTAGAACCAAGTAAATAATTACCTGTACTGTAAAAAATGTGCCTAAAATAGTATATTTGATATTATGGCACTAGAATAACTCTTTATAACCCAGGTAAGACCGAAAACGTGCTGGCATAGTGGGGTGGAACGGGGTACCCCGTTCCAACCCGCACACTGATACCCCATTCTACCCCGAATGCCATTTGTTTTTGCGATATCCAAATAATTTTAAGAAACACCAATAATTTCTGCAATTTACACACATGACGTATACGCATCAAGTGGCGGCAGCGTTACTAACCACATAATATTTGATAATACAGGCTAAACATAAAAACTGGCGCCAATAAGGGCCATTCCCCGTTCTACCCCGCTACCCCATGTTACCCTACTCCGAGAGCGCTCTGAGATCTGCCCGAGATCTGTCAGCCATGTAGTGTGATTACTCAATTTCGATAATTGAACACGTAAATCCCGGGAGAGTACTCTTAGAGTACCCAAGAGCAGTAAATCGAAATCGCTATTAGTTTTGAGAAAATCAAAAGAAGGAACAGAATGATCTCATTCCAACGGTTCCAGGTCCGAATTTTTATTTTTACGTTACACCCTAATATACCTTCACTATTAGAGATAGGGTTATGTTACGCCACTTCGACAACTGAAAAAACACTTAAAAATAAGTATAAATATAATAATTCTATCGTGACTCAAATTTTAATTTTTTTGAAATACGCCACTGCGTCAAGAGACCGACGATATGTGAAAAACTTTTTATTGTTGATAACATAGATTAGTTGACAGTTTTGACTAAAATGGCATGATTCACTCAGCTGTTCAACTGTGTTTTTATAACTGCTTATTGAACGTGATTGAACCAACGATGACGATTGAACGCGAAGTGTGCGAAAGTCGACGACGGATTTGTCTCTTTCCCGTCTCCCTCTAACTTCCGAGAAGGCGTGTGTCTGTTTCAGTCTTAGTTTCCAATTCACTTATGTTATCTTTTTATTTAATATAAACCGATAAGGTCAACCGTGAGCTAAACAAAAAAACGGCCGAGCGGAGCCGTTTAATGGTGGCTTCGATCTATATTGGGGAGTTTTCCCATGACACACTTTGGAGTATTTTAATTTTTTGAAAGATAATCATTTTAATTTGTTTTGAAAAATAAGTTAATTAATAAATTAGGTGGGTCATTGACGAAATGTCCTTATGGATAAGCCGCGCCTGAACGAAAGAAATAAAAACATTCACGTGTAGGAAATTTGTCACACCGTGTAATTTCACATCATATTACGGAAAAAAAAGACAATTCCTTTAATAATGAACGTGTTTAGATGAAATCCATTAATGTAAATAATGATATAATTAAGTTCATCTAAGTCATTCTAAGTAATACCAAATATCAATTATCCCAATGATTGGTATTGATTATGATTATGATCCTAAAAAACTTAATGGTACTTAACCCAGGTGTATTCGGTGTTGCCATATTTCGTTAGTATTGGAAAGAATAAAAAAGCTGCCTAGTTTAGAACATTTAGTAGACCTGTTGAATTTGGTAGATAAAATATCGGTATGCTATTAAACTTTTATTTCATTCCTCGTTTTATTTTATATTTTTAGAATCTATAAAGAGCAAATTTTTAAAAGACGTTAAGTCAATTTTTTAAAATTTCCGCGAGAACAATTTAATTATATCCCCAATATTTTTTACCTTAATAACTCGATTAATATTTGTACTTTCAAAAAAAAATGTAGGCATAACTTAAAAAAGTTATGTATGTATGATATTAATATTACGGCAACACGGCCTATATATCGTTATAAAAATTAAAAGAATCTCTCTTTACACGGCCAAAGAAAAAAGTATAATGAAGTATGGAGACTAACTACAAAAAGAAATGAGTTATTATAAAACCAGTTAGGTAAGAGAGTTGATTTGAGTTTTATGATAATTATTGGGCTGGACGAAGAAGATTATTGGTTAGATCTACTTAATAATAATAATTTTGTTAGATGTGGCAGATTCTTTTAAAATTATATTACTGATGGAGATAAGATTTTTTTTGTTTTAATATTGTGGAAGCTAATGGCTAAATAATAGTCTCGGGTATTACGACAAATTATGTGTAGTTCCTTTAAAAATGTATCACAAAAATAGTTTTGTTAGTCGAAAAAAAATATCTACAAGAGTAAAATTATTATATTCGAAAGACTAAAATCATTAGCATGGAATATCAAGGAGGAGGCAGGAGGAAGTCAATAATGACAGTTTGAAAAGTGAAGAAGTCGATGTTTCCCATTTCCGTCGACAGTCTCTCTGTCGCGAAATTATAATATTTATTGCATCGAGAAAAGTACCGGGCAAAGGTATTTGTCGATTTTTTAAATCAAGTTAATCACATATTTAAGAGTAAATCCATAAACCAACCAGCATATGCAATTTTGTCAACTTATTTCGAACCGAAAAAATACGATTTTAGGTTTTAGAAACCAGCAGTTTTTGAAAAATTTGTGTTTTCACAATCGATCTACGTATTTGCAAAATTATTCCGAGCCATAACCATGACCAGGACTGGGTAATTATGAATTATGAATAAATATGATTTTCGATTATAAAAAATTAAAATCTATTAAACGAAATAATAGATCAATTGAAATAATCGAAATAATCGAAACAAACAATAAATCGAAATGATATATATAAAATAATAAAAAAACAAGTCTCTGCCTTACGCAGGATCAAAAGTGACTTCCAAACTGGCGAATTACTTACCTAAATTGTATTGGTAATTATCTAATAATTCATTGCATTTATGATAAAATAGAGAAACCCGAAAACCTTTCATATTAGAAAATTGAAATAATCGATTAATTAGAATATTTGATTAATCGATAATTCCGATTAATCGAAAAGTCGATTAAAAGTTATAATCGGATATATAATATGTATAAGCAATTTCCCGATCGATTATTAATCGATAATTTTGCTCACCCTTAGTCATGACAGACACAACTATCACAACTGTACTATGGCCAATAACGTTCAGCATTTGTTTTCAGTTTCAAAAGACTTAATTGACATATTTTTGGTAAAAATGTTGGAATAATCATTTTAGTTATTAATTTTCCCATATTTGTTTCAAATAACTAATATTATCCACATACTAACAGACAACAGGCAATTAATGTGAATACGTACAAAAAGGATACCTAATTCCCAAGTACCCAACAAATCTGACAGTGACTTAGTAATATAACAAATGACCATCCTTATAACTTTACATTCCTCATGGTATGTGGTAAACACGAAGAACCTGTCAGCAAAAACAGAAATGGAGAGTAGTAATGGTTATATCAATTTATGTATCGATAATGTCTTGTTCCGTTGGAATTTTCGATATATATCGATATTTAAATGTATGTACATAAATGAGTATAAATTAATATATAGGATTCTTAAATGTAGAAATATAAATTCTGGTAAGTATAGAAGAACAAATGTTACATGAAATTAATAGTAAAGAGATTTACTTTTGCCGTACATTTTTTCACTAATAACTGTATAATTTAATTATTTTAATTAAGAACGGTGTGCCTGAGGAGAAAAACGCAAGAGACCATTTTTATGCAGAATTGACCAGGCTAATCAGAAATCCACATGGAAAAATGTCAGTGGCGTACCACTTTTTTTCTAAAAAATATCAGAGGACTTGTTTGCAGGGACGCCACTGGTGGGACAAAAAAATAAGTTTTATTACTAAAACATGTGGTTTTATCTCCTATTAACACATGCCAAAATTGAAAATATTATCTAAAGTACTTTCGGAAATATTATAAAAAACGCATTAAAAAAAATAATTCAACACAATGTAGCAAAAAATTTAAGCCGTTTAGGACATAAGATTATATGAACTTTTCTTCATAAAATAACTTGAGGAATCACACCCTAAAATATTAGCACCTCATTAAGGAACACCCTGTATAGATATAATAGGGAAGAATTTAGGAATATTGGTCGGATGCTCTACTAACTAAATAGAAATTTATTTCCTAGAAACATTATCCAAACAAATTTCAAATTACTCATTCCAGTTTACTTTATATTTGTATCAAAAAGTTTAAAAAAACTGTAAATTGATATTTACATCGACAAAGAGAATATATCGATATTTGCATCCCATTTCTCTTTTTCAGCAAAAACGGATGATACAAAAGAAGACTGTGCAAGACATGGCCACCCTGAAGTCTATTTAATTCAAGAGAGTTTATAAAATTTCTTGACTGATTTAGTGATTTATTTTAGTGTACCCATGCTATGTTGTTAAAATGCACATATTTTTAATGACGTAGAGTAAGAGTTAGGAATTATTGTAAGATATCTCTGTTAAAATGCATCTATCGACTAACTTTAGAAATGTAGGTCCTTACTCATTTATTCAGAGATATAAATAAGGGGCTATTTCATTACAATCGAATTTATAAAATTCAGCACTACACGGGTGCCCATAGGGTGGGGCAAGATAGGGCAGTTGCTCCCCCCTCTCCCCCCTGAATTCTGGAAAAGATATGCGGTAGTGACAACTTTTTTTTGAGTGACTACTTTTCATAAGAGGCTAAATGACACGTACTTTCTATTTAAAGTCACTTTCGAAATCACTTGAAAGAGAAGTTTTACAGTTCTTTGGCTGGTTGCCCCCTCCCCCGACACATTGAAATGTTAGTGCTCATGGGCGTCCATGAGCACTAACGGTCTGAACTAAAATCTATAGAAAATATACATATCTCAATAATAATAGTCTTCCTAGAGTATCACAAACTTTTCTAGAAACAATTAAAAACATCGCGCGGTAGCTGTAATTTTAAATATATGAGATTTTTTTTTTTTTTTTTTATGATAAAACACCTGCACTGTAGGAAAAATCCTTTAAGGCGCTCTGGGAGCGGTGCGAGTGCGAAAAAAGCGATTAACGTTGGTCTTGAAACGCTGAAGATTGTATTCATTGGGAAACACGACCTCAGGAAGATCATTCCACAAAGATGACGTTCTCCAGATGAAAGAATTCTTGAACAATGAAGTTCGAGGAGTACTAAGCTGAACAACATATGGATGAGCGGCAGTGGTTTGCCGTGTATTTCTGTTTTGCATTGCTCTAGGTGGAATCAAGTGGGCAATGTCAGTCGAACACCTGCCATGGAAATATCTGTAAAAGAGAGCCAAATCACCAACCTGTCTTCGATGCTCCAGGCTATCGAGGGTCTTGGTCAGCTCGGGGTCGCCGATCAGACGAACGGCTCTCCTTTGAATGGAATCCAGTAGCCGAAGGGTGTGCTTGGGTGCAGAGCTCCAGACATGAGAGCAATATTCTAATGATGGTCGAATCTGGGCTTTGTAGAGTGTCAAAAGTTGATGAGGTGTGTACAACCTTTTGGTGCGGAAAAGTACACCAAGTTTCTGTGCAGCTGTTTTGGCAATTGCGGCAACGTGATCATGCCAAGACATATTACCTCCCCCAGCAAATTAATAGACGGTGCCAGGGGAATTGCGTGTCCTGCCATGACTATATCCGGTTCTGCAATGTTAACCTTTTTGGAGAAGACTGCTGCCTGGGTTTTCTTAGCATTAAATTCGACTTGGTTACTGTCACCCCAAGCCAAAATTTCTTCCAGGTCCTTGTTGAGGCGCAATACTTCATGCTGCCTGCGAAGATGTGCGTCGGCAGCGGATGTTTGGGGAGTCAAGGTAAAAGATGAGACAAGTGTGCTGTCATCAGCAAAGCTATAAATTGGATTTTGAGTTTTCACTAAAAGGTCGTTAATATACAGTAAAAAGAGGGTAGGCGACAATATGGACCCTTGAGGAACACCGGCATTGATGGTGAAGGTGTCTGAGAGAAACCCGTCAATCGCCACTTGCAGAGAACGGTTCTTAAGGAAGCTGGTTAACCATAAGCAAAATCCATTAGGCATACCGTAGGATCGCAATTTACTTAGAAGCCCATCGTGCCAAACACGATCAAAAGCCCTAGATATGTCCAGTGCAACAGCCCGGGATTCTCCATGATGTTCGATGGTGTTGCTCCAAAGATGGGTGACATATGTCAGAAGGTCACCTGTTGATCTGGACTTACGAAAACCGTATTGATGGTCGCTGATAATGTTAAGCCCTTCCAGATACTTTAGTAGTTGTTGGTTAATAGCTTTCTCCATTACTTTGGAAATTACTGAAAGCAATGCGACGGGTCGGTAGTTGCTTGGCAGGGTCTTTTTACCTTTCTTTGGAATGGGCTGGTCACGCGCCGACTTCCAGCAGGATGGAAATATTCCTTTTTTGTAGGATAAGTTGAAAAGTCTACAAAATACTGGTGTAAGTTCATCGGCGCATGTCTTGAGAACAATGATAGGAATTTCGTCTGGACCAGAAGCTTTATTGACGTCGAGTCCTTTAGGAATCCGTTTAACAAGACGCTGACGGAACACGATTTCAGACATTTGCGATTGAACTGAGGGAATGTTGGGTGGTGGTTTTCCCTGAAAGTCTACAGTGGAATGCGAGGAAAACAGTTCAGCAAGTAAGTTTGCTTTATCCCCGGCTGTGGTTGCTATTGTGCCGTCGGAACGTGTTAGAGGTGGAATAGTTGACTTTGTAAAGTTTTGGCTGACGGCCTTAGCGACTGACCAAAAGGACCTTGATCCGTTAGGACTGGCAAGAAGTTTGTTTTTGATTCTCTCGTTATGAGCTTCTTTGCTTTGGTCTATCATTTGCTTACATTGGTTTCGGCTGGTAACAAAGATGGCGCGATTTTCAGGAGTAGGGTTTTTACGCCACTGTCGGTAAGCCTGGTTTTTAGATCTGAGAGCACGCTCGCAATTCTTGCTAAACCAGGGCTTGCCGTTAGAAGGGCGCTTTTTGGAGAAAGGAATAAAGGCCTCCATGCTAGTTAGAATGACGTCGGAGACCTCCTTTGCACAGACAGATGGATCATCCGAAGAAAAGCATACGCTTAGCCAGGGAAAGTTACGAAAATGGTCCTTTAGGTCTTCCCACTTAGCTGATGTATAGTGCCAAATCTTACGGGGTTTAGGAGGTTGTTCAGAAGTAATTGGCAGCTCGCTTAGGATTGAAATAAGTTTGTGATCGGAAGAGCCCAATGGTGGTTGTACGGTGACCGTATATAGGTCTGGATTTGAAGTTAAAAAGAGATCTAAAAGACTAGCAAAATCCCCAGCTCGGTCTGGAACCCGCGTTGGTTCTTCTACGAGTTGAGTTAGACCAGAACTGATCGCAAAAGATTCGGCCTCGCGGCCTTGCTCATCGTTGGTGTTTGAGTATTTAAGCCAGTTGACATTGTGGACGTTAAAGTCGCCAAAGATTGCAACTTCGGCATGCGGATGATTGGTTTGCAAGAAGTCGATTGTGTTGGCTAGTGATGAGAAGAGGGCCCTGTAATGCATGTCACTTGGAGGACGGTAAAGGCAGCATATAAACTTAGTGATTTTTTGTGAAGATATTTTAAACCACATTACATCAAAGTCTTTCGGTTCCAGTATCTCCTCCCGTTGGCAGCAAAGATCATCTCGAATGAACAGACAGACCCCAAAGTTGCGTCTAAAACGGAATGATGAAAAGAGATGTAGGTTATTCCGAACAACCGGGCAATTCTTTTATTTGCCAGTCGTGCGACTGATTATATCGTTATCTTTGCCTCGATAACTTAAATAGACAAAGACAGTTTAGAAACAGGGAACCAGACTCGAGGCCTTAGTCAGGTCGGAGTGTATCGACCATTGCCATTTCTTGGAATTGTTGTGACATCAGTAAGTAGTTTCGCGTGTTTTTATTAGACAGCGTATTTTGTTTAATTATTTTCTTAGTAAATAATGGGGGAATTGAAAAACTGAAACCGTAGAAAATTTTATTTTTTCTTGCTCTATACGAAAGAGTCGAAATTAATGTCAGTAAAAAAGCCCATTATTTTTATATTTACTGGCATCGCTACACTTCTATACAGTAGATATAGTTTATTTGCTGCGTGGAACACTGTAATATATTTTGTGAGAGTAAATTATTATACGATATACTCTTCCTCTTTAAGCAGAATTAGTGTTTTTTAAAATGGTGGTATAAGTTTAAAAATAAATACGAACAAATACCACAATAATAAAAACCCCGGTGCAATAGGTAACTTGAACACGATAATTTTACTCTAAATAACTTCCACGAAAGATAGACAAGCTAAAGTAACCTACCAAATAAAATTAAATTACATCAACATCAAATAAATTTCCGGCACTCAGGACTAACGAACCGTGGTACAAAGTAAAGATTCTGTTCTATGCAGCAAAAGGATAAAAACAGCAAAAAAAACGATGTAAGATGTTGTTTTGACAAGGAAAATAAGCTGTCGGATAAAGGGCAGTGTCGGGTTAAAAACACAGTTATTATTAAAATGATTAAAAAAAATATCGATTTTAAGCTAAATAAAATACACAAAAAGAAAATTGCCGGGGTATTTCTTTTATACACCAAAAAAATAAGTTGTTTTCGTAAACATATACATATATCGTTAAATTCACAATACCGCCTGATTAGTATAGGCAGAACTGCTACTTTTTACAATAAGGGTAATTGCTAGCTAATAAATAGAAATTGTTTTAAAAAATGAAAGAAACATTATTTTCCAACTACCTAAAAATTTCTTATAGCATAAGGATTGTCGTATTTTGTCTGACACAATTAGATATTAAAAAGGCATATTTAATTACATAGTACTATCGAGGAATAGAAGAATTTACCATTAGTAGGATGTCATCATCTGCAAGTCTTCTTACTAAAAGTTTTATAATATCAACCTTTTTGTGTTGTATATAACCTTTAGCACCATCTCTTGACCCACTGGGATTTCGTGTTTAGTTTTAGTTAGTTTTTTTTTTAATTTAACCTATTTGCTGTACGATTATACAATTCTAACTAAACAGGTTTGTTAAAGTAAATTTAAAATTAAATTACTTTCATGCTGTTGCCATAAACTATTGTTAAAGTACATATACCATATTATATTGTTAAAATATGACGATAAGTATTTGACTACAATAACCATTTTATTTTCTGAAATTTGATAAATATAACAATATAAAATTGTAGATACAACTTTCTATTTTATTGTTAACGAATAACAATACAATTTTTTCAGTGTATTCTTAACTCGAATGACCTATAGTATAAACCATTTAGAGTTTTATTACTTTTATTCCTCACGCATTGGCTTAATGACTTTTTAATCTGTACACACAATAACAGATAACGCGGATCACAATCAAAATACCACTCAGGTCGGAACAGTTACTTCAATCCATTTAAAATCTAATAAAACCATTTATGGGTTTTTAATTTGAATTTTTTGATTGCATCAATCCTATAATTTAAATGCCTTTTAGTCTCCAATCAGTTTTATTGCGGTTTTATTTTTACAAATAAAAATCGAAATTGGAAAAATAGTCGAGTTTCATATGTTTAGGTTGCATTAATTTAAATTTGATTACGCAAATTATTTATTATTTTTTCTGTAATAGTAATCGTAAAATTCTTTTTTTAAGTATTATCCGACGTTGACGTGTTAGGGTATGATAACCATTTTAGACGGTCTATCTGTTCGTTTTTAAAATTATTTTCGTCGGAAAAATAACTAACAGGGGAGCTCCATTTTTTAGAAAATGGATACCGGAAACAACAATGTTAAAAAACTAACAATAAACAGTTACTATAATAAAATCTATTTCCAAAAATATTTATACATGCGAACAACCACAGTGAGCGACTCTATACTCCAAGTCTACAATTGCTATCAGCAATTCATCGCTTTCGTAGCGAGAGCAGCGGGTTGTACGAAGTCAAAGGAAAAAAATTCCATGAAAATATTTACACGTGACTGGCGTGACGCGTTTTCCAAGAATAAAAGGCCTTTTTACATTGGGTGCAATTGCAAGAAAAAATTGCCTGAAAGCATGCGCTTTGTCGACGTTTTAAAGAGCTGATGCAAGTTTTAAATAGCTGATGCAAGTTTTAAATGGGAAAACGTGCATCAGCTGATTAAAACGTCGTCGAAGCGCATGCTTCCAGGCCACTTTTCTTGCAATTGCACCCAATGTAAAAAGGCCTTAACAAATATCATTTTAACGAGAGCCAATCTTGTTCGGAGAAGATAATTCTTATTGCAGATTTATTATTCTCATTTGGAGTTTAGTTGGACACATTTCGTTGAAAAATCTACTAAATTTGCCATTATTTGTCCGATAAAAGTACTTAGGATTTAAATGATGCATAAGATAATTTTTTTTTTATTAGGAAAACCTTTAAAATGAATAAAATATAACATTTACCCTGAACAAATATTCAATTTGAGTTTTAATCTTAATACAAACATTTCAAAATAAAGACGGTGGCTCTTGAACGTCAATACTTTATAAATTTCTGATTAAAATAGTGACTCTTTTTGCACCTAATAATATACACTTGTATTGGTATGTTATTGTTAAATTTCTAAATTCTATAGAAATAAAATCGGTATACTTTCTAAGTACCTAAAACTCATATAAACGAAATAATGATATGTGGCATTTTTACACGGAATTGGATAGTATAATTTTTTGTATTTTGCTTTTAAATATGGTTTAATGGGTACAATATACATACCTTATCAAAATCATTGCCAGCATTGTCACATCGTTAAATTTTAATCCGACAACCAGAAATAAAGAAAACGTTTTATTGAAAACCAGCAGCAGGTTATTCTGAAAAAGTCCACAAAGGCCGAAGTCAGTAAACCCGAGCGCGAGCAAAATAAAATTTTGTTGTGTAAATCGAACTTGCAGAGTCGACCATTCAAGATGACCAATTTATAGGTACAAGTTCAGTAAGTTATTGTACACGATTCGCAGGAATATTTATTCTGATTCATTCGAGCATAAAAACGAAAGAAATAACTGAGGTAATTACTTTATTCTGAGCGAAAAACGTTCTGTACTTTATCGATCTGGTTTTGTTTGTAAGCATCGTTTGTTTAAATATCAAATTCAGTTGCTTACTATGGTTTTTACTTTTTTCCGCAAGAAGAAATTTGGCTTTTTTCACTTAATTTTGATCCTTTCGTATGGAGAAAAAAAAATAAAATTTTTCACGGCTTCAATATTTAATTTTTTTACTAAGAAAATTAAATTTCAACAAAATACGGTCTCTTATAAAAACACATTAAACTACTTACCACCTTCACAACAATTTCAAGCAATGAGAACAGCCGATCGCTCTATAAATGACGCACTTCTACACAGTGGCGTATTTAAAGGGGGGGGCTGCAGCCCCCCCCCCCCCCCCGGGCCTAGGAGCTCGGGTTCTAAAAGTCTAATTGCAAGCAGAAGTGTAATGATTTATAACAAAAAAAATAGTACAGGAAGAAAGTAGAATGCTTTATTAAGAATTCAACGAAAATATAACCCAATGCAATAAAATATTTTTACAAAAAAAAATAAAAAACAATTAGGAAGGTATTTATTTCTAAAGAAAAAAATTTAAGTAAAAATTTTAATTGAAACATTTTTTATTGAAGAAGTGTGATGAATTATAAAAAAAAATTAGTACGGGAAGAAAGTAGAATGCTTTATTATGAATATACAAAACGGCACTTAAGAAGGAGTGTTTCAAAACCTAAGCATTTGCACCAAAAACTGCTCTTAGATCTATGCTCCTACAATACATGATTTCTATAAAAATCATTAAAATTGGCGTGGTGAGCGATATTTACTTTATTTTTAATCATGAAAATAAAAACCGAGCCCGAAAAACGCTGGTTAGCGTCATACATATGTACTCATGTTAGAATTTTGGATTGACACCAATATTCATATTTTTCACAAAAAATATAAAAAATGTTTTTTTTTAATAAAGAGCCAGCTAGGAAAATCAAAAAAAAAGTAAAAAAAAAACATTTACAAAAAAAAATTTTAATTAATTGGATGAAATTTGTTAGTAGCCTGGGGCACTTATCTGCCTTCTTTACTAGGTACAATATCATGAAATACATGTAGTCCCGACTGTCCCTTTCTTCAGAAAAAAAAATGTCCTACTTACGCCTATTCAGCCCCCCCGAGCATATTTTCTGGCTACGCCACTGCTTTTACATGACTCGTTCATCGGTGAAAACAAAATCAATAATTTACTTATTTTTGTTGTAATTCAGGCCAAGAAAACCGCAATTTAACACGGAAAATTTTACCGCGATCACAATCGACGTAGTTTTTCATTTTTCAAAAATATTTTATCTTTCTTAACTCAAGCGATATTCGGTTCTGTTTTTTCTATCTATCTATCTTAATTTTCTATAAAGTAGGTTTTGAGCAATCAAAAGTAATTTTCTCGTGATCATAATAGTTCCGTGAAAAGTTAGTCCTCTTTAAAATTCAAACCGATATAACTTGATAAGTTGCCACCATAAAAAAAATTAATTTCAGTGACATTAATTTTTTCTAACAAAATTCAGTTGCATAAAGAAGACTTTATAAAACCAAAATTGACAAAAATTACTTACCTCGTGTATTTATGCGACATAGCGAAAACAACTAAGCGAACTTGGTCATTTAAATTATTATGCAAAAGGGATTTAGATTGGCAATTAAAAAAAATACATGTGCATAGTTCACATCATCGGATGCACAAACATGACGCAAAGTTGATTCTCATTAAAATGCAAATTCGCAATCCAGTTCCGTTGCTGTGTTTGTTCATAATTAAGTGCAAGTCTTTTTCAAGTTAGCAGTGTTATGTAAATGAGGAAGAATAATTAATATCAAGTAAAATCAACTACATTTGAAAAATTTAGTAACATGAAAACCTATTCTTTTCACTCAGTCGTCTGTCTGTCATTCATGAATATTTCTTAAACTATAACGAACGATGAATTCTATAGGGTGTCCTTAAAATTACTGTACAACGCTTTACCACAAATTCCTTAACCAAAAATAAGGCAATCTAGGCAAACTTACCTATATGCAATGTTGCTTCGTTTTTCCGCTACACGGCGCTAAAGTTTTCAAATTAATATTGTTTTTTCTGAATAATTTCTAAACGCCTATATCGATTTCCGCTAATTTTGGAACTAAGAATAACCACTATTAATAGCGTGTTTTGACGTATGTGCCATCTTTTTTTTAATACCTGCAAATTTAAAGATGGCGTGTGATTGGTAATTAAAAGTTCCTCTTTTTGTAACCCCCTGTATAAATGACTTAAATTATTTCTTTGACACTACCTGACTTTACGTTGAAACTTTTTTGCCACTTGTAAAAATTTAGTCAGACATGCAGTTTCTCTACAAAAAAATGATTTACGATACAAAACATGAAAAAGTTTCGAAGAATTGTTATAAAAATCAAACTATGTAGTTGGTAGTAAAGTTATTTAGAATTAAAAATGTTGTCATGTTTTCTCGTTCTGAATAAACAGCAATGAAGAATTACAAGGTATGGTAAATAATTTTTTTATAGAGAAACTGCATGCCTGGATACATTTTTACAAGAGACAAAAAAGTTTCAACATAAAGTCAGCTAGTGTCAGAGAAATAATTAAAGTTATTTATACGGGGGGTAACAAAAAGAGGAACTTTTAATTACCAGTCATACACCATGATTAAATTTTGGTATTAAACAACGATGGCGCATACGTCAAAACACGCTATTAATAGTGGTCATTCTTCGTTCCAAAATTAGTGAAAACCGATAAAGGCGTTTAGAAATTATTCCGAAAAAACAATATTAATTTAAACACTTTAGCGCCCTGTAGCGGCAAAACGAAGCAACATTGCATATAGGTAAGTTTGCCTAGATCGCATTATTTTTGGTTAAGCGTTGTACAGACATTTCAAAGACACCCTGTATATTATTTAACAAACTTTGGAAAATAAATTGGTTTTCTATTCTATGAATCCTAAGCCACGAATAAGGCAGTTTATATGTTATAAAAATAAATATACCTTGACCACTTGGTTGATACGTTTGTTTAAATTTTACATTTCCTTTTTTCGTAGAAGCTTCGCCATTTTGAACACACGTCAGAGTGTCATTGTTTAATTGGCTCGACGGTGATTTACCTCGGCAATCTTTTTGATTGCGATTAATTTTACAAAGTTTTACAATTGTTGCGACACGTCTTTATTACTCGCTCTCGGATCGATTACGACCCGTAAATGAAAACTTGCGATGTATGATATTGGTTTCGTTATTTATGGGTTATGGTCACTGAGTTAAATAAATGGGTAATAAAGGTAATAAAGTGCCACGAGCACTTCCTTGTTTTAAGGAAGAAATGGGGGGGGGGGGGGATAATAAACCTGAGTAATAATAATTATGACAATATTTTTTCTCATTCGATCCAAAATTTTTACTACGCCTACGGTGCAATATTTTCCTATTTATATATTAACAGTTATTGATATTACTTACTGAAGCTTAGCTCCTTCTTAAAGTAATAGATAAGTATAAATACTATAGTAAAAGTCACTGAAAAACGAATCTAAACTGCTGGACAATTGCTTTCGAGCAAGAAAAATTTCGCCTAAATTTAACAGTTAATATTTTCTGAACCAGATATGATATCGACCTACGGTTTTGAATGGTTGATAGATTCATTCCTTTTAAAACAATTGTCAATATTGGATTTTCTTTAACTGTCGAAAAAATGTATATACAGGGTGTTAAAGAAGACGATGATTTTTGCTCCAATTTTAATGGGGTGTAACTTTCACAATAATATTTTTAAATTTTATCACTCTACGTCAATTGAATCACTGGTTCATAGCAAAGAAAGTAATTTGTCAAATTTTTAATATCTGCTATATTTTAAGAAATACCGATTTTTTTGGAAAACCTTGCTTTATTTCAACTTATTTCTGGCTAGATCTCACTGTGCGTTGTATCGTGCAAACTTTGCGAGTGATTAATATACCTTAAGAAAAGCTTGATTATGTTCAGTAACAATGGTGGTACCTAAATGTTATGACGTACAGTGGCGTACTTATAAACACCTATATGTCTATGGTTTATAAGTATAGTGTTAGAAAGTTAGAAATTCATAAATAAATTTTTTCCAAAAATGAAATTAAAAAATGTATTATATTATAGGATACAGTAAAACAAAGTTGAACTTGTAAATTTCCACTATATTAAAAAGAAGAAACATAACATGTTTCGCTGCACGGCAGCTTCGTCAGATGACAATGTGAAATAAGATGTAAAAGGTATAGATTATTGACAATGTAAATAAAAACAGTGGGAGGGTTAAAAGCTAGGAAAAACCCAAAGAAAGGGTCGGTATAATTCAATTAAGTAAAATGATGGGTTTTTTCAACCATTGTTAGGTATACAATTATCAACAGAATAAGTTTAACAAAGGTGAACTATTGGCATAGGTATGTTGATGATGTCCTAACATGTTTTCTCGGAACTGACAGACAGTTACAAGTCTTTTTAGAATATATCAACAGCTTACATAAGAATATCAAGTTTACAATTGAACATGAAATTGACAATTCTATTAATTTTCTTGATTTAAATATTAATAAAGAAAATGGTAGACACATTTTTTCAGTTTTCCATAAACCTTCTCATACTGACACGGTTATAAACAACTCTTCATGTCACCCTATACAACAAAAATTAGCGTCTTTTCATAGTATGATACACAGATTAGTATCTCTCCCTTTAAACACAATCAATTTTCAAAAAGAATTAAACATCATAAAACAAATTGCGGTTAATAATGGTTATAGCTCTAATCTTATTGATCAAATTTTAAAAAAGAAAACCTACAAAAAAGCTATTGACCTAGTTTTTCCCAAAATCAAAACTTACGCTAACAATTTTAAACTTGTCACTTTCTTTGGTCAACCTAGCAAAATAATTGGCAATTTTCTCAATAAACTTGATATAAATGTGGCTTACAAAACTAATAACTCTTTAGGTAAATTTATTAAAAACAATAAAACCAAAAGTGATAAAAACAAAAATTCTGGTATCTACAAATTAAACTGCAAGGATTGTCCTAAAACATACATAGGTCAAACAGGGAGAAACTTCAACAAAAGAATACACGAACATTATAATAGTTTTATTAAAAATAAAACCGATTCTAACTACGCTAACCATTTGCTCAATAACCAACATAATTTTGATCCATCTTTTAAAATCTTACATACAGAAAATAAGGGCTTAAAACTTAATTTGTTAGAGTCTGTCGAAATTAATAAACTTAAGAATACGGACCTGTTACTTAATGATCAATTAGATTTAAATAGTTCACCTTTGTTAAACTTATTCTGTTGATAATTGTATACCTAACAATGGTTGAAAAAACCCATCATTTTACTTAATTGAATTATACCGACCCTTTCTTTGGGTTTTTCCTAGCTTTTAACCCTCCCACTGTTTTTATTTACATTGTCAATAATCTATACCTTTTACATCTTATTTCACATTGTCATCTGACGAAGCTGCCGTGCAGCGAAACATGTTATGTTTCTTCTTTTTAATATAGTGGAAATTTACAAGTTCAACTTTGTTTTACTGTATCCTATAATATAATGTTATGGATTTCCACCTAGTATCGGCTGAATCAATTAATTTGTTTAAAAAATGTATCTTTGTTAAAATTTTGTAAACACACTGTATAATATGCCTGTAGTGCGATATGAAAAACTAAAAAATAAGAAAAAATTGACCTAATCTAGGGGCGATTAAATATTAAAGATACTTATAAACTATAGACATATAGGTGTTTATAAATACGCCACTGTACATTATAACATTTAGGTAGGTACAACTATTGTTACTGAACATAGTCAAGCTTTTCATAAGGTATAATAATCACTCGCTAAGTTTGCACGATACAACGCACAGTGAGATCTAGCTACCAATAAGTTAAAATAAAGCAAGGTTTTTCGAAAAAATCGGTATTTCTTAAAATATAGCAGATATCAAAAATTTTACAAATTACTTTCTTTGCTATGAACCAGTGATTCAATTGACGTAAAGTGATAAAATTTAAAAATATTATTATGAAAGTTACACGCCATTAAAATTGGAGCAAAAATCATCTTCTTCTTTAACACCCTGTATATAGAATTTTCTGACAGTTAAAGAAAATTCAGCATTAACAATTGTTTCCCAAGGGATGAATCTATCAACCATTCAAAACTGTAGGTCGATATCATATTTGGTTCAGCAGATATTAACTGTTAAATTTAGGCGAAATTTTTCTTGCTCGAAAGCAATTGTCCAGCAGTTTATTTGGATAAATACATCCGTCTTTAATTCAAAAGATTTGTTGCGCCTTTAAATAGGTCCAATTCCGATCACTTATGAGCCAGAATCGTTTGGATTATCCTGCATAGAAAGTCCTTCAAATAGGTAATGATTTGAAGAGAAATTTCCCTTACGCGAAGAGACATTTTCTTACGATGAGAGATACATACCTCCCGTCAAGATATTAACTAAATTTCTTAAATAGTGGGAGGCTTTCAAAACAAGATAAATGGCTTATACAAAAACATAAATCAAGAATAAATTGAAGGTTTTTCAAGAGAGCTCTTCGTTATGTATATATAACGTAGAGCTTTTCTTTTTTGGGCAATAGAAATTCTCTTATACAAAGATAATTTCTCTTGCCTCTAATAATTAATGAACGTTCAAGAGAGAGTTTACTACTTTGGGCCAAAAGCATATATTTTTCAGTGTAGTTAACCTATAAAAATATATTTTTTTTATGATAAATAAATTGTTTGAGTTTGAGTTTAAAAAAACATGCCCTTCATTTTCTACATACCAACTCCACTGATTGCCAGTTATTTGAAGTCATACATATAATATCTACCATTTTGTATTGTCAAATACAAACTTTTGAAACTGCAAACATAGTTATTGGCTAAACAATACATGACATATGTTTATTATTTATTTACAATTACTTAGCAATTACAGTAAGAAACCATGTTCCTGCAGGGTGTAATAAATCATAAAATAATTGGGCATCCATGAGTAGATACTTGGAAAATTTATTTAATTTTGTAACAAAGCTTTAAGGTTGTAAGAACGGTTGGTACCACCGTTTTAGGTAAGTATCTAACATTGATTTTTTAGTGTTTCGTAAAAAAAAAATTACAAAAAATAGTGACATTTTGTCTACCAACAAAGTCCCTCTAAACGCTATTTCAAACGTGATTTTCTTGGAAACCACACAAACAATTTCCTGTTTCATATTCAGCGGCAAATAAAATTATTTCCAGCGAATCGAGAATTCTGTTTCAAGTATCAACCAATGCGGAGATTTTAGCGCCTGAAAAATCGATTAGCGTGATTTTATTGGTTGGCAAAATGTCCCAATATGTTTTCGTCTTTCCGATAAATAATTCCGAGAAAACGGAACTTCTGTATAATAATTATGCTCTATTTTCGCAGGTTTCATTAAAGTTGTCCACCGGCCATATCTCGAAAACTACTAGGTATAGAAATTTTGGGTAAAAAATTATGATTAAAGTAGCCATGATAAAATCCTGGAAATTCTTTTTAAGTTCCGTATTTCGCCACAAGGGGGCACATATGAAAATTAACTGTTAAAAACCTCAATTTCTCCGAATATTCTCATATTAAGAGATACCCTCGGAGATACCTTTGTTAACATCATTAGAACGCTTATACAATTCTGCATTATTTTGATCTGAGGCTTAATGGCGTACCGATCTTGATAAGAGTGGGGATTTTATTAAAAGTGTAATCATTAAAATAGCTGTAACTTCTAAACGACTTATCCGATTTTAGTAAACTTAAGCGTATTTCAACGAGAAAGGTGAGTAGTTTTAATTGTCACATCTATTGGTACCCGAGAGTTCCGAATAAAACTGCTGGAGGGCGCAATTTTTAATAGTAACATTTTTTTATTTTATCCCTGAAACTTGAATCATACGGTATAACTATGACTTCATAATCGGAAATTAATACAATGAACAATAATTTTCATTTTTTTTTCTTGTAAAATTATCAGTTTAAACTAGTTTTGCTTTATTTTAGAATAGACTAAAGAAAGTTAATTAAGAAATGGTACAGCGACTGGGCACATTTTTGCAAGCATCCGACTGTACAGTAAATGCATTATTATCATTTAAATAATTCCAAAATTAGGAATTGTGCAAGTCGGAATTAAGGCTTTTGTATACTTTCTCGGTTTCTTAGCTTTGCTTTCTATGGGCCCTCGATAACATCTCTGCTGGTTGTTGTGCATTGTCTTATTTAAGAGGATTATTTCCCAGGAATAGAAATGCATTTATTTACTGTATCAGAAATTGGCTGCATCAGTATTACATGCAAACCGTATAACTCAATATCTTTGTCTTTTCTCTCTCTCTATCAGTGGCAGAGCCGAACGAAGATTTGAGGGTTTCAAATGAGTTTTAAATTCAAAAATAAAACTAGTCATGAAGGATAGGCTCTTCTACTATTCTCATATTTGATAGTTTTACATTTAAATTAAGTCGGTGCTATAATAGCGGTTTATCATCAATAAAACTGTTGCTAGGTCCTAATTACCATTAATTTACTTCAGCTCATTGAAATCCTGCACAAATTCGACCAATTTTAAAATCGCAAAAGAGACGCGATGACTGAGACGATTCGATAAAAATTAAATTGAGTATCTTAACAGATCTTTGTTATTTCATCATGTCAGTGTTTTTGTTAACATCCGAATTATTAAGTATTTTTGTTTAAAATAACTGTTCTTGTTATTAATTTGTTCATAGAGCTAGTTTTCAAAAAAACTAGCAAGTCCTAAATTATTTTTCAACCACAGTTTTAGTCCGACAAGCTGCGACTATCATCTTGGAAAGGACATGAATATTTTATTTGAAATACTGATAGTACCTATTATTTAAACCATGATATGGCGAAACGCGTCTAGGGATGGATCTGACAAAATGAAAGGAAATTCTTCTTCTGTACTTATTGTTTTCGGTTTGAAAAACCGATGCAAGTTAGCGCTGCTGAGCGGGACTCCTGTAATTGTGACGAATATCTTTACAGGTGATTTCCTCTTGACATTTTTTACTTATTTGTATAAGTTTGTTAGAGGTGCTGCTAAAGAGTGTCTAACAACGACACAGATGTCGCTCCGTGCAACATCTTGCTGGTGTGCCCCACCAAATACTGTATAAGCAGTTTTAAGTTGCTCCTTTCTTTCGTCGGACCCTAGCTCTACTGATGAGCCATGATATAGCGAAACGCGTCTAGGGATGGATCTGACGAAATGAAAGGAAATTTTTCTTCTGTATTATTTAAACGTCATTTTAAAACACGACGGTTGGTAGATATATTAGTGTAGTGTGGTAATGTTCCTTCTAATGAACACTAATAGTGATTATAAATGACGGCACCTCATACCATAATTCCTGCAGTGGGATGGACATTTCTGGCAATAAAAATTTTTGGATTACGCTGTTCACCCACCTTCCATACCCTTGCCAGGACACAACCATGGTTAAACAAAACCGGAATTCATCGCTGAAGACTATATAGGGTGTTTCATTACTGGTTCTACGTTCTGCACACCGCTGCAGTCAATTTTTTTTATTGGGTGTTAGATCATTTTTTAATTCTCTTTATTTTTTTTTATGACTTTTTTTATGAGAACTTAATTTTGCCTAAGAAATAATTCGATTAATTTCTAAATCATAGAAAGCAGTTCAGCAAATTAAAATTTTCTAATTAATTTTGCGCAATCCGCGTGCACTATTTGATAAAATAGACTAATTACTGCCTTTTAATATTGTACCTACGAATTCGTGATTTTATCATTATTGAAAAATTGATAAATAAAATAGATTGTTCAATTGTTGTAACACCATTCGTGTGCCACTTTAAGCAACTTTCTGTAAAAATTTTAACCAGTTCAATTACCGGTTTTTACACTATTGAATGGAACACACCCGCAACATTGCCGTATTGAATTATTGCAATGAATTATGCAAAAATTAGATTCGATAAATCATTATCTTGGTGCCCCTATTGATATGATCGTTGGACTTTTTTCTTAATAATAACTTTAATTGCCTTTCAAGCGACGTTGCATATAGTTCTTACAATTAATGGCTGGATGCACGTCACAACTGTCAAGCACATAATCATAATAAAAACAAAAAAGGTAGGGCTGTTATTAATAAAGGGTCCTGTCAATTGATATAGATAAATTAATAAAATCAATTTGACATTTCAAAAAACTTTAATTTACGTGTGAAAAGTGATTTGAGAGCGAAAAATAGTTATTCGGTACATATTCTGAATATGTGGCTCATTAGGCAGCAAAAGAGATAGAATTGAAAAAATTACATCTGAAGAGAGTGACGTTCATCCATGCCAGTACTATTATAAGGGAAAAGTCATACCAAGCAAAAATCCATTTTCGTACATGGCTTAGGTTCCTATTATCAATCATTTGAAACTACGGGGTGGCGAAGGGGAGGGGGCACTGACCCACCCTGAAACTAAAGATGCCCACCAAATTGTACTTATGGAATTATCCTCCACATGGTGGCGCGATGACCCTTTTGTAAAGGAGGAGAGATTTGAACACGCCTGTAATGTTTTTTAGAAGTCACTTTGAAAAGGGTGAGAGGTTTGGATACGCAGAAAAAGTTTGTTCATCTTCTTAGAAGTTATTTTCGAATGCAAAAGAGGAGAAGTTTTTTAAAAGTTTTTTTCGATTAGTACAGGATCTCCATAATCGATAGCTAATCCAGTGTCCACCCTAAAAATATCGGGTACATTTGTGCCCACCCATCCTGTGTTTCAGCCTATTCCGACTTCTATGATCTTTCTCAAAATATCTATCTAACTCTTTTCACAAGTTATTGCTCTTAGTGAGTTTCCCTAAACTTCGATAAACATAATAACCGGAGGTTAGCATTTATTTAACGTTATTAACTGTGATATCGCATGCCAACGTTGATCTTTAGAAGCAGCCTGTCTAAACTATAATAAATGATCAACTTTAACTTCGTATTTCCTATTTTAATATTGCTTTTTAATAACAACTGACTTTATAAATCGTGTTTTACTTTTATGTGCAACCGGAATTTTAAACTTCTTTGAGAATTGATTTTTAAGGGCGATCAAACTGTTATTAATAATATTAATAAACACTTTGCAAATTGATTTTTAAACTTCTTTAGATACAGGGTTGACGAACGTCAAATAGCAAATATATGTCAATTTTATATCCGCGGTTTTAGGGGAAGGTAGCTAACGACCTAGAAATTTTTTTTTATAAAAAACTAACTACTTCGCAGGCTATATTTTAATATAAATTTATTATTATAATAAACATTCTGATGTATTATATTTTATTTGCGTGGGGTCGTTATTAAAAAAAAAACAATAATTAACCCGTGTTGCTGCAAAAATAAATAAGGTAAACGGCAGCTGAATGCACCGGGACTAAATAATAAAATACTACCCTTAATTTAGTTTACAAAACAAAGCACATTACGTCGATTTTAAATCAAACTGGCAGCATGAAAATTTGATAAAATAATTGCAATATTGTGACACCCGCCAGATTTCAACAAAAATGAGTCTCACTGTCGCTCATAATTTAATTAAATAAAATATTTATTTCCCAAGGGCTGTTTTTGTATTTACGGGTAGTTTGTGTTAATGAACAGACCTTATTACCTTACAAGGAGACTGGCATAACCCGTCGTCATCGATTTTAACGAAATTTAGTATAGACGTAGAATTAGTCCATTTTTTACTCAAAGAGACCTGATGTCAGTGGCGGATCCAGGATTTTGTTAAGGGGGTACTAAACAGAAGACTTCTAAAAAAAAGGATCGACTCCCGGCTTTAAAATCTTTCTAGTCTTTAAAGTGACTTCTAAAAAAATGCTGACCCTTCACACACCGTACAATTTTCAAAGTTCAAAGTAAAAAACACCCATTTTGTATTTTGTAAGGATCAGGAATGGGGGGGGGGGGGGGGGGACTGAAAAGTTTTTGTTTTTAACTAGGATTTCTCTTGACCAAATAAATCTACTGATAATTTCACTGTTATTAAAAGTACAGAATCTTTTAATTTATCAAACAAGGGAGGCAACTGTTTACCCTGTTTAGAAACAACTCAACACAGCATTTTCTAGCTACAAGAAACCTCTGTAAAATTTCTTACTTATTTAATTATCGTTCATAATTGACATTTCTAACTTTCACAAAGCTGCTTTAACCAATCACCAAAATGGTTATTTTTTAACTTTAGTTCTTTAAAAACTGATAAGAAATATGCAGATTTTTTAAATTTGATCACATTTTTGAATTGTAATTACTCTAAACTCATTTTATAGCACATTCATAAAATTCGGCCGCCATACTGCTTCTTTATATATGCACCTTACCTTACGCGAATGGAAATGACGTCCAAAAATATATCTTACATGAAGAGATATATATTTCTTAAATAAATTTTTTTAAATAGTATAATCGTTCTAAGGCTTTTGGGATAAGATTAATATCGCCTTTGTTTCAAGAGATAAACGTCCAAAAGAAATTTGAAAGATTTTCAAGAGAGTCGTGTTTCCCAAACGAAGAGCTATTCTCTTATGCAAAGATAATTTTTCTTGCCTGTTTCCATATTATTAAACTTTAGGTTGAGTATATAGTCCGACTCTGTTGGAAAAATATCCATATTAATAAAAGTTGATAGGAAGCCAGGATATTGAAATGACAATTTTTATGATAGCAACACTGTATAACGTTAATGCCGCGTATATTTATACGATACGGTCATAGGACGAAATTTAATACAGGGGTACTCTCATTATTGGGAATATGTCACAATTTTTACCATAAATATTTTTATGAAAAACCGAATTACCGATAAAAATTTATTGGCTCGAGGGTCGCGGAGGTCTGTAAAATGTATGCAAAATAAAATTTTATGTATGCCAATTTCAATGGCCGATATAAAACCTACAACCCTGCCTACTATCGACATAAGTTATTAGAAACATCAAATAAAAGAAAGTGTTGTAGGAAAGCGTGTAAAAAGTGATATAAAAAATCGATCAAGTGTGAGTCCAGTTCGTGACATAAGTGTTCCGTATGTCACGAATGCATTTTTTTCAATAAATAAAAAACGGTTTGCGTATAGGTAATCTTGAAACATTTTAGTGATACCGACTCTATTTTATAGTATAGGAATTTTTTTAAATAATTGTAGGTAGTCGCTACACTTACTTTTTTTTTTAATTTTAATTTTCACTATCTTTATTGCTTTTAAAATTGTAAATCAAGTACTACAGAAAAAAAAGGTTCAAAAAGGGCATACGGACTGAAGACCATAAGGGTGCAGATTTTGCTTATTCATGAGCAGTGCGTTTAAATACCGACCACAATGGAACAAAAAGCAACAGAAAACAGATTAGCTTAAATAAGTTTGCTAATAACTTGTTTTGGGTAAATATCATGAATAAAAAACGCAGAGAACTCCCAGTTAATGCGGTATTGACATTTCTAGGATCTGGCTAGTTAGATAATGACAGAACTGTTTAGGTTTGGCATAGAGAGACTAAACCAAATGAAACCGTGCAATGGTAAAATCTTATAGCTCATAATTTTGGACGAACTTCCAATTCTGTAAAGGGGGGACGCCATACGTCGCCTTTAATACACATTTATCGCACTCGAATACCCGTCTAAAGTAACTTCGTCTCTCGGTATTTACGTCATGGCCTTTGGCCTCGCTGTAGCTCTTCAGGAGGTTGGATGTCTAAATATTGCATTCTCTTGGTCTGAATCCTAGCCATGTTTATTTATTAATTTAGCAACTTTTAAATTTAGACTATTGGAGAGTGGCTGATAGTTATTTTATGTAAAAAAACATAATTATTAATAATTTTTACAATGCAAGGAACTTGGTTTAAATGTATTTTCCTTAAATTTATTTTGCCTTTGCACCTTTCCCAAGTTGAAAAAAAACTCAATAATTTGCTTAGTTTTCTTTTAAATTCGGTTCAAGAAGAACCCCAATTTAACATGGCAAATTTAGGCTCGGTCGGGACCACTTAAAAATTAACATAAGTAGTTAATAAAATAATTATGTAATTAAACATTGTAAAAACACATGATATTGTAGATAATTTAAATAATTGCATAATAACATTGGTGAATTTGCCTTTGGGATGTGAATTTGCATAATACTACAATAATAATTCCTGTATTGTGTATTCTGTTTTACAAAGTAAATTGCATTCACTTGTTAAATAAAGTATTTTTTGGTAAACATAGACAAGTTATGTAAAAAATATATAACTCGTGTAAACATACACTCTAAATAATGGCCTAGAACACCATACCAAAATCTTTCCGTGATAAGAAAAAAATAGGTTGGAGACAATGACGTTTCTTGAACGGCAGTAGAGTTTTGGACTTGCATTGTCTTTATTTGTTTAGAATCACTACGTTTCAACTGGTAAGTATCTCCAGTCGTCTTCAGCTGAATACAGTATTCACCTGAAGACGACTGGAGATACTTACCAGTTGAAACGTAGTGATTCTAAACAAATAAAGACAATGCAAGTCCAAAACTCTACTGCCGTTCAAGAAAAAAATAGTTAAAATAGCCTCAAGAAGAAATTTAGTAACAATACTATATTTTATTGCTACACCGATTCCGGCATTGGTTGCTATAGTCACTTTTGTCATTGGCAAACTACTTGTTAGTTCAAAGAGTATGTTGGTTACTGAAGAGTATTATTTCTCCCCATTTTATACAGAATGCTTATTTTTTTTTGCCTAACCTAAGAAAAAGAAAAATACAGCTCTGCAGCATGACTTAATTTTTTTTTAATTAGACAACAAAATAATATACTTATCACAATTAGGCCATTTGAGGTTTATACTTCTTCGTAATGTACTGACTGGGTTAACACTTTTTATTGGCAAGCTGAAAAGTAACGACAAAATACTGTCTCCAACTGCCTTCTTCACTAGGTAAAATATCATAAAATACATGTAGTCCCGACTATCCCTCTCTCCAGAAAAAGAAATGTCCTACTTAGGCCCGCTAAGCCCCATTCTCCCCCCCCCCCCCCCCCCGAACATATTTTCTGGCTACGCCACTGGTATATCCTATCTAGCTAGAAAAAATTAGCTTAAGCGACCAACTCATTTTTTAGAGTGTGTAGACATTTTTTCATTGCCCTTAATGGTTTAACAAATAACTAATTATTTCGGTATTTTTATAACTCTTAATTGAATTTCTAATGAAAATTAAAAACAATATTGCTAAAATACTCGTTACGCCATAATAGCCTATTAAGTTTTAATTTATAGTAAAATTAATTTTGTCTGCCCATATGCTTCCTCTATAAATCAGAGAATATAATTTAATTAAGTTTTAACCAATTTTTACGTGTCGTCTACTTCATTAATTTAAACAGGAATATTTTCCCTCAACAAGTTTTTAATGACGAATTATAATTTAAATATTTTCTATACATATTTTTGTATTTTGATCCTCGAATTGATTTTTTTTTTATTTCTGTTAATTAAAAATCATGTCACATGGCTTCGTCGCTGTAAAAATGCACTTCAATTAACAAAGTTATAATTGATTGAAGTGTATTACAATTTATAAAATATTTAAAAGAACGTTTTGTAAATTTAATTAAATTTTCTCTTTAGCGAAACACATAAAAAAAAATAAAACTAATTTAATTCTTTATTTGCAAAATAAAATAATTTTGTAAAAATAGCGAACAGCTATTTTGATTGGGTTTTCATGCACTGTCCCAAAGTAGTGAATTCTCTTGAACGTTAATTATTGAAGGCAAAAGAAATTTTGTTTGTAAAATAAATTTTTTATTGTGACAAGAGGAAAGCTCTTTCTTTACGAAATACGACTCTCTAGAACAACCTTTAAATTTGGACTTTTATCTCTTGATTTAACTTGTTGCAAAACCGATGTATCTTGTTCCAGAATTATACGATTAAAGAAATGTATTCAATCTATATTTCTCTTGGTGAGGGATATAGTAAATCTCTTCACGTAAGATAATCTCTCTTCGCATAAGGGAAATGTCTCTATCTTTATTAAAGAAATTATATCAAAAGCAAGTGACGAGGCAATAGCGAACGAGATACAGAAGGTGTATGGCTGCCGAGATGGCTTGATCGGGTAAACATTTTAATCATGACATGAGTTTGTAATTGTCCTATTATTTAGATCAATTATATGTGTGATTAAGCTGTGATGTCAACAAAAATTTGTTAATATGTTGTACTTTTCTATACAGGATAACTCAAATTCAAATCGCCATTGGTAAGTTATTACTTATTATTACTAAAGGAAATAAGTTGAATTTGCGGACTAATACGCAGATAACGAATTTTTTGACTTATATTATTTTCATGCTAAAAGAAAATCGAGAAAAAAGCCAATGAAAACCCGAAAAAAAATTACTAAAATTCATTGCATTCTAAAAAATATTGAAAATAATTTTTTTTATAAAAATAACTTTTTCACATTCTCCAATATCTGTGGTTCAAATTTAAAAAGTTTTTAAATATCCATTAATAAACATGGACAGGATTAGTTTCAAGAGAACGCAATTTTTTAAATATATATAGATATAATTTCGCATAGAGCTGGTAAATTTGAAGAAGAATTTAATAATATTTTTCTGATACTCTTAAGTCGAGAACAAATTTTTTGGGATAAGAACAAACACTTTTGGCTCACAGCCAAACAATCTTGGTCCAATTATAACCACTATTAAAACAAGATTTAGTAATTTTTAACTAAGTGAAAAAATAATTATTTCAGACTCTTATAGGTACTTTATGGCAAGAAAATTACGGTTTTAGGCCAAGAGCGATCGCATTTGGACCTATTTAAAAGTGCGAATCTTTTGAATTGAAGGCGTATGCATTTCTTGCAATAGATTATATTTTTCAATGTGTTAATTAAATACATTTGGCAACGACTTTTTAAAAGTTTATAAGAATCAAATAAAAATAAGGCAAGAAAACTTTATAATTTTAAACACCTCAATAAAAAATTCCATTACACGATATAACAAAAGAATAAAAAAACTCAACGAGAAAACTTTTCAATCTTATTATCAAAGTTGGCGTAGTCGTTGAATTGACTTTCAGAGTTTTAAAATGAACTGATTTAATTCCGAATATGATTACATCGAAATTTAAAATTCAAAGTAAAAGCAAAATATCGCCCAGCACCCATATGTATGTAAATATGTTGAAAAATGAATATTTAAATAGGAAATGTGGAATATATAACATTTTCGAAATTCTGTTTGACTTTTGCTACATAATGTACATTTAAAAAGAGTAAATGGATCTTTTTCGATACGGAAGATGAAAAAGAGGAAGAAGGGAATGTTTTGAATTTAAATTAGTTGCGTTACTTATCCTACAGGAATCGAATAAAAGTGGGAAATTGAGAGGTTTTTGAAAGTGATAAAAAATTATGCATCGACATTAGAATTTATTATAGGAGAATTTTCAACTGTATAATTTCTGAAATAAAACCTTTTAGAGATATGATATGTGGGTCTATTTAAATGAAGGTTAATATTATTATTGTTGGCTATTATTCACTCGCACATTGTATTTACGTATTCCAGCCCCATTTCACACAATTTTCTAATGGCATGTCTAAAGAAATTTCTGATTTCCTCTTGGGATATTGAACGAACAGCATGGATAATCCTACCTTTAAACCGTGAATATTATTTGGTATGAAAGTAGCATTAACAATTTGTTTTAAGGGGCCCCATAGAAAATGATCTGCCAATGCTAAGTCAGGATTCTTGGGGGCTACACACATTCACTTTTGTAAAGTAGTGCCTTATCCTCATTATTTTAAGTTCAAAGTTTTCTCGAGACCAGTATAATCTCATATACGGTTCTGAAACCACCTAACGAATGCAGAAAAAAGTTTTACGCTATTGTCAGCTGGTTCACTATTAAATATAGATAAAAAAATTTATTTTTATTATTATAATATTATTAATTACTTTTGTTCGTATCTTTCACCTTTTGATCCATTTGTCCTCTTCTAAAACCCATCCGCGAACATACTGTATACAGGGTGTTATAGAAATAGCGTATTATATTTAAACGGTTTTATACCTTTCCATACGTTTTTTTAAAATCATTTGTCTAAATAATCCAAATACGCTAATAAAGCAAGTTTTAAAAGTTGCCACACTCAGAGTAGTTGCTCTATTTAGTGTTAAGCAAACAATACTTCTATGTCTTAACAATGTGGCGTAGATATAACACTTATTGCTTTGATGACACACGCAACACCAAAATGAGAGCAAGACAAGTTTAGAAAAAACACAAATGACATTAGTGTAGGTACAGTAAACACAAATTCAACGAGGCATAAATAACAGCAGACACGCTAAATCCATTTTTATAATGGCCTGTAAAAATAATTTGCATAAAGCAAAAAGCAATTTTAATTTAAAGGAATCCATTAAAATGGAAATAATAATTCAGAGAGAAAATGCTCCGGCAAAAATATTGTCATTTTGTTGGTAAAATATAGCGCGCGGCGTGAATAAATTCTATTTTATGAAGCAAGAATAAAATAAAAATGAAACAAGAAAAGCAAATAAAAAATCTGCAGCCACATATAAATTACTTTTTAATATCGCCCGACTACTCGTGAATCTCTGCGGAACAGTATGCTCCGAATTCGCGAATGAAAATTTACAAAATTTATTTAATATGTCAGCTTTTTCGGATTTAATTGCATATAAATCTTTACCACGTTTAATATAAGAGATTGAAATTTTATTGTGTCTTTATCAGAACCTTCAGGAATTGGTTATTTTTTTAAACGTTTTAGATTTTCGGTTTTTCTTTAGGCAATTACATTTCTGTGGGCTGATTCAAAAACCCACAATAAAATATGTTAATAAGGAATCGCCTGGACGCCGATCGACCTGGAAGAAATTTTGGCTTGGGGTGACAGTATCCAAGTCGAATTTAATGCTAAGAAAACCCAGGCAGCAGTCTTCTCCAAAAAGGTTAACATTGCAGAACCGGATATAGTCATGGCAGGACACGCAATTCCCCTGGCACCGTCTATTAATTTGCTGGGGGTCAATCTGGGAGGTAATATGTCTTGGCATGATCACGTTGCCGCAATTGCCAAGGCAGCTGCACAGGAACTTGGTGTACTTTTCGGCACCAAAAGGTTGTACACACCTCATCAACTTTTGACACTCTACAAAGCCCAGATTCGACCATCATTAGAATATTGCTCTCATGTCTGGAGCTCTGCACCCAAGCACACCCTTCGGCTACTGGATTCCATTCAAAGGAGAGCCGTTCGTCTGATCGGCGACCCCGAGCTGACCAAGACCCTCGATAGCCTGGAGCATCGAAGACAAGTTGGTGATTTGGCTCTCTTTTACAGATATTTCCATGGCAGGTGTTCGACTGACATTGCCCACTTGATTCCACCTAGAGCAATGCAAAACAGAAATACACGGCGAACCGCTGCCGCTCATCCATATGTTGTTCAGCTTAGTACTCGTCGAACTTCATTGTTCAAGAATTCTTTCATCTGGAGAACGTCATCTTTGTGGAATGATCTTCCTGAGGTCGTGTTTCCCAATGAATACAATCTTCAACGTTTCAAGACCAACGTTAATCGCTTTTTTCGCACTCGCACCGCTCCCAGAGCGCCTTAAAGGATTTTTCCTACAGTGCAGGTGTTTTATCATAAAAAAAAAAATAATAATAATATCTGATATAAAGTTGATTACTGACCCAGTTTTGCTCTCTAAACAAATAAAAATATTTAATCAGCGTTCAAAATTATTTTTAATATTATTTCACGTTCATAATAATTTCAATACGAAATAAATTTGCGTATCGTAATAAAAGCCTTTCGATACGCTTTTTTTTTACTTGAAGCTGGTTTTACATTTTTGACGTCTTGTGTGCGGCAGTCAGTGATGTCATAGTTGAAGAATTTTTTCAATATGCACAGTTTTAGCAATAAAAAAAAATAATGAACGAAAGAAGAAGATTTTACAAAAATTACTAAAATATAAAGAATATTTGAATTTCCCATATATTTTTTAAAAATATCCAATTTCTTGGGTATTATCTCTTAGTTAATCATAGAAATATTTGAATTCACATCATCACATCACATGTTTTTTATAGTTATGTTTGGGGAATTAATTGGATACCTTTTTTTACTTTTGATCGCGGAAAAAGTATAGCCCGCTTACAATTGTATCTTTGAAGAATAACGAAGAATTTTTCTGGTTAGATCAAAGAAAATCGCTAAAAATAATCTGGAAACACTGGCGGCAGTGGAAATATAACCTAGAAATATATACATGATGTTATAATCATATCGTACAACATCTATTTTACCTTTCTGCGACTTTTTTTGGCAAAAGACTGCTTAAAGTCGTTCCTTCAACTGCTCTATTTCGGAGGAGTTAAACCGTCCATCATTTAATAGATAAATTTACCGCAAATTTTTAAATTGTTTGACCGTCGATTTTATTAATTTTTATGTTAATAAAATGGCGGGTAGAATAAAGAAACGATTTTCAAATGATAATAAATGTAAGTTTTTCTTCATCATATCATGAAGGGTGAAAAAAAATGTTTAAAGTAGATACAAGTTTCATAAGAGGTTTTAGCGCACGTGTCAGTTAAAAACCTCGCCACTTTGTGGCTCGTTTTTTGAATTAGACGCTCGCGCTTATAAAACACTTCTTATAAAACTTGTACTTTAATATGATATTTTCTAATTTGTTATCATTTAAATCATGCGTTTACCGGGTTAGTAAAACATTTCAAAAAACTTAATTTACATTACCAACAAATAAGTACAAAGCAACTTTAAAGTAATTGTTTTTACGACTATCTATTATAAGACAATCTAGCCATTCATATCTTCTTACCCAGGACCATTAACCCGATAGCAATATCTCGAAACCTGTTTTACTTAGGTATCGCACGACGCACCATAAATTGTTCCCGTTTTATCTAAAATAATTACGACGGTACACAGGAAGTGTAATTAAAAATGTAAGTTTATTTTTAAAATGTTTATGTATTTTTATGTTTCAAACGCGATATGTTTCATGATAACGCACAGGTCAGGTAGGTTAGAACAGGTAATAACCTCTAAGAAGGTAAGGTAAATTATTATAAGTAAAAATATTAAAATTAACATTTTTTTGTAACTGTGTTATCACAAAAAAAAACTTAAGTAATATGTGTTGTGTGATAAAATGCCCTCAACGATAATAGAATAAGTAATGACTTTAGGATATTGTTTGCAATCAATATTGCACCATTTTTTTTTCAATCAATTTATTGTTTTATTTACTTGTACATTTGCGTTTGTTCCAATTATTTTTTCCCATACTATTTAACGATTTCTGATTTAATTCAATGAGAAATTTGTGTAAGTTTACATTTACGTACACTGAAAAATGAGTGCTCTTGGCCCAAAGTAGTGTAGGCTCTAGAATGAGCGGTTCTCAACCTGTGGTACATGTACCCAGTGGCGTAGCCAGGTGGGGGCCAGGGCGTCCCCCGCCCCCCTTACACTTGGCATTCGTTTATATAATAAACGTTATTATTTGATGTAGTCTATTTTGCAAGAGGAAGTTCGTGGTGGAGGTGTCGACCTTTTTTTTTAGAAGTCACTTTTTATGAAGATGGGAGCGCCTCATCATATGTTTGCCCCTCCCGCCCCCAAAGGCTGGCTACGCCACTGCATGTACCACTAGTGGTACATATTATTATTTGTGGTGGTACGCAAAAACAGCAGCAACTATTTTTACCATTGTTAGGTATATTTTATTTTATTCCTTGGTAAAAATTTCAAAATATGAATTTCAGTTAAATAAATATCTAGTTAGGTATAGGTATTTTAGTTAGATGGTACCTAAAATTACAAGAAGAATTTTATGGTACATCACTCTAAAAGGTTGAGAGCCGCTGCTCTAGATACTTATTCCTGGCAAGAGAAAAAAATTCTTCGTTTAAGAAACACAACTATCTTGAAAAATCTTCAAATTTTTCTTGGGCTTTTATCTATTGAAACGAAGGCGATATTCTTATTTCACAAGCCTTAGGATTATACTATTCAAGCAAAAACAAAGAGAAAAAGTATGTTTTAAAATCTTATAGAAAATGTATGGCAAGAGAATTACGGTTTTTGTCCAAGAGCGATCGCATTTGTACTTATTTAAAAAGGCGAAGCTTTTGGATTAAAATCTTATGCATTTCTCCCACATGATTAATTTGTGGTCACAACATTCAACTTGGATGTTAAACTCAATAATTTTAATATCATTAACTTGATATACGGTTATTATTATTTATTAGTTCTTTTATGATTGAAATCTGGTGAAAGAATATTTTTGCAAGAACCATTAGAACTTAAATTAGTGAAGTTTTCACAAACAGAATCATATTTATCCGTATTTGTTATGCTCGGAGGTATAAAATAAATGTATCCATACGTTTCACCGCGATAATATATTTTCCGTCTATTTGAATCAGGATTTCGTTTTATTTTCATTTCGTGCTCATTTTTCTCCTATTCTTTTTATATTCAGACAAGGATTTATGTCCTCCGTCAGCCCGAACCTTTTTATATTAGGATATAATATTTTTTCATCTTTTCCCGACTCAGACACCTTAACTTTATTAAGATTTAGTAATCTCTTTTATTGTACCTTTTTTAAAATTAAATAGTAAATTGATTTATGTTGTTTCAAGCTTATATTATACAAACACACAGTGGGATAAATTTAAAAATTTGTAATTAAAAATAATTACAGGCAAGGAAGATGGACATAGTAGAACTTTGGAAGCAATTTACTCACTGTTGCGTCTTCGTGAACCAACAAGACGTTTATGCACATAATGTTATCCCAGAAAAAAAATGGAAGATTATTTTTAACAATATCTTACACATCAAGCATTTTTTTAACAGGGGGTTTCATACTTTAATGTAAAATTAAAATATAAAAAATCATTATTTATAAAATATGTATAGTTATTTAAAAAATGGACTAACTTTTTAAGTTTTATGGTAATTTTCTAGCTTTTTTCAATAAATTTTCGGAGCTTATCTATTCTGTGACATTGTGTAGCTGTCCTAACTCTAATTATTGAAAATATTTGGAATATAAGCACAACTTTTCTCATGCAAATTACGTTTAAATCCAGTAATATTTTTTTGCCAGTAAAATTTATCGTAGACCTAAACGTGGCAATAATGAATAAAATGATGTCATATTTCCGCGGTTCTGTGTGACTCGGTTATGTTTTGGTTTTGAACCACCTATTCTATAAGTCGTACCATTGTATAACAAACTAGATTATTACTCTTGCGTAATAAATAATAATATTATAAAGATTTAAATCTGAAGTTGGGTTTACTTTCACATTTTCTGTTATTTATTATAATTTAGAAAAATCCTTCTTAAGTGGATTAAGTATGTTGCACAAAGAGCACAATTTATTTTCAATTTAATAAGCTGGCAGGATTTTCATAATACTTCTTGTACTTAGGTAATTTACTGTTATTTGGGACTTTACAGACATTACAGCCAGATAACCTATATTAATTTTTTTTTTAAATGGAACCAATATGAAGTAATTATCATAATTAGAGATCGGATAAGAACAGTACATTCCACTAACGGATTTGAAATCTTCACAGTAAAGCATAAAAAAATTGTTGCTTTTTTGAACTTTTATCTTTATTGATTTCCTTGTCTGGTATAGCGTTCTAAGGCGATTCAGCGGAAAAAGAGGCATGATTTTTTTTTGGCAGAAATGATTAAAAATAATACAGTTCTATACGCATGCTAACTATAAATTTGTACGCCTGTGGTGCTGTTAGTATGATTGTTTTATGACCGGAAATCTTCTTTCTGAAAAAGGGACAGCTAGAGAAGTATTACTTATTTTAAATTACATCAATAATTACTATTTTTATAACAAGTTTATATGCATTGCCATAATAAATAATTGTTAAAGCTCCAGTTAAGAGCAGTTATTCTTTAACTTACTATACTTATTTCAAAAGCTACTACTTTTCAGGTAACTGTATTTAACTTAAAACAAGTGGGCACAAAAATAATGGGTGAATTTGAACTGTCACCACATCCAGCCATATTATCCTCGAATAGTCGTGAACTAGTCAGTTTATCGTACTTGTTCCCACCACTTAAATTTCATTTATTATCAGCGCCATTGTGATTTTTACACTTTGTTAATTAAGTCCTGGGTTTCTCTTGTGTCCGTTTGTTTCTGTGTAATGGAAGACTTGCTAAATAGTTAGAAAAATTAATTTTTTTGATGAAATGAAATCTCCCGTTGATCTATTGTGATTTTATTCTCTTTATATTAGTGATAGTGTCAAGGTGTATTTTCTATTGTTGTGAAAATTTTATTTGTAACTGTTTTGTATTTTCCAGGTGCTAAGTAAAGAGATAATAAATAGCATGGCTTTTAATATAGTACACCAGAAGTCTTGTTCTTGTGGATATACAATATTAAAATATTCTTAACAGAAGAGTCTTACTCTTGACTATAGGATAGATATTTTTTCAGTGAAGTCGTATGCATGATAATCGTGCTTCTGAATTTAAATTCGCCACTGTGTTTTGCTTCATATACTTTTCATATCGTATCTCTAACTATAAGTAGTTCCGACTATATTTAAAAATAATTTATATTAGTTTGAAGTAGTATAAATAATAGTATAGCAAGGTCAATTAAAATCTTTCTATCGTTTTCACATAACCTTATACGAATATATTTCAGGACAAGGAAAATCAACAATCAATCAACAAGTACGGCATAAGTACAATACATTTTTTATCGTAGCTCAATATTGAGCCTCGGCAGTAAATGTTTCAATTTCGGAGAGCTATTGATTTCATTTTTTAGTCTCAAGAGACTTCTTGAAGACGTTCCTGTGCTGAAAATACGGATATGGAACTATACATGATATAGTGTGTTTTAAATAGAGGTAATATTATAATATTAATACAGGGATTTAAATTTTTAATCTTCACTTAATTTGCTTCAGAGCCCAACTAATTTCAAATAATTTTTTTGTTTTGTGAAGTGTAATTTTATAAAATATAGTTCTTTTAACAGCCATTTATGAAGAATTATCTTTACTTGGCTTCAAAAGACTGATTATGAGCTAACCAGTTGACGATTGTGTGTAGTCTCCATAAATATCCGAGGATGGGGGAAAAGGGGTGTGAAAAAAACACTTTTAAGGTATCAACAACTTTGATTTTTTTTTCATGGCACTTGGTTTTATTCAAATGTTTCCTAAACTTTTCGCCTGCGGCACATTTGTTTACAAGCTTCGAATACATTTTTTTAAACATCATTTCTACAGGTTTTCTTCCTCCAACCGCGCAACTGCACCTTAAGACTAAAATCTATTAATGGTTTTTTTCAAATTTTTTTATTTGATATATGTTTTTAAATTATTTAAAAAAACCTTTCATACAGATAAAATCATTTCAATTTAAATAGCTGATTCAAAATATTCTTCCCATTGTTGAGAAAATTTTTCTCTACATCACATTGCCCCTTCTCCCCTCCCCGTTACCGAGCGATTATTCGAAAAAAAACATTTGCCTCTCTTGAAAGTGTTTTTCGGATGCCCATGGCGTCTTTTTTACCTCATTGCCGGTCATTATTAAGTTAGATATTGGTAAAAATTTGAAAAAGAAAGTGAAGGAATGTTATTTTGCAGATAACTAATGAAAACAGGATATTGTATTGGGCGAAATAAATAATTTTTCTTTGAAAAATCGTCAGTCATAGAAAAATCATTTTTTCAACGTTTTATATTTTTCAATTTAAAAAAACTAATGCTGATAATAAAATGTATATTAATTGAAAGAAAAATTACCATCTTAAAAAAATATATCATCAATATTACTCAAAATTTTTATCCATCATTGTTGGTAAATGTATTTCCACCCTCCGCGGAATATAAATACACGAAATATACATAAATATTATGCATAATAAATAACGTGCACGGCCCCGTCGACACGTATGTAATGTGTTTAAAAATGCTTTTTAGATAAAACGAATATAATGCCTGCAGGAAATTAAAAAAACTTAATAAATATTCATGGATCTGTCAGGTGTTGATGTAAAAATAATTCAATTATGAATATAATATGATTGATATACGCTAACGTGAAATTATTCAACCCATCGGCTAAATTTATATTATGTACTCAAATGTTATTAAAAGTATTTCAGGACACGTTCATCAGCTTTATTTAAAATAAAACCATGTCTACCCCTTGAATGTCTGTAAGCCATTCATACAAGAAGTCGCCAATAGAGTTAGGTTGGATTCCAATAGATGGCGTCGTTTGCGTATATTTACATCAGTATTGGCAATAATTTCTAATAGCGATTTCGGTTTAGAACTCTGAGAGTGCTCCGGGAGCGATCTGTGACGTCATAGATTCGCCCGAGATTTGCTTTCACCCTGAATACGGTTGCCCTCGGACAAAGTGTTAATAGAATGTATGATTGCTCTTAAAATTATGACAAATGGTAAAATAATTTTAACCTTTAAATTTAATATAAAGGTAAAACAATTCTTCTTTAAATTAAACAAAAATATTACTATGTTCAAAATATTCAAACAACAACACGCGAAATTACAAAAAAACACCGTTCACACTCTTAAAGAAAAAGTGTAGCCATTGTGCAGGCGCAGCCACTCTACTCCGTAAAAATTTGCAGATCGAAAAAGAGCGCTCGCTAACGGATTCAGAGTCAGAGTAACCAGATTTGTAAATCGAACGTATGACTCCGAGTGAGATCACCTGATTTTGATAACCGAACACGCAAATCTCGGAGAGAGCCCTCTCAGAGTGCCCGAGAGCAGTAAATCGAAAACGCTATAAGTAAGTTTTTAAACGCATTTCGGATTTATAAACATAAAATTACAATTGAGAACACAACTACCTATGCAAAAAATTAAGGCTTATTCTTCATAATAAAATGCATTGTCTGTTTGTGGATCCGATCGCGCCACCTGCCAGTAATTTCAATTTTCGGAGAGACCTAGGAATTAAAAAATATGCTTTCCTATGTAAGCATAAATCATAATTATTATAGTCCGTTAGGTAGTCCATTTTGATCAGTGTTTTTATGCCGCTAGATTATTAACTCTAATCATTGATATCATAAGCTTTAGTTGAACTCGAAAGATAGAGAGCCGGCGATGTCACTGAGTATTTAATTATCTTTCGAGGACAAAAAAATAACAGCCGGTAATAAATACTGATACAATATTTCATGAGTATTTTCCTATACGGTCATCAGCGATCACCGCTTTCACTGCACTGAGTATTTAATATCTTACATGCATGCACAAAAAATAACAGCTATGCACTCATATTTATGTTACCAGGTACTTACCTGTTACGAGCATTTTGTACCTATCAACTCTAGTTGAAATCATTTATCTTGGAGCTTGGAGGGCACTTTAATATCACTCATAGTTAACTTTATAGTTTCACGAATTACCGAAATATTTTTACACTGCTGCATGGTACCAGAAAACGACTAATGTTTCAAGTTTCTTAATACAGAGCGCACAAAATGGTTTTACTTGTGCCATGATACGGCGTTAAAAATAATGTAACCTCTGTACATGATTCACATAACCAAGAATGTCGACTGACGAACACTGTTTTGTTTTCAAGGCCTTCTAAATTTCCTAAACGCATAGATGCTATTTTAATGCATCGCCATTATGGGGCTTTTGTTTTCCAAGGCATTCTAGACGTACTAAACTAGAATGGATACCATCAGCTTTTTAAAAATTTGATCGCTCATATCTTAAAAACGGTTTGATCTAACATAGACAATTTATATGTATATTTTTCGAATCAGGAAATAAAAACCTTTCACAAATATAAAAAATATACAGGGTGTTTCATCGAATAACTTTGTGCAGTGCTAAGCCGCTTTTTAAATGACAATTTTAGACTATATAATAAAACATAAAAAAATTTCTAGTTTTTTAAATAAAAATATATAATAAAACTTAAATATTTGGTCTTTGTGAGGTCCGCCACGTGCGGAAAGCACGTAAACACTACAAAGGGCAGGAAGCGGTGCCTTCGAGTTAGTGTGTCGAATTAAATTTAGTATAAAATGCATTTTGTGGGAATAATGTAGTTCATATTCCTTGAAAATTGCACCGAAAAATTGGCGTTACCAGTAAGGTGCGTACTTGAGAGCTTTTTTTTTAAAAGTAGGTAATGATTGAGGTGAAAATCGACAGTTTGGAGAAAACCAGGCATCTGTGCAGAGCCAAACGACGGTTTGGGAAAGGCTCAACGATAGACGCGTCGGTAATTACTTGTATCGTCGAAAAATTGTTTGAAATTTGTAAATTTAATAATCTCTTTAATAAAATATTCGAATTCTAATCAGCTGCATACGTATGGGATAATGGTCGTCAGTATATTATACCATTAAAAATCCCTACCATGTGTTATTTGGATTTATGCGTGCATTCGTACTAATTATTACCAGGGCCCGCTCTAGGGGGCGGCAACCTGGGCCCCTGCCCAGGGCGGCAAGTTGGAAGAGCGGCATGAAAAATCCAAAAAAACACCATAAATCTCCGTTTTGCCTACCTACGTTCCTAGGTATATATGAAGTTTGAACCATTCTAGTTCATTTGATTTCCTTTGTTTTGCCGTGCCGTCTTATTTTTAAAACAGTGACAATTTTGACGGATCCCTTTTCTTTTTAATATTATAGTATCAAGCAATTCCGCGACAAAGCAAGCCGAACAACGTCAACACCGGTACTTTTTTTGGTCATAGCGGCGTCGCAGCAAAGGACAAGCCGGCGAGCAGCGAGGAATAGACAAACAATTTGCTGTCGTGGTAGGTATAAAACGAAGAATGGATGAAAAAGTCAACAATTTCTTGTTTTGCCCAGGGCGGCGTTATTGCTAGAGCGGGCCCTGATTATTACCCCCCAGCTAAAAGTCTATTATGAAGGAGATAATTAAGGTCTAAAGATTGTTGTTCGTATTAGTACTACATAATATAGGTTGGCAATGATTAGATATAAAAATTGCTTTAGTTTTTTTATGAACTTTTTTAATTTATGTAAATTTTGATAAAAGGAAAAGTTCGCCTAGGGCGTTTATATCGTCTCGTCTCACCATCATCTTGATCGAAAATCGTTACCACAACCGTATTTAATATAAAAATAAATTTTTTATAATGGATTGGACACCTTTACTACTCCCCACTTCCCATGACAAAAAGCTAAATTGGCCCTTGATTTTTTTTCAGCTTTACCTAAGTCACGTCGAACCTAAATTTAAACTTTCTAATTTACAATCACCAGACTGGCTGTTGGCATGCGATGAGAAGCGATATTAAATAATCTTTTTGATTTCAGTTTGCCCAGTGTACTACGTAATACTTATGAATATGTAGTAAAACTCGCAAAGTTCCAAATAAAGCAGCCATAAAGATAAAACAAGTTTTCAAACTTCCACTATAAATCCACAACTTTGTAAATTAAGCTGCGTAAATGAGACTTTGCTAAAGTCAGATTAATGACGAAAATAAATGTAAATAAGTCGCTAAGTACGGCTGCGGAAGGGATCTGCCGAAAAAGGGTAGTTAATTATATTTTCTTATTTAGGCCAGGTAGGGAGGCCTTAATTCGGGCTTTAATATGAAACATTTTAAATGCTCTTACTAAAAAATTTTAATTGCTTTTGTAACTTTTCGTTATATACCGCGTCATACTACCATTAAAAAGATTTTCGAATAAATATTTACATTATTATTGCCAAATCCTTTGTCCCGTCTTTTCCTAGCGAATATATTTCCATAACACCCTGTATAGTATAGCCCCACAACTTTCAGTTACATCAATAAATTACCCAGTAAGGAATAAATCTATGCTCTGCTCTAAAAAACTATATTTTACCAGTTGATTTAGCGGTGTTGTGATTTAACACAAAAATGCATTGCTTTTAAATTAATTTTTAAAAATTTTGTATTTGTTATTGAAAAAAATTCAGCCCGCAAGGCTATTTTTCAACAAGTTCTGGATATGGGGTAGTTATGACCACCCAAATAGGTCTAATTCGTAGTAGATTATAAAAATTTAAAAGGAGAAAACGCTCTTTTGCAAATTAAAGTCAACTGAAAAAAATATTTGGTGGCTTAAGAGTCCCATCTCACTGCAGGGCCCGCTCTAGGGGGCGGCAACCTGGGCCCCTGCCCAGGGCGGCAAGTTGGAAAAGCGGCATAAAAATTCCAAAAAAATACCATAAATCCCCGTTTTGCCTACCTACGTTCCTAGGTATATATGAAGTTTGAACCATTCCAATTCCCAGTTAACAAATTTAATTTCCTTTGTTTTGCCGTGCCGTCTTATTTTTAAAACAGTGACAATTTCGACGGATCCCTTTTCTTTTTAATATTATAATAATATCAAGCAATTCCGCGACAAAGCAAGCCGAACAACGCCGGCAGCGGCACCGGTACTTTGTTTGGTCATGGCGGCGTCGTAGCAAAGGACAAGCCGGCGAGCGGCGAGGAATAGACAGACAATTTGCTGTTGTGGTAGGTATAAAACGAAGAAGGGATGAAAAAGGCGGCAATTTCTTGTTTTGCCCAGGGCGGCGTTATTGCTAGAGCGGGCCCTGTCTCACTGGCTATGGCTACAGCACTAGCTAAGGCCTTGCTCCCTCACATACACTACTAATGACTATTAAATGTATCCATAAACATTCTCACAAAAAATAAGGCTCGTATAAATAAACACTGAAAAATATTACCAGCCCTTAGACTATAAGCACAATAACCCAACTGTCTGTTTACTCACCTATGAAAACTGCAAGATTATTGTATTCTGAACTCCCGCATATTTGACACTTGAGCCTCATTTTAATGAATTAAGTCTCCAAATAAAATACTAAAACTACAGACAAACTAACAGTCGCAGTATTAACGATATTTTTATTTACCTGATTGCTTTTACTTTACAAACCTCATAATATATCAACGGTCTCGTAAAAAACACTATTTTCAATTTCATTTTTTTGGTTTGTTAATAATGTTCTTTTATACTTGTATTGTGTATTATATTTTTTAAATCTATTTGGAAAATAATAATTGCTTATTTATTAGAAATTGTTTAAAAATCTGCAAAGTAGGAAATTATTTCGCAGCTCTACAAATGCTTAAAAAATCTGATAAATGCAAAAAAGTTTATTGTTCTGGCAATACTGCAGAAAAAGATTAAATGAACACTAAAGTCATATAAACAGGCCTCAAAAATGTCAATCTGGGCAGTTCTTCGTATCTAAGGAGGAGATATTTTACTACTGCGTTGTCATACTGCCGGTTTTCTACAAGGTTTCAGGTTATGTTTATTATTTCTCACATCAATTTAATATGAAGTGACCAGATCTTGAATATCAAAAAGCGGGACAAGATATCTAAAAACGCGTCACAGGGAACTGCCGGTTTTCACGCTCAAAAAACCCTTTTCGGTTGGGCTATCAAAACTTAGAAATTCTTTTAGGGCGTTTTATACAGGGTGTCCGGTAACTTATGGGCCGTAGAGTAACTGAAAATACTAGACATCAAACTAAGCCGATTATGTCATATAAGTTTTTTCGGATTGTCACTCGTTCTAGAGATACAGGGTGTTGAAAGTAGAAGTTTATTCTCGAAAATAAGCCATAATTTTAAAACGGTTTAATGGATCGAATTGAAAGTTGGCCATATTATGTTTTTATGAGCAAGAAATAAGAATTTGTAGAAATGTTTAAGTTTCAAACTAGAGGGCGCTAGTTGCATACACTTGGCTTCATAAATCTGAGTTTTTTTCTTACCTGTGATATTAGGTGTTTTTCAATTATAGTTTCTTAAAGAATCGCATTTTCTGAGTCAAAAAGTGTACTTGATTGATCTTAATATCTCTAACGGTTTCCGAGATATTTCCCTTTAAACATCCCAAAGCATAAAAAAACATAGTACATAATTAAATTTATAATTCATGAATTATATACACCCTGTATCTCTAGAACGAGTAACAAACAGAAAAAACTTATATGACTTAATCGGCTTAGTTTGATGTCTAGTATCTAGTATAAGTTTTTTTTTGATAATAAAAATATTAATTTAATTATGTACTATGTTATTCTTCTGTGGCCGTAGGTACTCACCGAATTTATTTTGTTATAAAGCGGGACAAAAGCGGGACGCCTGTTAAATCGGGACGCTTGGCTCAAAATCGGGACTGTCCCGCCTAAATCGGGACGGATGGTCACTTTAATTTAATAATGTATTTTAACGTAATTTTGGCAAACAAAATGGAGGAGCGCAATAATTAACCTCTTTTCAAATATACAGCAATAATGGACACCCTGTACATTAGCTATTACGAATTTTTATTCATTATTTTTATCAAGGAGAGAATATAAAACATGTGAACATAACGTTGTGTGTGCAAACGACAAGAAAAGTTTCACGGATTTAACATATTTCAATTTAAAAATGAAAAAGTACTTTTTTATTTCTATGGATTTTTTCATACAATGGCGGAAAATTCAGATAAAATGTATGCTGGGAATATTTTTCATAATATTCAGTGACATTTTTGCGTTTACGTACGGGCTTGAGGCAAAGGTAAAAAAGATTTATATAAACTGAGATAAAGTGCTTTTTAAAAAGGGGGATTACAAGCAACTTTTTTCTTCACTTTTTTTCTCTAATAAAAAGTTGTTTATATAATAACAACAGAACGTAAGCACCATATAAAAAAATTTATGTACCTAGTTTATGATTTAATAATTTTTTTTTGTAATATTAAATAATAGGTACCCATTAAATCTAGTGAAATTTTTATTATTCATCACAACAGTGGCGCAATTAAGAAACAAAGGGGCAGTCTGCTCCCCAAAAAATAGCTACAGTGCAAGGGACGTGTATAAGTAAAATTTTTATTTAATAAAAGCCACTGCATTGAAATATAGAATGCAACAATGCGCTTTTTTACTATAATTGAATATCATTTTCATCAAATTTAGCACTAACATCCTGAAACCTATTGAAAATATTCCTAGAGCATCACAAAGCCTTTCTAGAAATAATTAAAAACACGGCGAGAGAGCAGGAAATTTAAAAGCATAAGATGAGAAGAGATGTTTGTGCAACCCCCCCCCCTAAACTAAAAAATCTTACCTCATGTTGGTTTATGAGTAAATATAGTACTCTATTTATTTTTCTATATTTGGTCACTTGATGTAACCTAAAAGATGTCTCTATTTCAGGTTTCCATCCAGTTAATTACCACTTAATTTTAATAAATTTTTAATATTAATCTTCCTCACACCTACATCCGCTTCTTCTCCATAGTTTCTCAAATGACTAGCCAACAATTTTCTTTTTTCTAAATGATTATTCCCATTAACTTCAGTTTCATATCTTTCAACAGTTTTTTCACACACAAATGTCAAACTTTTCATTCTACCTTTAAACTCTTATAGTGCCCCAAACCCATATTTCTCTTTTTCACAATGCAACGTGTGTACCTATTTTCTCACCGTTCTACTCATTTTTACATCGAACCTACAATTTCGTGGCTCAGTGAGGGTGATATCTACTGGTTTTTCTTCTTTATATTTATTCTCCTGAAGATGAATGCTTCTGCGTTCGAAACATGTAGAGAAGTTGCTTCAAATAATATTTCTTTAATATAACAGTGGAGGAAGACTTTATGTTCTTATTTCTTACCTCTAAAAATAAAAATTTACAAAAACAAATTTAATCTAACCATGCGGAGAGGGAGAGGTAATAATATTTTTCGAAATTTTAGAGTAGTTAGGTGAATTTTAAACGAACTTTGAGTGTGGCCCCGAAAATTTTTCATCTGCGGCGCTTTTCCGCTTTCTGTACAATACGATGTTATGAAATACATGTACTGTCTTTCTCTCCAGAAAAAAAAATCCTACTTACTCCCACTGAGCCCCCCCCCCCCTCCACTAAGCATATTTTCTGGCTACGTCACTAATTATTCCGTACCAGGAGACAACAAACAACCTTATTTCCTCAAAAATTTTTTTATAACAATAACAGCTAATAAAATAGTGTTGGAAAAAAGTTATAATCTATAAAAATATAATCAATGCATTTCATAAATTCAAAGAATCCAATATAATTTTATCCGAACTTGCTAATATTTTTATAAAAGTTTTAGCATCGCATTCCTGTCGATACACAAACATTATACAAATTCCTGCCTGGCAAAAAATGGCGATGCACCTTCTATAATAATTTTTCAAACAGGACGGTGTAATTTTTCATACATACTGTAAATTAATTACTTTATATTAAAATTCTTGTGACAAACTGTGACATTTAATAATTAGTTTTCTGTGAAACGAATTCCAATTATGGTCCGAGAGCTCGGTTATTGCAGAAAAAGGGACTCTCATTCTCAGGGAATTAATTAAATTTGAAACAGCCATAAATTTTAAGTAGAAAATATACATGTTATTGGCATTGTTACATTGCAATATTACAACAAAAAAATGGGTAAAAAATTTTAAAATTCAAAATAAAAACAACGCACCGAAAGAATTAATTTATTGGTAGAAATGAATACGCCTTTAACACAAAAGATTCGTGCTTTTAAATAGGTCCAAATGCGATCGCTTTGCTCCCAAAACCGTAATTCCCTCTCTATAAATTTTCTTTAAGAGTCTAAAATTAATATTTTTTCTCTTCATTGTGATAAGTGGTTATTGACCCAAGAGTGTTTGTTCTAGACCCAAAAAATGTTTTTGCCTTAAATTCGGATATCCGAGATAATGTGCATTCATAATTTTGCTATTATTAAAGATACAGAGTTAGTTAAATTAGCAAACCAGGTGACTGTTTACTCTGATTAAAAAGATCTACAAGAAAAAATCAACATGGAATTTTCTAGCTATACAGAAACACCTGTACAATTTTTCCTTCATTTAATTATTGTGTATAATTGACACTTTTAACTTATAAATGGCTGTTTTATCCAAACACCAAAATGGTGCTTATGTTTTCTTGTTTTTTAAGAACTACAATTTGATACTAACTTCTGGATTAATTAGAAATTTAATTTTTCTAAAAAAAAGGTCTAGACTGAATGGCAACAAACTGTAAATGTAACTATGAAAAAGGTTTAATTAAACAGAAACTCAAAGATGTTATCTTCAATATTTTGTTTTTTTATCTCGGTATCAACGGAGTCAAAAAATCCATTATCTGCATATTAGTCTGCTAATTCAACTTACTTTCTTTAGTAAGAATAAGTAATAACTTACCAATGGTAAGCACTCTATTTGGATTATCATGTAAAAAATTAACAAATTTTTGTCGACATCCCAGGTTCATGATAAAGATAATTGATCCGAATTATGTTAGTTTCAGTTATAGTTGGTAATAAAACTGCAATTTTAAAATATTTAATATTTAGTATATTTTTGAATTGTAGAGATCTAAACTCATTTCATGCTTAAAATGTTAAACCGATCTACTTGGTCAAGCCACCTCGGCAGCCATATTGCTGCATTTGCTTTTGAGATAAGTCCTTCAAATAAAGATGTAATGAGAAATTTCCCTTACGCGACGAGAGATCTATACAGGGTGATTCCTACGTTAATACTTCTCTTTAAGCTGTGTATAGAAGGCATTAAAATGAACAACATTTTCAAATACCTTTTTTTTAATTTAAAAATCGGCGAGATACAGAAGTAAAAATTCCAAATGCGGGCCAGGTCATCAAAACGTAGCCTACTTTTTGTTGTTTGTCTCATTAGTCATGCAATTTACGGGTCGGGTCTTAGTTGTTAACTAACCACGGGTCGGTGGTTAGTTATTGGGCAATCCGCTGCGGTTTGTTTTTCTAAAGCAAGTTAATTTTAAACTGGTGAAACGTGAAAATAGTAACATTTAAAAACAATAAACTAGTAGGTATGGTGCTTTACGGTGAGTCTCATCAAAGTGTGGCTGCAGCTTCGAGATTATACGCAGAACGCTTTCCCTTGCGGGCTCATCCTACACTCAGAAGGTTTTTTAATATTATTCAATGGGCAAGTTAGGCAGAACCGTATTTGATCCATAGTGTAATAAATGAATGTAAGAACCTTATTTTTGAGTTTTTTGAAAAAATGTTGTTTATTTTAATGCCTTCTTTACACAGCTAAAAAAGAAGTATCAACTTAGGAATCACCCTGTATATCCCACGTCAAGAGAACTATATATTAAATACATTTTCTAAATAGTATAATTCTAAGGCTTTTGAAACAACATAAATCAAGATATAACTAATGTCCATGAGAAATTTGAAGGTGTTTCAAGAGAGTCATATTTCGTAAACGAGAAGCAGCAGCAGCAGAATCACGTAACGAAATCGAAATAGAAAAAACATTGAAGGGAAATTTCGGTCCTATATGATTTGGCGGCACTATATGAAGATTTTCTGTGTTTGACATATAGAAAACTAACAAACTTGACACAACATCTTTGGAATAAAACAGAAATATGCAAAATCTGATTTAAAAAAGCAAGAAAGACTATTGAAAAGAGTCGAGAAATTCTTCATATTGGCCGAGTCGTCCTTCGGTCATCGCGAATGTATTCGAGCGATCTTATATAGTGCTAAATAAAAACCGATAGGAAAATTGACAGGAAATTTCTTTTCTATCCTTTCCATAGGTCCACTGCTGTTCTCTAGTGATAATAGATATTCTCTTATACAAAGATAATTTCTCTTGCTTCTAATAATTAACGTTCAAGAAAGTGCACTACTTTGCGGAAAAAGCACCTATTTTTTCACCCAGCCAGTATTTACTTACTAATAGGAGAAATATGAAATATCGAATTAAAATTATTTCAAATCTCTTTTACTCTACAATTTATCCAGTCCAATAAAATGAAAAAAATCTCTAACATTTCCCTGGAGTAAAATCGGCCTTAATTCCTTTTAATGGAATATTAAAATAAATATAGCCGGCAGTAGCTGATTTAAATGATTTAAAATTCAATGGCATGTTCGTTGCGTTAATGGCCCAATAAATATGTAGATTTCGCGATAAGATTGTGTAACTAAACAATGGTTACAAGAAAAGAAAAACGCGATGAGTTAGAGTCATGGCTTGTTTGTGTTTGTGCATTGCAGTTTAGCATGTGAAAATATGATATCTGATTTTTAGTGCTACAATATCATTCTTATCAAATTAATTGGATCAATTTATCGATTTTACAGTAGTAAAGAATGTGATGCTAACGTAAAACTTACGTTAAGAGCAAACAGTAGTCTATGAGTCATCATGAACATGCGTCTGACGATGGCAATAAAAAAATGTGTATACAAAATATTTTAAAAACGAATTTCACGGAAATTAAGTGGCGCGGCGTCAGTGGAGCAGTGGCGGCGCTAGGATTTTTGGGATGGGAGGGCACAAATGGGCTCGGTGATTTTTAAGTGGGCACTGCCCAAAATAAAAGTGACTTCTAAAAAAAAAAAGGTCGCGGCCTCCCGACGCTCTAGAACGCTATAGGCAGCGACAAACAAAACCTTCCTCTTGTTTTCTAAGTGATGTCTAAAAACAAAAGGTCATCGTTCTTTTCAAAATACCATACAACCACTCATCAAAACTTTTATAGCCAAGTCCCTTACAGAACGGATCCATCAATTTTGGGGGGGCACCAGGGTGGGCACTCATGTTTCTAGGGTGGGCCGGTGCCCACCCTGCCCCCCCCCCCCTGGCGCCGCCGCTGCAGTGGAGATTTTTAAGATAATATCGGGGCATCATTTGTAATTTTAATTGAAAATAAGAAATTAACATGGATAGCCGCAATATCTCTATTTTTATGTTCTGCATGGCGGATGATATAATTTGAACCAATATAATTGAAACTTTAAAAAAATATTTTCATTTTTTTTTTTGAAAAAAAAATAAGGTATCATCCGCCAAACGAGAAGTTCTTGTGAATCCATTACTAAAATTAATTTAATCACGCCAGAAGTTTTGTAAAGAGTAAGGGAAGAGTTCTACCATCGGTTTGGTCAGATTCATAGGGCACATTTTCAACAATTGCTATGCTAAAAAAGTCCCTTAAGTTTTAAAGTTATTAGGCAATCCAACGATGTGTCCAAATGGCGGCTGGCTGGCAAATACTGCTTTGTAATTGGTGCACGTGACCATTAAAATAATGTTGCTGGTGGCATTTAACTGGTGACTCAATGCTTTTTACCAGCCAACCGCCATATTGAATCACGTGGTTTGGATTCCCTTATTGTTCCTTAACTTAGTTTTTATCAAATTTCTGACACATGGTTTGACAGATGTCAAAAAAAAATATATAGACAAATTTCTTTTTTGATAAGCTTTCCAAAAAGGTGCCTCAAATGGTATCTTCTAATTTAAAAAAAAAGTTGGTTAGGGCGCCTCTCTTGGGGGTCCAAAATTTTATAATTAATAATTTTAGGGGTTAAAATTTAGGTTAAAATTTTTTTTGCATGCCAAATGCGAGACCCATAAATAATCTTAGAGAACGTATTTTTGAATTTTAGAGAAAATTCCCAGAGCCGCTATAAGCAGCGTTCTATTTAAAATCTCCGCCCTGTATTTATATATTGTATGTAGAAGAAAAAATATATATATGTGTGTTTAAATAGTTGCCGTTCTGCCCTTCTTTCGAATTAGGCTTTTTTCTTCTTCGCTCGCTGCCAGGGCCATTCCCGAGGGGACCTACAGTTTAACGTGGGTTCCGAACCACGATCCTCAGTCATGCGACACCCCCCAAGGGCTATCAACTCTTGGTTTATTGCCATTGCATGACCTACCGATTGGGAAGTGTGTACCTTCTTCCGCACCCCACGAGATGTCCGATCTCATCCGGCCTAGTTACCGGCGTGAATGGGTTGGGTTGGGAGATGATACATTTTACACTCTTCCCTGCATTCTTAAATCCACTGAGTTTCGGATATACCTACTTTTTTTATTGTACGTATGCCCACTCCGGGAATCGAACCCGGGTCGCCGTGGTCGAATGCCAGTAGCTTTACCTCTAAGGCACTGCCGCGGTTTGTTTAAATAGTTTGTGTTTTAATGATATAATAATATATTGTATATCGATCGCTTTTGTTGTGAATAGAAATATAACGTGAGTAAAAAAATATACTTAACAGTAAATTTTTAAAATTATTTTAAATTTAGATATTAAACATTTTTGAACTAATTTTGTTTTAGGTTTCTGATAACAAAAAGTTATAGAAACTAAAAAGTGTCAATGAAAATGTAAAATTAATTTTTGGTTTCGTCTTAAAATAAAGCTAGGAAAAAATCAAAACAGAAACGATAATTTTCATTGTCGAATTTCTAACAGCCTAAATAAAATTGAAAATATAATCGGTTTCAAAAAGGATTAATAGCCAACCATTAAAATTCCGCTAAATGATATTTCAATCACGAATTTCTCTGAAACTACGGAAACAATTTAGTAAAAACCACTTTCATATTCCGTGGCAACAATCATCCTTTCCAGAGAACCGAAGTTCAGGTATCAGGAGGTATTAAATGCCAATATATTAGCGTTTGAATATTCAAATAGCGGGGTTTTATTGGTCGACAAAAACTGACTTTTTTTTTTTTATGATAAAACACCTGCACTGTAGGAAAAATCCTTTAAGGCGCTCTGGGAGCGGTGCGAGTGCGAAAAAAGCGATTAACGTTGGTCTTGAAACGTTGAAGATTATATTCATTGGGAAACACGACCTCAGGAAGATCATTCCACAAAGATGACGTTCTCCAGATGAAAGAATTCTTGAACAATGAAGTTCGAGGAGTACTAAGCTGAACAACATATGGATGAGCGACAGTGGTTCGCCGTGTATTTCTGTTTTGCATTGCTCTAGGTGGAATCAAGTGGGCAATGTCAGTCGAACACCTGCCATGGAAATATCTGTAAAAGAGAGCCAAATCACCAACCTGTCTTCGATGCTCCAGGCTATCGAGGGTCTTGGTCAGCTCGGGGTCGCCGATCAGACGAACGGCTCTCCTTTGAATGGAATCCAGTAGACGAAGGGTGTGCTTGGATGCAGAGCTCCAGACATGAGAGCAATATTCTAATGATGGTCGAATCTGGGCTTTGTAGAGTGTCAAAAGTTGATGAGGTGTGTACAACCTTTTGGTGCGGAAAAGTACACCAAGTTTCTGTGCAGCTGCCTTGGCAATTGCGGCAACGTGATCATGCCAAGACATATTATTACCTCCCAGATTGACCCCCAGCAAATTAATAGACGGTGCCAGGGAAATTGCGTGTCCTGCCTTGACTATATCTGGTTCTGCAATGTTAACCTTTTTGGAGAAGACTGCTGCCTGGGTTTTCTTAGCATTAAATTCGACTTGGTTACTACTGTCACCCCAAGCCAAAATTTCTTCCAGGTCATTGTTGAGGCGCAATACTTCATGCTGCCTGCGAAGATGTGTGTCGGCAGCGGATGTTTGGGGAGTCAAGGTAAAAGATGAGACATATATAAATATATAAATTGGATTTTGGGTTTTCACTAGAAGGTCGTTAATATACAGTAAAAAGAGGGTAGGCGACAATATGGACCCTTGAGGAACACCGGCATTGATGGTGAAGGTGTCTGAGAGAAACCCGTCAATCGCCACTTGCAGAGAACGGTTCTTAAGGAAGCTGGTTAACCATAAACAAAATCCATTAGGCATACCGTAGGATCGCAATTTACTTAAAAGCCCATCGTGCCAAACACGATCAAAAGTCCTAGAGATGTCCAGTGCAACAGCCCGGGATTCTCCATGATGTTCGATGGTGTTGCTCCAAAGATGGGTGACATATGCCAGAAGGTCACCTGTTGATCTGGACCCACGAAAACCGTATTGATGGTCGCTGATAATGTTAAGCCCTTCTAGATACTTTAGGAGTTGTTGGTTAATAGCTTTCTCCATTACTTTTGAAATTACTGAAAGCAATGCGACGGGTCGGTAGTTGCTTGGCAGGGTCTTTTTACCTTTCTTTGGAATGGGCTGGACACTATTAATAAAAGCCCATATATTTTGTTAGGAATTGTGATCATAACCTTATCCTGGCAATTTATCACACGACTACCAAGGCATAATTAGTAATTCTACAAAGCACATTGACATTTAACTTAAAACTGCAATTATCTAAATCAGATTCACCGAACAAAATAAACCAAAAAACAAACAATACGAACCCACGCGAATTAATTACCTATACCGGGTAATTTACGACCGGTAAAATAACACGCTATCAGTTTTAATGGCATTTATTTAAAGTAAGTTTGTGTTAATTTATGCGCGAAAACACGTTGAACACAGTACCACGATGGTACGGTGGTAGTGGCTTCTTACATAGGCGGCGATGGATGCCAATTAAATAATTAACTAGACAATTTTTCTCCCCAACAATGATTTTCAAAAATGAATCGGCACTAATCTAGTTGAAATATATTTTTTGTAAATAACTGATACTTAGACTGCTCTTTATGCAAATATTTTAAAAAATTAATAGGAGGCCAATTAAGAAAATTGAAAGTCAGTCAAGTGTGGCTTCATTAAATAATTACGTGTATATTTTTACTTTTTGTTTGTCCGAGTATAAAAAAATATTGTTTTTTTTAACATGTTCGTGATGTGTTGTTAAAATAAGACATAACTTCATGTCAGAATTGCTATAACTCCATTTTAAAAATTGATTGTATTACATTTTTCGGGTTAATGCAAATTACTATTTTTTTCTACTGTCACATGAATATTGTCCTTTATAACCAAGTGAATGAATTGATATTGTTATCTTTGTTTCGATAACTTAAATAGAAAAGAACACATGAGAAACAGAACACCTCGAGAGATTAGTCAGGTTTCAGCTTCTCGAATAAAGGCTGTGTCCAAGGCTGCCCATTTGCCGGCTTTGTTGTGACGTCGGTAAGTGTTCCGCGTGTTTTTATTAGAAAGAGTATTTTGTTTAATTGAATCGGTTCTTTGGAATAGGGCACATCCACTAACACTAAATTTCGTAAATAATTTCTAAAAGGTCACATTTGTGTCCCATGTGACTTTTTCGAACCAAACGCAGTGAAAGGGAATTTAGTTAATGCAGTTCTAGAATGACATTTCGTGCCCTTTTTGTACCAAATGCCAGAAGTGGAGTGGCCAGAAAATATGCTTGGGGGGGGGGGCTGAATGGGCGTAAGTAGGACATTTTTTTCTGGGGAAAGGGATAGTCGGAACTATTTCATGATATTGTACCTAGTAAAGAAGGCGGAAAAGCGCCGCAGGCGAAAAATTTTAGGGGTCACGCCCAAAGTTCGTTTAAAATTCACCTAACTACTAACAAATTTCATCAAAATTATTAAAACTTGTTTTTGTAAATGTTTTTTTTTTGATTTTCCTAGCTGGCTCTTTATTAAAAAAAAACCATTTTTTATATTATTTGTGAATAATATGAGTAGATATTGGTGTTAATCAAAAATTTTAACATAAGACGTATGTATGACTCTAACACGCGTTTTTCGGGCTCGGTTTTTCATAATTAAAAATAAAGAAAATATCGCTCTTCACGCCAAAATTGATGATTTTTTCAGAAATCATGTATTTTAGAATCGTTGATCTAGGAGCAGTTTTTGGGGCAAATTCTTAGGTTTTGAAATACTCCTTCTTAACTGCCGTTTTGTATATTCATAATAAAGCATTCTCGTTTCTTCCCGTACTATTTTTTTTATTATAAATCATCACACTTCTTCCTTAAAAAATGTTTTAATTAAAATTTTTAGTGTAATTTTTTTCTTTGAAAATAAATACTTACCTAAGAACCTAATTTTTTTTGTTTTTGTTGTAAAAATATTTTATTGCAATGGGTTATATTTTTGTTGATTTAAAATAGCTCTAATAAAAGGGAAAACGGAACAGACAAATATATAATAGAAAATACTATAAAATATTACTCTTTTTCCTATAAAATTGCATCATAAATCAATAACTAAAACGAAATGCGTCTAAAACCTTAATCTCTATATAAAACAGGACTTTTGGAAGGAAATATATAAGACCTTTGTAGTCTAAACCAAGAATACATTATTTAAAAATTTAAGGTAAGAATCCAAACGTGAGACGAAAAATTAGGTTGCAATTAGACTTTTAGACCACGAGCTCCAACGGTGGGGGGGGGGGCTGCCGGGCTGCTAGATACGCCACTGAAATGGTTTACCATCATTGAAATCATAGAAAAATCGCATAAAACAAAAATGGACACAATTTTTCCTTTTCTATAAAATAATCGAATTATTTCTAATTAAATAATTTAAAAATTTAAAAACTGAAACCCTAAAAAATTGTAATTTTTCTTGCTCTGTGCGATAGGGTGAAAATCAAAATTTTCCTTTCAAATAAAAAATATCTCGCCAACACTGGTGGGTAGCAATCTTATCGCGGCATTTGACTTTTTCGCGTCTTGTAATTATTATAACTATAAGTATACGAATTAACGGTGGAAAGTGGTACTTAGAAAGAAAAATCTCAAATCACGATTTATGTTCCCCAGGCCGTACACGCATTAATTAAACGATTATTAATGGCCTATAAATTTATTGAGAAACCGTATTGTTACCGGGCGTAACTTAATAAAATCTAAGAATATGGTGGCTATTTAAAAACGCATACCGGACTTTACCTTATACAAAGAACCTGTCTATATTCTAGACATGTGACCGTTTTATTCTAATAACTTATTTGTTTTCATTAATATGTCGCTGTTGTTAGGTAGAAAATATATAAAATATTTTTGTATTCAATGTATATTATTAGGGGAGAGTTAGCTAAAATGGGATACCTAACGTTATTCGACTCGAAACTCTCTAACTATGCTATTAATATCTACTGTTTTTTAACTATAACTTCTCCATTGACCCCTTTCGATGTTTTAGTATAGCTATTCCTGAATACCTTAACAATAACGGGATAAAGTCATATTTTCAAAAAAAAGGTAAAGTATCCTGGTCGGGTAAAATGGGATGGTGTTTGAATATCAATAGAAAAGATAATAAACTATAACTTATAATAATAATGAACACAAAGTAAAAGATTAACACCGACAAAAATCGCACGAGTACGCCTTATCATCGTTCTCCACCCCGGCGCAAGTTTCGTGAGCCCAAAGTCGACAATCCTGGCACATTACCCAGCCGTCATCCTTCTTAGATTTAGAAAACAGTTCTGTACAATACATGCAAAATGTAGTACACCAACTCTTCTTCTTGCTCCGCAGAGAAAATCGGTGTGTGACGCCCTAGTCCCTTTTTTGCTGATTTTTCTCGTTCAAGAGTCCCATTTGAATTTTTTTTTACTCTTGCTTCAATAGTTGTCCTCGGTACACAAAAAAGTGAGGTACAATATTCACAAATGTCTCAAAATACAGAAAAAAAAATACTTACCGTTATTTAATTTGCTCGTTTAAACTTAAAAAATCTTAATTAACCACCGATAAAACAAAAAAGCATAGGCTTACTTTTTGACACTGTCACTTGTTACTCACCACAGATCAACAATGGAACTAAATAACCACCTGCTACGTTGAAATAAACGTTATTTATAGCGATTAGCACCACCGGTCGTTAGATGGCGCTGCTTATTTTGAAATATTGGCCGGTGTCCCGTTTTATCCGACTATACTGTTTTGGCTAACTCTCCCCTACTATTATATAGAGAGTTATTTTATCATCAGATGTGAATGTTTTAGGATCACAAGAAACATGTTTTCCATTTCCGTCCGTCTGTTGACTCGAACACTTAAAAACTACTTAAAGGGAAATGATGAAATTTTGTATGTGGATTAGATATTAACCTGCTCAAAACCGGGTGTACTTTGCTTTGACTATATACAGAACGACTGTCAGAAAAAAATTTAATTTCATTTTTAGTTTAATTTTAGTATGTATGTTGCTTTGGTTAACTATATGGTACATATGGTTTATATACTTTAGGTTCTTACTTACAGTACTACAGCTACTTTGCTGATCTCTCGGCGTAATTATTCTTACGCTAGCAGGAAACCAAAAGTACATTTCATCAGACCAATAATGGCGATGGATTAGAAAAAGACATTGTTCATTTTTATTAATAAATATATCTTGTCTGGTATTCTGCAAAAGGCCGATTGTGAGAAAGATAGATATATTTAAAGTGTTTTGTGTAAATATAGAAAATGATCAAAATCGACAAATTTGTAACAGCGTAGTTTGGTCCATGAATTATATAGTGTATAACTTGAGTGGATTGTCCGTATTGCGCTCGGAAGTTTAGGCACTTTGTCTACGGCGTCATAATCAATTTACTTCCTGGAGTTATATGGACATTATATCCACTTTTATTGTACAAACTACTATTATTTTACATTTTTCTTACTATCGTATTTTAAAACCAGTAATATACAACCACCGAAATATATCGAACAATAATATTAATTTTAAATTAACTTTTATCAACCCAAATTTTCATTTACACACAACGATGTTCTTAAAATCTATCTTGTCAACCCACTAATCCTTAATCTAATTCTAGAAACAAATGTCCCGACTTCCGGCTTCCCCTAAAATCCAGCCTATTACAAGAAAAGTAGACTTGCAGACGAGCTTAAATAGAAAATATTCATTTTCCTGGCTACAGTATTCATATTAAAAGGGACCACACAGGGACGTTACAAGTCCCAGTTATTTGTTGAAAAGATTTATCTTTGTTATAAATAAAAGAATATAAGCTAAAAGTTGTAAATAAACATTTAGATGGTTTTGATTATATTATTAAAAAATTTAAACATTTTTCCTACTCCCACATGGATATTTTCGATTTCTTAAATTAATATTTTTTTAATTTTTAAAATATGATTCGTAAGTTGGGTTGTAGACATCTCGAGTGAATTGTCCATATCACGCTTAGATATACACCTTATCCACTCTTCTTGTACAAACTACTATTATTACTGCTCCTAATTTAGGCCAATAAAATATAAGAATAATAAAAAAAGGCAAATGCCTTTGTCCGGTACTTTTCTCGCTACTTATATATGCAATAATATTTGTGATTCACCGTGTATCCGATAGGATTTTCCCAAAGAAACAGCTTCAACACAAGAAAATATTTTTTAAAGTAAAACCGATCTTACAAGTTTAAATGTTAAACCAGACGTTGGCTTTTAACCTAAACAATATTACTGAAATGAACCCAAAAATAGACCCATTCTGTATATATAGTAAACTCAACGTATACCCGTTTTTGCTAATGCTAATGCTAATGTCTAATCCTCATACAAAATTTCGTCATTCTCCATCAAATAGTTATTAAGCTTTTGAACTAACAGACCGATGGCAATGGTTAATATTTTTTTGTGTGAAACATGGACATCTGATCCCTGATCTGATCTCTCAATTTTTTTTCGATTTCAATATATTTTGAAAAAGTAAAATTACTAAATTTCCAAATATTAAAAGAAAACTTGACATAAATAATCCGGAATAGATGGTTATGCTTTCTTGGACATAACTAATTGAATTGAAAGTTGTTAATTCACAGTTTAAGAAAGCTAAAAAATATATTTTAGTTTATATGCATAATTTACTAAAATATGATACACCGTTTTTCATTTTGTTTAAATGTCCTTAAATAATGTATCCTTTCTCAAATCTATTACTTAGTTTATAACAAAATACATAATAAGAATTATGATTAAGGAAAGAAAGGTAGCGGCTAGCAGATATCGTTATATAACTGTCTTTTACATAAAAGTTCACAAGGGCACCAAAACCATATGTTCCTTGTGGAATTATTCTAATTTGTTATTTACTATTTCAGAAAAAATATTAGATATTTATATATTATATTGACTGGCTGAAAGAAATACGAGCAAGACAAGAAAACTAACTAAAAAGAAAGCAGGACAAACTTTTTTCAAATATATTTTTAAAATGTTTTTTTTTTACTTACTGTTTAAGAGCACCCCACCAATATTTATAAATTCTTCTGTAAAGTTACCGGCTCCGTGCGCGAATTATAGATACCACCTTTCCATTGATGAAAAAACTCAATAATTTGCTTATTTTTTTTGTAATAAGGGCCAAGAATAACCGCAATTTAACACTGAAAATTTTAGCGAGGTAATTTAATTTATTTTTAACAATCTAACACGAATATTATACATTTTATATCATTTTGTGAAGAAACCCCGTAGCAATATCAATAAACCCAAATTACTTTAGGTCAATATAATTTTTACCATTTTTTTACGCGCATAACATTTTAAAATTCATAGCCCCACCACTGATTCTTAATATAAAGGGACCGGGGGGGCGGGTGGGGCACAGGGCCAAGGGAAGAAGGAGGCACGTGGTGCCATGGAAACAGCCCAAATGACGTATCGATCGATCCTATCTCGCTCTTACTCTTGTTCCACTGCCGTCTTGCGTGTCTTCTCTCCTTGTCTCGCGCGAACAGACATCACATATTCAACGTATTACTTTTTGCATCTCGACGGCGGGCACGCGCCACCGCGTTGTAATTTTAGACTAGGACAGATCGTAAAAATTAATTTTTTTAAGGACTTCAATATTTTAATAAAATATTCCAAAAATCAAATTTATTACATTTTAAATGTCATAATTAATATTATTATAATAAAAATATTTTTTACTGTATCTAAAAAATCAAAGTCAAAACATGCTTTAAGAGCATCCGACCAATATTTATAAATTCTTCTCCAAAGTTACCAGCTCCGTAAAAAATTATATATTACATTAGGCCAAAAATATTGCGTTTTCTTGGCGCTATTCCTGGCCATGTTTATAAATGGACTTTTTAAAAATTTTAAATTCGGATTCTACAGATGTTGCGGAGTGTCGGAAAGTTATTTTTATATAAAAAAATTAAAATAAAAAAAAAATGTTAGTTTATTTTATTATTTTTCATATTGTGTAACATACTTTGTTTTTCACAGCACTAATTTTATTTATTTAAAATGTACTATTATTTATGTATTTAAAAAAATGGAAATCCCTAATTTGTGAAGAAGTAGATAGTTTGTTACTTAGGATTTCTATTGATTCATTTATGGATCGTAGAGATATTAAGTCGGAAAAGTGAACTGATTGTTTACTGGAAAAGTATTTAGAGATAATACCTATTAAGTAGATCCGACAGCGCTAAAATTTGCCTTGTTAAATTGCAGTTTTTCTTGGGTCGAATTACAAAAAACCAAGTAAATTATTAAGTTTTTTTACACCAACGGAGAGGTGGCACACATGTAAGTGTGAAAAATTTTGAAGTAAAAGATATAATGAAAATCCTAAAAATAATGACTAAAGTTCATTGCATTGTAAGAAATAATAAATATTTTTTTTTATTCAATAAACTTTGTGACCATCTGTAGAGTCCTAACTAGAAGAGGAAGTTTACGGAAGCCTCCAGCCTACACCAGAACCCAGATTGTTGCACCTATTAGCTAATATAAATAGAGCTGTGTTACAATACTTATATTATATAATTATTTAGTATTTACCTGAAGACGATTGAAGATACTTATCAGTGGAAACGTTGTAATTTAAAAACAAACAAAGACAATACCAAAAGTTAAAAACTCTACTTTTATTCATTGCTTTTTTAAGGTATTTAAGTAGAAATGTCAAAGGCAAAACAACTATTATCGATTTTTTAAACTTTCTCTTAAAAAATATTTAATACAATTTTTTTATTTTTTCAATAGGCCCGGGCATATAGTCCCGCTTTTTTTTGGGGGGAGGGGGGCTCCGCGCTCGCGTCAAAACAAAACTAAATTTATTCAAACATTTTAAGACAAAATTTCTTTTGCAGAACTGAGATGCTGCCAAACTTTTTAATTGTAAAAAATATTTAATAAAATCTAAGTCAATCGACAAATTTATTTATTACTGTATGCAAAACAAAAATGTAATAGTCACTTTTGATGAGGAGTTTTTGATACCGCATACGCGGCAACATTTTTTTTTGGCTGGACCCCCTCCCCTAAAATTGGGACCCTGGATTGCATAACGGGCCTAGGGCTTCCTATAACCAAAAATACACTCTGAATACAATATCTATAATTTTAAATATCATTGTAGTCCGGTTCCTCAGAAAGTCATTAGTGCCTTTTAGAGCCCAAATTGACATCGAACTAAAAATGTTTCTCATGAAATAAATCATAAGATTTAATCTTCAAAGCAAACGGATTAACAAAATTTGCGCAATCGTAAATAACTGCTTGTAATTAGTCAAGGTTTCAGAAATAGAAGTGCGATAATTTAATTTTTCGAGTAATAAGACTGAGCGAGCTGAGTTCATAAAATTAACAATTGCCTTAATTAAAAAAATTAAGTTTTTACATTAAAATTTGTTAATTTTTAGTTTTATACTGAAATTTGAAAAATTGAACCAATATAAAGAATCATTTCGATTTTTTATGTCTGTTTGTTAACATATCACTTTCTTAAGGAAGATTCACGCGAGAAACTATTACTAATACAACTACCGAATTTTAAAATTAAAAAACAAATTACGGCAGAGAAAAAAAAAGGAAAATCCTTATTCTTCGGATATTTTTCATATTACCAGCAAATTAAAGTTGAAAATGTAAAATTTTTGTTACGCCCTCCTCTCTCCTTATACCGTATAATGTAAACGATGTACATATACCCAAAATCTAAACGTAAAATTAATTAAAATATAAATACGTAACTTCGTTTCCAAACGTTGTAACTAAATATATTTTAATGCTGCAAACTTGCAACTAGCTAGAAACCTAAACTTTTCTTGCAACAGTTTAAATCTTGGTGTTAAGTTATTGTCAGACTTAGACTGGAGCAACTTATCTTATCCCACAATCTTCTCCAGAGATGGATCGTTGAAATTTTGTAAATTTAAAATGGCAATTGTGTGATTTGAAACTATCATATATTACTCAATTTTTTTGTATAGAGTATTATATATGGTATGGTCAATAAGTAAAAATCAAGTTGGTTCGGAGTAAGGTGAGATGTTCTTATTAATATAACGTTTTTTCATATGTCTCCTACATACCCCATTCTGGAGATGGTATCATCCTTATCTAGTAAACCAATACAAATGAAACCATTGTCCTAAAATTATCGAAGCTTTAAAAATGGTGTCAGAAGTAGGAGAGGGTCAACACCAAACTTTTTTAAATTGACTTTTATAATGTTTTATATTGAATTAGTTCAACAAATAATTTTTTAGCGCTGCCAAGCGGGACTTCTGTATTTGTGACTCGTGTCTTTACTTTTTATAAGTTTGTTGGAGGGCTGGGTATGTTTTGCTAGTGTCCCCACACCCATAGCATCGCAGACTCCATTCTTCATGGCTTTTGAGGCCTGAACTATTTGATATAGTACGTCAGATTCTGTAGCCTTACTAATAAACCATAAGATGAAGCAGCACGTCTGGGGATAAATCTGATGAGATGAAAGGAAACTCTTCTTCTTCTGTATATAATGTTTTACTAAAATACATATTCAAAAGGGGACCGTACACGGTAATTCAGACTAACAGTCTTACGTGATATCAATCCATCATTCTCGTATCAGTCTTGCTTCCAATTGTAGACCCTACACGATCATTCAGACTGACAGTTTCGACTGATCGCAATCCTTCGTCATTCTTGCATCAGTCTCGTTTCTACTAAGCATTTATATCAGTCTGCCCATCCATTTTTGAAATTGGTCCTTACACGATCGTTATTACCGATATTCCCTTATCAAGAGTGCTCCTCTGAATGATCGTGTAGCAACAATCAGTATTGCTCTCATTCGACTATCAAGACTGTCAGTCTAAATTAAATTGTAGGGTCTGCATTTAGTCATTCTTCCATAAGTCTCGCTTTACTCAAATCGAACCCTACACTGATTATTAATAACAGTAATTCTGTCAGTATTGTTGGAATTCCAGATGTAATGACATTATGGGAACCCTACACGATCATTCACACTGACAGTCCTACGTAATATAAATCTGGCCATCAATTCTTGAAATTTTTACTTACACAATCACCGATCATTATTAATGTCATTTTCTTATCAAAACAGATATTGGAGAATGTCAGAAAAAAAAATTCAATATTTTTAACAATACAATGAACTTAAGCAATAATTTTTGCACGAAAATAGCTTTCCCACATCCACATAGATACTAGATTTCCATTGGTCAAAAATTGAAATTGACTTCTTTTGAGTTACCTAGCGTTCTTTAAATTATTTATTATTATATTACGGGACGATGCTCATGGTACATTTTTTCCTGTTTAGGAGTCTGCAAGTAACCTGTGGGAGGTAAAGTTTTTATTTTATCCAAGTTCTTACCTCTTCATACAAATTTATTCCTATTCTCCTACAATTACGGTCCTGTAATCCGCCTTCAAGTTCTTGTAATTAATTTAAGTTGGTTCTGTTTGTTTATTTATAATTAACGCCGTATCAGTTCAATGGATTTCATTAAAGTTGCAGCCATTTTGATTAGAAAATCCTATTAAGTCGACTTGTCCAAACTTATTACAAATAAATTTCGTAATTAATCGTTTTTCCCCGAATACTTATTATTTGGAAACTTTGACTCACTGTCTCCTTTCTTTTTATTCACTCTCTGTTTCATAAAGAGTTTTTATTCTTCGTATTCCCAGCGAGACTTCGAAGGCGAATTTACTCAATTATTTTAAATAGAAAGATTACTTTTGTATGTACAGAACTACATCAAAAATCATCAGAAACTTTGGGTTTATTTCTCCTGTATCAAATAAGTTATATTTTGCTCATAATTGGCCCGAAATCATTAAATGCACAAAACAACTTTTTTAAAAACTGTAATTAATTTTGTCTGTTTATACGTTTGAGACAATGATGTTTCTTGAATGACGATTTGGGACATTGGCTTTACTTGTTTTAAACCACAACGTTTCAACTGGTAAGTATCTCCAGTCATCTTCAGGTAAATACTAAGACTCTATTATAGCTAGGTGTATTGCACCATAACTGGGATGGGTGCAGTCATGCGCTTAATTCGTACGCGTTGTAAGTGTACATTAACAATTGTTTCCAGTTATTTTTTATATCCAATGAGAGATTACTAAGACAACTTTTGTTATGGTGTATGGTAGCAGCTTCCTTGAACTTTCTCCAGTGTGGTTATTTTTGCAGGACTTCGACTTCTGTCCACATGATATGATAGCCGTGCGTCTAGACATGGTCAGCTGCACCTAATTTTTCTGTTTTTCCTTTTAGTGTATTGTTTCCATATCCTTTGATCCTTATTTCAAGTGGTCCTAATGTCTCACTAATATAAGATTGGACACAGTCGTGGGAGCTCTCTCTGGTAGACACAGTTTTTTCTGTTTTTTTGGCTTGTTGGTTTTGTCTTTATCAGGTGGCTTCTTAAAGTGTCTCTGTGTGATCTGAATACTGTATTAATTGATGTTGTATTATGGTTCTAGTCTTCTTACTCTCTCATATACTCCTTTGACTTACGGATTATTAATTTATTTAATTTGAATATCAAAAATTAAGAAATATCTCTTTTAATTACAAGTGTTGCATTTGCGTTAGCGATTTCCCTTTTCCATTTTTAAATAAAACTCCCTAACTTTCCTTTCTGAAAAGTTTCACCAAAAGTTAGACATCTCATTTATTTTAAAGTTTCACAGACAAATGAATCTAATTATAAAAGATATCTTTTCAAAGGAGTTTTAAATGCATTTCTTTAATGTAGTTTCTGAGTTTTATTTCGGTGTTTTATAGTTTCCTTAAGTTTAAGTGAATTACACTTTGTGTAATTAGGGAAAATTTTGGGAATATTTAAAGGAAATTAAGGTTTATTATAAAAAATATAACTTTTAGGAATTAAATATATTTTAAAATTTTATTAACTGAAAAATTTATGTTACAAAGATTTTTAATAATAATTAACTAACCAGCAACTTTGTCGGTGACATATTATCAGTACAAATACTTTTCTCACAATCAAAGCGGCCTGGTTGTCTTAAATTTTAATTTTCTAATCAGTGAGTAAATAATACCTGCTACTGTTATTTATGTCACAGTCAAAGTTGTTGCTTAGTTACTTATCATTAAAAATGTTTGTGTAACCCGAAACCCGAACCTTTCATAGGCATAATTTCTAAATTAAATATAAAAATAATAAATTCAAATAAATTGTCAACCAAAATCAGTAACATTTATAGGAATAAGTAAAAACATGAAGTCTTATTCCTATAAATTAACTCCACTTTAAGAATGGACTACTTCCTCAAAAGTAACATTTATGTTTAAATAAAATCAATTTTGACCTCTGTAATAAGCGTACCTTCTCTAATTCCGAGATATTTCTATCAATATCGACGAGATAGAGCTCCTTGTGCCAGAAATCTTTAGCAAAACACTCAGTACACTAATAATTTCATGAGAGTTTAATTAAAGCCGTAACTTTGCAATAAGTGTTTAACCGGAATACAAAATAATTTAATTACGAAATAATATCAGTGTTCCGACGTTCGACTTCATGCAATTACCCTCGATGTCCAGTGAAGTTTAATTTGTCCAGAACAAGTTTCGTGTTTATTATTTAGTAACTCATTATTATGGTGGATGGTGGCGCCAGTGTCGTCCATGGAAGCGAAACAAGACATTATCTCAACAACTCTAGAAAATAAACCTAGTGTCTGTTCGAAGATTGGAGACGATGATGTTTCTTGTATGATAGAAGAGTTTTGGACTTGTAAAAGAAGAAATGCTCATTTTGAAGCTTATTTCCTCCTTCAAGAAATGAAAAAAATTTATGATTTAATCAACGACATGACATTGAATCAAAAATCACATCAGAGGCTGTGACGTGCATCCAGTCAGTAATTGTAAGGACTTTAATGGATTTTTAAAGAACCTAAAACTTTTCTATTTAACATTTTTCGCTAGCTATCTTACTTTCGGAATTAATGGACCGTTTCCACCAGGGCTGGGCAAAACTAAACTTGCCAGCATCAAGCACTTTGGAAAAACTAAATACTGTATTCACCTGAAGACGACTGGAGATACTTACCAGTTAAAACCTTGTGATTCAAAACAAATAAAGACAATGCAAGTCCAAAACTCTTCTTCCGTTTAAGAAACGTGATTGTCTTCAAAATTCAAATAGACATTGAGTTGAGGTCTTACAGTGTTATAATCTTTTTAAAATAATTAATCAGAGATTACAGTACTTACATATTTTTATTTAAAGGACATATTTGGTGGGAAGAAAGTGTGCCAGGCCAGTGACTTTAGCTGAATACAGGTAGATTATAATAATAACAATTCTAGAATTTGTTATTTTAATTAGTGTCTTGGTTATGTCAAGTGCTAACATTAACGCAGTCAAAACACAGTCTGAAATTACAAACTAATACAGTATAGTTTCCTGGCTTCCTTGGCAAAATTTCTATTGCTTTACTGATGTGAGGATGACTACTAATATATTACTTATGTTAACAGTAATTGAACCAGCAAAACAATTTTTTTAATTACAAAACATAAAATTTTCACTAAAACAAATGCTTAAATTGGAAATACTCCCAGGACAGTCTATATTATTCTTTATTATTATGTTTTGATTTCAAAAAAATTTTGCTATTAAGTCGGTCTTGTTGAAAAAGTCCACGAATAACTAAGAGAAGTTTTGACATTTCGAGGACTAGAAAGAGGGTCAGGGGGTTAAAAACTAACCCTGGCCCCTTGAAACTCTTTAATTGAATTGCAACCACTGCACGACATTTCTTTTGAAAAGTGGATAAAGTTTTTAATTATTTTCAAACTGGGAAATGTATTTTACGACAAATGGAATTCATTAATGTAAACAGCAATATAAAATAGGGATTACCTCACTTTAACTAGGGCTACCGTATTTAATTATGCGTAGAAAAAAAGCCTTACCATACCCGGACTTAAGGTTAGATTTATCTTGAATTAAATTGTTAAAAAAATTGTTTTAAGGGTATCCTTTATCTGTTGATACATTTGTTTATTAGGTATAGTATTAGTATAAAGTACTTCTTTTTGTAGATTTGACCTTTTTTCTGTTAAGAACATCCAACCAATATTTCTAAATTCTTCTTCAATGTTGGCAGTTTCATGCAAAATGATTTACACTGAAAAAAAATTTCAGTCAAAAAACATTGCCTTGATAATGTCCAAATAACTTTTTTCTACTCCCACATGGAAATTTGCTGTTATCTTTACACTTAAGTGGCGGGTAAAGTAGGATATTGCGGCAAAATTTTATAACAATCCTAGATAGGTAATGAAACTGACCAATTACAGTAGTCAATTACAGAGAAGCCATTGTTGTTTTTAAACGTACTGACCAATCACAGTATATTATTTTTACTGAGGCTCCGCCTTCTTTTTCAAGACACTAAATTATATAATTTAAATGTATATGGTACAATATGTTATTAATTTGTTTAATATAACAAAATTTATACGCATTTATAATAGATTTATCAATAATGCAACCTGCTGAATGTGCATAGAAAATTAATTTCATGTAGCATCATTATTCCGTTGGTTTTACGATAATTAACTAAACGCTGCAATAGTCCAGACGTTAGAGCGTTTTACCATGGATCCAATGGTCGTGAGTTCGAGCCCGGCAACCTACAAACTTTTTTTTACATTTCTTAGCATAAGTTCGTAGAAAAAATATACTGTTTAACTCGAGTGGATTGTCTATATCGCACTTGAAAGATTGAGCACTCCGCCTACGGCGTCGTGCTCAATTTGCTTTCTCGTGTGATATAGACATCATATTCACTCTTGTTGTACAAACTACTATTTTTATTATATACCTAAAGTATATTTCAAGATTTTTTACACTACGATGAACTTTAGTAATTATTTTTAGGGTTTTTATTGGCTTTTATATCTTTTTCCAACATAGATAGATACCACCTTCCGATTGGTAAAAGAAAAACCCAATAATTTGCTGAATTTTTTTGTAATTCGGGTTATGAAGAACCGCAATATAACACGGCAAATTTTAGCGCTGTCGGATCCACTGTATAGAATATGTCAATATTTAGAATAATTAGTAAAGCTGGAACATACAAGCCAACATCGTGTAATCCGCGGTCGCAAAAATGTCCGCCCGTTTTGTCGCCGAATTTGTGTTGGTGTGCGTAATCCTTATGCTGCTCATTCTTACCTACCCGCTGCGGCGCAACCGTTTGCTATTTCAAATCCATCGTTGCAACTTTAAGAATTGAAGACCTTGGTGGAAAAACCGGCCAAGTCCTAAAATTAAAATTTGTGGAAAATCGAAAAAACTTTCCAAATTTGGAGATAAACTTACAATTGGCCCAAATTTTGTTTTGATTATAGATATTAATGATATTTGATATACGGCCGTATAAAAAATTGATAGTTTGAAAAATCACGCCAAAATTGATTTTTGAAAATTGGGACTTGACTGACTTTTGCACCAAAATATTGATCAAAAAACCCAAACATAAACAAACCTTATTCATTTCTAACAAAAACTTTTAATTAAGTACAGAACTACATAAAAGAAGAGTCTGATTCATAAGCTGCGTCTTCTAAGGGTTCCTTTCGGGCATCTACCTCCTCCTCTGGGGGCTGTGGTTCTGGTTCTTTCCCAACTTCTCCGAATATTCTCCTGTAGTAATCTTGGTACGCTTCTGGAACATATTTCTTAACTAATAGCTTCACATCTGCCACCTTTTTTACATTTATTGGCAAAGGATAAACCTGGATCATTTTCGTAGCAGGTAGCGATAAAATACATTCAAACTTAGTAGCTGAAAACTTGGTGAAAACTGGAAGGGAAACAGTAGTGCTACATTCAATGAAGTTGGAACCGCTTTCATATTTAAATACACGGAATGTTGAGATAGAAAACTTTATTTTAATATTTTGGCTGGTAAACGTTGCTTTAAAAATGGGTTTAAAATGTTCGCTAAAGTCCATTATTATGTCTTGTGTTACATCTATGACCCGAAATTTTATGCTAGTTTTTCTTACTAGTTCTTTCCATTCAGCAGGTACGTAAACTCGTTCTTTTCTTCTTTTCTCTTTTTCTATTAAACCAAAGGAGCGGTCACAGGGTAAGAAACTATGACCAGGCTTAGAATATTGATGAATAACTAAAGCAATATTTTTAATCCGCTGATTAACTAAGGTGAACAAATATTTGGTCATAGTATGATTTTTATTCTGTGCAAATGAGTTGTCAGAAAAGAGATACAATGTTGTTACAAAGTCGGAAAGAAACTTCATAATATAATGGTGAAGAAAACTTATGACTTGGTTGCTACTTTTTTTTGACGTGGCCTCGTCGTACATGTAAAATGTTGATAACCCCGTTTTTCCTGAGAAAATACAAAAATTGTATTGCCACAGCGCTGTCTCTTGTAAAAAACGTCCCCAGCCGCAACATGGGGGAGAGGAAGATTCTGTTAGTAGTCAAAACATAAAACTTCTACCGTTACATCTATCTTGGCAAGTTGAGTTTTTTCTTTCATCGACGTATAGAATACTTCTGCTTTTCTAATATGTAATGATTTTTCGGTTAAAATGATTAAACAACAGACTACGTCTAGGCACAAATAAAACCAGATATAACCTGTGTAGCAAGCGGAGCTCGCGATCGTCAACGGTCATGTCCTCCCACTCCGCGACTATTATCTTTGGTGCAAAAGTCGTCCAAGTCCTGGACATGACTGGTTTTTGCCCCAAAGGGTTTGGTCAGCCAAGTCCTTCAAGCATATCAAACCATTAATATACGTCGGACTTGTCTGAATTTTGCACCAATCGATCAAGGATGCTTTAAATTATATACCCAGTGGAAAAACGCAATTTTGGCCAAAAGTGGACTTGGGCGGTTTTTGCACCAAGGTCTTCAATTAGAGACAGGCAGTTTTAACGTCCCGGTTCAAGCATCAGAATATGTCGAGCCCTGTATAAGAATAAACAAATTTACCAGATTTCCATTGCAAGGCGGATGAGTCGATATCGATCTGTTTCTGAAATTGAAATAGGTTTATTGTGCGCCAGTAATTCAAGAGAGAAGTTATTATCATGCACCCCAGGTCCAATTTACGTTATATAATAAAGCCACAAATCCGACAAACATAATTTAGTTATACTAATGTGGCCAAAACAAAACAGGATATAACGAAAATCTAAATTAATATTTGTAGGAGAATTCTGTATTTGCTATACACGGGGAGTGCATAGGCGCCCGCTCGGTGGGATATTTTTCGGGGGTGTATTGGTGTCTAGTAATAGAAATAGGAAGCCAATGCAAATTTTGTTGTCAATTCAGTGGCTGTTCGCGGTCTTAAAAAATGGTGAAGAGCTAGGTATAGTGCGGGTACTTAAACATTGACTAAAAACCCGTGTAACAAAATGTCTCTCTTATCCTCATCTGTCCAACGACTGAATGGAGTTTCCAACAAATTACAAACTACGTCATTAATTGGGTTCATTTTTAAAACACACAACTAAGTGGGTACGTACACTACTGAATTAACTGAAAAATAAAAACAAAACTTTTTAATCACACAGTAAATCACGTAAAAACGATATCTAAAACCGTAAGTCTCGCGAGGCCTCAAAATAAATACGTTAAGGTTAGGCGAACCAATGCTAAAACAATGGTACATACGACTGATCTATTTTTAAATTTCCCTTCATCATAATGCAAATTTTTATATGTTGTTTGCGTGACTAACGTCACGTAACCATAGCAACGGTGAATATCAAAGCCATATTAGGCGTTGGCTCTTCACTTGCTTTGAGCTAACGGACACGGTCGGCTGGGGCGCGCCAAAATGCACGAGTTTTTATAATTATTGTCCATCGGAGTTAACCATGGCCCTGTTATGCATAGCTACATTCGGATTAAATTAATATTATTATTTCGATCATAATTATTTTTTAAGGGCTAAAATGGTAGCTGTATTGGTACATTAATATTTAATATTGTCGAAAAACTTTTCTTCTGGTTTTGGTCAATTACATTTTACCATGGTCAGTGTGGCAGCCGGCTGATACCGCGGCGAATGAGTAACCGAGAAGTGATTCAGTCTATGATGTAATGCGGCCAGGACGATAAAGAACTGTTTTATAAAGTTAAAGTTAGTTATTCATTGATTGTTGAAGTAAATACATCGTCTATTTAGTGAATAAAGAGTACTGATATTTAAGTGTTGTTTTCATGTGGTGTTAGGTCGGCACAGTCAGACTTTTTATCATGGAGTAAGGCGAAATAATTCCTTTCATATTGTCAAAATGTGTATCAATATTATCTTATATAAAATTAAACGAAATCAGAAGCATGTTAGAGTAAAAAAATTTTAAAAATAGCCAAACAAAATATGTGTTATTTTGTATGTGTCTTGTGTTAACCGCACCCCGAATTAATTGAGGCGGAAAATATATTAAAAACATTTTTCTAATTTGGATTTATATCAAATCTATTACGATATCGTTTCCAGTATCGTAAAGTTCATTATGAAACTGTTTTTTTATTTTTTCAAAGTTGGTTATATTATTAATCAAATGTTTTATTCTGTTGACGTCTAGCATGGCCTCTTGTGACCTTTTAATAAAATCTCCGAGGGAAGACCAGACATTTGGGACAAAAGAATGATAGGTCAATGCATGTCGCCGGACATTTGATAAAAATGTTATTTTCAGCTTCATTTATAAACTTAATATTGTCATCTAAATCTTCTAAATTCTCAGGTTTCCTTTTTAAAAAATTGGAAATCTAATAGTTTTTTTATATCATTCATCTGGTAAAGTTCTTAATTTTGACTATTTTGAGTATAAGGACCGAATTATTAGTATAATTTAGATATAAAAATTTACAAAATTTGAAAGGCTTATTTTTTTATTAAAAAACTGCCAAATATAATATATAGTATCAAGTATATGTTTTATAAAGCATGCTTTTTTGACCGCTTGGCTCGGCGCTTATGGAGATGTGTTTTAACAATTAAAGGGTTTATTTTATCTGATAATATAGGATTGTCTTCAAATTCCATATTTCATACACGTATTAAGAGAATAACTATCTAGAGATACAATTATGGAAAAAAATTGAATTGTGTAAAGTAGCAAAATTAAATGGATCCATTTTGATATTTTCGAACCATTCATTTAATTCATAAAAAAATAAAGAATAGGCCAATCTTTTTTTTTTCGAAGAACTGTATTCAATCAATCAATTTTGCCAATAAGAGTAATCATTTTTAAACAAATCTTTGCAAATAAAAAAAGTAATAAAAGTATTTTCAAATTATCCATAACTATTGCTTACACAAAAGTATTTAAAAAATCGGCAAATACCTTTGCCTGGCATTTTTTTCGCAATATTACACCAGAACTCTATTCTTTATGATTCACTGTGCATTTCTTATTTGCCCTGTATACATGAATTTCTAAAGTATTAAACCTTGGGTTATTACATTATTATACATAATATAAGCAATAATACTGAAATTAAACTAATAACAAATAAAATTTTGCTTTTTTCCAAGACTTACCCTGTATATAGCAAATCCAAATTATGCCCGGTTTTGAGCTGGGCTAATATTTAATCAAATTTCGTCATTTCTCGTCAACTATTTTGTGAAACTTTCGAACAAGCAGAGAAAAAGATCGACAGACAGGCAGACAGACATACGGAAATGGTAAATGACATGTTGTTTTGCGATATACAGATATCGGCCCATTTAATCAGTGCCGAGGTAATATTCATGAAACGCCTAAACTTATTAGTAAATCTCGACCATCTAGTACTTCTAGTAGCCTTATCTGAAATGTATTCAAACACGCAGCTTCAAGAGGATGCTATTAGCCATTTCGAATTTAAAAAAAAACAGGGATTTCTGAGAAATTCTTGCACGGTAATCGACTAAAGAGGCCAAGATCTATAAGCACCATCTTATTAAAATTAAATATTGTTCGATTTCATATTTGCACACTCTAATTGACAAAGATTTAATACAAAATGTGAGCTTGGTAATATCATCTATGATAAATAATTTGTGGATGGTGAGGACAAGCAATTTTTTGTTTGAACGTTCTTCTTCTTCTTCTTCTTCTTTAAGTGCCGTGTCCTCCCAGAACATTGGCGATCATTCGCATGATCTTCACTTTGTCCACAGCCGACCTGAAGAGTGTCGCGGTGTTTACTCCATACCATTGGCGACGATTCTTGAGCCATGATGTTCTTCGGCGACCAGGCCCACGCTTTCCCTCTATTTTTCCTTGGATAATAATGTGGAGCAATTCATATTTTGGGTTTCTCATTACGTGGGCAAAGTACTCCAGCTTTCTTCTTTTTATGGTATTAAGTACCTCTCATTCTTTATTCATACGCTGTAGAACCGCTTCATTCGTCACCCTGTCCATCCACGATATCCTCAGCATTCTTCGGTAAGTCCACATTTCGAAAGCCTCAATCCTCCTGCACATTGTTTCAGTGAGAGTCCATGCTTCCATCCCATAGAACAATATGCTCAAGACATAGCAACGTAATAGGCGTATTCTTAAGGGCATTTTTAGAGCTCTGTTGGTGAGGACTTTTTGCATGTTCCTGAAAGATGTTCGTGCCTGTTCTATTCTGCTTTTGATTTCTTGAGTTAAGTCCCATTCTTCATTCACCCAGCAGCCCAGATATTTGTATTTTTGCACTTTCTCCACAATTTCAACGTGTATGCTGATATTGCTGATATCTGTTAAGTTGTCCTCTATATTTTTGCTTTTGCTGACAACTATCCATTTGGTCTTCTTTATATTTAGTCGTAAACCCATTTGTTGGCTATGGTCTGTAACCGCTGCTAGGAGTGCCTGTAAATCATCTTTGTCTGTTGCTAGTAAAACCGTGTCGTCCGCATATCTTAGATTGTTGATGGCTGTTCCATTAACAATTATACCCTCTGTTCTGTCTTCGATGGCTTCTCTGAAAATTCTTTCTGCATATAAATTGAACAAAAGGGGGGAGAGCACACAGCCCTGTCGAACTCCTCTCATAATAGGTATTTATTCAGATGTCTGGCCGTTAATTCTAATGTCAGCTGTCTGATTCCAATACAAATTGGCGATTATCCTAATGTCTCGTCCGTCCAGGCCTATATTGTTCAGTTTGAACGTTGACAACTCAATATCTTTGGGTCAAAATATATCTTCAAGGAGGATTCTTTATCAGTTTTAAATAAGCTCTTTGCGAAATATTTCTTTGCTAGTTGAATGTAAGTATTCTGTGCATGTCTGAGCATTGGCTTTCTGAATCTAACTTAAAAACCATTAATATCCAGGGTTATTATCTTGCCAGTTTTTTCTGTAGACAAACTGCCATACATGGTGGTGTTTGTATCTTTCTTAAAGACAGTTTGACATGTGTAAGTTTGGATCTTGATACTTTTAATCAAGAATTTCATTCGGAATTTTGCGCTTTACAAATTGAAAGTTTAAAACTTATTGTTATAACTACATATCGTTCGTGCGTAGGTGATATGAATATATTCCTGGATAACCTTGAATCGCTATTGAGTAGGGTATCATCGAGTGGTTTTAGTATTGTCCTTGTTGGCGATTTCAATATTGATTTTGGGTCTGAAACCGTTTTTCAGAAACAACTATTATTTCTTTTCGAGTCTTTTGGTCTTGCGGCTACTATTAAGGACTATACTAGGGTTGCCCCACGGTCTAGATCGTGTATAGATAATGTGGTTACTGGTCTTAGTGTGGATGAGATGGATGTTGGTGTGTATGACCCATGTATGTCGGATCACTCTGGACAATATTTGGCTATAAGAGCTAGAGCCTTATTACGTCATCCTTATATATATAGACGAATTATGTCGAATGAAAATATTCTAAATTTTAAAAATATTTTAAGCGCAGCTGACTGGAATAAATTTAATTTTTTGTCCAAGGATGTGAATGAAATGGCCGCGTGGCTGGTTGAGACTTACCGAGCCGCAGTGGAGCAATGTTTTCCCATAAGAAAATGCAAGCCAGAAAATAAACCCCCTGTGCAATGGTTTAATCAGGATTTGGCTAATAAACGAAAAATATTATCAACTGTAAAAATGATATGTCATATTAAAAATGATCCTGAAAATTGGTCTACATACAATAAATTGAAGATTGACTACAGAAATTCTATAGTTTTTCATAAAAAACAAGCTTATAATAATTATATAATAAATTCAAAAAACAAGTCCAAGGATTGTTGGAAGATTATAAATTTTGAATGCAATCGAAAAAAAATAGTTAAACAAAACAACATAATTAATCCCAATGAGTTTAATCGTTATTTTAACTCGGTGGCCGATAACATAATTAAGAACATTCCATCCAGTTCCGCTGAGGCTAGTGATTTCTTAAAATATGTACCACCTGTTAATTGTTCCTTTTTTTTGCATCCAGTATGCTCAAAAGAAATTAAATTATCAATAGAAAGTCTTAAAAAATCCTCTGTTCTAGATGCTTTCCACATAAATGATAAACTGCTTAAAGAAACCATCGACTACGTAGCTGAACCATTGACCACTTTAATAAATGAAAGTTTTTCAACAGGGATTTATCCAGAAGTTTTTAAAATAGCTAAAATTACACCACTATTCAAAAAAGGTAACTCCGACCTGGTAGAAAATTACCGACCTATAGCTATAATAGTCATATTTTCCAAAGTTTATGAAACTTTGCTTAAGAAACGGCTTTATAACTTTTTTGAAACTAATGGTTTATTTCACTCTTCTCAGTACGGGTTCAGAGCCAATAGATCGACACTGGGAGCCGTCTTGGAGGTTGTGAATGACATGGTCGAGGGCTTGGAGGCTGGAAAACTATCATCAATAACATTGTGTGATCTAACGAAGGCTTTCGACTGTGTCTGTCATAAACTCCTTCTGAAAAAACTAAGCCACTATGGCATAAGAGGTATTCCCTTGGACCTTATTAAATCTTATTTGTCTGGCAGGCAGCAGTTTGTGGAAATTGACGGTGTCAGATCTGAGTTGGGTAATGTTAGTTATGGAGTACCGCAGGGATCCGTCCTTGGACCCCTTCTATTTATCATTTACATTAATGATCTGTGTTATTATATGCAACGAACTTGTCACTTGACTGTATATGCAGATGACACTTCTTTTATTACTTCGGCTTCTAGTCTGGAATATTTAGAGTTAGCTTCACAACTGCTTCTGGAGGACGCGGAGGAGTGGTTTTCTTCCAATTTCTTACAGCTTAATAAAAATAAGACTCAAGAGCTTGTTGTTGCTGGCAATCGAATGTTAATTAAAAACAAGACATGTAAGTTGTTGGGGATCACTATAGATAGTTCTTTGTCTTGGGTGGCCCACATAACTGAATTGGGACGAAGACTGTCGAGTACGCTATTCCTTCTTAGAAATTTGCGTAAATGTGTAACATTTGACGTTTTAAAATCACTTTACTTCGGTCTTTTTCATTCCCGCATTGCGTATGGTGCTGTACTGTGGGGAAACTCTACAAACGCATTACAAATTTTTCGACTACAAAAAAGAGCTGTAAGACTTATGGCTAACGTTGGCAATAGAGAACACTGTCAGCCCATTTTCAAAAAATTTGGTATAATGCCGCTCCCTAGTATTTATATCTTTCAAACGGTATTAAAGTTACACTCGCGTAGGGATGAACTCACTAGGCATTCAGATGTTCATAGCTACAACACTCGAGGCTCAGACAAGATAATCCCGCACAGATTCAGACTAAGTAAATCAAAAAACAACTCTCTTAATTATAATTTATATAATAAGATCCCGAGACGGTACCGAGCCCTCGATGATATCCGATTCAAAAAATATGTAAAACAACATTTGCTGAGTCACTGCTTTTACTCTTTGAATGAGTACCTTGTGGCTTCCTGGTAGGCGTTTGCCTGAAAGCTGTGCATTGGTGTGGTTTTGCCAGTTATGTCTCTCCATCTCTAATCATTATTTTTTATATAATATGTATTTGTGCATAATTTGTTTGTATTCTATTATAAGTAATGTTATTTTACCCTAAATGTATGATTATATTTATTTATATATTTTTTTTTTGTGACGTGCTATAAACCTTTTGTGTAAGTAGCAAATAAAACTTTGACTTTGACTTTGACTTTGACTTTGACTTTGACTTAGTTATACAGGGTGATTCCTAAGTTGATATTTCTTTTTTAGCGGTATGTAGGTATATAAAAGGCATTAAAATAAACAACATACCTTTTTTCAAAAAACAAAAATAAAGTACTTACATTCATTTATTACCCTACGAATCAAATACGGTTCTGCCTAACTTGCATGTTGAATAACATTAAGAAAACTTCTGGGTGTAGGATGAGCCCGCAAGGGAAAGCATTCTGCGTATAATCTCGAAGAAACATCCGCACTTTTACGACACTCACAGTAAATTAGCACCATATTTATTAGTTCATTGTTTTTAAATTTTACCTATTTCACGTATCACCAATTTAAAATTAACTTGCTCCAGAAAAACACACTACAGCGGATTGCTCAACACCACCCGTAAATTGAATGACTAATAAGACATAAGAAAAACAACAGAAACTATAGCGGGTTATGTTTTGGTGACCAGGCCCGCACTTAGATTTTTTACTTCTCTATCTCGCCTATTTTTGAGTTTTTTGAAAAAAGGTATTTGAAAATGCTGTTTATTTTAATGTCTTCTATACACAGCTAACAAAGGCAGCTGTAAGTAATTATGAAAAGTTAAATTTACAATAAGTTGGTTTTTCTCTGTCAGAGATCTCAGCACGGCCAGAGCAATTAAACAAAGTACCAGAAGTACCAGAACAACCTCCAAAATTACGCGAGGCAAACAATACTTATGTAACTGTTTGTTTAGTAAAAAATATTTTAATTTATATTTAATAATTTAAAACTTTGTAGCAAAGAATTATACAGTGAAACGGATTGAATGATAAAACTTCTTAAAAACATAATATATAAAATTAGACTAAAAACATTGGGTTCTCTTGTCCCGAATCCTGGTTATGTTTATTAAGGGATTTTAAAAACTTTTTAAATTTATACTCTGCAGATATTGAAAAGTGTCAGAAGGTTATTTGTATTTAAAAAAATAATTTTCATTATTTTTCACTTGTATCTTTTCCTTTGAATTTTTTTTCTGCACCCTGTGTGACACCTTTCCAGGTGGTGAACAAAAAATTCCATAATTTGTTAATAGTTTTTTTTTGTAATTCAGGCCAAGAAGAATCGCAATTTAACGCTGCAGATTTTAGCGCGGCGGCCGGATTTACGTAACGCTCAATCCGTCTTATACTTCAATATCGTACCGTTGGCAAGTAATTTTAGTTCGAGGTTTATATTTACCTCTATTTCTCGTCCTTTCAAAAAACTCGTTTAATTTAATTCACATTTAAATTGGTAAATATAATATGCTTTAAACAAACATTAAGCATAATGATAAAATATAAATATTTGGATTTAATAATTCCTTCTTGTTTACCATGTTTTTAATTTTTGTTTTTCTTCTTCCTTCTCCATTCTTATTCGAGGTTTGAAAATTGTTCTGCAAGAAAAGCTTTTCAATTAGTAAGTAGAGCCAGCTCAATATTTGCTTCAGCTTAATACAGTTTAAGTACAATATTTGCCCATGAAAATGTATTTAATGAAACTCTTTTGGTAATATTAGCTCAGCGCTAAACGAGGAGAAGAAATATACAAAATTAGCTTTGATTCTTTGGGGAAATATGCGAAGAAAAATAAACAGGATTTGGGATTTTATGTGGAAAATAAATTGACTTTTAATATACGTTATAAACGATGTTTATTTTATAAGATTATTTCTATAAAAATACAATGTTAGGTTAGAGTGGCACCCCTTTGCCACTGTCTAAACCTTAGACCAGAATCTAAGGTCTAAACAGTCTCTTGCGTAGTTCTATAAGGTTCGTTGTGAATACGTGTTTCGTAGAAACTATGCACCTTTATCAGATCTCTAATGGCTAGCGTAAGATATAGCAGAAAGATATTGACAACTCATTCAAACCAGCTACTACTATTCATAACCCTGGTAAGTCGACCAGCTCGTAGGTTGCTTACTTCCTCCAGGGTATTGAAGAATGGTTCACCCAAGGCATTAAACCTTATTCTTGCTATATAACATGGTACTAACTATAAACATGTTAAATGTACTGTAACAAATCTAGTTAGCTAGATATAATATACCTGTGCATTTCGTAGATATATGAATAGCTTGTAGGTTTCTTTCCTAGCGATTTCCAAACAGGGCAAATTGGAAACTTTGCTTTCTTGCTGTTTAGTTTTATTTTTTATCAACATATAATCACCTTTATTTAAATAAATTGTAGGTACTATTTCAGTATAGAGAAAGAAATGATTAGCACGTATTATTTCCTCTTCCGTCACGCGAAATAAACAACTCGATCGCCGTGTTAATGCTAAATCAGTTTAGTATTTACCTGAAGACGACTGGAGATGCTTACCAGTTGAAACATTGTGATGTATAAAAAATGTTAGTCTTTTGATAAAATGAGCAAAGAAACTATTACTGATACGTGCACTCCTCCAGAAATGAGGGTCGAAGCACAATAAATTAATGATGAGTTGCTACTGCAAAAATCTAAGGTTTTGTTTATAAAAACCTACTCAGAATTTAAGGACTGGTGCCAAACAAAGAAAGCTAAAATACCTGGTTGTCTAATCATGACGTTTTCATATATTTTTAAAATAGAAAAAGGTCAAGTTGCCTGTTTTATATTGTCGACGGTAAATAATAGAGGCTTTTGGTAAGGGGTAAAGAAAAACGATTTCTAAAGTGAATAATCGGTCAATAATAAGTGATTTTAAAGTTAATAGTGGAAAAAATATCTTATTGATGATCTGTTACTCACCATACCCCTTATTGTATAAAATTACAATTTTACAGTAACAAACATAATTTAACAAAACCTATATAGTTCTGATAACAGTATGTATGAGTGCCTAATCAAGCGATATTGTTAATTTACCCATGGCAAAAAAACGGTGTAAGTTTTGCCCCCCCCCCCCCCCTAAGAGATTGCCCTTTTAGTCCCTGCAGATTAAAGCCACCCCTTGGTGCTTCGTTACTTATATTCTGTCACTGCGTTGTAAGAGTTTCATATTTTCAGAAATAAGCATAGATAGATGCAGAATGTAGACTTCTTCAGTTCCAGTTCATGGCGAACACGAATCTTGTAATTATAATATAACAAAATCGTATAATTACAACCTTCATATATAAGAGAATATATGTATATAAAATTAAATACTTTATGTATATTTATCTTATCAGAGACTACATGTACCGCCATATGAATAATGAATGAGTTCTTTAAATAAGCCCCAGAATATCTCCTAATCTTTTTAACTATAATTACACCCTTAAATAAATAGGTAGCAATAAATCAACAGAAGGGGGAGATGTGTTACACGAGACATTTATTACTTTATTAGGCCCCATAATCTCTTTCTTAATAAAAGTGAGACAGTTTATAATCCTGACTTAAATAACAATATGATTTATATCGACCTTAGCAAAGACCAGGCATTAGAGATATGAAAGATTTATTTTTCTTTGTCGATTGGTTATATTACTAGCGTCTCTTTAATTGGTTAAAGAAAAAAGCTGCCGTAAAACACTGCCCTTGTTTATGATAACAAACATGTTAATAGTTGCAAAATAACACACACTGAAAACTAATCTATTGGGAAAAATGCATGCAGTGCAATACAGTGGCGTAGCCAGACAATATGCTTGGGGGAGGGGGGGGGGGGGGCTCAATGAGCGTAAGCAGGATCTTTTTTTTCTGGAGAGAAGAACAACAGTCAACTACTATCAAATTTCAAAAATTAAATTATTACCTCTCACCCTCTGCATGGTTGGATTAAATTTGTTCTTGTAGAGGTTTTTTTTAAAACTTTTTTTGGTGATATTCCTAGCTGGCTCTTATTTAAAAAGAAAAACATTTTTTATATTTGTGCAAAATATGAATATCCAAAATTTTAACATAAGACGTATATATATGACTCTAACCAGCTTTTTTCGGGCTCGGTTTTTCATGATTAAAAATAAAGTAAATATAGCTTACCACGCCAAAATTGATGATTTTTTCAGAAATCATGTATTTTAGGAGCGTAGATCTAAGAGCAGTTTGTGGTGCAAACGCTTAGGTTTTTAAATACCCCTTCTTACGTGCCGTTTTGTATATATTCATAATAAAGCATTATCGTTTCTTTCCGCACTATTTTTTTTATTATAATTTATTACACTTTTTCAATAAAAAAATGTTTCAATTACAATTTTTACTTAAATTTTTCTCTTTAAAAATAAATACCTAATTGTTTTCTGTTTTTGTTGCAAAAATATTTTATTGTATTGGGTTATATTTTTGTTGATTTAAAATAGCTCTAAAAAAGGGAAAACGGAACAGACAGTATAATAGAAAAATGCTATAAAACATTATTCTTTTTACCCCTTTCCTTTAAAATTGCATCATAAATCAATAACTAAAATGATATGCGTCTGAAACCTTAATGTCTATATTTATAAAACAGGACTTTTAGAAGGAAAAGTTTAAAAACTAAACGTTTCCTACAAGACCTTTGTAATCTAAGCCAAGAATACATTATTTGATAATTTAAAGTAGGAGTCCAAACGTGAGACGAAAGTTGCAATCAGACTTTGAGACCCGAGCTTCGAGGCTCAGGGGGGGGGGGGGGAGGGGGGGGGGGGCTGCAGCCCGGCAGCCCCCCCCCCGTTAAATACGCCACTGCGCTTTTAATTAATTCAAAATATTCCAGAATTTAAATAGGTCCAAATGCGATCGCACTTGGCCCAAAACCGTAATGGACTCTTTCACTATTCTCCTCATATTTAATAGTTTTGGCAATTAAATTGTTAAGTCAGTGCTATAATACGAGTTTATCATCAATAAAACGGTTGCTAGGTCATACCACAAATTTTCTACAGCTCATTGAAAAGGTGCACAAATTCGAACATTTTTAAAATATCAAAACAGGCGCGATGACTTTATGGCGCAGATTTGATAAAAATTTACAGCGAACATCGTTACCGATCTTGTCACTTGTTATTTCAGTGTTTTTGATTACATCCGAAATATTGTAAAATTTCGAGTATTTTTATTTAAAATAATTTCTCTATTATTTATTTGCTCATAGAGCGAGTTTTCAGAAAGTCTCAAAAATTGCAAACACTTTTTTCGTCTAACAAGCTTCAACTTCAACTTCAATCTTGAAAATAATATAAATATTTTATTTGGAAAACTGACACTGATATTTGAACAGCACTTTACAACAAAACCACTATTTTTTTTTTTTTTTTTATGATAAAACACCTGCACTGTAGGAAAAATCCTTTAAGGCGCTCTGGGAGCGGTGCGTGTGCGAAGAAAGCGATTAACGTTGGTCTTGAAACGTTGAAGATTGTAATTATTGGGAAACACGACCTCAGGAAGATCATTCCACAAAGATGACGTTCTCCAGATGAAAGAATTCTTGAACAATGAAGTTCGAGGAGTACTAAGCTGAACAACATATGGATGAGCGGCAGTGGTTCGCCGTGTATTTCTGTTTTGCATTGCTCTAGGTGGAATCAAGTGGGCAATGTCAGTCGAACACCTGCCATGGAAATATCTGTAAAAGAGAGCCAAATCACCAACCTGTCTTCGATGCTCCAGGCTATCGAGGGTCTTGGTCAGCTCGGGGTCGCCGATCAGACGAACGGCTCTCCTTTGAATGGAATCCAGTAGCCGAAGGGTGTGCTTGGGTGCAGAGCTCCAGACATGAGAGCAATATTCTAATGATGGTCGAATCTGGGCTTTGTAGAGTGTCAAGAGTTGATGAGGTGTGTACAACCTTTTGGTGTGGAAAAGTACACCAAGTTTCTGTGCAGCTGTCTTGGCAATTGCGGCAACGTGATCATGCCAAGACATATTACCTCCCAGATTGACCCCCAGCAAATTAATAGACGGTGCCAGGGGAATTGCGTGTCCTGCCATGACTATATCCGGTTCTGCAATGTTAACCTTTTTGGAGAAGACTGCTGCCTGGGTTTTCTTAGCATTAAATTCGACTTGGTTACTGTCACCCCAAGCCAAAATTTCTTCCAGGTCCTTGTTGAGGCGTAATACTTCATGCTGCCTGCGAAGATGTGTGTCGGCAGCGGATGTTTGGGGAGTCAAGGTAAAAGATGAGACAAGTGTGCTGTCATCAGCAAAGCTATAAATTGGATTTTGGGTTTTCACTAGAAGGTCGTTAATATACAGTAAAAAGAGGGTAGGCGACAATATGGACCCTTGAGGAACACCGGCATTGATGGTGAAGGTGTCTGAGAGAAACCCGTCAACCGCCACTTGCAGAGAACGGTTCTTAAGGAAGCTGGTTAACCATAAACAAAATCCAATAGGCATACCGTAGGATCGCAATTTACTTAGAAGTCCATCGTGCCAAACACGATCAAAAGCCCTAGAGATGTCCAGTGCAACAGCCCGGGATTCTCCATGATGTTCGATGGTGTTGCTCCGAAGATGGGTGACATATGCCAGAAGGTCACCTGTTGATCTGGACTTACGAAAACCGTATTGATGGTCGCTGATAATGTTATGCCCTTCCAGATACTTTAGGAGTTGTTGGTTAATAGCTTTCTCCATTACTTTTGAAATTACTGAAAGCAATGCGACGGGTCGGTAGTTGCTTGGCAGGGTCTTTTTACCTTTCTTTGGAATGGGCTGGACACGCGCCGACTTCCAGCAGGATGGAAATATTCCTTTTTTGTAGGATAAGTTGAAAAGTCTACAAAATACTGGTGTAAGTTCATCGGCGCATGTCTTGAGAACAATGATAGGAATTTCGTCTGGACCAGAAGCTTTATTGACGTTGAGTCATTTAAGAATCCGTTTAACAAGACGCTGACGGAACACGATTTCTGACATTTGCGATTGAACTGAGGGAATGTTGGGTGGTGGTTTTCCCTGAAAGTCTACAGTGGAATGCGAGGAAAACAGTTCAGCAAGTAGGTTTGCTTTATCCCCGGCTGTGGTTGCTATTGTGCCGTCGGAACGTGTTAGAGGTGGAATAGTTGACTTTGTAAAGTTTTGGCTGACGGCCTTAGCGACTGACCAAAAGGACCTTGATCCGTTAGGACTAGCAAGAAGTTTGTTTTTGATTCTCTCGTTATGAGCTTCTTTGCTTTGGTCTATCATTTGCTTACATTGGTTTCGGGTGGTAACAAAGATAGCGCGATTTTCAGGAGTAGGGTTTTTACGCCACTGTCGGTAAGCCAGGTTTTTAGATCTGACAGCACGCTCGCAATTCTTGCTAAACCAGGGCTTGCTGTTGGAAGGGTGCTTTTTGGAGAAAGGAATAAAGGCCTCCATGCTAGTTAGAATGACGTACGTAAAGAGCTATATCTTTTAACTGTCATTTTTGTTGTTTCCCAGATTTGGTTTAATAGGCAGCCTGGAACTCACCTCCTCCTACCTTTTACCCGCCACTGCATGCACAGTGGACATTTTGTAAATATTGAATTTTTAAAATTTTAGTAGGTAGAACAAGTAATTTTACATAACATGCTATATTATATTACGCCCCTGGTTTTCTTTAAATCTCCATTCCTCCCCTCCCTCCCCCCCTGATCTGGCAAACTTTGAAAACTCTTCATATAGTTAGGTTCAGCATGAATAATGCATGGATGCAATTTTCGTCCGACAAACTTTAGCAATATTTTATCAATTTCAACTTTATTTACGTACAAACTGAAATTTATAACTTAGTCATAATTCTCAAAGGCCAAACTGCGAATAAAATATTTAGGAGGAAATGCTCTTTTGTTGTAACTTTCCTAATTTATTGGGATCAGGATAAATTATTTTTATATCAGAATTTTTAATAAAAAATATTTGTTAAACAAAATCTCACTGTTTAAGGGGTTTTCACTCGCGCATTACCAAAAATATCGAATTTATTTAAAAATATTATATGGTTATTAAGATATTTATATACAGGGTGTTCCTTAATGATGTGCTAATATTTTAGGATGTGATTCCTAAAGTCATTTTATGAAGAAAAATTCATATAAACATATGTCCTAAACGGCTTAAATTTTTTGCTACAAGTTGTTGAATAATACAGCATAAAAATGGTCTCTTGCTTTTTTCTCCTCAGGCACACGCTCTTAATTAAATTAGCTCTACTATTTATTATTATTAACATTGATAATACAAAATTTTGTATTATAAAAATTGTTGGAAATGACCACCTTCATTTAATAGGCATGCTTTCGCTCGTCTTATTTAATTTAATTATTTTGGGTAAAAACGGTGTGCCTGAGGAGAAAAACGCACGATACCATGCAGAATTGACAAGGCTAATCAGAAATAATATCCACATGAAAAAATGTCAGTGTCGTACCACTTTTTTTCTAAAAAATATCAGAGGAAATGTTTGCAGGGACGCCACTGGTGGGACAAAAAAATAACTTTTATAACTAAAACATGTGGTTTTATGTCCTATTAACACATGCCCAAATTGAAAATATTATCTAAAGTACTTTCGGAGATTTTACAAAAAAAGCAATAAAAAAAATAATTCAACACCCTGTAGCAAAAAATTTAAGCCGTTTAGTACATATGTTTATATGAACTTTTCTTCATAAAATGGCTTAAGGAATTATACCCTAAAAACAGTATCTAAGCACTCTATATACTAAACTAGACCAAAAACATTGCCTTCTCTTTGCCCGAATCCTAATATTTATTAATAAACTTTTAAAATTTGGACTGTACGGACATTGGAGAGGGTTATATAGTAATTTTGATATAAAGTAATTTTTAATATTTTTTACAACACTATGAACTTTAGTAATTTTATTTATAGTGTTTTCATTGGCATATATCAGTGTAATAGTGATAACTTATCCTTTAACGTTTTACTTTACTAATATTTTATTTTACTAATAGGAATAAAATCAAAGTTCTGGTTGAAAGTCGACACAGCAATCGTATTTTTGTAAGAAATAATAATTGTTTGGTCATCTCCAGGGGAGCGAGCAAGTGTCCCCCCCCCCCCCCCCCTCTCGCGTGCCCATGTTTTAAACAAAGGGATATCTCACCATATATATAACCAATATATTTCTAATAGCATGTACAAAATTTGTGATCCGATGGAGGACTAAAAAATTAGGATACAGAATACGAGCATTTTACATCATTTTGTAGATTATGTAAATAGTGAATAGGGCCAGTATATGAGCATTATAAATTACACGGCACGTAAAAGGCATTATATCAAGCACAGTCATTTATAATATAAACAGTTTATTTATGATATAAACTATGGTGGTTAATATAGTGTTTATAAGGACACCTAAAATTGTCCTAAATAGTTTCTTTGCAATAAAAACAATACAACACTTAAAAATTTCACAAAAATAATCACAAAAAATGAACGACCCGGTCACAAAAGAGCACAGAGGAATAATAGGTCGTCGTTGCCGCTATATCTAGAGGTTCTTTTGTGCATTTGGTCCTGCTTAAATCCATAGAAAAAAATAATCATTTTTTTTGTTCATACTACATATTACGCATGCCCCTGCTCCCGATATCGATGCACACAGAAGACCCAATTGACGAAAGGATGGGTGCATGTATTGACAATATATTGGTTATACAGGGTGATTCCTCAGTTGATACTTCTTTTTTAGCTGTGTATAGAAGACATTAAAATAAACAACATTTTCAAATAACTTTTTTCAAAAAACTTGAAAATAGGCGAGATACAGAAGTAAAAAATCTAAGTGCGGGCCTGGTAATCAAAACGTAGCCCTTTACTTTATATTGTTTTTTTCCATATTTTGTATTGTTAGTCATGCATTTTACGGATCGGTCGTCAGTTATTTATTTTGGCAATTCGCTGCGCGGTGTGGTTTTCTGAAGCAAATTAATTTTAATAAATCATTGAAAATGGTAAAATTTGAAAACAATGAACTAATTATGGTGCTAATTTATTGTGAGTGTCGTAAAAGTGCGGATGTTTCTTCTCTATACCCAGAAGTTTTCCTAATGTTATTCAACTGGCAAATTAGGCAGAACCGTATTTGATTCATAGTGTAATAAATGAATGTAAGTACTTTATTTTTGGGTTTTTTGAAAAAAGGTATTTGAAAATGTTGTTTATTTTAATGTCTTCTATACGCAGCTAAAAAAGAAGTATCAATTTAGGAATCACCCTGTATATTATATGTATTATGTATCTTACAAACATATAATTTATTTTTATTACTGAATTTTGTGAAATTTTTTGTCGACGCACTTCCCCTCGTATAAATAAATTAAAATCGTGCCCCTTCCCAGGCTCTTTTCTGCTACGGAACTATTCTAGAATCTTCTAGTTGTTATTTTAAGACATTTTTTTTGTATTGGTACAATCTTTTATGAGTCATTGAGCTATTTTTCGCCATAATTTCCAATTTTATCGGTTCTCCTAAAAGCAAAGTAATAAAAGAAATCAATAGGATTAATTCAATTTCTCAGTAATAAAATTTCCTATTTATGTTTATAAAATGACATACTTAGAAATCCACTTATATTGCGATTTTCCATTAAAGCTGAGGTGTAGTAAGTTATAAACATAAAATCTGGAATGTGAAAAGCCGAAATCATGTACCAAAATCGTTAACCTAATTGAAAATTTTATTACCCATCGATGGTCGTAAAACGGAGAGACGATTTTAAGGGTTCGTTATCTATTTTATTAAACCTTTTAGAAAATTTCAACTTGATCATCGTCCTTGTAATATTCGTTTAAATGGTACAATGTTGTTATTCTATTTACTGTTTAAGGAGCATCCGACCAATATTTCTTAATTCTGGCAGAATTCTCACGCCATATTTTTTATTTCACTGAAAATTTTATTCTTGGTAATATTTTCTGCGTTTCCTTAGATCCATCCCTAGACGCGTTTCGCCATACCATGGCTTATCAGTCAAATATTAAAAAGAACTTTTAAAAATAAATTTATTTCTTCAATTTAGTCTCTATACAGGATAAGACAAAAAAAAATTGTATTTTGGTTTGCTTAGTGAATAGATGGTCGTGGCTTCGTATTCGGGCATAACTTTTAATTCTTAACAACTTTTGTAAATAAAAATTGTATATAAAATAAGGGTACTTTGCTGTTGAGCCATTTTTAAAATTAAAATTAAATCTCGCTCATATGCACTACGTCTTATTTTTCAATTTTAATAAGCACTTTTTAGTATAATGGGACGCCAAAACTTTTGTCAAGAATAACATTTTTTGTGAAATCAACAATAAAAACGGTGTTCGTATGGAACGAGAATTCTGCTGGTCCCTGTATAATAAATAAGACCAAAAACGTTGCGCTCTTTTGGCCCGATTTCTGGCCGTGTTTATTAATAGATTCTTAAAAACCTCTTACATTTGGACTCCAACACAAATATTGTCAGAATATCACTTTTATATAAAAAAAATCAATATTTTAACGATACTATGAACTTTGATAATTATTTTAAGGGTTTTTACTGGCTTATATATTTTTCTGCCAATTTTTTTTGCATGAAAATAATTTTTTTCCACCCACATAGTTAAGTACTACCTTTCCATTCGTGAAAAAAAAACAATAATTTGCTTATTTTTTTGCAATTTGGACCAAAAAGAACTGTAATTTAACTCGGCAAATTTTAGGGCAGTCGGATCCATTTAAACTAGGCCAAAGTTACATGGGTCCAGATCGGGTTTGCGTGGAAGATAGTCTAATGTCGGGTTGCACAACGAATTTTAATAATAATTATTTTTTCGGCAAGTTTTACTGTGACATAAATGACTGACAGGCATTATCTACTCACATTCAAAGGTGCGTGATTAGTAAATTAAAAATTGAGGTAACCGGGCCAGTATGATTGTGAGAAATGTATTTCTGCCAATGTTACATCTGTCACAGTCAAACTTGCCGGTTAAATAATTATTATTAAAATTCTTTGTGCAACCCGACATAAGTGATGTGAATGTTTCAAAAATTTAATTGTTTGAGCGATAGATGCTCTGGTGCTGTTCCGGCTCTTGAATTTGGTTCGCGAAGTAAAGATTGGAAAATATTTGAAGAAGGCATAATGTCTCTTGCTCACATTTCTTCAATTTACTAATGATCTATGTAATTTAACGAGTTTATGTACCTAAAAAATAATTAACAAACCACTTTAAACTTTGTCCTTTTTGGTTTTTTGGGTAACTTCCTTTTAATATTTACGCATATTAATACATAATTTGGGAATTTTTACAACAGAGACTCCTGGACTGCCTGATGTAACACAAAGTATTTAAAATGTTAATTTTGTAGTCAAAGTTGCTATTATAACTTTCATTTTATTTTACATCGTAGACTCATAACATAATTTATATATAGAAGTTATCACGACTAAAGCAAAGGCAAATTTCAGACTGCTCAATTTTGTCCCATATTTTTATTTTATTTGTTCCGGATCTCTTTTATATCGTAATATATTAGAGACCTGTTTTTATTGAGAACTACTATACGATATCGTAATATTGTTTTTTAAATATCTTAGTTCGATATATCGAATTTTTTCCACCACCCCATCAAAAATACACTTCTGCGTCCTACGGCGTCCCTCTCAATTTACTTCGCCGGACATAATTTCCACTCTTGTAGTAAAAACTAGTGTTCCCTCGTATTTAAATTCTCTTTTAAACATTATTGCGGTAAGGTATATTCTTAAACAACAACTGATAATAAAAACCAAAATATTTCACAGCTTAACCATTGGTCACAGTCCACCAAGCAGTTCATATGCGATCAAAATTCCCGAGATGGGGCACACATGGGTAATATATGCGACCGTTGCCAACATGAGTGGAACGTGAATTATTTCGGCCCCAGGCACATTCAGCATAAACATTAGTTACTATCTAGCGTGCATTATTTCTTCGTACCCCCTACATTTAACATCATCTGATATATAAACATATATTTCTTATTTTATTTAATCATTGCTAGGTGGTACACGAAATCTACATGGTCGGGCAGATATTTGAACATTTATTCTAACCATTCTAATAACCAAAAACGAAATGTAATTATAGGGTTAGACGATCGCGTTATATCACTAGCATCACCTGCATTAATGTTAAAACGTAAAAGAAGTTCTCTTGTAAAATAATTTTGAAAAAAATTACAATAATAAAATAATAAGAAAACGCACCCAATAACTATACATAATGGTATATTATTGACCAAGGTTTAGACTCACGTCTTAAATCCCTCGTCGCTACGCTCCTCGGGATTCGAAATCGACACTCGGTCAATAATAGTTGTCTAAACCGAGGTAAATATATTATTTTTTCCACTACTAACACATTTACAACATTAACTTATTAATTAAAGTTAACATACCTTCTTAGGGTTGCTTCTGTTTTTTCAGTCAAGTTACCTTTGCTTTGAAATTTGCAGCATTTTTTTTATCTTGTCAAATGGCATTCTTAGTTGTCAGTATTTGTCGATTCATAAAAAAATTTTAGTCTTTTTGATAAAATGAGCGAAGAAACTATTACTGATACGTGCACTCCTCCAGAAATGAGGGTGGAAGCACAATAAATTAATGATGAGTTGCTACCCCATAAATCTAAGGTTTTGTATTTAAAAAACTACTCAGTATTTAAGGACTGGTGCCAAACAAAGGAAGCTGAAATACCTGGTTGTCTAAACATGACGTTTTCATATATTTTTAAAATAAATAAAGGTCAAGTCGCCTGTTTTATAATGTTTTTGCCAGAAGCCTCTATTATTGACCGTTGTCAATAACGACTGTAAATAATAGAGGCTTCTGGCAAGGGGTAAAGAATAGTAGATTCTGTAACGAGGTTGGAATGAAAATTTGATCCGAGTGGAAGATCCGAACGCGAGCGTAGCGACGAGTATCGAATTTTCATTCTAACCGAGTAGCAGACTATATTTTCTCCACGACCAAAAATACTATTCGCAATATTTGTAATTTCAGGTGGAGTATTATCCAGTTCCATATCTGATTCATCCGATTTTTCACTCATATTATGACTTGCACTAAAATTTGTCTGCTGACATTGACAGTTTCGAAATTCATGGCAACCTATGTCGTTTAGATCAATTATAGAATATTCATTCCGTATCTTGTTATGGAATGAAAATACACGCAAAACGCATAAGAAGCAAGTGTTTCAGAATAAATATTCCAACTCAAGAGCGAGAATTTTTACATTCTATTATCAAAAATGATTTTGGAATTATTGCATTCAGTAATAGTCGTAGAGAAAAACGATTTCTATAGTTAATAATCGGTCAATAATGAGTGATTTTAAAGTTAGTAGTGGAAAAAATATATTATAGAGAAGACAAATACAGATCAAGAAACGTACATGTTGCTCTACCGGTACACGAAGGATTTACCTGAAAAAACTGCATATTAAAAGGCATAATATGAGAGCATGCAATGGATAAGTCAAATATTGGTGACATTTTTTCAACCAACAAAATCCCTCTAAAAGCTATTTCAAACGTGATTTTCTTGAATTTGAAATTTTGTAAAAACCTGTTTCATATTCAGCGGCAATTATAATTATTTCCAATCGAGAATCTGGTTTCAGCTGTCAGCCAGTGCGAAGATTTTACGGCCTGAAAAATGTCACCATTGTCTATTCTATTCCCTGTATTTACTATAAAAAAATTATTATCTTTGCCTTTGTTAATAGCACAAATGTCAAATGTATTACATATTTACAATATTCCTTAATATCATATCTTCTATAGAATAATTTCTTAAATTTATATAATATCATTTAACCCCAGTAACACAATATTTCTCAAGAAAAAATCCAGAAACATATTTCTAAAAGGTTTTTCTGCAATTTAGTGTAAAATTTTATCATTTTATTGTGCCAGAATATTTATTATAGCGTTGCGGCTCGCAAGAACCACATAAAAATAAATAATGACAATGTTGGGAATTCTCCTAGTCTCATAAATCTGATTAAAATAAATAGAGAGACAACGATCTCCGTGGCAAGGAACAAAGTATTTTTAAAAGAATAAAAAAGTAATAAAAGGAATAAAAACCTTAAAAGAATGGAAAGCGAGATAAGACATTGGATAAATAAATTTGGCTTGAAAACATTAATATCGTTTTTAAATTAGGGGACATGACTACCAATTGTTACTGCAAATACTAGAGAGAAAGAGAGAGAATGAGTTGAGAGATTATTATGCTTTATTTCTCTTGTTAATTCTTAAGATGCATTACAACTATAAAAGCTAATCTATTCGTTTTTTTTTTCTCTCATTTTAATGCATTAATAAAAATTTAATTTGACTGCTCGGTATCTCTGGCTCAATATATATTTGGATTCATTATAAAAGTAAAATCTGATCTTTTGAAAAAATATTTTATTTTGTAGTATTTATGTGGGAAAATTATTTTCATGCAAAAAAAAATGTCTAAGAAAAAGATATAAGCCAATGACAACAATTATTATTTTTTTAATAAAAATAACTTTTTGACACTCTCCAGTATCTGTGAGTCCTGAGTCCAAATTCAAGAAGTCGTAATTAATCCAGGACAGGATTCGGGCAAAGAGAACGTCATGTTTTTGGTTTAATTTAATATTTATAGATATAATTTCGCATGGAGCTGGTAACATTGAAGAAAAATTTAGAAACATTGGTCAGATGCTCTTAACTGCTGGACAATTAATAATATCAAATGATTTTTAGAATTTGTTGGGTAGAAAAACGTTAGTAAAATACCGTCCCCGATTCCCAATAAATTATCAGCAACATTTAACATAAAAATTGTTTCTCCCCAGCCGGAAAATTTTAAACTGGAAAAGTTTTACGTCCCACAGGACTGAAATGAATCAAGCAAATAAATAATATGAACGATCTTTTAAAAGTTTTTTCAGCCATATCTTTAATGTAAGCCCGTAATGGAAGGCATATTTCACTCGAAAATGTCTCATTTAATGTAAAAGGAATTTTACTCTACGTCGGCCGTGGTTGCTCTTGCTCGTTTCTATTAAGGGGTCGCCTGCATGTCTCAACAACTATTATATTTTGTTACAGGCACTATATATCTTATAATAATTATTACGTATGATCAGTGGCGGCGACAGGATTTTTGGGATGGGTGGGCACAAGTGGGCCGGATGATTTTTGGGATGGGCACCACTGTCTTCTTTTATTACATTATTACATCCTTCTATAATACCACTACTTTCTCATCAAAATTTCATAGTCAAATCCCCCTTCCCCCACAGACATTCCATTACAAAACCGAATCCTTCCATTTTGGGTGGGCACTAGGGAAGCATCCATGTTTTTAGGGGGGCCGATGCCCATCCTACCCCCCCCCCCTGTTGCCGCCGTTGCTTATGATAGGTATACTCAAATTAATTGAAGCTTTTGCTGCTATTTTCTGGAAAAATGCATATTTAGTGTAAAGATTAATGTCACCAAGGTAAAAACAACAGCCCTACTTCACCATCGACCGGGTGTATATTGGTATCTGCCAGTGGAGGGGGGGCTATGATAGCTGCCCCTCCCCCAGAATAAGTACCTGGTCAATGAATTTATGATAGTAGACAAATACTCATTCGTTCACTACAGTAAAATTTGGAGACATCATCATTCACTACAACTACAACAACTGCTATAAATATCTATTTCACGTAGAACGAATTTTCGAAAAAAAACACCCCCTTTAAAACAAAAATTAACTTCTTATAACTAATAGAGAAAATATTGTCAAACATTTTAAATTTGAGGTCAATTAATGATGTGGTTTTGTGTTGCTTTTTAAAGAAATTTTTTTGTATAGGGGCTCTTAATGTAGTGTAGAATATGAGAAAGAAGGACGTGAAACATGCGGACCTTTTCCTGAGCAATTTGTTTGAAACTTGTAAGTAAACATTAAAAGCAAAGAAGAAAATAAGTTTGCCCAAGGCAGTAACTTAAAGAATAAAAAGGAACAGTTTTGTTGCTGGACCCATGTGTTTACTTCACTTTATTTTTGGGAAGGCACTTTTTATACCGAATAAAGTTTATCAAGATTTGAATTTATTAAAGTTAAAAGTTTGACATTTATTTACAACTTGTTTATTTAAAATTGAATGGTGCAAACAAATAATGAGGAATGTGATTTTGTATTTAAATAATTACTCTACAATATTCTTAAAAAAGTTACCCATGTCTTTAAAAAACTTCGTGTTATAGTTTTTTTGTAGATCAACCTCAGGAATCTAAAAAGATATAGATATAATTTGTCTAGTAGTCCCCAAATTTTAAGAAAAATTTTCAAAAATAATTATCCGATCATTATCCTTTTTCTCACCTGGTACAGTATCATTTAAAAAAAAGGTCGCTAAATATGCGAATTCGACTAGCCCTTTGCCACTTTAATTTTATACTGGAGATAGCCAACATTAAACGATCGTTGTTTTGAACCACTCTGTATAACCACCCTAAATTCCATTACATTTTTATATGCCTAAGCGAATTTTTTTTTATCGTACCTGACCCTACGCATTATTCTCCATGATTGAGACAAATCGTAGCCGACGTAATAATAAGGTCAGATTACATGGGTTTCCGATAAATCATTTGGACGCCTCGAACGCAATTGCTTCTATTTATCGGGATACGCAACAGTGGTCAAGTGTAAAGTAACAAATTGGGGCACGTAAAAAAAATTATGTGTTCTTTAAATCTTGATAAATAAACATTACAATAATCAATTATTTATGAACTCCCCATAGTTTAATTTTTTTATACAGCCGAATTTGTTTGTTTGTTTTGGTTTACTAATGGTCACTTGGTCTTTCGAACGCTCAGCCAGCTTGCTCTTGGACCTACAGCTAACATGAGCTTCGAACCACGATCCTCAGTCATGCGACACCCCCCAAGGACTATCAACCCTTGGTTTATTGCCATTGCATGACCTACCGATTGGGGAGTGTGTATCGTCTTCCGTACCCCCACAAGATGTCCGATCTCATTCGGCCTGGTTACACTCTCACTAGCATTTTTAAACCTCCTAAATTTCGGACATACTTTTTTATTGTGCGTATGCCTACTCCGAGGATCGAACTCCAATCGCCACGGCCGAATGGCATTAACTCACCTTTTTTTTTTTTTTTTTTTTTTATGATAAAACACCTGCACTGTAGGAAAAATCCTTTAAGGCGCTCTGGGAGCGGTGCGAGTGCGAAAAAAGCGATTAACGTTGGTCTTGAAACGTTGAAGATTGTATTCATTGGGAAACACGACATCAGGAAGATCATTCCACAAAGATGACGTTCTCCAGATGAAAGAATTCTTGAACAATGAAGTTCGAGGAGTACTAAGCTGAACAACATATGGATGAGCGGCAGTGGTTTGCCGTGTATTTCTGTTTTGAATTGCTCTAGGTGGAATCAAGTGGGCAATGTCAGTCGAACACCTGCCATGGAAATATCTGTAAAAGAGAGCCAAATCACCAACCTGTCTTCGATGCTCCAGGCTATCGAGGGTCTTGGTCAGCTCGGGGTCGCCGATCAGACGAATGGCTCTCCTTTGAATGGAATCCAGTAGCCGAAGGGTGTGCTTGGGTGCAGAGCTCCAGACATGAGAGCAATATTCTAATGATGGTCGAATCTGGGCTTTGTAGAGTGTCAAAAGTTGATGAGGCGTGTACAACCTTTTGGTGCGGAAAAGTACACCAAGTTTCTGTGCAGCTGCCTTGGCAATTGCGGCAACGTGATCATACCAAGACATATTACCTCCCAGATTGACCCCCAGCAAATTAATAGACGGTGCCAGGGGAATTGCTTGTCCTGCCATGACTATATCCGGTTCTGCAATGTTAACCTTTTTGGAGAAGACTGCTGCCTGGGTTTTCTTAGCATTAAATTCGACTTGGTTACTGTCACCCCAAGCCAAAATTTCTTCCAGGTCTTTGTTGAGGCGCAATACTTCATGCTGCCTGCGAAGATGTGCGTCGGCAGCGGATGTTTGGGGAGTCAAGGTAAAAGATGAGACAAGTGTGCTGTCATCAGCAAAGCTATAAATTGGATTTTGGGTTTTCACTAGAAGGTCGTTAATATACAGTAAAAAGAGGGTAGGCGACAATATGGACCCTTGAGGAACACCGGCATTGATGGTGAAGGTGTCTGAAAGAAACCCGTCAATCGCCACTTGCAGAGAACGGTTCTTAAGGAAGCTGGTTAACCATAAACAGAATCCATTAGGCATACCGTAGGATCGCAATTTACTTAGAAGCCCATCGTGCCAAACACGATCAAAAGCCCTAGAGATGTCCAGTGCAACAGCCCGGGATTCTCCATGATGTTCGATGGTGTTGCTCCAAAGATGGGTGACATATGCCAGAAGGTCACCTGTTGATCTGGACTTACCTTTGAACAGTCTGAACCACTACCGCGGTTACATACCTAAAGGTTGGGTAATGGTCAGTAAAACTACTTAGAAGCTCAAAATTTTGTATTTACCAAACATTTCGACCTTTATGAGGCCATCTTCAGGGGTATAAATTTATGAACTTCTGTGTTAGAAATAAACTTCTTAGGTACATTATTAAATAACTAATTGGAGGTCTGGTTATTTATTTTTCTATTGTTTTCTTTAAAAGCAGTAGACACCAGCAGAGGCTGTCTTGCGACTGTTAACAATCAATAATGTACTTAAGAAGTTTATTTTTAACACAGAAGTTCATAATTGTATCGCTCTGAGGTTGACCTCATAGAGGTCGAAACGTTTGCTAATAACAAAATTTGAGCTTCTAAGTTGTTTTAATGACCATTACCCAATAATATCTACCTCTAAAATATTAGTGAATGTGGTCACTAATTATATCAAGAAATGGTCTACAAAGTATGAAATTATCTTATTTTAAGATTGGACCTAAAAAGAAAAGACAAAAAAATGATTGATTATATTTTAATTCAGTTTCTTAACAAGTCTTATTAGATCTCCGTTTTAAAATAAGCCATTTGAGGAATAAAAAAGTTATAAAAATAGTTTTTGGAAAATGTTTGTATTATTTTTCGAAAGAACAAGATTCTTTTTCAAAAATAAAAATATTTTTTAAAAATTCTTTGTCTGCGCGTAGCTTGTTTCTGGTTAAAAAAGAAAACGAATGATAAAATCTGGGCCTCAGTAATCTACATTTATTTAAATGTTAAGAAGCTTATTCGAATTTCTATTCCAACGGAATTTTTAAACAAAAACAAAGAACACTAATTTAAAACAAAATTTAAATTGAAAAACAGCAAAATACAAATCCATATTAATAAGGTGATTTTGTTAAGCAATAAACGGTTTTAGAATAAAACCAAAGGAATATAAAGTATACAAAAATCAATAGACTCGGGGCAATATTCATTTCAATGCTAAATTTGTCATTCAAGCTCGAAATTGAACGGGAATTTATGATTGAAATGAATATTGGCTTCCATCGGATCAAAAAAGAATATACGCCCCGAAAATATAATGTAAGAGGCCTTTGAAATATTTTAAAATAAGGTTTCGTTTATTTTCTTTTTGGTGTTCACAAAAATAAATGACAATGTGATATTTTTCAATTGGAAGTAACAATAGGAACATCGTAATGTATGAGTAGGTATTAAAGTTTGTTTTTCTAACCTTTATAACCGCAAAATCATACTACTAAAATTTAAAATTCATTATGGGATTGGGACACCTCTTTATCTCGTACAAATTTCTAGTAATAGTCAAGAAAATCTAAAAAAAAGTAAAAAACGTGTAAACTGAACATTTTAAATATAATAATATGATATTAAAATTTAAAACATTCCAATACAAAACAAGAAAATAAAATAATAACAAAATATTATATTCGGTCCCCTTAATTCCCCTCTCACCCCTTGCCCATGACCAAAAGTAATATTAAATTTTTATAAGAAGGGAAAAAGAAATAGAAAAGTCTTTCCCGAGTAATATAGGTTTATGGCTTCCATCTGTGAGATTACTTTAGAGAAAGTGGACGACTTTTCAGACAGAGAAGGATAAAAAAATGTTGCAAAATATACAATATAAAAACGAATCTTTTACTTTGGTTTTTATACACATGCTTGTGGGGCTTTTTATTGAATTTTTTTCGCTTTAAAGCATTTTAAAACTGACCAAAATTATTGGTGTAGTAATCTATTAGTACCAATAAGATTATTTATTTATATAGTCAGTGACGTATTTGCAAATTTCGTCGGGGCAGTGACGGCTGGCGGTCTTAAAAAATGGCGAAGAGCTAGGTATAGTACAGAAATCGTATAGACTCCCCAACTATTGTAGTATTTTTCAAGTAGAAGTACTGGCAGTAGAGAAGGCGGTCAATATCCTGCAAGAACACCTTGGCTTGGGAGTAGCCTCGTCAATCACCATCTTCAGTGATAGTCAGGCGGCGATTAAGGCAATCTGTTCCAGCAGCGTTAAATCAAAGCTCGTAAAGCGATGCCGCAATAATCTATGCACACTTGGCAACCAACATCGGGTTATTCTGTGCTGGGTTCCTGGACACTCCAAAATAGATTTTTTTTTTTTATGATAAAACACCTGCACTGTAGGAAAAATCCTTTAAGGCGCTCTGGGAGCGGTGCGAGTGCGAGAAAAGCGATTAACGTTGGTCTTGAAACGTTGAAGATTGTATTCATTGGGAAACACGACCTCAGGAAGATCATTCCACAAAGATGACGTTCTCCAGATGAAAGAATTCTTGAACAATGAAGTTCGAGGAGTACTAAGCTGAACAACATATGGATGAGCGGCAGTGGTTCGCCGTGTATTTCTGTTTTGCATTGCTCTAGGTGGAATCAAGTCAGCAATGTCAGTCGAACACCTGCCATGGAAATATCTGTAAAAGAGAACCAAATCACCAACCTGTCTTCGATGCTCCAGGCTATCGAGGGTCTTGGTCAGCTCGGGGTCGCCGATCAGACGAACGGCTCTCCTTTGAATGCAATCCAGTAGCCGAAGGGTGTGCTTGGGTGCAGAGCTCCAGACATGAGAGCAATATTCTAATGATGGTCGAATCTGGGCTTTGTAGAGTGTCAAAAGTTGATGAGGTGTGTACAACCTTTTGGTGCGGAAAAGTACACCAAGTATCTGTGTTAAGGACTAGTAAATGGAAGCCTTTTTCCGAGGGAGTATGGAGAGGAGTTGGCAGCAGTGCACACGACAAGAGCGACACAGAAGCTTCTTAGAGAAAAACAATCATCCATCTAACTTACTCTGTAAAAGTTTGTCAAAATAAAACTCACGTTACAACAAACAAAAATAGTGTTTATTAATGCGATCAATTTAAGAAAAACCTACAGTCCATTACCGTAAGCGAAAACATGGTTCATCGGCCGGATTTTTAGTAACAAGTGCCTCCGAAAACGTAAAAATTACAAAAAACATTTCGTGAAGTGCAGTGAGCAACGCTGGACATCGACGCCATTATTCGGCCGGTCGTTCAATGCGCGATCGAAGCCAGGACGCGTATGTGCTAATGCGATATAAGTAAAAAACCATTGGAGATTCTGCAGTTGGGTGAGTCCTTCATTCAATTCCTTTACACATATGCATACTGTTTTTGCTTTGCTCGAGCACTGTTGCCATCTCTGTATCAATAAAAGTTATTGATTTTTAAAGACGTTTTGTTAATAATAATAATATTTAGCAGGTTATTGCTGCAATTTTAGAATATATACGCGGTAAAAAATTATTCTCAAAATGTCACAAAGTGAACAAGACGAAATTAAAATTCTTAAGCGTAAGCGGGCCTCTATTAAGGCCAAATTAACACATTTTACAAATTATTTAAATACTCTTCAAGTTAAGTATTCCGATAAGAATGTAGATATCGATGAACAAGACATTTTAAATTTAGATACGCGTTTAAATCAGATGTTCTCAATAATTCAGGAATATGATGATGTTCAGTTAGAGTTGGAAGCTAAAGTTGATGACAGTCTTGTTGAAAGTTTTTATGCTGAGCGTGAGCAGTTTTCACAATCTTTTTATATTGAGATTTCACGGGGTAAAAAGTTACTCTCGAGGTTAAGTCCAGTAAGCGATCAAACTAGTAATCATAGTAGTCATAGTAATAGTCAACAAATAAATGTAAACGCTGACTCCAGTGCTTTTAAACTTCCACCAATTGAGGTGCCGAAATTTAATGGCAATTTCGAAAATTGGTTGGAGTTCAGAGAAATATTTAGTTCTTTGGTGCATACAAACAATACACTACGTAACTTTCAAAAATTTCATTATTTAAAATCTTCACTTTTGGGCAATGCTTCCCAAGTCATAGCATCCATCGAATTTAGTGAGTCAAATTATTCATTGGCGTGGGATTTACTTTGTGAAAGATATGATAACACGAGGCTTCTTATTCATAATCACGTCAAAGCTTTATTTAATTTGGAAGTAAAAGGTATAGATTCGTCGAGAACACTTAGATTTGTCATTGACTCTGTGTCAAAACATTTAAAATCTTTAAAACAATTAAATGAGCCCACAGAATACTGGGATACGTTGATTATTTATATTATTACTTCTAAATTAGATAATACAACAGTTCGAGAATGGGAAAAATTCAGGTCAGATAAAAATGCTCCTACCCTCGAACATTTAAAGACTTTTTTAAAGTCACGAGCTGATTTTATTGAAACTTTTGAATCAAAGCAATCAACAAGTTCGCAGAATTACAATACTCCTAGGCAATTAAAATTAAAATCTTTTGTTTCTGGTAAGACCGATAATGATTCCCATGACTCCGACAACCAAAATTATAATCCTATAAAGGCTAGCTGCGCATTTTGCAAAAAGAATCACTTTATTAGAAATTGCGCAGAGTATCTTAAATTATCTGCAATCGAGCGAAATGAAAAGGCTAAAAACCTCAAATTATGCGTAAATTGTCTGCGATTCGGGCATATAAATATTGTTTGCAGGCTAAGTAATTGCCGAAAATGTAACGGTCGACATAATACGTTATTACATATTCCTTATACGGAGAAGAAACAAAATATATATGAAAATGATACGAATAGTGAAGTTGCCGTCGACAATAAAAAATTATCACTTGCTACATGTAATTTGTCATATGAAAACGTCCTGCTTGCTACAGCTTTAGTGCAAGTAATTGGAAAAAATAATAAAATATATACGGTACGTGCATTGTTAGACTCGGCATCACAGTCTAGTTTTATAACGTCAAAATTATGCGATATGTTGAATCTGGATACCGAAAATGTAAATATGGCTGTCATGGGTCTTAATAATTCTACTTCTAAAATCAAAAAGAAATGCGAGATAAATATTCAATCACAGCATAGTGGATATTCTGCCCAATTATCATGCTTGGTTATAAATGAAATAACTTCCATGCAGCCAGGTACAATTCTTAATATAAATACTTTAAATATTCCGAATAATATTATTTTGGCAGATCCAGAGTTTTATAAACCTGGTTCAGTAGACATGCTAATTGGTGCAAATTTATTTTGGCAGTTAATGTCAATCGGTCAAATACATCTCGGTAAAAATCTACCAATCTTACAAAAAACTAAATTCGGGTGGATTATATCAGGTTGTGTCCCTGGATATACTAATAATACCAAAACACAATGCAATCTATCACTAAATGATGATATTCAAATTCAGATGGCCAAATTTTGGGCATTAGAAGAATATCAATCAAAACCACACTTTTCTAAAGAAGAACTTGCATGTGAGCATCATTTCGTGGAAAATATTAAGCGTGATTCGATTAGTGGTAGATTTATAGTGTCAATACCTGTTAAAGATAATTTAAATAAATTAGGTGATTCGGATGAGCAAGCAAGAAAACGATTTTTCGCTTTAGAACGAAAACTTAATAATAATATGAATTTACGCGAACAATATATAAGTTTTATGAATGAATATAAAGCTTTAGGCCATATGAATAAGGTTACTAATGCGAATAAAGGTAAATTTTATTATTATATGCCGCATCATGGAGTGCTTCGTGAGGAGAGCGTGACAACCAAACTTCGAGTGGTTTTCGATGCTTCGGCATCAACAACTTCCGGTGCTTCATTAAATGACCTACAGATGGTGGGTCCAACAATTCAAAATTGTCTTTTCGATATCTTGTTAAGATTTAGGCGTCACACATTTGTCATCACGGCTGATATTGAGAAAATGTACCGGCAAGTCACTATTAATCCCGAACAGCGATCTTTACAGCGTATTTACTGGCGGAGTGACCCAAATGAAAATCTTGATATATATGAATTAAGCACAGTTACTTACGGCACTGCTTCTGCCCCATTTTTAGCCATACGATGCCTAGCTCAGTTGGCACAAGATAATCAAAATATTCACCCTGAGGCAGCCAATATAATAAAAAACGATTTTTACGTAGATGATCTGCTTACCGGAGCAAATACTATTAATGACGCGATACAAATAGGTTTGATAGTTTCAAAAATTTTGGCTTCAGGCTGTTTTAGGCTACGAAAATGGCATTCTAATAGTCTTCAAGTTAAACAGGCCTTTCAAGCTACATCTATCACAGACCAGGTTATTGAATTTGGAGATACAAAGACGCTAGGACTTAGATGGTCCTGCAATGCTGATACCTTTTCATTTAGCATTGAATCAAATATACATCAAAGTCGAGTAACTAAACGTGTTATTCTGTCATGCATTGCTCAAATATTTGATCCACTAGGCCTCCTTGGTCCTTGCGTTATTGTGGCAAAGATTTTGTTACAAAAGCTGTGGCTTGAAAAGTTGAATTGGGACGAATCGGTTCCCCAAAATATTCATAGTGCGTGGCTAAGATTTAAAGATGATATATCAACCCTAAACAATCTTGAGATTCCAAGACATGTGATATGTCCAAATCCTAAAATGTTAGAAATACACGGGTTTTCTGACGCCTCGGAACAAGCCTACGGTGCATGCGTTTACTTACGTTCCATAGATGAGAAAGACCAAATTTTTGTTAAACTCTTATGCGCAAAATCAAAAGTAGCCCCTTTAAAGGTTATTACGATACCGAAACTTGAATTATGCGCTGCTCTCCTTTTAGCCAGACTTATAAAAACAGTAAAAAATGCGCTTGAATTGTCGTTTTCTGATATAACTTTATGGACAGATTCGACAATTGTTTTAGGCTGGTTAAAAACCGAACCTTATTTATTAAAAACATTTATTGCAAATCGTGTGTCAGAAATACAAGAATTGACCAGCAATTGCAATTGGCGTCATGTCCCTACCAAAGATAATCCAGCAGATATGTTGTCACGCGGCGTAACTCCAAATGAAATTAAATTATGCGATTTGTGGTGGCATGGCCCACAATGGTTGGATGTTAACGAATCTGGCTGGCCAGAAGGAGCAGTGGTAGTAGGAAATTTACCGGAACTTAAGCCCATGAATAAATCATTAGTTGTAAAATGTAGTGAACCGGTAATTAATTTTAACAATTTTTCTTTGTTAAATAGACTTGTCAGAACCGTGTGCTATGTTTTTAGATTTAAGTCTCGTCTTTTAAAACGCGTAAATGATACCGGTGTTCTTAAAGTTCATGAATTAGACAGGGCATATAAATTTCTTATCGGCCTAGCGCAAAGAGATTCTTTTGTTAATGAAATAAATACCCTGTCAAACAAAAAAGAAATAGATAAAGGAAATAAAATTTTTAATCTTAATCCATTCATTGACAATGATGGCTTATTAAGAGTCGGTGGTCGATTACAGAACTCAGAATATTCGTATGACAAGAAGCATCCTTTTATTATATCGTCAAAACACCGTCTCTGCAAATTGATTTTTGAAACAGAGCATGTAAAATTATTACATGCGGGCCCTCAATTATTACTTAGTTCCATACGCGAATCATTATGGCCTGTTTCAGGAAGAAATCTTGCAAGAGCGACTGTTCGTGAATGTGTTATTTGCTTTAGATTTAATCCAAAAATAATAGCCCCAATAATGGGTAACTTGCCAAAAAATCGATTGGAAGCTGATTTTCCTTTCAAAATATGCGGAGTTGATTATGCAGGACCTTTGATCATAAAAGATCGAAAGGGAAGAGGTTGTAAAACTTCCAAATGTTATGTAGCCCTGTTTGTATGTTTTGCAGTTAAAGCCATTCACATCGAACTTGTTTCTGATCTAACGACAAATACATTTTTACTAGCTTTGAAACGCTTTATAGCAAGACGCGGGAAACCGCTAAAAATTTATTCAGATAACGGTACTAATTTTCAGGGCGCTAATAACCAATTGCAAGCTATAAGTCGGTTCATTAAAGAAAATAAAAATAAGATTATCGAGTCGTGCGCATCTCAAAATATAGAATGGCATTTTATCCCGGCGCATTCGCCACACTTCGGTGGATTATGGGAAGCGGGGGTAAAATCGTGTAAGTATCATCTAAAACGAGTAATAGGCAATAATAGTTTAACATTCGAAGAGTTGACAACTGTGCTCGCGCAGATTGAAGCAGTATTAAATTCCCGACCTATCTCTCCACTATCAACCGATCCTAATGACATAAATCCCTTGACACCTGCCCATTTTCTGATCGGGAGGCCCATGACATCTATAGCTGAACCTGACATCAGTCAACAACCAATTGGACGACTTACCCGATTTCAACTACTAGAACAAATGCGCCAGAATTTTTGGAGAAGATGGTCCAAGGAGTATGTTTCTGAGCTCCAGCAACGAGTAAAATGGAAAGCGACGCAAAATGAAATTAAAATGGATTCCTTGGTGTTGGTAAAGGACGATAATCTTTCTCCTGCCTACTGGAAACTTGGACGTATCATAGACTTACATCCTGGAACCGACGGTGTGTGTCGCGTAGCGTCAATTAAAACAGCAAATGGTGTAATAAAACGGGCATTTGCTAAATTTTGTCCTTTGCCTGTAGACAGACAGACAAAAGTAAATGTTGAAAGTGAGCCCTTTCAAGGCGGGGGGCATGTTAAGGACTAGTAAATGGAAGCCTTTTTCCGAGGGAGTATGGAGAGGAGTTGGCAGCAGTGCACACGACAAGAGCGACACAGAAGCTTCTTAGAGAAAAACAATCATCCATCTAACTTACTCTGTAAAAGTTTGTCAAAATAAAACTCACGTTACAACAAACAAAAATAGTGTTTATTAATGCGATCAATTTAAGAAAAACCTACAGTCCATTACCGTAAGCGAAAACAATCTGTGCAGCTGCCTTGGCAATTGCGGCAACGTGATCATGCCAAGACATATTACCTCCCAGATTGACCCCCAGCAAATTAATAGACGGTGCCAGGGGAATTGCGTGTCCTGCCATGACTATATCCGGTTCTGCAATGTTAACCTTTTTGGAGAAGACTGCTGCCTGGGTTTTCTTGGCATTAAATTCGACTTTGTTACTGTCACCCCAAGCCAAAATTTCTTCCAGGTCATTGTTGAGGCGCAATACTTCATGCTGCCTGCGAAGATGTGCGTCGGCAGCGGATGTTTGGGGAGTCAAGGTAAAAGATGAGACAAGTGTGCTGTCATCAGCAAAGCTATAAATTGGATTTTGGGTTTTCACTAGAAGGTCGTTAATATACAGTAAAAAGAGGGTAGGCGACAATATGGACCCTTGAGGAACACCGGCATTGATGGTGAAGGTGTCTGGCAACGAGGCTGCCGATGCGCTCGCAAGAGAGGGCGCAGGCATGCCAGCTGATCTAGCAGACAATACAGTGAACAAACCACTGGGATTGGTGAAAGAGGAGATTGACTACACGGCCAAGCAGCTTGCACAAAACAGATGGACAGGGTTGACAACCTGTAGTACATCCAGACAACTGTGGCCCACATTCGATAAAAAGAGAACCGCAGAGCTATTGAGACAAAGTCGAAAAGACGTGAGAAATATTACTGCGGTTGTTACCGGACATTGCCTCTTCGGTAGACATGCCGAACGTATGCAAATACCCACTAACGACTTCTGCAGAAGTTGCAGAGATGAGGAAGAGGAAGAAAGTATTCAACATTTTCTGTGTGAATGCCCTGGCCTCGCAAGAAGGAGGTTTACTACTCTGGGTGAATCATCTTTCGATAGCCTGGAGGAACTAAGCAACTTACAACTTGGACGGCTGAGCGGATTTCTAAACAGTAGTGGCTGGTTTGAATGAGTTGGTGAGAACCAAGGGTCTGCCACTCTTACCTAACCTAACCTAGGTATAGTGCGGGTACTTGTACAAACATTGACTAAAAACCCGTGTAACAAAACGTCTCTCTTATCCTTATCTGTCCAACGACTGAATGGAGTTTCCAACAAATTATAAACTATGTCATTAATTGGGTTCATTTTTAAAACACAATTAAGTATAGGTATGTACACTACTGAATTAACTGAAAAATAAAAACAAAACTTTTTAATCACATAGTAAATATCTATAACCGTAAGTTTCGCGAAGCCTCAAAATAAATACCTTCACGTTAGGCCAACCAATGCTAAAACAATGCTGCATACGACGGATATATTTTTAAATTGCCCTTTACCATAACGCAAACTGTTACATGCTGTTGCATTGGGTCTTCACTTGCTAACGGACACGACCGGCTGGGGCGCCCCAAAATGCACAAGTGTTTATAATTGTTATTGTCCATCGGAGTTAACCGTGGCCCTATTATGCATAGCTACATTCGGATTAAATTAATATTATTAATTCGAACATAATTATTTTTTAAGGGCTAAAATGGTAGCTGTATGTTGGTACATTATTGTTTAATATTGTCGTAAAACTTTCCTCCTGGTTGTATTTTTTTTGTGAAGAGCCCCTTCACTTACTTCACCGACGAGCCGCCACTGCAGGTATTGAGTGGGTTATAGAAAACGTGCAGGTAAGAGAACACCGCAGGCGTAAAATTTTTGGGACCAGGCCCAAATTCTAGTAAAGTTATAATAAGCCAGTTTTCTCCGTGTATTATCTGTCTTGACTTGGGCAAATGACCAGATAGCTTATTATTAAGATCATCTTATGGGGTTTGTTACTTTGGGATGGGGAGAGACTGTCTCACCTCCAAAAGCATTACCTTCTCTTGGCCCGAATCCTAGCCATGTTTATTAATGGCTTTTAAAAAATTTTAATTTTGGATTCCACAAATTGGAGAGTGTGAGAAAGTTATATTAATTAAAAGAACATAACTCTCAATATTTTTTACAGTACAATAAACTTGATTTTCACTGATTTATATCTTTTTCTACGATTTTTTTTTCTGCATAAAGATAACTTTCCCACAACCACATTTATGTAGATATTACCTTTCCATTAAAATGATTTTTCTGAAGCTATTTGATATAACACGAACAAAAATCAAGAATAAGTAAGAGAAGAAAGTGCAGATCTTTATTGTTTTGTTGATTGAATATTTTGTTAGCAATAGTGCTAGAACAGGGTATATTTCAAGTTAGTAATCATTGTAACATTTTCATTAATAATAAAAAATAATCCGCATTTTTCTTTCAGTAAAATAAATCGAATATTACATACACCACTTATTTACTTTTCCAACGATAAATTTTATAAAAGCTTTTGTCTTGTAATCAGTAGACAGTAATTGATAGCCTGTGTAATTTCTTCAATTAGTAATTTCGCCCTAATTACTATTTCGCAGAGAAAATAATTAAACCTGCAAAACGGGCATTTTATGTTATTAGGCGCTGATGGTAGGTCTCTATGTTTTTTAATATTCCGTCTTTCTGAACCGTATCGATAGGGGAATATCGCAGGATTACTTACAGGCTTCAGGCGTAAAGAAAATATACCTATTATTGTAAATACGTTATTTATGATCATCTTCTGGAACAGTATACACAAAAAGAAATATTCTCTTAATTCAAAAAATATTACCTAAATCCAAAAGAATCATGACTTCTATAGAGTTCTAAGAAATGGATTCTAAATTTGTAACACTAATTTCTTTATAGAGATTATGTTAAAATAAAGATCTGGTTCATCAAAACAAGGTCTATTTGTACTTAAAGTAATAACATTTCTGGTTCTAGTCAGTGGCGGGTCGTCAGGTAAAGTTGGTAAAGGGGCTCTAAAATAAAACCAGGAGGAAAGTTTTTCGACAATATTAAATATTAATGTACCAATAAAGCTACCATTTTAGCCCTTAAAAAGTAATTATGTTCGAATTAATAATATTAATTTAATCGGAATGTAGCTATGCATAATAGGGCCACGGTTAATCCCGATGGACAATAAACGTGCAGTTTGGCGCGCCCCAGTCGACATGGTTTTGATATTCACCGTTGCTATGGTTCCGTGACGTCAGTCACGCAAACAGCATGTAACAATTTGCATTAAGATGAAGCGCAATTTAAAAATAGATCAGTCGTATACACCATTGTTTTAGCATTGGTCCCCCCAACCTTAAGGTATTTATTTTAAGACTTCGCGAAACGGTTATAGATATCGTTTTTACGTGATTTACTGTGTGATTTAAAAGTTTTGTTTTTATTTTTCAGGTAATTCAGTAGTGTACGTACCTACTTAGTTGTGTGTTTTAAAAATGAATCCAATTAATGACATAGTTTGTAATTTGTTGGAAACTTCATTCAGTCGTTGGACAGATGAGGATATGAGAGACGTTTTGTTAACTGCGAAGCACTGATCCGAAGAAGATGGAATCCAATGTGGGGATAACCTCCCGCATGACAAACCTAATGCATGAAGCTTGAGCCGAACGCTCGACCACCGCCTTAAGCCTTAAACCAACCAACCAACCAACCTCAGTGAATTAATTTTTCCAAATAGTTACTTAATCTAAAAACACATCTTTAAGACTATAGAAAATCTTGAATTAAGGTACTTTTTTGTGTACCGATAATCACAGCGGTAATGAATTATATTTATAACCAAAGGAGATCTCAACTTTAGATTAGCATTTTTATGGCGTCCCAAAAATTGTTAAACAAATCGAACAAAAATCCTAAAAACCCAATACTGAGGGCAAGTTAATATCATAGTTTTTATTTTATCAATAAAATTGGCTTAATTGTCAAAAACCATCAAAAATTTTACGTTATCGTTACCTAATTCTTTTGTTTTTCGATTATCCTCTATATCGCTCACCCCGTGTAGAAGTGGTAATTGGCGTTCGTGGCCATTTTATGTAAATAATTCACGTACTATATAAATACATTTTTAGCAAATGCAAATCGTAGACATAACAACAACTAATCGTCAACTTCCCTTCGTTTGTTGTCCGAAACGTCTAATTTCAAGAGAACGGTTTATGTTCCTAGATCACGCGAACCTAATAAACTACTAACCAAACTTGCAACGATTTGGATACGTCTGCATACTCAAGTATTATAATAAAATAAAATAATGCTAATAATTATATAATACTCTCGTGAAGTATTTCAACTTAAAAAAAAATTAAAACAAGAACATTCAAAAGACAATGGAAAAATATATTTTAGTAATACTTTTTTCTTTCTCTTTAATATCAATTTTTATGATATTTGTGTCTGTTTCGCTCTGATTTATATTCGCTCCGATAATGTTTTCGGATCGCGATGTCACAAATCAAGGAGACATTATGTCGAGAATTAAAATGTTTCGCGTAAATCAAGCCACCATTGTCTGGGCCAGTATGTAGATTCCGTCTGAATAATGGTTGTTGGTTGGACAAGAAGCACGGTTGCAACCACGACCTGAACTGTACCTTGTGCTGCTACCAGAACTCCAAAGGCATGTGCCTTTTTCGCCATCTCCTAAAAAATATAATATATGGTTCTTAACAATTTCATAAAATTACAGTATTTCTTTGTAAAAAGAAGGAACCTACTAAAAAACAATAAAATGCGATGTTTAACAATTATCACAAAACATGCTGATAAATAATTGATAACGGTAATTATTAATATCTTTACTATCCTTAAAACATCTTTAATATTTAACATCTTTATAATATATTTAACATCTTTAATATCATATCTGAAACATTTTTTGGAAAACGATTGAAAATACATTTCTTATTTTTAAACTATAGACCATAATAATAATAATTTGTATGCTTTCAAATTATGCATTTTAGAGCTCTGCCTAGCAAGATTAAACCAACGGTGAAAAAGGTCCACCATTTTAAGTGTTGACTAGTGGCTGCGTCTGTAAAGTTCATATTCTCCGACAGTTGCTCAGTTACCTTGTATTTTAAATAAAGCAGCCGATGCCCATTCAAATGCAAAACATCCATATAACCGCTGCAAATACTGGCCCCTTGACTCTAACTTATGCCACTAAAAGGACCCTCTTTTTATTTTTATTTTCTCCGTTCCTCTTATTTCTTAGTTCTTTGGAATTGTAACAAAACCGTTTTTCTACGGACTTTTAAATTTCAATAAGTTGGATTTGAAATCATATAAAGAGAATTTTTCTTCTTTTGTTGGAATGGCGATTTCTATAATAAACTTACAAGAAATTATATAGTTAATAATTGTGGTGAAATTTGCAATATGCGCCGCGCTTATTATCTTGCTGGCTTTAAGGGGCGGGAGTACCCCTTGTATCCTAAAAATCACCAAAATCCCATGCATATCTAAATAACTCCGTCTCTTACACCATTATTTCCATATTTCGACTCTGTACATACATACATCCTCTTTCTTGCTCCATTCGCTTTGATGTATCGCATTTAATATAAATGAAAAAAGGTAAAAAATGAAACAAAGAGGAAAATCCATTTGGAATATCAGAGTATCCAATCTCTTTTAATCTGTATCAAGTAATTCTCCGAGGTCCACTTTCAGAAAAATGAAGGCATTCCCGAATAAATGAAATGTTTTCCTATGGGAGACCTGTTTACATTATTTAGTGGGACATTGCCAGAAACTGAGAATGGTTATTGAACCTTTCGTAAAAATTAACTAAACATGAAAGGATCTTTTGTCTTCGTCGTCGAGTTGGAATATTTTATGCCAAATTAATATTATACGCTGAGTCGGCTGAAGATGTTTATAATTTGGGATTTTTTTAATTGCGCGAAGTATAGTGCTACTTGCGAATTTAAAAAAAAATACGAAAAAATAAATGTTTGTTAAATTTTTAGTTCCTTGCAAGAAAAATTGTAATCGCGGAAAAATTACTAATCAGATCTTGTCGTTTTGGTGTTTCTGGATAATAAAAAGGAGGTTTCTCATTTTTATAGGACGCCCTTTCACTCTCTTTGTCCTACTCCTCCCCAAGACAAACCTTGTGGTACGGAGGTAATGATTTTAAATACACGTAAAAAAAAACGTTCGGGAATCGCTGATGAACCGATATTTCTTATTGTTAAAACGATAGGTATTTTAAAACAAGTTCTCCTTGAAATTGAAAATAATAAAACCAGTTCTGGTAAAAAATCCGGAAAAGCTCATTTAAAATGTATCTATCGCATTTGATTTAAAAACCGATTGTCAAAATAAATGGATGACAATAATCTTTTACAGACTATTTTCTCCCCAATCGACTCAATAAGAGAATTCATTCTCTGCCTCATTGGGATAAAATTACGAACAACGGCGTGCGGGAAAATTCCAGTTTTCGCACTCTGCCTAAGGCAGAAGAAAATTTTTAAAGTAATTTCATCATTTCAAGTGTGCGAATTTGTTTTTATAGGCAATTTTTTTGCTGAAATACTTACATAAAACAGCTGTATTTACTTGATTCTTATTGTGAATAGTTTTTACTTTCTTCTTATAAAAAGGTATTGTAATCGCAAAAAAATGTTATTGATATGATCCAGTCTCTAAATCTCTAGTTTCTTTATGAATTTTTTTATTTTGTTGTTTCTACATCATTTATTTTTGATAAGACCGAGTCTAATAATTCGATACCGGGAGAATACCTAAAATATTAATGTTGTGATATACGTAACATAAAATTTGTCCGTTAAGTTTCACTGCAAAAACTGCTGAATGAACTTTGAACTACCAACTCAGCAGGAGGTTGATTGCTACAATTCATCAATCCATTCTTTCATGGACTGTGGGAGAGAATCCGCAGTCAAATCTTGGGTGTTTTACTAGTTTTACATAAACAAAAATGGGTAGGTATTTCTCTGTCGCATCTTCTTAAATTTGCTTTTCACGTGCAGGACCAGTTATTTATTTCATACTGACTACATGCAATTTACAAAATGATAGATACATTGAGCCCATTGAGATAAAAACCTCTACTCAACAGAATCTTGTTACTTATTCTAAATATTATACAAGTATCTCCCCCCGGTGGTTTTCCAAAAATGTTTCAATGTTTGTAGTTTTTAAATTCTTTATTTAATGAGAAAATAATTAAACTTCCTGCTTTCACGCCGTGTTTTTAATTGTTCCTAGAAAAGGTATGTGATACTTTAGGAAGATTGAGGGGAGGGGGGTGTCAAAGTTGGACACTTACAATGGTCTATTACTTTAAAACTGTCGAAAAATAACGGTTTATTGACGTAAAACTCATGTCCTCTAAACGACATAAAATAATGACGTCTAAATCACGTCATTTTTGGTCGCATAACGTATAAGACATAAGTATCCCAAGAAATGACGTGATTTAGACGTCAGCCTGCTGCTTGGGTACTGGTGGTATATGAGAATTGTTAACAGCATTTAATAAAACATTTTTCTTTTCCGCAGAAGATTATTTGAACTTTAAATGTTTTGCAATATTTAAATAATGTAAAACAATCTTTCACTATTTGTGCTTCGAGTAAGCCCTCCAAAACTGTCGATCGTGGTTAAACTGGAATTATGAGCGACATCTCGCTTCTCTAAGGAGAAGCTTGGATTTTATTTTTAAAGTTTGAAATGTTTTGTCATTTACGAAAGCTACCTACAGATGGCAATAGCAGTACTGCATGAAATTTAAAAATATTAGACAGAAATGACTGGGTAATACCTTTTGTTATAAAAGAATCAGAAAAATACAGTTTTCGCAAACAGGGTAATAGATTTTTTAAACACCAATTCATGAAAAACCGCTGCCTTCCGAAACAAAATTATCGCTTTGCTGGAAATGGGGTTATACTTTGAACTCCTGAGTATCATATAGGATTTCGACAAGATTTTATGCATGTAGGATTTAGTTTAGGTTTAAAGATTGTATTAGATTGTTTGGTAAAATTTATGAAACACTCTGAGTGACATCCACAATATCCTTTCTATATTTCAAAATATATACCATTCTTAGATCAAGGAATACTGTATACTAACAAAAACAAGTTAAAAATAGACTTGTAAAAGGAAAAGTGTTTTTATTGCATTTTTCATTTTAATTCGTGTAGTCTCTGGTTATACGTAGTCCTAATGTTAAAAAATAATGCTGCTTTTGCGCTATCAGAGGTACCTTCCACTTGGGCACCCAATTCAATTGGGAACCAAATTACAATAAATCTTTTTCTAAGTTCCATTTTTTATGTTTACTTTATGAATTTTTTAATATGCTTTTTTATCTGTTTTTAGACTACAAACAGAATCTTTAAAAATATATATACCTAGTAGGTACTTTCGTCATTTTTATTTTGAAAACTTTTTGATATAGAGGCCAAAGAAAGATTTTGTGCGTGGAAAAAGCTTTTGCCTTCGGCGATTTTCCTGCGGTACTTTTTACTCCCAGATCAAGATTTTAAAAATCCGTTCACTTTGAATTTTGTCCTCCCTAAGAGCCCATGTACCTGCCTATTTCTTGCCAAAAACATCGCAACATAAAATTCGTTTTAACCCTCACCAAATGAATGTCAAAAACAAATTGTAAAAAGGCGAATTAACTAAAAATATAAATGATTTCCTTATCAACTCAATAATAAACTATATTATATTACAATTAAAAATAAATTAAAATATCATTATTTTAAAAATAATTTATATATCGTCTGATTTGTCCACAATGGAACCTGCTGGCACCAATTGTTTTAATCTTGAATATGCTTTATTTGTAGCTTCGTTATTGTAGGATTCTATGGTGACTTTTACCTTGTACAAACTGAAAAAAAAAATTGTACAAATTATACAAAAATCATTAGTGTTTTTTCATATGACTTTAGTTGCGCATAGTTATTCCAGGCATCATGGATGTATGTGATAGATGTTTAGATGTACACTTAAGTATAACTTAAAATATATTCAAAAGTTAGGGTGAATGTAATGTAATGAATGTAATGTAATGTAATACTAATTTTTTTTTGTTGAGGTTTTTAATAATCATAGATATTATTGAAATATGACTGTATAGTCCTCAAACATTATTCCAGCCCTACAAGAGGTCTGCTAATCAAGTTTAGTGGCTGTGGTAGGTGTATTTTGGTACAACCAAACAGCTTAAAATACTTATATATATAAAAAAAAACAGTCCTGCGGATATATTGAGATAATGTATTAATCTTTGTAAAAATTTTATTATATCTTACTTCAAGGTGTGTTTATTTGTACGTTTTTTATTTTAAATTTAACTTTAATAAAATAATAAAGCATTTTATGAAAAATGTATTTTCACATTTTCCAACAGACATTTAAAAAATAAGATTTGCCCTTTACAAACACATCTTCAGGGAATTTATGAATTAGGTTAATGAAATATAAACATATTTGAAATTTATAAATTCTAGTACTTTATTTAACATACCTATTAAAAAGTTCTGGATAACATCCAAACTGAACTTCAGGAAATTCATCAATTAATTGCTTTAATTCATCAATGATTTTATGTTCTGGCAAACTGAAATATAGATTTTTGGTAAAAAACTTGACCTCGGAACGAAATATTAGTGGTCCAGCTTCAATCATTGTTTTTCTCAAAAGTTGTGGCACCCCCGGAAACATGTAGACATTTTTAACTGATAGATTTGGGAATGGCAGTCTGCCACCTGCTGTTGTTAAATAGTGAAGTCTAACGGACTTTGGAACCTACAAAAAAATATAAGAAATAAAAACCTAATATCTACGATAATACACACAGACAGTCTGTAATTCACGCTCAAACAGTGCCTAGCTTTACGCCTTACCCTCGCGCGCTTAATTAAAAGCCTTAACTACCAACTAAGTTAACGATCATATACACACAGACAAGAAGGATATTTCAAAACCTAACTGTTTCCAGAGAACAGAAAATGAAACCTTTCAGATTTGTAATTTACCCCCAAAATACATTGTTCCTGAAAAAGGCAAATCAATATTTACGGGGTAAGTGTATAAAAGATATTTACACAAATAATACCAACCATAATTTATACCCTTATTAAAATATCACATAGTTTTGCTGTAATTTTAGATATTTTTTATGTTTCATAAGAATTAGCAACTCACAAAGGCTAATTTCATCCCAGCACCTAGAGGGTCCTTGGTTAGGTAGAAGCGGCTACATATTTCTTTTAACTCTGGATGTGCAAACAGAGGTTCGTCAAATGCCATAGCCACACCTAAAAAATGTACCCATATTTAAATTTATGCATACAATAGGGATGCAATTAGTAAAGAAATAAACAATAAGTTATACCTTCATATGTAAGATCATCATGTGTAGGTCCGATCCCTCCTGTGGTCAAAACATAATCAAATGCCCTTGAGAAATGCTTAACTTCTTCACTAATATCGCTAACATTATCAGCTATGACGGAAATCTGCAATTTCCATCGTTTTAATTAATACAACGCCTGCATACGCATTAGATTCAAAAATACCTTCTTTAGTTTCAGCCCCAATTTATGCAGCTCTTTGGCCAAAAATGTTGAGTTTGTGTCTTGTACTTCACCTTTAAGTATTTCATCGCCAATAACTGCGAATGAAAAAGGTAAGAGATTATTATATAAATGATATGCACTTATCTTATTATTACATAGTTACATACCGACTACACCAGCAGTGGTAATATTTTGTCCCTTTTCGATACTGTAGAGCCTCATACCAACACATTTTTTGATTATTTTGCGATAAAACATCGCAAAGTCATATTCAGTTTAAACTAATGGGAGGTCCCTGTTTCTTTCTGCTTTTAAAAATAAAAATGAGTACTTCCTTGTACTTTACACATAAAATTTAAAGAAATTAAAATAATTTTAAAATTTAAATTAATTGAGGTTAAGGACGGCGTCACTGTCAGATCATGTTGACAAAGTGAAATAATTCTGTGGTTTTCTATTTCGAAATCTTAAAAACATTCAATATTTATCAATAGTTGTTCATAGAATGTTTGCCTTTAGTTAGCGCGGGGTTGCCAACTTAAATAAAAAATCTCAAGATTTATTGAATTGAGTTTACACAACCGTAAATGTAAATAAAATCCTATTGGGGAAATATTTGTGTATGCTCTATTGTAATTCACTTTTAAAATTTCAATTAGACGTTTCCTCTGTAGGAGATCATCATCAATCATCATATAAGAAGTGCATATGTCAATTTTTGTGAAATTTATAATATTTGCTTTTAAAGTTTAAAAGTTCAAACTTTAAAATAGTTAATAAATGAAATAAACATTCATGATTTTGTAAAAAGGGGTTTAGGTAATAATACCAGGGGCTTTGACATTTTGCCATCATAAAATTTACATTTTGTATTAGTACTTTGGCACATTTATCTCAAAAACGAAAAATAGTGACATATGCACTTCTTGTAGCAAGCCACAGATATAATCTATCGATCATTTAACGAAATCAGCAAAATCTATCTGATGATCATCTATTATAGACGAAACGTCGATTTGTTGTGTGAAAAGGTCATTATGATGGGGATTTCTTATTGGTTTAATTTATTTTTCTATATTTTCCTAAATAGGTGCGTGCAACCATGGTTGGTTGGTTGGTTGGTTTAAGGCGGGGGTTGGGCGTTCAGCCCAAGCTTCTTGCACTGCAGCCTAGTGGCTTATTGTGCTCCCCTATCTTGCTAGAAAAGATTTGTTCCTTTTATAAGGTCCAGCAAATTCCTACCAAGTTTGTCATGTGGGAGGTTATCCCCACATTGAATGTCTCCGAAGATTCTGAGTCTTCCCCGGGTCAGTGCTTCGCAGTTATATATGATATGTGAGGCGGTTTCGTCCTCATCGCCGCAAAGCCTGCATTCAATGGGACCATTGTAAATTCCTACTCGGTGTAGGTGTTTTCTTAAGCAGTGGCCTGTTAGTAGGCCGACCACTTGTTTTAGCTGGGTGCGCGTTAAAGGCATCATTCCAGTTGATAACTTTTTGGAGGGTTTTCCAATTGTGGCCCTCGCTTGGGTATGACCAGGTATCCTGTTCCATCGGGACAGGTGTTGTTGTTGTGCCCACCTGTCTGATGCTGTTCTGGTTCAAGGTCCTTAGATAGATAGGTTGTCTGGTAACATGGTGGCGGAAGCGACGATGAGCGGGGTGTCCGCGTCATCACGAGGAACTAATACATTTGTTTACATCTGATTTGTATGTGTTTTTAGCTAGATACAACGCAAAAAAGCGGTTTTCAGTGTTATTTGTGTGTTTAACGTTAAATTCTAAAGTGTGAATATATTTGTTTTTGAACTGATAATAACATTTAGTGGAAAAACTATTAAAAATACTGAATTTTCATCAAAGTTTTCTTCTTCTTCTTTTTCTATTTCGTTTGGGTGGCCTTAGTGGTCCAAGTTTTAATTTTGTGTATTTTAAGGTTAGTTTATTAAACTAGATTCTCACGCTAAATCGTTAGTTTCAAACAAATTCTGTGATTATTTATTTAGATAATGGCTGGTGACAATGTTTGTAGCATAGCTACATGCAAAAGTAACTCCAAGAGGCCAGATCCAGATGGAAAAAAGATAATTTTTTTTACATTTCCAAAAAACCCCAATATTTTGAAAGATTGGATCAGAAAATGTTGCCGAAAAGACAATTGGACGCCTCAACACAAACGATTATGCAGTAAGCATTTTCTTTTAACCGATTACGATGACGAAGTTCAAGCTAGGATAATGAATTTCCAACCAATGCATTTAAAAAAATATATTTGTCAAATATCAAACAATCTATTAAACCATATTTTCAGAAATATTTTTATACCACCAATACATTTTGATAGTGATTTAAAATGAAAGTGTGGTGGGGTGTGGTTGATTAACTTAGTATAGTTATCTCTAAGTTAACCTGAACTAGAAATACCCAACAAACAGGTATTAAAATAAAATAAACAATTTTTTTATAGACTTGCAAATCCATGCCTTCACAAACAATTTAAAAGAGAATAAATTCAGTTCTTAAAGATCACTCTGGTGTATCATTACTACATCCCCTTTACACCCTTTACATGGAGTACATCACTAAAAGTATTTTTAAATTTATGGTATAAGTGTAGTTTTATTTCTCGCAATTTCCACAATTCCTATTTGTGATAAAACGTGTTTTTTTAAATATACATTTTTTGACACTATCAAGTCCAATTCTTTTAATAATTTTAGCACTTGGACCTATAATGTTTCTGGGGCTATTTTCTGATAGACCTATTTAATCACAATATTAATATAATAAGGTATTTATTAAAAGATTTTTTTATATATTACCGCAATCATAAATTCTTCAATAAAAGAAAATCAAACAGAAAAATATTTTGTTACGATAATAGTAATGATTTGTAAAAAGCGTTTTAAGGGCTAGATTCAGTTTATTTCCCCTCTTAAATAGGGTTCGTCCATCGGGACTATATTTCTTCATTTCTATATATGTATGATTTACACTTGCCTCTTTAAAGTTGCGGTAACTACGTGATTCGTGATCATGTTCCAGAAGTTATATTTTTTAAATTTAAGCTATGTAAAAGAGTCACAATATCTCAATATTGGCTGAGAGATTTATGGCACACCTACACACAATTTGTCGACAAATGATATTTAAAAAAACACGTTTTAAATTACATTTCCAAACTCCTTAGCTTGCATTCGTATATCAAGAGATTTTAAAAAGTTCCTCTAAATGACGCATTCCCGCGCATTAAATGCGAACATCTGATTGGTCCAAAGTTACCAGACAACCTATCTATCTAAGGACCTTGGTTCTGGTTGCCTGTTTTGATATGCCAAGGGCGGGTTCAGGGCCCCTGAGTTTTTGAGATGATCCGGCTCTTGCCAGTTCACATTTATCTCAAAAACGAAAAATAGTGACATATGCACTTCTTGTAGCAAGCCACAGATATAATCTATCGATCATTTAACGAAATCAGCAAAATCTATCTGATGATCATCTATTATAGACGAAAAGTCGATTTGTTGTGTGAAAAGGTCATTATGATGGGGAATTCTTATTGGTTTAATTTATTTTTCTATATTTTCCTAAATAGGTGGGTGCAACCATAAGAAATAATAAATTCGCTCTACGAGAGTGGCGGCGCCAGGCGGTGGCCAGGATGTGCACGGGCCTACATTAAATGTAACGGTGCTTACCCAAATTGTGTGAATAAATTATATTTATCATTTTTCTGGCGCCTGGCATTTTTTTTAAAGTCTTTTTAGAAATAAAATTGTTCTAAAGAGTATAAGTTTGAAGTGAAATACCCTGTATAAACACGACCTCGAAGACGTATGTACGATGTACTCCTACCTAATTATATTATGCAATGCATATTAAAGTGTATGTTGATAATCAATGTCATATTGTGATTTCATTTTCTTGACAAAATTACGAACGTATAAAGATGTTTTGGAATTTTAAAAAAGATTTCGGCAGCGTCCGACGCGACCCAGAGTGGCACCATACATTTTATAATTTTTTTTTTAATAAAGGTATTATTTTGCTTCAATATAATTATGTAGGTATACAAATACAAACTTTGAACTTCTGAACTGTTTTACTGACCATCCCAACTATTTCTACCCCTAAATATTAGTCAGTGTGGTCACTCATTATACCAATTTAAAATAATTATGTATTCCATTTTCCACAACAATATTCTCTAAGTAACCTATGTTTAACAATTAAATAAAATTTATTGTTTCCAAATCTCCCCTGTAGCAAAAACGCCAAGATTATTTTATTTTTTTTACCACACCATAATAATTCAAATCCCTCGTATATTCTGCCAACTGTGCTTGCTGTATTGGTGGTTGTCTAAGGTTGGTGATATGCAACCGACTTAACAACGCCAAATATCGCTAATATCAATGTGTTATAGAATAAGAATACCGGCAGTTTGTTTTTGCCGCAGTCACGTGGAAAAATAACCAATTAAATTAGGGGATGACGGATGTTAGGAAATTAGGAATTAGAAAATCAATGTTATTGAACAGTCGTTGGTGGTCTATGTTAAGTCCTTTTTTCGGGTTTTTAAAAGATAAACAGATTGTTTTGTAAAAATTATCTTCTTAAAAAGTGTTACTGACTAGACCACCTGTGTAGTGTGTATTAATGTGCATTTTCTGCTTGTGAAAGGGGGTTTTTTACAAATTTTGGTATCTGGTAATTGACCTGGTAAGCTTGTTGGAGGAAAATGTGCAGGCAGATAGAAACGGAAGTCATTGTAGTGTAGGTAAGTAATAATATTCAGGACAAATCTGATATTGTTAATTTTATTTTACATTGCGGATTTTCGTCCCTTTCTAATGAACAAATTGAAATTACTTAATGAACGCCCAATGCTTAAAATCAGTCCCTTAATTAATACATGACAATTTAAAGGAGCTCTTTCGCCCTCTTCCAAAACTTGACATTTCTAAAGAGCACCATCCACAAGTGTGAAGTGTAATAAACAAAACATTAATTTTATGTTATGATTAAATACTGCTGCTCAAGAAAATAATATATAAAACATAATGAATTTGTCAAAATTAACCAGGCTGTTTTACGTCGTTTAATATTAATAGATATCGTTATTTTTTGGGGTTGCCAAGAATTAGCGTTTAGAGGGCACATTTTGCAAGCCAACAAAATCCCGCTAATTGATTTTTCAGGCCGTAAAATGTTCGCACTGGCTGATACCTGAAACCGGATTCTCGATTAATATAATTATAAGTGCCGCTGAATATGAAACAGGTTTTTACAAAATTGTTTGTGCGGATTCCGAGAAAATCACGTTTGAAATAGCGTTTAGAGGGATCTTGTTCGGGTTTGCAAAATGTCACCAATGAGAAATTTCTTTAAATTGGGGAAATTGTCTTTAATCTAAATATGGGGTACAGGCGTAGAGGTAATAATTTAATGTACGAAATTGTGACTTTTTGACGAAATTTGGGCGTAGCCCCGAAAGTTTTTCGCATGACAAGCCAAAGGGACTGTCCATTATTCTTTGTTTAATTTTTAAAAACTTTTGTATATCTACAACATTTTTTTCTTAATCGATTAATAGGTAAATCCATGAAGCCTAGGAGCTCGTGGTCTAAAAGTCTAATTGCAACCTAATTTTTCGTCTCACACTTGGACTCTTAATTTAAATTTTTAAATAATGTATTCTTGGCTTAGATTACAAAGGTCTTGTAGGAAACCTTTAGTTTTTAAACTTTTTCTTCTAAACGTCCTGTTTTATATAGAAATTAAAGTTTCGGACGCATGTCGTTTTAGAAATTGTTTATAGGTAAGTACCTACTGCAATTTTATAGGAAAACAAGTAAAAAGAAAAATATTTTTCCATTATGACTTGTCTGTTCTGTTTTCCCTTTTTTAGAGCTACTTATTTTAAATTAACAAAAATATAACCCAATGCAATAAAATATTTTTACAACAAAAACAACAAACAACGGTATTTATTTTTAAAGAAAAAAATTAAAGTTCAAATTTTAATTGAAACATTTTTTATGGAAGAAGTGTGATAATTTATAATAAAAAAATAGTGCCGGAAGAAACGAGAATGCTTTATTATAAATATACAAAACGGCAGTTAAGGAGTATTTCAAAACCCAAGCATTTGCACCAATAACTGCTATTAGATCTACGTTCCTAAAATACATGAATTCTGAAAAAATCATCAATTTTGGCGTGGTGAGCGATATTTACTTTATTTTTAATCATTAAAAACCGACCCCGAAAAACGCGGATTAGAGTCATACATACGTCTTATATTAAAATTTTGGATTGACACCAATATTCCAATAGAGCCAGCTAGGAATATAAAAAAAAGTAAAAATAAAACATTTACAAAAACAAGTTTTAATAATTTAATTTTCGAAATTTGATAGTAGTTAGGTGAATTTTAAGTTAACTTTGGGCGTGGTCCCGAAAATTTTTCGCCTGCGACGCTATTTCGTCTTCTTCGCTAGGTACAGTATCATGAAATACATGTAGCCCCGACTGTTTCTTTCTCCAGAAAAAAAATGTCCTACTTACGCCCATTGAGCCCCCCCTCCCTCTCGAGCATATTTTCTGGCTACGCCACTGGTCAACGCATTTTACTAAATAGTCCAAAGGGCAGCCTACTTAATAAACTGCAAATGGAATGGATTGATCGAATTTTGATGAAAATTTGGGCAATTCAAATGCAAGTGTTTTTTTACCTGCTCCATAATAATAATTATTGAACGACGCAAAGTATTATGGATAAACATTTCTGACCATAACTGAGGTGCTATGTCAATTAAAGGCCGAAATAAGCTATAGCGTTTAGCTTTTGTAGAAAGGAAAATGCAGTTTATTCTCATTTACATAATTTATTTATTATTATTGATAAATATTACATATCCTACTTACTCCTAAAATATTGAGCATCCGATAATATACAAAATGACAGTCTGACCGTTCAAGCAGCAGAAAGGCAAATTTCGACCACTTTATAATATTTACTTAAAGCTACGTTTCGACTCTCATCATCAGGATTTTCTACCGGTCAAACAACTCAGACCTGGTTCGGGATACGCAACACGATAGATCTTTTCAAAAATGCTCATCAAATCACTCCATATCCTCTCCAATCAGGCAATACGCATGAAACTCAAAATAGTCTCCTAGTTATATGCCACGCCCGGTATTGGATTAAATGAAATGTAATATTTTTTTAAATTTTCCTTTTCGAACTTCCTTAAACATGTACCTATATATGTCACCGAGAAATTGATAATGGTTTTAAAAACAATATATTTTTCCTGATTAATAACTGGAGTGACATATAAAGCGTAGGAAGCAGTTGTTTTAAGGTTAGATCAGCCTGATCAGCTGAGGATTTAATGTATGTGATCCGTTTAGATTTTTTGAAAGGTCTGTATATAATGTAAAATACTACTAGCCCGAGAAATATATTTGATTGGCTTAGAAAAACAACGACACTCCAAAAATTCTAAATATACATTTACAAAAGTGTAAAAATTTTATTCAGTCAAGTAGTAAAATCTAGGTCGAGTATACAAATTACGTCATCATCACGTTTATTAAAAATTCGATCTGTTTTTTTTTAATATGTCGCGTGGTAATATACAGGGGAATCAATAAAGAAATATACCCATAGTCTTTTCTTTTCGGGATCAAAATAAAACTTTCAAAATCACCTCGCTTTAAACAAAATAGTGGTAAAAAAATATTTACCAAGTTAATTTCTGCAATATAAGCCGAAGGCGATTGTCTCGAATCGTTCGTCTAAGTAACTAACTATATATATTTTTTTAAATTTTAAATTTTCATTAGTTGCGAATTTTTTTTAAATAAAAAAGTAAATATGTTTTATTTAGATCAGATATAGATCTTTCTGATACGTTTTGACTTATATAAGTATCGTTCTAATACAAAAATTGTAAAATAGTATTTAATATAAAAAAATTTAAATTTTGCAATCCATTTACATTAATTATTTTATTTTTTAAGTTTGACTTTGGTCCCTGCTATAAACAAAATTAAAGGATGGTAGTTTCTGAGAAAATTTTGTAATTACATTCCTAACAAACCTTACGGAATAAATATTACAAAATTAATCTAAAACACTGTTTATCCCTATTAAAATTGTCGTTGACTTAAAAACTAATCTGTACAATATGATACAAGATATCCCACTCAGAAAAAATTCTTCATTATCTGGATTCGCATATTTTTCTACTAATCAATAAAATTAATTTTTTTAAAATCTGTATAAATGGGATACCCTGAGTTTCGTACAACTGACCAACACTTGCCTATAAAACTTATATTATTTTTGCTACTTAATCCATAGGATAGATTTCTTTACAAATACGTGATTTTCATAATTCCCCTAAAACTGTTTTTAAGTGTACCTTGTACCTTCACAAAAGATGTCGCCTAGCCCCTAAAGCTACAAACTAACCAAACTGACTAGAAAAGCATCTCTTGTGCAGGCTTTTGTTTTAAAGTGTGAACACAAAGGCACAATAATTGTCCTTTTTTGGCACCCAAGACTTCTTTCAATTTAATATAAAACGTCTTTTTATCACTTTGCACTGGCGTGCAGTTTATGTCACTATTTTACACGGCTTCAGTTTTAGCTTCTCATCTCCTTCGCCTTGACGCTGCAGCTGCTATCATTTGTCGGAGCATCGGTTCGGGACTACATGGCTTGGGATCACATTTCATCTGACCATCTCCCCCACATCTGCAACAAATTTAAATTAGACCCGGTTATAAACATTCTCGAAGCTTCAAAGAAAACTGTGAACATTTACCCCCATAAAGTTTTTTGAAAGACTCTGTGAGGGAACCAGCAGCTCTAATTTTTCTATTAAAAAATAATTTATTGTACTTACGTGCAATGCAGGCATGGTCCACTCGTCGATCTGATAGCTTCTCCCACCTTATATGCCTTCCCACTAATTTGGCATCCCGTCTTGGATGCCCTTCCTTTATACGCATGCGAAAAGAAATGAGGTGGTAACGTTGTTGTCGTCGTCGTCGTGCTTGTCGTTATATTAACGGAAGTAGCCATGGAAACAGGGCACTCATACCTCGGACAACAGAACCCTCTAATTGGTTCTTCGTGGCACCGTGGAATAGGTGGCGGACAGCTTTGTTGTAGACAAATGATATCACTTCTAAAGCAAAAGCAGAAATCACATGGGTCTTCCCTTGGAATTTGTTGAGCTGATACGTATACTTTGCCTCCATATCTGCATGTACCAGGACCAAAAGCATTTTGCTCTTCATCTTCATATTCAGTTTGCTCGTAGTCTGGCAATTCTGGTACTTGTTCGCCTGGGATGTGTGCTGGTAAGGATTCTGTACTGATAGTTGGTGGCAAAACGGTAGTTGCAGGTGAAATGGTGGTGGTAGGTTCCGATACTGGTGCTGAAGTCGATAGCTCTCCAGGCACATGAAGTTTAGTTGTTGTTTCGACTTTAGGACCTGAGGTAAACAGTATTCCATGTTCTGGTAATGTTGCATTTTCTTTTTCATCAGCAATAGCTGTGGTAACTTCAGGAGATTCGAAGACTGATTCAACTGGTTTTCTCGTAACAGCCTCTTCTTGAGTTGAAACAATTGGTGTCTTTGTTTCTTCATCTGAAATGCCTGGTTTTTGTGTTCCGCTTGGTTGTTCAGTGGCACCTGTTTTTTTCTCTTCAGAGATACTTGGTTTTGTAGCTTCATCATCAGATTGCCCTGGTGCAGGTGTAACTTCTTCATCAGGAATACCTGTTTTTTGTGTTGTAGAAGTTTTACCTTCCTCTGGTTTACCAGGTTCCTCAATCTCGGAAATATCTGGTTTAAATGTTGCTCCCTCTTCTGGTAAAGGCTCTTCAGTTTCTTGCGAAACAGCTTGTTCTGGGGCCAATGTTTTCGACTCGTCTTCTGGTATGCTGGATTGCTCTGTTTGTTCAGCAACGGGATGTTCGACAGTTGGTATTTTACCCTCTTCACCCAGTATACTAGGCATCTTTGTTTCATCAGTTGTGGACTCTTCTGTAGTTGTAATTTTACCTTCCCCTTCTGCAATCATAGGTTCTTTAGTTTCTCCAGCTGAAGTATCTTTTTCGGTCTGTGGTTTAAGTTCTCCTTCTTTTGTTGTTTCTTCCACTGTGGCGGTTTTTTCTTCTTCAGTAATATCTGGTTTTTCAGTTTGTCCACTAACAGGTGTTATCTTTGATGACTGAAGAGTGGTAGATTCGCCTTCGTCTGATGCTTGTTCCTCTTCAGGTACAATAGACGAGCCGCTTATTATGCTCGGCGATGTTGTTTCTCCTTCTTCAGCTCTGATAGTTTGAGTTCTTACTTCTTCAGTTACGCTTTGTATTTCAGGCTCTTTTTCTAATTCTTTTATTGGGTTTTTACCATCTGTCGTAGGCTGTTCAGTTGTCTCAGGACCTTGTTCTGATACTGATGGAGTATCTTTTTCTGATACTACTCCAGGTATTTCATTATCTTCCGTACTTGGTTCCTCACCACCTAATATTGGCGTTAATGTTGCTGCCTCCTCAGGTATCTTTTCAGTTTTCGACGGTTCACCTGAGGGTTCTTTATTTACTAATGGTTCTTCGGAAGTAGATGATTTTTCTATTTCAGATACTCGCGAAGTTCCTTCAACTGAAGGCATTTCAGTTGGTTTTTCAGTAATTTTTTCAGGCGCCTTATCTGTTTTAGATGATTCCTTGTCTATGTTTTCAGTAACAGAAGTAGGAACTTTAGTAAAGGATTCAGAGAATTCTTCAGAGGTTTGCTCGGTTTGAGGTATAGCAGTTATTTCACTAGCTGATGTAGTTTCTATTAAAGGCCCCTCAGGTGAAATACTAGACTGTTCAGTTACAGATGTTACCACTGGTTTTTCGCTTTCCTCCGTTGATTTCTTGGTACTTTCTGAGGGTAAACTTTCAGTGACAGTAATTTCTGGTTCAGTTACCTTTACAGATTCCTTGCTTTCAGTAGTGGGAATATGTGTTTCTGGTGTGCTGGTGGCTTCTTCTGTTACGGTCGGCAACTCAGTTTTGGGCTTGCTAGCTTCTTCCATTGGTTGACTAACCTCTAATGGTGTCTCTGTTACCTTTCCATCTTCACCGACTTGTTCTCCTGGCAATAATGGAACTCCAGTTGCTCTTTCTGTAGATTTTTCTTCGGTGGCTTTAGATGATGTTGTTTCAGTGGCCTCTTGACTAGTGACATGTGATTCTGATTCAATTGGTTTACCTGTACTTTCACTTTCAGGTGGTATGGTAATATGTTCTACTGGTTTTTCTTCCTCCTTCGGTACGTATGTAGTATGGGGTATTTTTCCTTCAGGTTCTGGACTTTCTGATTCTTTTTCTGGCGCTTCGGTGGTGAGTTTTGATGTTTCATCCGCTGTTGGTTGAGTGCTCTCAGGTGATTCAGACGCTAATAATGGTCCCTTAGAGGTTTCAAGTTCGAGAATCTCTGGCAGTTCAGTTACTTTAGGTCCTTCTTCGGTTTCAGATGCTCTCGTAGGCTGTTCGGTTGTTTTTCCTTCTTCAGGTTGTTCTGATGGTTTAGTAGCCTTTTCAGGTTCAGTAGCGATTTCTGACGTGAATTTCTTTTCAGGTAGTCCAGTTGTTTCGGATGGTTCTTCATAATGTTCGGTTAGGTCGTCTATTTCAGGTTTAGGTTTTCTGGTGGCATTACTGTCCGCAAGGGGTAATTTTGTTTGGGTTTCAATTGATGTTACTTCTGGAGCTTCTTCAGTAACATCAGTTGCAGATGGTTTCTTTTCTGCCTCAGACTGTTTAGTTATTGGTTCTTCAACCAACTCGCCTTTCCTTGTAACGACTTCCGGCTCTTCAGTAACCTCACTTTCTGTTTCACTACTAACTTCAGGTATATCAGCGTATGGTATTCCCGTTGTTTCAGTTGCTATCGATTGTTCAGGCCCTTTAGATTCTTCAGTTGTTGATATTTCACTAACTTCTTCCGGCGTTTCCTTTTCGCTTTCTTTTAGTGGCACTATCGTTGGGCTAGGCAATTCTTCATCATATATCCTTGTCACCGTTTCAGGTTGTGCAGTCTGTTCACTTTCAGGTTTAACCGTCTGTTTTTCTGGTTGCACTAGTTTTTCCGTGGATACTTCAGTTGGCTTAGGTTTCTCTGGTTCTTCAGTTGCAGTTTCCTCAGTAGCTTGTCCTTCTTCAATGGCCACTCTGTCCGTTGGTTTAAGTTCTTCAGAAAGCTGAGAAGTAACTTCAGATGCAACAGTTCCTTCTTCTAGTATCGTAGCTTCAGTTACTTTTTCTGGTTTGGCTGTTATGATTCCTTCTTCAGGTTGCGGTTCTTTGGTTTCACTTTCTGGTTTTCTAGTATCATGTGATATTCCAATTTCAGCGGATGTAGCCGTTACATAACTTTCAGTAGCTTCAGGAGCTTTTTCAATACCCTGTTCTATTGTTGGTTCGGGTTTAGTGCTTTGTACTTTACAACCAGATTCATCACATTGTGTGATTACAACGGGTTCTTCCGTTACTTCCCCTTGTGTTTTTGTATATTCCGTTGGTTGCACAGGTAATTCTGTAGATTTTTCTGGTTCAGCTGATAATTCCGTTGATTTTTCTGGTTCCACAGGTAATTCTGTTGATTTTTCCGGTTCCTCAGATAACTTCGTAGACTTTTCAAGGTCTGTTGGTGTTTTTGTGGCTTTTTCTGGTTGTACAGGTAATTCTGTAGATTTTTCTGTAACTGTTTCCTCTGTAACGTCAGCTTCAGTGGATTTCTCTGATGATTCAGGTTCTTTTTCTTCTGTTGCTACATCTGTTACAGCTGCTGCTGGTCCCTCCGTTTCTTGTTCTTGTACAATCTTTATTGTTTCTACTTCTTGAGAAGGTAACGTAGTAGTCTGAATGATATGGCTATCGGATTCCATTGGACTTGTTGTTTCCGGACCAGCTGAAAAAAATTAAATATTTTTACTAAATATTAAAAAATATATTTTTCATGAAAATTTAAGTAAAATGGTTATCTGAAACCTTTTTTGTTTGCCTTATTGTTATATTTTTATTTTAGTTCATGAATAAAAAAAAACTATTTTCACAATCTTGTTTTATATTAGTAAATTAATCACTGTACAAAAATGTTTGTCCAAATTTAAATGTATTTTTAGTAGAGTGTTGTTCAATAATCTTTTACAAACAATTTGGAAAATAAACGCAAGAATTCCAGTTTTCATTATTATTATCCAATCAAACTGGGTTAAACCTATACTTTTACGTAAACAAAATAAATACTTACTACAACTATACGTTGGACAACAGCTGTCTGGGCTTAGGAAAATTGGCATACAGTTCTGCATTCCAGCAGGAGGTGGTGTACATTCGATAGATTCGCATCTTAAAATAGAACTGATACATTTGCAGGAAGTTTGACAGTGGTTAATAGGTGGAACACTGCTATTATTTTTGTAAGTCTGACCATCGACCAAGCAGCTACCTTCTCCAGGAATCTCCCTTTCTGGGATATCTGATCCTTCTGGATATTCAGTGGAATCAGGATACTCGGTAGGTCTAAATTCTGGAGTAAGTTCAGTCCCGGGATGCTCAATATCTTGTCCTTCATCAATTGAAGTTTCTTGTGGTTTAGAGGTGGCAGGTTCTTCAGTTTCAGAAGGCTGCTCTGATTGTTTAACTTCTTCGTGTTCAGCAGTGGTAACCTCTGGCTGTTCTTCTTTAATTTTAGGAGTGGTTTCTGTATCTCCGCTTTCTTGTGGCGAAGTGGTAAAACCACTACCTTCCTCAGGCTCTTGTCCAGAACCTTCTTCCTCCTTCTTTGGAATTTCTGTTGGGTGTTCGCCAGAGCTTTCTTCTGTATAAGGAGGTAAACCTTCAACAGTTCCAGTAACTCTAGAAACCCCCTCAGTGCCAACTTCAGGAATTTCATTGCTTTCTTCCGTGTGTGCTTCGGTCTCTGGAATTTTGTTACTTTCAGTTGTGCCTTCTGGTTTGGCAGTTGCATGTTCAGGTTTGATCGAGCTTTGACTTGTTTCTTCTTCAGGTATTTTAGTACTTTCGGTTTCATTTTCGGAAAGTGAAGGAACGGCACCTGGAACGCATTCAGCATCGGAGGTACAAACTTCTGGTATGATTGCTTTTTCGGTAACTTGCTCTTCGATTTCAGGTTTTTTATGTATTGTACTTTCCGTGCCATTAGTACCTTCTTCAGTAACAGATATCTCAGGTGCTGTAGTTCCTTCAGCTTCAGGCTTAGGTACTGTAGCGCCTGGTTCCTCATATCCAATCTCATTATCTTCATCCTTTGGTAATTCCGTTGTGGGCTGGGCAACCTCAACACTAGGTATCTTTGTACCTTTAACTGGTTCTGTTGCTTTTGGCTCAGTAGATGCTTCTTCCTGTTTAGATACTTCAGTTGCTGAAGAATCTGTTTTAAATGGAGTTTCCGTTGCTTTACTTTTTTCCGAAACTTGCTCAGTGTATGTTGTTTCTGCCGTCTCAGTTGCACTGATGGGCTTGGTAGAACCTTCAATGACTTCAGTATCTTCTGAGGGTTTCTTAGTTTGTTCTTCAATTGAAACTTCTGACGGATGGGTTTTCTCTGTTGCAACTTGTATATTGGCGGTTTCAGTTTCTTGTTCTTTGCCAGGACTTTCGGATGTAGGCTGTTCTGTTGATTCTTGTTCTGGTTCCTTAGACACCTCTGGGATTGAAGTACTATGCTCCAGTTTAATCGTTTGCGTTTCACCCTCAGACGCTGGTTTGATTTCTTCCGGGGATTCAGTTGGATATACAGTTTCATATACATGATCCATAGATTCTGGAAGTTCCGTCTTTTTGGTTGGTATTTCAGTAACAATAACTACCTCTTCCTTTTCGGTAGTAATTTGTTGATTAGGTTCTGTTGTTTGTTGACCTGTGAGCTCTGGTTTGGTATCGGAAGGTAATGTTTTTTCTGTTTCTGGTTTTTCTTCGGCCAAAGGTGTGGTTGTAGGTTGTTCTGGTACTGGTTTAGCAGGTACAGATGCTTCGTCTTCTTTTGCTGGTTGTCCTGAAGGACCTGGCGCTGGACTAGTGCCTTCCTCGAGTGATTGTTCAGTAGTAAGTGGTTTCTCATCGGGGATTTTAACACAACCCTGTTCCCCACAATCTTGAGGTATAATAGTTTCCTCAGTAACCGGCACTTGCTCTCTCTGTGGCTTGGTTTCCACAGTTGGTTCTGTGGATTGACCTGCCAATGGTTCTGTTGGTACATCTGGTTTTTTAGTCCTTTCCTCTTCTGGACTTATTGGTTCCTTTTCAGTAACGATTTGTCCAGTAACAGCTGCCTCAGTACTTTCAGTTTTAATTTCAGGAGTTTCCTGAGGTGGTTCAGTTTGTTCCGATACTTCAGAAGCTTCAGTTCTTTCAGTAGCCGATGGTTCCATAAGCCCTTCCTGTGGCTGTTTGGATGTAACACCTTCTTCAGTTGGGACTAATATTTCCATTTCAGTAATAGGTACTTTCGTTTCATGTTCGTCTTCACCTTCATGGTCGTCGTGCACTGGTTTAGGTTGTTCCCGTTCAGTTGAAACGGTGGTTGGTTCTTGTTCAGCAGGAATGACACTTTCAGCTGTTGGTTTTTTAACAGATTCTTCAGAAGTTTCAGGTTGCTCTTTTTCTGTGTCTGAGGTTTCAGTAGCAGTTGGTCCTTTCTCAGAAAGTTCAGACGTTTTTTCAGGCATTTCTTTATCAGAAATAGCAGGAGTAACCCCTGATTTATCAGAGTCAATATCAGACTGTTCCGTAGCAGATGGGTGAGTGGGGAATGCAGGTCCTGATTCGGTTATTGCAGTTACCCTAGTAATAAGTTCTTCCTCAGGACGCTCAGTTTCTGTTACGTTTTCAGATGGTAATACGGTAACAGTTTCTTTACCGGGTTGTTCGGCTTGTTTCGTTCCTTCAGTTACAATTTCCTCTTCAGGCACTTTAGTTGTTAGTTCAACACTACTAGTTACAGTCATTACTTTAGTAATGGCGTCAACAACTTCAGTTAATCTAGTAGTAACAGTTTCAATAACTTCGGTTACTCTGTTGGTGAATGATTCTGTTGGGCTTTCTGTGGATTCAGAAATTTCTTCTTGAGGCTTAGCTGTATCTTCTTCTACGGAAGGTTGCGCTGTTTTCTCCTCTACTACAGGTTTATCAGTTTCTACTTCCACTGAAGGTCCGGCAGTTTGTACTTCTATAGAGGGTTTATCCGTTTCTTCTTCAACATAAGGTTTAGGAGTTTCTTTTTCTATAGAAGATTTAGTTGTTTCTACTCCCACTGAAGGTTTATCAGTTTGTACTTCCACGGAGGGTTTAACAGTTTCGAATTCCAAAGCAGGTGTAACTGTATCTACTTCCAAAGAAGGTTTGGCTGTTTCTTCTTCTACCAAAGGTTTGGCAGTATCTGCTTCCACGGAAGGTTTAAAGGTTTCTTCTTCCTCTGAAGGTTTAGTAGTTTCTTCATCTATTAATGGTTTAACAGTTTCTGCTTCAACATACGGTTTAGATGTTTCTTCTTCTACTACTGCGGCTTCCACCGAAGGTTTGGCTGTTGCTTCTTCCGCTAAAGGTTTAGTAGTTTCCTCAATTGAAGGTTTAGCAGTCTCTTCTTCGACATAAGGTTTCGATGTTTCTTCTTCTACTAAAGGTTTGGCAGTATCTACATCTAAAGGTTTGATTGTTGCTACTTCCTCTAAAGGTTTACTTGTTTCTTTAACGAAAGGTATGGCAGTTTCAGCTTCCACATTAGGTTTCGATGTTTCTTTTTCTTCTAAAGGCTTGGTAGTTTCTGATTCCGCAGAATGTTTGGTTGTTTCTTCTTCCGCGAAAGGTTTAGTAGTTATTTCGTCTATGTATGGTTTCTTAGATGCCTCTTGAGCTTTGGTAACTTCTTCAGGGGAAATAGCAGGTACAAAAGTGACACCTTCCTTTTCGGTAGTTTCAGTTTCCACACCCACCTTTGTAACTGCTTCAATTTCAGTAACTTGAGAACCTTCAGTAATTTCTTGACTGCTTGGTGATGCTTCTTCAATACCCACCCTTGTGGTTTGCTCTGATAGTATTTCAGTAATCTGTTCACCTGGTTTAGGAGCCTCAACAGTTTCTCTTGTTATTTGTTCTATAATCTCTGGTATTGGTGTCGAAATCTCGCCTTCTCCTAATTCACCTAAGTGTTGCCCTTCGGTAGCCGATGGTTTTGTCGTGGTAACAATTTCTGGAGTTTCAGTCAAACCTTCCAATTTCTTTATTTCTTCCATTTCTTTTTCGGAAGCCGTTGTTAAAGGTCCTTGTGTTATTCCTAGATCCACTGTCGGTAGCGTCGTAGGCACAGTCTCATATGACAGTGAAGACAATGTTGTCAATTCTTCTTCAATAATTCCAGCACAGTCGTAGGTTTCAGGACAACACTGTCCTTCCCGTATTGGTAATGCTGTACAATTGACCTTGTCAAGAGGAGTAGGACCACACTCTTGTACAGCACATACAATATCGCCTCTAAGACAGTAGCATTTCTCGCATGGAATGTCTTTCTTGACAAGTTCACCATCGTTGTAACTTCGACCATTAAAGAAGCACTCAATTGTTTGAAGGGTTGTGGTTGGTGGGGCAGTGGTGGTCGTGGTGGTAGTGGTTGTACTAATTTGTGGAGTTGTAGGTCCTTCCAGGTATTCGGGATGTTCTGTAAATAAATAAGTTATTAGTGATAATATTAATTTGGTGTAAGATGCAGGTTAATTTTAAAATTTAACTAATTAAATTGAGTTGTCAAGTATCAGGAAACTTATGGATTTTATCTGGAATTATTCGTAATACATTTTTTTATTTAGTATAAAACAAGAGTGACAAAGATAAAAAACAAAACTTACCACAATTGTATCGAACAGGACAACAGACACCTTCCTGAAAAACAGGCCTACAGCCCTCGACGTTCAAAGTGCATTCTTGCATAACACAAGCTGTCTTGTTTCTAATACAGTAGCAGAGTTCGCAAGGATTTTCGGGATTGGATGGAACTCGAGCTCCATCTGAGTAAAACAGATTGTCGATTGAGCATCCATATTCGTTTAGGTGACCAAGGGCAGTTGATGGAGAAGTTGAGGTGACTAGTTGAACAGGTACTAGAAAATAATTAATTTTAAACATTTATTCACAAATTGCAAAATGCACGTTTCATTCTTACAAAGAGGTCACAATTTTGTTAGTTACGAAAAGCATTCCGTTAAATTAAAAAGAATATCTTATTGTCTTTAACATTAATATTAATGTTTTCTGAGTACAATTTATTTATTCATACTCATTAAGAATATTATCTTTAGTAAGCATTGCATAACTATTATTCTACCTTCGGGACAAGTTATCACAGGACAGCACTGGTCAGGCTTCTTTTCCACCTTGCAATTGGCCCCGATAGCCTTCGTAAAAGGGCACACCCTCAAGTAGCACATCAGCATTCGATTGTGACAGGTACAGTTCAAACATGGTTCGTTCGTTATGATTCTATCGCCTTCGTCGTAGTGTTGAAAATTGTAGTAGCAACCCGTTGCGTCGGCAACTGAAAAAAAATAAATAAATAACGGGGATATTACTTTTGGGCGGTAGACTACTTTTAGTTTGGAAAACTCGCAATCATCGTTTTTTGGTATTTTTCACTCACTTCTTACTTTTATTTATATATTTTATTCAAGAACGACTAAAGCTATCGAATTTAACATAAATACAGCAACACGAAAATATATATTTCAAAAATAGTTGCAAATATAAATTTGGTATCATTATCAAGCCAATAAGACCACGAATTTTCAATAAGGCCTACACACTAGCAGCCTGTAAAAACAAGAACAATAATCGCACTGCCCGCATAGTGATTAAGGCATTAAGTGGATCCCACCGCGCTAAAATTTGCCGTGTTAAATTGCGATTCTTCTTACAACAGAGCTACTCAAATTGTTGATTTTAGTTTCACCAATGGAAAGGTGTGGGAGCGGAAAAGTTATTTTCATGCAGAAAAAAAATCGAAGAAGATATAACCCAATAAAACCCTAAAAATAATAATTAAATTTCATTGTAAGTATTGTAAAAAATATTGAAAATTATTTTTTTAATGAAAATAACTTACTGACACTCTCTAATATGCTTTTTAAAAATTCATTAATAAACATCTCTAGGATTCGGGCAATATTTTTGGTCTAATTTAATAAGATCTAATTTCGCCTGAAGCTGGTAGCTTTGGAGAAGAATTTAGAAATATTGGTAGGATTCTCTAGAACAGTTGTAATTGTTACATTATTACACTGGTACTGTAATTTTTATCTAGTTTATATAACCATCTAATATAATTAAACATTTTTTTAATGGTTTAGGATTATAACATCGTTATTTAAAAAAAAAATTGCACTTTAAATAGGTAGTTTTTATTTTTATGGCGATTAGTGTAAACTAAAATTAAAGTCGTATTGACTTTTAATATTTAAATAATTTTTTTTAAGTTACCTGGATAGTATTCAATTTCTGTGCTTTGTTCGGCATTTTCGTCTGGCAATGTGGGAGCTGTAACAAAAAAAACCGTGATAGAATAGTTTTGGACTTGCATTGTCTTTAATTTGTTTTACATCACAACGTTTCAACTGGTAAGTATCTTCAGTCGTCTTCAGGTGAATACCGTATTAAGTACTTAAATATTTTTTATAAATTTAAAAAGGTAAGTTTTCACGTCTATAGTAAACCTTCAAATAATAACAGCATAATAATATTGTCATATATAGACATATCTGCCGTGCCATAATAAAACCTAGTAACTCTAAAATTGCCATTTTTCAGTATAAACCTTGCAAATTTTCAAAATTCATTTAAACATAACAACTCTTAGAACAAAGATATAGATTTGAGAATTAACTTACATGTGTATTTTTTTATGCTTTTTTCTAAAATTTTGTGGTACGCTGTATTTTTTTTAAAAGAAAGGTGTTATTAATAAATTTATAGTTACTAGGTAGCTCTAACCTAATAACATTGCCATAGTAAAAGTCAGTAACTTGATTTGCTATATTTTTTGGTCCGTATTGGCTACTTAGAAATAAAGTAGGTTGACTTTGTGCAAGCATGAACTAAAATCTGTAAGTTTTTAAAGATAGTAAGTCTTCCTTGGTTAGTAAGATAATCCAAAATATATTTATATTACACAGTAAAACGAGTCGCTTTTCAAAAATTTAATAGGAAACTCTTTGGTTGGTCTGGTTTTGTATTAAGAGCACCGAATTTGAACTACTTGTAGAGAAAATATTATGTATATTCTATAAAATAAATAATACAATATGTACGTATGTACCTTCATCCTCACTGTAATAATAAATAGTCCTGAGGAAATAATTTTTTAAAGAATTATTATTTCTGAAAGCATATAATAACATTAACATTTATAAACATTTAAATACTACTGGTAAATTGTACATTTCCAAAATCTTTACATATGTTAATAACTTTACAAAACGGTATACAAGAAAGTTAAAAACATATATTTTAAAATTTATGGTATTTTAGTACATGACTTTCCTAAATCTTCAGTGGTTTCAGTTGGGCAAGTCGTGCCAGAAAATTTGTTTTCTTGGCGGCAGATGGGGTAAAAGCTCTTTTAAAATGGTACCTTTCTTTTGGGTATTCACTCCCCTATTAGTTGTTATCTTGTTGGGCAATTCCAATTAAAACTTAGGTTTTAAAATGGATGCATCCTTAAAATCAGTTCTTCTTTGTAATACATTTTTTTTGAACCCTTTCTAAATTGAACAGACTTAATATTCCTTGACAGTGCAGAGCAAATAGACTAGTTGTTTCTTGCGTGATCTTACTAGCAGACCGGATACTACCCCCACCAATGACTTTTATATGTCTGTATTTGTATGCAACTAAACTTACTGTTAAATTGTTTTATTATAATTATAGGGTTAGTGGAGTTACTATATTATATTATTGTAATTTTTACTAAATCGATGCTTAAAATCCGCTTAAATTGTTTAGGTATAATACTTTATGATGATGGGTAGAGTTACTAGGTTTACTATAGCAAAATAAATTATTAAGTAAAAAAATTACAAAATGTTTAGGGTAACTAGACTTAAGGTTATAAAGAAAATCCTTTAAGTCAATATACTAAAACAGTCTATTAAATAACTCAGAAATGGGTTGGCCGACAAGAATGTTTTAAGTAGCTACAGATAGAACTTGATTAGGAGAACCAGAAAATAACAACCATAATAAAACCTAGTAACTCGAGTTACTAGGTTTTACGAAATTACGGCAGATATATGAATATTCTATTTTATCCAAAATTCAATTTTATTATTTAAAGTTAATATTAAATATACCTACTGACCCAATTATTTGTTATTAAAACAAGCACACTACAAGAATGCTATCTAAGCATATTGCCGAGCTTGCATTTTGTTACCAATCAATAACTGGGTTAGTTTATTAATACTGATTGGTATAAATAGCAGGCCGGTACTATGCAAAAGACACCATTCGGGTTAGGACCATTCGGGTCTCGACCAGTTTGGTCAAGACCATTCAAGCCGATCATTTTGTTAGAAACCACTCGGTCGACACCATTTTGGGCAGATACGACTCGGTCGAGAGAAATAATATTGGGTCAGTAGCAGCGCAGAGTCCTGTTCCGGTTATCAGCCCTTTGCCCTAGAGAGCTCGTCCCTAGTTAATAATGTTGTAAGTAAAACCTAATTTTATGTAACCGTTCAACTGTCGTTTTATATTATATAATAAAGTAGGTGTTATGGAGACTTGTCGCCTTTAATTCTTCCCCACGTGACAATATATAGGCTAGTTAAAATTACAAGTAGTGTCGTAGCTAGGTAGAAAAGCCTGCCCGGCCCTCCTGGACGGGATATGACCCCAAAGATGCCAACAACCCCAAATTCAGAAAGGTTGTGAACATTTAAAAGTCTTCTGCCGCGCTTAATACTGCTCATTAGAAACTTAAATCTTGTGGACAAGTATCTTGTGGTCATATTTCTAAAAAAATTTGAAGTTAAGGCTATTTACTTGTTAGTGTCATATCAATATAAATTGGCCAATAGACCAATAGACTAATGCCATTTAATATCATGGTTCTTTAACTAAATTTTGATCACATCGTATAGAATTAAAATTTTCTACGGTTTCCGTTTTTTAAATTTTTCAATTATTTACTGAAAAAATAATTAAACAAAATAGGCTTTCTAATGAAAACCCGTAAAACAAATTTTCTACGTCACAATTCCACGCAATACCAGCGGTCGATCGCTTTGCAAACGACGCACTCCTACCTGACTGAGAGTTCGAGTCTGCTTTCCTGTTTATAAACTGTTTTCGAAACAGAGATTAAAATGTAATCGGTCGCACGATTTAAAAATAAAAGAATTGCGAGGTTAATAGGATGACGTACATCACTTCTCATCTTATGTTTCTAAACTTCCGGCTTTCGCGCCGCGTTTTTAATTGTTTCTAGAAAAGGTTTGTAATACTATAGGAAGATTTTTATTATAAAGATATTATGTTCAATAAGTTCTTGTTCAGTATGATAAATTCGGTTGCCAATTGTCATCGATCTATCTTAATTCTATTACTCGGTTCTCGAATGTTTGCAATTTCTTCGAGATTCACGAATCAAAATGCTTCAGAAATGAGGGATCGACATTTTACCATCGCTTAATCCTCATCACCTTAATTCTAAAAATAACAGCAATGCCCCCTGCCGATACCTACTTAATGCATGGTATTTTATGAGATTCATACGGTCGATAGGGCAACATACCCAGTAGAAATTTACATACTGATTCCCATTAATTTATCATTAAAGCTAACAGTACTTCTACTTTGGAGAAGATGCAATGTATGCCAAAAGTCTGGGAGGCAGTATCAAATATAGAGAGCTACTACATAAACACATATATGGTGTAAAAAATAACTAGTGAGTAAAAGAGTTGGACAGAACAAATTTCTTACTATATACAGGGTCACAGGGTGTCCGGTAAATATAATGAAAACTCTTGAGACAGTATAGGAAATATTAAAATAAATCTAATAGTGTTTGACATAATATTTATTTTTAAGTTTTGTCGTGAAAAATTAAGATTTTTTATACCTTTTGGCCCCCCGCTCCCGCTTGATCATAGATGATAATTAATTAACACAAGATCAAACCTGTTTTAACGGTTTAACATGGTAAATCGGAGATTGGTTTCTTTGGATAGAGAATAAAAACTAAGATAGGGAGGTGAAAACCATATTTCTCTAAGATGAACCGTTCCAATGTTACAGCCTGTCAAAGTCAAAAAATGCCATATTTTAAACGTCAATATCTCAAAAACTATTGAATTTAGACATATGACATTTACAACATAAGCGTAGAATTTTGTGGGGAATCGGAAAATAATACAATATATAGGGTGTTTCATTAAAAAAAAATGTCAAAGGCGTGACGACAGTTCTATGAGACATCCTGTATAATATTTTTTTATGTCAAAAAATGCACAATTAAAAATGAAAATTTACGGGTCCAAGCGTTTTTCCTAGATTTTTTTCCTTTAATTGATATTAATTTTATGCGGGACTTTTGGGAGACCCAGTATATCAATATATTATATTAAATAAATTTCTTAAATAGTATAGGGGAAGTCTGGGATCAGTGTTACACAGGGAACAGTGTTACATTTTACGGAACTCTCTACGCTTGCGCTATCGAGGAACGCGGCTTATTCAATGTCGATCGGTAGTTTATATCGCCAACTTCATATTAGTTTCAGTTGGCCTGTAACAGTCGTGTGGTGTGTATATGCATTTTTATTTTTTGTGGTCTTAGAAATAAGTATTTTGACTATTATAAAGCAATAATTTTGAAAAATAGTGTTTCCCAAATAAGATTTGAAGTGGCTGATTTGAACAGGTATGTTTAAAGGATAATTTAATGTAAGCAGCTCTCAATTATAGCAAGCCAGTTTTGCAAAAATGGCGTCTTTGTTCGTGTGTACATTTGGGAACAGTGTTACAATAATTCAAGGGGTACAGTGTTACGGCAGATGTGTAACACTGTACCTTAAGGACATTGCAACAGTGTTTCCGAAAACTATTTTTTAAATTGGTGTTCTTATTTTCTTGCAGAAATATGCCACGAAGAGCAAAAACCAATAAGAAATTAATAAAAATCGACCCTCAGATAATGAGAACAGCTGTTCATTTAGTTTTAGATGGGTGGTCTATTAAAGCTGCAGCTAAATTTCACAATATGTGTCATCAGACCTTAAAACGATACGTTGCAAAACTGAGTAATGCACAAGAGAACGCAGAGATACGAACCAAATTATAAAATAAGAAAGGTTTTTCCTGACGAACTCGAGTCACCCGATGTAAAAAGGCCTTTAGAAGATTTAGGTGCCATTTTCGACAAGAATGTATTCTTTAATGTTTTGTTTTTTTGTTATAATACACATGTATTCTATGGTAATATGCTTAAATAAAGTTTTGTTTTGAATGAATATTTTAAAAATCACCTAAACAAGGTATGTCACTCTGTTCCCTTGCCATGTGTAACACTGTACACATGGGAAAGGAACAGTGTTACATTTATCTTTTTTCGTTTAATTATATATTTTTTTGCTCTTGTTATTTTCAAGGACAAAATGTTAGCAAAATTATGTAGGCATTATTCTACGATATAAGCCGACACAAAAGACAATGCGAAATTGTATATAAATTTGTAACTATTGCGACTTTAAAAAAAAAGTGTAACACTGATACCAGACTTCCCCTACTTATAAGGCTTTTGAAACAAGATAAATCTCTTCTGCAATACAATAAATCAAGTCCAAGAAGAATATGAAGGTTTTCGCAAGAAAGTCGTATTTCGTAAACGAAGAGCTTTTCTTTTGTGACAATAGAAATTCTCTCATTGCGTTCAAGGGAGTTCACTACTTTAGGCCAAATTTTTTCAGTGTACTTGTTTGGAAGCCCAACAAAAATATTTGAAAAAACGTACATAGCTAATAATTTTCTTTCTACCGTAAATTAATAGCCTTAAATATCTTGGTGCTAAAGAACTTATGTCCATCTGTCCACCTCTCAAATTAATAGAGCTCTTAACCCAGTAAAATTTAATTATCTTCCTGCAATCAGTATAAATTAATTATTTATCGTTAACCATTTTTAATTTAAACCGACGGTTTTTAAAATATTTCAATTTCCATATATAATAAACATACAAAGTATTCAGGTACTAAGTGTGTTAATTAAAAAATCAAAGTACGAAATTAAAGCATCATGACAATTAAATGTAATATCGGGGACATGAACTGTTAGTTTAATTATCATTCTTAACACGGTATTAATTAAAATAGCTTAATTAGCAGATAACAAATTGTAATTAAGCATGGGAGAGTTCTTTTTCTTTTGCCAGGTTGAATGGTTGTAGGGAGGCGACTTAGTTTTCTGCGAAGTACGCTTAGATAGAACGTGATTTATTTATTAATTGCAGGATATGAGGGTACATAGGCAATCTGTGTGCTTTTACTTTTATTTATTAAAAACGAACATTTTACCAATGATTAAATAATAATGAGCAATGGGCTTTTTCATGATTTTCACGATCGAATTTATCACATTAAGTAATTACACTCTGAGTCTAAACCTATTATTAGAATAATAAAATTCTTCCTAGAGTATCACAAACCTTTACTAGAAACGGCGTGAAAGCTGGAGGTTTAAAAACATAAGATGTGAAGACATGTACTCAATACTTTTATTTGCCAGTGGTATGACCGATTATATCTTTTATCTTTGTTTCGATCACTTAAATAGACAAAAAAAAGTTAGAAACAGGAAACCTGACGCGAGACCAAAGTCAGGTAGTAGTGCGGCGTTTACAAGGCGATCGGCTACTGCCATTGCTTGGAATTGTTGTGAGGCCGATGAGTAGTTTCACGTGTTTTTATTAGACAACCTATTTTGTTCAATTATTATCTCACTAAATAATTGAAGAATTTAAATTATTTAAAGTAGAAAATTTAGTGAACTTGTAGAAATTTTGGATATTTTTGTTTTCTTTTGTAATAGCCCATGATAAACATAATTTCTTAAATAAATAAACAAATATTTTCAACTTGCCCTGGAATCCAAAATGATTCATTTCGTATTGTATCTAGTATTATACGTCAAAGTAAAATTAATATTGCCGTTTTGGAACATTAAAATTGTTTTCCCGATAAGTTTCCGTTCCCTTTACTCTTCAAATATTCAATAAAACATTGTAAATAGCCAAACGGTATATTAACTAGCCACTAAAAGACTTTACAGAACATTAATACTGAGCTATTCGGTTTCGAATTCCAAAGTTGTAAAATGTTTATCTTTCTGCACAGACCATTCTGAGCAAACAAAACCCATAAGATGATGATGGCTAGATGGATATTACTATTTCCTGCGAGTTTAGTTTTGTGTTGTTTTAAGAAATATCTTGACCGTATTAAGTATATATTTTAATCACAAAAACGTTAGCTTTTGCTTAAATAAGTTGAAATATCATTTATGATAGCCTTTAAAAATATTAGGTTTACAAAAATCTCTAGATATTGATTTACAAATATACCTGATAATCTTGTTGCAAATAAAAATAATAACTAAGAATATGATTAGAAACATTCAGATCAATTAAAAAACTTGAGAATGAAACCTTTTCACTTCCGCGTTAACGTTTTTCTGATTTTATTTTATACTGACTCTAAAATTATCTTCATCTTACAATTTATTCAGTTTTATTTTAATCCATTCATATCTGAGAGAAAAAAAGCCTATTTTGAATATAAGATTAATACCGGAAACCAAAATAATATGTGGAAGGAGCTAAAAAAAACTCAATCTAACCTTTAAAAATAATGCAACTCTTCCAACACATTTCTCAGATCCCCAGTCGATAAATAGTTTTTTTCTAAATGTGCAAGGAAATAAGTTACCAGATCCGGAAACTCTGAACTTTCTAAAAACTAACAGGCTCTATGAGGATGTACAAGAATTTAAGTTAAAGCCCACAGACGAAAACGAAATTTTTAAATTACTACTGTCTATCAAATCTAAATCTGTTGGCCCAGATGGTATTAGTATCAGCATGCTGCTCTTGAGTTGTCCTCGTATACTCCCAGTTTTAAAACATTTATTCAATTTTTGTATTGCAAGCAATACATTTCCATCTATCTGGAGAAAATCGCATGTAGTACCCATACCTAAGACTGCTACGCCCTCTGAATTAAAAGATCTAAGACCAATAAGTATTTTATGCGTACTTTCAAAAACATTAGAAAAGATAGTTGAGGTACAAATGACAAAATTTACTGATGATAATAACATACTTCCAGAGCAACAGTCTGGTTTTCGAAAAGAACACAGCTGCGTTACTGCCTTAACAAAGGTTACTGATGATATCCTTACTGACATAGATAACAATAAACTGACAATATTAGTGCTCCTTGACTATACTAAGGCCTTTGACCTTATAAATCACCAACTGTTACTTGCTTTGTTAAGTTATTTGGGGTTTTCTAAGGATGCAATTAGCTTTTTTGCTGCTTACTTGACGGATAGATTTCAGGCAGTGAGAATTGGTGGAAAGTTATCCGATTTTGCTCGCGTTCTTAACGGAGTCCCCCAGGGCTCGGTCTTGGGGCCACGTCTATTTACCTTGTACACATCTCGATTTTATAAGGCACTTCGATATTGTATGTCTCACTTTTATGCAGATGACGCTCAACTTTACTTATCATTTTTTATTAATGAGATAGTTGCATCCTGTAACCTAATAAACCACGATCTCGAGGCTCTCTGCGATATATCAAACAAATACTGTCTATCGATGAATCCTTTAAAGTCACAAGTTATGCTGTTTGGTAGAGCTGCTGCCCGTTCTAGATGCTTAGAAAATGTCAATATAATTCTTAATAACGAAAAGCTTACCCTTACAGATGAAGCGAAGAATTTAGGCGTTATTGTGGACTATAAACTTAAGTTCTCGAAACATGTTACTGCTATAACTAAACGAGCATTCTGCAATTTAAAGCTGATTTATTCAAATCGCCATCTACTTAATAAAAAGTGCCGAATCACACTTTGTGAAATGTTAGTACTATCGCACCTTAATTACGGAGATGTAGTGTATGGCCCAAACTTACTTAATGTAGATGCACGCAAACTGCAGCTCGTTCAGAATTCCTGCGTTAGACTTGTGTGCGGTTTGAAAAGAAGGGACCATGTTACTTTTTCGATCAAAGATATAGGATGGCTGAATATGGAGAAGAGGAGACTTCTACACTGTTTAGTATTATATCATAAAATCATTACCATTCAAAAACCTGCTAATCTGTTTAAAAAACTAAAATTCAGAACCTCTGTTCATAATTTAAATGTCAGGTATCGGAATCTTCTAACTCCCCCACAATATAAAACCACCCAATTTCGAGGATCTTTTTCTTATAACGTCACCAAGCAATATAACAAACTTTCTGAATCTTTGAAGTCTTTAAATTTGGCCAACTTTAAATGCAAACTAAAACAAGTGCTACTACTGGAGTAAATTCTATGTCATGTCATAAATTAGAATTTAAGGTAATATTCAATTTTGTTACATGTTTTATGGTTTTTTTAATTTATTTATGTACTAGGAATTGTGGTTTTTTGTTTTTATTTAAAATATTTTATTTAGTAAAATATATTTTTTTTTTGTTAGTATAATTTAGTTAATAAGTATTGCTGGGTTGAGTGTAAAAGCGCTGCTCACTGTCTCGACAGATGAGTGCGAACTCTGCCCTTGTTGGAAAATGTATGTGTTGTTGTAATTGCAATGATTAATTGTATTTTACTAATTTTTCAACAATAAAAACAATTATTATTATTATTATTATCTTTTGCAGCGATTGTCGACTACCCCAAAATTTCCTTTGTTGTTATCCAGCTTATATTTTTACTTCTTTATTTCCTTTTTCATTCTATTCTTTTGCTCATCTATAGATGTATGAAGCAAGGAAAATGTATGCATTCTTTTATTTATTAACAAAACATTGACTTGGCGTGTAATAGTGCTAATGAAATGTGAAAGGTAATGAACTCGAACTCTTTATTATTTTTCACCTTGTACTTGACTGTTAAGGAATGCATAGTGTCTGGGAGAACTATTAAGTAAGGATGCAGCGCAAGCATTGATTTGAATTATGTAATATGCGAATGGGGAAAATTACACAATGCTAAAACGAAATGGAAATTGTTTGTTAGAAGGTTAACCGTGTAAAATTGGCAAAAGACTAATATCCTCGAAGTTACATTCTTTTTATTTTAAATTTAAATACAACCGATGAATGGGCCATATTTTGCACGCCTCTCGAAAAGGAACTTAACCGTCTCTTATACTGACCATAAAAGTTATGGTTAATGACCGTCATACGATATTGATTCAATTTTTCTGAGATAAGTAAAGCAGGAACATCTTTTTTTTTTATCTCTGAGCTATAAATAAAAATTTTCATTTTTAGAGATAAAATATATTTATTATATAATTTTGTTTTCACCGGAAACTATGCAAATATTGCTTGAAATGAATGTCGTGTCTATATGTCTTATAAAGTTATTTGTAATAATTATTATTTCTGGCCTATAAACCGACTGACGGATAGTATTGATTTTCTAGCCAGTTTTTATAAATATCTGTGATAATACTCAGTAACGGTTTTGTCAGTTTGAAAAGAATGTATTTACAATTACCTCTTAAAAATAACTAATCCTTTTTTGTATTGTATTAGACGCCCGTTGTCAATCTTAATAGATAGCTACGTACAATATCTAATTACGTGTGAAATACTTTACTGATAGGTATCCATTTTACTTTATCCGTTGCCTGCGTAAAGACCTAGTAACAGAATAACTCAAATACCAAATAATAGGTATCTTGTTCAAATTGTACATGTACATATACCATAAGCATACGTTGTACTTCCTATACAAAGTTCAAATAATTCAAGAATGTTGGTACTTTTAAACAGATGGTCGCTGGTAATTCAGAGAAGATCCGTTTTAGTATTTATTTACTAATTGGTGATAGTTCGGTTAATGGAGAGATCCGGTTACATGAATGCCTATACGGTATTTTTTGTACGAGATTTTTGCAATCCTGCGAAATATTCGTTCAAATCAAAGAATTTTACAAGTTAGACGTAAAATTTCATTGACATAGATTCTGTTGTCTGTATTATTAGAGCATCTTGTTTTTAGACCTAGCAAGGTCCCAATAGGTTATACAGGGTCATGCACCTCATAGTTGCCTTCATACCCCTAAAATTTTAATGAAATCGGTTCAGTATTATAGGCGAAAAAAATAAACACTAAGAAAAATCAGTTTTGCACCACTGGTTTTTAAAAATAATAAAATATAAAAAATAATGCCTCGTTTTTAAAATTATACAAAGGCTTTTTTTTTTTATGATAAAACACCTGCACTGTAGGAAAAATCCTTTAAGGCGCTCTGGGAGCGGTGCGTGTGCGAAGAAAGCGATTAACGTTGGTCTTGAAACGTTGAAGATTGTATTCATTGGGAAACACGACCTCAGGAAGATCATTCCACAAAGATGACGTTCTCCAGATGAAAGAATTCTTGAACAATGAAGTTCGAGGAGTACTAAGCTGAACAACATATGGATGAGCGGCAGCGGTTCGCCGTGTATTTCTGTTTTGCATTGCTCTAGGTGGAATCAAGTGGGCAATGTCAGTCGAACACCTGCCATGGAAATATCTGTAAAAGAGAGCCAAATCACCAACCTGTCTTCGATGCTCCAGGCTATCGAGGGTCTTGGTCAGCTCGGGGTCGCCGATCAGACGAACGGCTCTCCTTTGAATGGAATCCAGTAGCCGAAGGGTGTACTTGGGTGCAGAGCTCCAGACATGAGAGCAATATTCTAATGATGGTCGAATCTGGGCTTTGTAGAGTGTCAAAAGTTGATGAGGTGTGTATAACCTTTTGGTGCGGAAAAGTACACCAAGTTTCTGTGCAGCTGCCCTGGCAATTGCGGCAACGTGATCATGCCAAGACATATTACCTCCCAGATTAACCCCCAGCAAATTAATAGACGGTGCCAGGGGAATTGCGTGTCCTGCCATGACTATATCCGGTTCTGCAATGTTAACCTTTTTGGAGAAGACTGCTGCCTGGGTTTTCTTAGCATTAAATTCGACTTGGTTACTGTCACCCCAAGCCAAAATTTCTTCCAGGTCATTGTTGAGGCGCAATACTTCATGCTGCCTGCGAAGATGTGCGTCGGCAGCGGATGTTTGGGGAGTCAAGGTAAAAGATGAGACAAGTGTGCTGTCATCAGCAAAGCTATAAATTGGATTTTGGGTTTTCACTAGAAGGTCGTTAATATACAGTAAAAAGAGGGTAGGCGACAATATGGACCCTTGAGGAACACCGGCATTGATGGTGAAGGTGTCTGAGAGAAACCCGTCAATCGCCACTTGCAGAGAACGGTTCTTAAGGAAGCTGGTTAACCATAAACAAAATCCATTAGGCATACCGTAGGATCGCAATTTACTTAGAAGCCCATCGTGCCAAACACGTTCAAAAGCCCTAGAGATGTCCAGTGCAACAGCCCGGGATTCTCCATGATGTTCGATGGTGTTGCTCCAAAGATGAGTGACATATGCCAAAAGGTCACCTGTTGATCTGGACTTTCGAAAACCGTATTGATGGTCGCTGATAATGTTAAGCCCTTCTAGATACTTTAGAAGTTGTTGGTTAATAGCTTTCTCCATTACTTTTGAAATTACTGAAAGCAATGCGACGGGTCGGTAGTTGCTTGGCAGGGTCTTTTTACCTTTCTTTGGAATGGGCTGGACACGCGCCGACTTCCAGCAGGATGGAAATATTCCTTTTGTGTAGGATAAGTTGAAAAGTCTACAAAATACTGGTGTAAGTTCATCGGCGCATGTCTTGAGAACAATGATAGGAATTTCGTCTGGACCAGAAGCTTTATTGACGTCGAGTCCTTTAAGAATCCGTTTAACAAGACGCTGACGGAACACGATTTCTGACATTTGCGATTGAACTGAGGGAATGTTGGGTGGTGATTTTCCCTGAAAGTCTACAGTGGAATGCGAGGAAAACAGTTCAGCAAGTAGGTTTGCTTTATCCCCGGCTGTGGTTGCTATTGTACCGTCTGAACGTGTTAGAGGTGGAATAGTTGACTTTGTAAAGTTTTGGCTGACGGCCTTAGCGACTGACCAAAAGGACCTTGATCCGTTAGAACTGGCAAGAAGTTTGTTTTTGATTCTCTCATTATGAGCTTCTTTGCTTTGGTCTATCATTTGCTTACATTGGTTACGGGTGGTAACAAAGATGGCGCGATTTTCAGGAGTAGGGTTTTTACGCCACTGTCGGTAAGCCAGGTTTTTAGATCTGACAGCACGCTCGCAATTCTTGCTAAACCAGGGCTTGCCGTTGGAAGGGCGCTTTCTGGAGAAAGGAATAAAGGCCTCCATGCTAGTTAAATTAATACAAATTGTACAGGGTGTCCAAAGTTTAGTGTCAAACTTTGCAAACTTTAAATCAATTTATTTTTCTTATTTTAAATTGGAACCTCTGTATATTATTATGTCATTCGATGCAGAATTAAAAATCAAACATTTGTTCTAATTACAACCCTATCGCAATTTCTAACACATCAAAACTTATTTGCAGAGAACCCGTTTTATCAACTATTCCACCAGTCATTATCATAAATAAATAACGAAGGTAATCTAAAAACATAGATCCTTATGACGTCACACTTTTTTTGGAACACCCTGTATAAACAAAAATATTTTCCTGAAATGCGACCTAGAATACAGGTGCAGTATGTAAAATATCAAAATCCTAACTTAATTAATAAATGAGCTATAGAAGACGGGAGGTGAGGTGCAGGACCCTGTATACTCCAGGTCCAAAAGTATTGTCAGTGACTCATCGCTTTCATATCGAAACAGCGGGTTGTATGAAGTCAGAGAGAGAGAGAGAGAGAGAGCGCGCAATGTTTTTGGTCTAATTTAATATAGATATAATTTCGCATGGAACTGGTAACCTTAGAGAAACAATTTGAAATACCTATTGGTCGGATGCTCTTAATTAACTATACCTAACTAAATGTAAAATTATCCATCATTTTCGAATTTATTTATGACACTAATTTTCTTAATAAACACGGAAAAGTGAAAAACAAGATTACTATACTGTGAACCAGTTTAAAGCCATTAGTAATAAAAGAAGTGTTACAATAATGTATAGCCGAACTTAAATACCGCATAAAAATGTTAGAATTTGGTGACCAGCATATTAATAAGCACACAGGACTGCTTAAAATTCAAGGAAAGTATTGTTCAATTTGCTATGTAATTGATATTAGTATACATACACAAAATAAGGTCTTGCCTTACTGATATACACGTCTAGAGTTTTGCAGTCCTAAAATGTACATTTTCCTATAGATCAGGGGTTCCCAAAGTTTTTTCTATGGCGCCCCCTTTTGGGAATCAAGAAATGGTCGCGCCTTCCTCCCCTCCATTATACAGATACAAGTTGTATTAATTTTGCAGTTTTTCAGAGCTCTCGTGCCACCTCTAATGCTGCTTTGCGCCCCCCCAGGGGGGCGCGCCCCCCACTTTGGGAACCCCTGCTATAGATCAAAGCGTTATAAAAAGTATAAATTGGCTACATTTATTTTTGGTGTATTTTTCTTTAGGTTTCCAATTTTTGACCAGAAATTTATTTGCCTTGATCAAAAGAGAAAAATCTTTAAGTTTTCTTATTTTCCAAACTTTGGTTTAGGCTTACGTCCACTAAAAATTTTCATTTTTATATTTTATCTATAAGAAAAAGGTGATATTTTAAGTTGACACCAAATAACCGTATAGGTAGTTAAAATTTACTATCTATCAACCAGTTTTGTTGCAGGTTTAAAGAAAACGTATTCAAATTAAGTAGGTACTGTTCCTACTATAAAATTTGGAATATTGAAATTCCTCATCAAAACGATTTATTCCTATGTGTATACTCACGATTTATTTGAATATGTTAAAGTATATTTATCTAAACAACATTCTTATAGGCGCCAGTATTTTGACTTGTATAATTTTATTATAACTTTTATACTTACGCTATATGCTTTAAGAGCATATAATAATAATAATAATAATAATAAATAGCCTTTATTTTTATAATGAAAAAAGCATACAAAAATACAATTTCATTTAGGTGGCGAGATCTAGCATGGCTACTCATCTAACCACCCAGAAAAAACTTATAAAAGAAAATAAATCAGTAATACTTCTATAATTAGTACAACAAATCGTTCAAAGAATACAGAGAAAAACTTATAAAAGAGAATAATAAATGATGATATCAATACAGCCAATTTTGATTTAATTTATTAATTAAACAAAATAAGTGAAATAATCCATAAATAAAATAATAACAAAAAATATAGCAAATGTGCGACCATTAATGCTCCAGCAACGAGTAATCCACTGAAAGCAGTTCGGCCAAACAATAACAAGTTCATCAAATCAGAGAATTGATGTGTTTTTTTAAATTCTTTTTAAACGTTTCGACAGACAAGCTGTTTTTGACACTTGTTGGCAAGGGATTGAAGTATTTAACTGCATTAAAGCTGAAAGACCTTTGATACAATGCCGTTTTATGTCTGGGGACAGAGAGAAGCCCACTATGCCGAGTAAGTCTACCATGTACATCAGAACCTCTCGTAAGCTTATCAAAGAGATACTTGGGTTGCTGGAATTTAATTATTTTAAAAAGTAAGGTACATAAATGCAAATGAAATCTTTGATCAAGTCTTAACCAGCCAGAGTCAATAAAGCTCTGAGAAATATGATCAAACTTCCTTAGTCCATAGGAGTATCTCAAGCAACCATTCTGAAGCCGCTGCAGGCTATCTCTATCTTCCTAGAGTAATGCCGGCCAGTAAAGTATATTACAATATGATAATAATGACAAGATAATTGAGTCGCACAATCTTAATTTAATTTGTGAAGAAAGGAAGTCTTTAAACAAATATAAAGTTTTCAATTTTCCATAGCTTTTTTGAAGTAGGTAAGAAACGTGTCTACTAAATCTAAGCTTTGAATCAAAAAAAACACCCAAATTTTTACAAGATTCAGAGACACCTATTCTAACATTGTTAAGTCTTATATTGACGCGTTCAGAAAGTAGATTAGAGTTTTTTCCGAATATTATTAGTTGAGTTTTAGCTTGATTTAAAATAAGGTTATGAGCGACAGACAGGTTGTATATCCTATCAAGATCCTGATTAATATAGATTTCGGCTGTATTGATATCTTCTGAGTAAAAACTCTTGTATAACTGAAAATCATCAGCATACTGATGAGAATTAGAATAGTATAAGTAAATCCCAAAATCCGCCGTATATATTGAGAACAACAGGGGGCCCAGGATGATTCCCTGAGGCACACCACGTTCTAAGCTTAAGGTATCAGAAGTAACGTTATTTAAATATACTCTCTGGCTTCGGTCCATGAGGTAGTCTTTTAAGAAATTGATAGCAGCATCACCCAACCCAAAATATTTCATTTTCAAGCACAAGAGATCATGATCTAGGGTATCAAATGCCTTACTGTAATCAAGTAACAGTAAACAAGTAGACTTTCCATCATCAGTGCCGCGCATTATGTCATCAGTGACTTTTAAAAGAGCAGTTGTTGTACTGTGCTGCTTGCGAAACCCGGACTACGTAACGGGAATAATTTTCTGTTGCAAACAATAATTACTTAGTTGCTCATGCATAACTTTTTCTAGAATTTTTGAAAAAACGGGCAACAGACTTATAGGTCTAAAGTGGGATAACTCACTCGGATTATTATTTTTAGGAACTGGCAGAACATTCGCAATTTTCCATTGACTGGGGAATTTGTTGCAAGAAATACATGAATTAATTATAAAAGTTATGTGATGTATTAAGTGGGGGACTAATAAGGATATGTTCTTACGATCCAAGCCATCAACGCCACGGGCATCAGATCTTAACCCTAATATGAGTGATTCCACCTTTTCGGCACTGACTTCAGAAAATTTAAAATCATCGTAATTGTTGCTAAAAGAACGATTTACATAATTATCCAGGAATAAGTTATTATTAGCTTGGTTGTTAGAAGGAGGAATACCCTCTAAAAAATACCTATTAAAATCATTTGGAGAACCAACATCGGTCGGGTCACTTTTGGGAACAGAGTTAATATTTAGCCATTTTAGGGTGCGCCAAAAGCCTTTAGGATCGATCCTAAATTGATTGTTAAGATATGCCTTTTTTTCATTACGTATTGACATAGTAACAAAATTTCTAAGTTGTTTATAATCATTCCAAGATTCCTCAGTCTTAAATTTTTGTACTTAGAATGAGCTTTAGCCCTTAAACGCATCATAAATTTAATATTCTGGGTAATCCACGGGGCAGGTGTTTTAGTTATACGCGAGGTCTTATAGGGCGCATGTCTATCAAAAAGTTCGTTAATGTTCCCAGTAAAAAAGTTTACCATTTCATCTATATCGGTCAATGAATATAGATAATCCCAATCAAAGCTGTACATATCAGATATAAAATTATTATAAATAAAATTCGAATAATCACGATACGTTCTAAATTGAATTGATTTTGACTTTCCTTTACATTCAATCCTGCACTTGACCATGCAATGATCAGATATACCGTCCATTCTAAGTACTTCTGGATCTCGCGCAATATCCAGTTGTGACGTTACAATAATATCCAGAAGTGTACTGGTATTACTTGTGATGCGTGTCGGCTCAACAATGATCTGATGCAAACCATATTTATTAAAAAAATTATTTAAAGCCAACACCGCTGGGCTATTTACAAGACAGTCAACATTAAAATCCCCACCAAACATAACAGTATCATGAGCAGGTATCAGTGAGATTAACGTGTTTTCCATTACCCCTAGACAATTAATCAAATTTATATAATATGACGAAATTATATCTATGTATATTAAACAAAAAAACATTGCGTTCTCTTGGCCCGAATCCTGGACATGATTATTATTGGATTTTCAAAAAAAATTTTAAATTTGGACTCTTATATTGAATTAAGTGTTCTTTTAGCTTTATATCTTTTTCTTCAAACTGTTTTTCTGCATGAAAATAACTTTCCCACACTCACATAGATATCACCTTTCCATTGGTGAAAAAAGCTTAATAATTTGCAAATTTTTTTTTTTTTGGAATTCGAACCACAAAGAACCGCAATGTAACATGGTAAAAAGTTTGCAAAAATCGTCTATAATAAATCGGTCAAAGAACAAATAAAAATAAATCGGATTTATAAATTGACCGATAAACTAATGTGTTTTATTCCATTTCTAACAAAATAACAGTATATAATAAGTCCACTATATTTATTTACAATCTAAATATTCACTGCCAATCACCCCATTTTGTCCCAATTTAAACAACTTTGTCAAACATTTTATTTTAAGATTGATTTGCTAAACAGATTTTGAACACCTACGCTAATTTTTTTTTTGGTCACCTGAGTCACATTGATTGAAAGTAACAATTTTGAATAATATGGTAATAGAATTAGCCTAGATTTTAAAAATAAATAAAACAATTATTGAAAATCATGACTGTTTTTCCTGATGGATCTGAAATTTAGTGAACTGGTTTACGAGTTAGGGCACAATCATATCTTCTGTGCTGGGTTCCTGGACACTCCAAAATAGATGGCAACGAGGCTGCCGATGCGCTCGCAAGAGAGGGCGCAGGCATGCCAGCTGATCTAGCAGACAATACAGTGAACAAACCACTGGGATTGGTCAAAGAGGTGATTGACTACACGGCCAAGCAGCTTGCACAGAACAGATGGACAGTGTTGACAACCTGTAGTACATCCAGGCAACTGTGGCCCACATTCGATAAAAAGAGAACCGCAGAGCTATTGAGACACAGTCGAAAAGACGTGAGAAATATTACTGCGGTTGTTACCGGACATTGCCTCTTCGGTAGACATGCCGAACGTATGCAAATACCCACTAACGACTTCTGCAGAAGCTGCAGAGATGAGGAAGAGGAAGAAAGTATTCAACATTTTCTGTGTGAATGCCCTGGCCTCGCAAGAAGGAGGTTCACTACTCTGGGTGAATCATCTTTCGATAGCCTGGAGGAACTAAACAACTTACAACTTGGACGGCTGAGCAGATTTCTGAACAGTAGTGGCTGGTTTGAATGAGTTGTTAAAATCCTTCCGCGGTTACGTCGCATAAACCATCAGTGATCTGATGAAGGTGGGTTCTACGGAACACGTGTGGTATCACAACGGACCTAATCAGGACTACGTGAGACCGTTTGGTCAGAACCAAGGGTCTGCCACTCTTACCTAACCTAACCTAACCTAGGGCACGGACGCATTCGCTTTTTAATCAACATTTCGTTACTTTTATCTTTTATCTACAAATCGGCAAGATACCCTGGTTTGCAGCATAATTACTTTTTAATGGGTAAAAATTTGGTCGTTTTTTGTTTTTATTAATTTATCCATTAAAATTTCCTTATTGAAACTAGGTATTCGCTACCGGAAGACGGGTATTTGGCCGATTTTTAGATAAACCGAAAATGATATGAATAACTTGATCAAAATGACTATAGATTTAAATATTTCGATGGTCTAAGTTTTGAACCTCTTTAATGAATGTGTTTGTCCAAAAATACTGGTCTTAAAAATATTAACTGTGTACACAAAAAATCTCAAAATAAAACAAAAAATATATTTTTCAATTAAAAACAAATTCTTAAAAGAAGATACTATGAATATTGTCGTTTAAACATATAAATATCACATAAACGCCCTTACGAATTCACAATTTAAGCTGTTCTTGCGACATCATGTTATGATCTCAAAAGGATTTTCAATGATAGTCACATTGCACTCCTGCGACATAAAGTTCTATCGACGGTCAGTCAATAGACTACTGAGAACAACAAAGGAACTGTTTAGCCAAGGATTCAAGGCGGATTGTTGCTATCAACAGCTTCGGAGCAAGTGCAGCGTAAAATAGCAAATATGTGCTTGTTGATTTGGTGGTTGATTGGTATAGTTTATAGTATAAATATTGCCACCTTTGACTTCTGACTCTTCAAGTTTAAATAAAATTGATATTTAACAAACAATTTATCATTTTCTACGTTTATAATGGAATGCTACAAAGTAAGGCTTTTCAAAGCCAATAACAATGATTAGTTGCGTGCAATAACCACGTCCATATTACCATGTAATATTGTCGATTTATCAATAAGCAGAATAGGTGTACCATGTAATGGGTGTCAAGTATCATAGATTATTAAAAGCAAATCTGCTTTATTAGATAAGTATTTAACGGTTGTCCCATGCGGGCATGATGAATGGACACCAGGCTAGGAGGTTCGTTCTTTATCAGGAAATGTAATTTATATCTTTTGTTATAGCCATGAAAGATACTTTCGTCTAAGTCCTGGCATTAACAAACGTTGCCAGTCTACTGCTAATACGCTAAATGGAAATTTAAGGTACGTTTTAGTGTTAAAAATGTCTTAACAGCGATCCTAGAATTTCTAATGTCCTACCACTGACGCGCACTGTCCTTCCTGACAGCGGAATTACCCGAAATGTAGCGTGACGCGGCGGTATTTCTTGTTATTATGGGTGACGCAAACCGACGGTAGCCATGATAACGTGAAAACTTTCATGCGGTGTATTGTTTCGTCTGAACCCGACGGCTGAAGTGTTTCGTATGGCGGAGATCTTCAACTTACCTTGCAGTTTCCGATCGAAAGGTCTACCAGCGCGCCAGAACTTAAACTGATTTTGAATTGTTGTTGGGCTAAGTACCATTAGACTTGTAATATTAATTGATGAAATTTAAGGAAGTCTAGGTTAAACATTTTTTTAACGAGCCGCTACGGCAATTATCCGGTGTTAAAAAAATATATTATTGTATAAATGACTTATATTGCTCTTTATTTATTGACGTAACTAGGAGGGCGAGAGTCTTTAAAAGCATAGTCGCTACAGCATTCACAGTATTATATTTTACACTCTTTGGCAAGGCACCAAATTGTGACTGCCATGACATAGATGGTAGCGTGGAAGATCTGTCGGAACGTTCATAAATATAAATCTTAGACGAGTTAGTGCTGGTGAACATTTATTATAATTGATAGAAATTGAAATGCTATTTTTATCCGAATATCAGTAACGCCAAATGGCTAATATGAATATCGGAGCCAAAATGGATCCATGGAGCTTAGGTTTGGATATGTTGCTGGCCAATTCATATAGGAATAGCAATAAAGTAACTTATTTGGTATTAATCAAGATATATTAACGCCCGGGGATATTTTATTTTGATATTGGCTTCTTGCAACAATACATAACATGGTCCATTATATCATAATTACAGAAATAAAGTTTATCGCCCAGTGACTTTGTTGTTCGGCATACATACCTTTTTAGACGAAAACAAAAATTTAATGTTCTGTTGCATATTTTAGTTTTTAATTGTCAATATTCATATATTTTTTTCATTACCAATTGTTGAATAATAGTCCGTTTTTCCTGATAGACGCATGATATTAGTAATGAAAATTCAATAAAGTCGTGTATGTAAATAATGTGATAAGTCTTTCATTCTCCTTTATGTTGTCCACTCTACCGCAGACATCTTAAATCCTCTTATTTATAACTAACATCAGTACATACACAGCATATTATGTAAATCAGTACTGCGTGTACGATATTTCTGCCGCTTTTTCAGAACTTTTACAGATCATATCTCAGCAGATAAAAATTATGCATTAAATTGCATGGACGGTCATTGTGTGGACAGACTGTACAATAAAGATTGCGAAAAAAAATAAAAAGAAGTTCCATGGTGGTCAGGGTTGGAGTAAGCCTATTCAGTACTAAAATCCTGACTTAGAACTCATAGAAATAAATCCCAATAATAAATGTCTTCCTAGAGTGTCAAAAAAACAATTGAAATGACGCCGCGAAAGCAGGAATTTTGAAAACAAGCGCACGTACTTCATCTCATTACCCACAATTATTTTATTTACCTTAATTAAAGTCCTTTAAATAAATAAATAAGTATTGTTTTTTTAGTAAATATTTTCAGTTTTTAAAAACGGATGAAAATTTTGTTTTTCTCTGGCTTTATGCGATAGGGTTTTAATTAAAGTTTAGTTAAAATGTGTATTGGTTCTAAGAAAAAAATTTAGGCTATCGTACAACAATAAATAGTGAAAAATGTAATATAATCGTTTGTTTGGGGGAAAAGGGCGAAATAAGTGGTGCAAAAACAACGTCTTGTGTTCTTGGCCCGAATTACAAAAGAAATGAGCAAATTATTAAGTTTTTATTTTCACCAATCTCTATGAGGGTGCATTTCCTGAGAAAAAAAAACATAGGCCAATAAAGACCCTAAAAATTATAACAAAAGTTCATTGTATTAATTAATATGTTCAATGTAAAAAATATTTAAATTAATTTTTTTTAATAAACATAACTCCAATATCTCTAGTCCAAATCAAAAATTTTTTTAAAAATGCGTTAATAAACATGATTAGGATTATTGTCAAAAGAATGCAATATTTTTGGTCCACTTTAATATAGATATAATTTTATATGGAGCTGGTAACCTTTTGGAGATGAATTTAGAAATATTGGTCGAATGCTCGTAATATAAAATTTTCCTACGACCACCTACGAAAATGAGAAAAAAAGCACGGTTAACCTGGCTCGAAAGCGCCGAATATCACACGCGTGTTGAAAGAAAATATTTCAACTCTAGAGTGGTAATACAAGGCACACTATTTAATTTAAACATATGATGTCAATTTGACAGTCCACACCTATTTATTAAAAAGAACAAATTTTAGAAATAAGTATTTGTAAAGTGTTTTAACTTATTTTTCATGTATTTGTCGAGTGATTTAGAATTAGAGTGTGAAAATACGCCTTGTGAAATTATAAAAAATGTTAATAAAAGAAAAAACAGGTCGCGCTGAAGAAAATGTCATATATATTTAAACAACAAATGTTAATTGGTAGCCATGGAAGTCATAGCGTAGACACTTAAGCTCTGGTCTACAGAACGGGAGGTCACAGATTCAAATCCCATCAGGAGTATTTGACTTTTTTTTATAAAAACATTAAATAATTTATAGAATTATTTTGAATTAAAATCTTCCTTGTTGGGTGGATTTTTTAAATTTTGGTTTAATGTATATTTACTTGAAATTTAAAATTTTTCATTCTGGTTAATCTAGACTTCAATTCAGGATTAGTTTTTCCTATGATATTTATAAAATATGAAAAAATGAAAATGTTAAACTACAAATAAAGGAAAAGCTCATTGACAAACTATATGAAACCAGATATTAAGTGGAACATAATCCTAGGTATGCTAATTTCAACTCTAGAGTTGAAATATTTTTTTTACAAATCAAAGGCTTTTTTAATAATTCTTTGTGGTCGTAGGAAAAATAGTGTACATTCCTCGTGTGAAAGTGATTATTCTAAAACTCGGAGAATTTCCGCACTCGGCTGACGCCTCGTGCTAAATATCTCGTCGTTTGAAAAGTATCACTTTCATCACTTGTTATGTAATATACTATTTCAGTATTCAGTTTACACAATTTTCTTTTAGACATTTTTTAAATTAAAGAATTGCTATAAATAATGTAGTAAAATGGCAGAGAAGGAAAGGGTTCCAGCTTAGTTGCCTACCCTGGGTGTACCAGTGCCAATGGCGACATCAATGACATTGGTAGAAATGATTTTCTCATAATCAAAATGGTCTGGTTTTTTTACTTTGACTAACCAAAACAAACCCTAGTTCAATCCATTGATAATAATACACACTATAGTTGTGCAATAAAGATGCGGAAAAAAGTAAAAAGAAGCTGCAGTGTGGTCCTGTTGCACGGCGTATGCGAGATCAAGGAGGCGTGGGAGACAGACTGGGAGGTCAAGCAACAAACCGCGACGCGGGCTAGACTATTTTGTTAAGGACAGTGACGTACGTCACAACTGACCATTACAGAGTCATCCCTCCAATTTTACGGAAAGAATAGAAACCGTTGGTTGTCTAAATATATTTTATAAACATTGGTTTTACTATGGGAAACCTCTATGGAATTAAAGCAATTTAAAATTTCCATACACACCGGATTAAAGTCCCTAAAATACAGCGCAGCAGGCGAAAATATAATTATATTGAAATTGATGAAGGCAAGAATAATATATGGTATATTACATAACAAGTGATGAAAGTGATACTTTTCAAACGAGGAGATATTTAGCACGAGACGTCAGCCGAGTGCGGAAATTGTCCGAGCTTTAGAATAATCATTTTCACATGAGTAATATACCGGGTGAGTCAACGATTGCGCGGAATAATTTTATGCCTTGAAGATAAAATGTGTCGACAATAAACTTTTATGTTAAGGTATGGTTGAATATCAGGCACATTTTAAAAATATTTTGAATTATACAGGGTGCGCCCAAAAAGTAAGGTGTCAAAAAGGTACATTTTTTTAAATGGGACACCCTATATATTGTATTATTTTCTGATTCCTCACAAAATTCTACGCTTATTTTGTAAATGTGAAATGTCTAGAGCCAATAGTTTTTGAGATATTGACGGTTAAAATATGGCATTTTCAGACTTTGACAGGCTGTAGCATTGGAACGGTTCATCTTAGAGAAAAATGATTTTCACCTCCCTATCTTAGTTTTTTATTCTCTATCCAAAGAAACCAACATCCGGTTTACCATGTTAAACAAAAAAACACGGTTTTAACGGTTTAACATGTTAAACCGGAAGTAGTAACTTTTAGATAGAGAATAAAAAATTAAGATAGGGAGGTGAAACCCATTTTTCCCTAAGATGAACCGTTCCAATGTTACAGCCTGTCAAAGTCTGAAAATGCCATATTTTAAACGTCAATATCTCAAAAACTATTGGCTCTAGACATTTCACATTTACGAAATAAGCGTAGAACTTTGTGAGGAATCAGAAAATAATACAATATATAGGGTGTTCCATTTTAAAAAATGTACCTTTTTGACACCCTACTTTTTGGGCGCACCCTGTATAATTCAAAATATTTTTAAAATGTGCCTGATATCCAACCATACCTTAACACAAAAGCTTATTGTCGACAAATTTTATCTTCAAGCCATAAAATTGCTCCGCGCAATCGTTGACTCACCCGGTACACTATTTTTCCTACGACCACAAAAAATTATTAAAAAGGACTTTGATTTGTGAAAAACACTATATAGGGTTGAAATTAGCATACTTAGGATTATGTTCCACTTCACCACTTCATATCTGGTTTCATGGTTTGTCAATAGGCTTTTCCTTTATTTGTAGTTTAATTTTTTCATATTTTATATATCATAGGAAGACCTAATCCTGGATTGACTTCTAGATTAACCAGAATGAAAAATTTTTAATTTAATCTAGGAAAGATGTATTAAACATAAATTTAAAAAATTCACCCAAGGAAGATTTCAATTCAAAATAAATAATTCTATAAATTATTTAGTGTTTTTATAAAAAAAAAAGTTAAATACTCCTGATGGGATTTGAACCTGTGACCTTGCGATCTGTAGGCTAGAGCTCTATTATCTACGCTATTGATACCAATAATGATTTCTTGTTTAATACATGACACTCTCTTCAGCGCGACAGCGTTTTTTCTGGTAATAGATTTTCCAGTATATTATTAACATTGTTTATAATTTCAGATGGCGTATCTTCACACTCTAATTCTGAATCACTCGACAAATACATGATAAATAAGTTAAACACTTTACAATTACTGCTTTCTAAAATTTGTTCTTTTTGATAAATAGGAGTGGTCGGTCAAATTGGCACCATATGTTTTAATTAAATAATGTGCCTTGTATTTCAACACTAGTGTTGAAATATTTTCTTTCAACACGCGTGTGATATTCGGCGCTTTCGAGTCAAATTAACCGTGCTTTTTTTTTCATTTTTATAGGTGGTCGTAGGAAAAAAATATAGCCGTATAAGTTGTTGGTGGAGCAGGGTGCTTTGTGCATTAAGAGCATCCGACCAAATTAAGTTATCTTGGCTCGAATCCTGGCCATGTTTATTAATGGGTTTTAAAAACTTTCCATTAGTGAAAAAGAACTAAATAATTTGCTTAGTTCTTTTGTAATTCGGGCAATGAAGAATCGCAATGTAACACGGCAAAGTTTTGCTCGATCGGAATTATTGATTGTAAAATTCTATTAATGCATGCCTCGGTATTAAACGTATTGTTTATTAGGCAACACGGAGCTTAACTACATAAACCGTTATCAATAAATTAACGTATTGACTTGACAATTATTAATCTGGGAACCATTTTAAAAAAATCATAAGCCATGTATGACCCAGCTTCTTTCCACGATTGTGGCACAATAAATTGTCCGCGTTCACATCAAGTCGGATTAAAAGAATTACGATATGTATATACGCCGATCGTGATTATGTACCGGCATTTACAGTTATCTGCTTTACCTGCCGATAACATGTTATGCATTTCACGACTTGGCCAGACTGCGGCTATAGATGCCGCGCCGGTCGGCTTGAGCCAAAGACAGCAGCAATATTGGGCCTGCAGGAACTATTAGTCGAGTAGACCACGATCTTTTAATTTATAGTAAACATTAAGATAAATACACAAAAAAAAATAGAATTAATTTAAAAACAACAAGTTCTTAGTTTGATTCATCAGTGTATCTTATATAAATAATTGCTAATGATTTGATATAAAATCCTTGATATTTCTAGTTTAAACCATTAGAAACAAAGTCTCATCTCCTAGAGATTAAAAACTCCATTTCACAATATTTAATTTTTAAGAAATATTGTTTATTATTTCTTTAAGTAAAAGAGACACCCAATTTTTAAGGGACAACTATAAGATGGAAGTAAAGGTTATAGAGGGTGATTCCTAAGTTGATACTTCTGTTTTAGCTATGTATAGAAAGGCATACAAATAAATATTTTCAAATACCTTTTTTCAAAAAACTCAAAGATATGGTACTTACATTCATTTATTACACTATGGATCAAATACGGTCCTCCCTAACTTAAACATAATCTCGAAGCAGCAGCCGCACTCTGACGACACTCACCGCAAATTAACACCATATCTACCAGTTCATTATTTTCAAATTTTACCATTTTCACGTTCCACCAGTTTAAAATTAACTTGTTTCAGAAAAACCCATCGCAACGAATTGCCAAATAACTGACCACCGACAAAAAAATTGCATGACTAATAAGACAAACAACATAAAGTATAGAAGGCTACGTTTTGATGACCAGGCCCGCACTTAGATTTTTTACTTCTGTATCTCGCCCATGTTTAAGTTTTTTGAAAAAAGTTATTTGAAAATGTTGTTTATTTTAATGCCTTCTATACACAGCTAAAAAAGAAGTATCAACTTAGGAATCACCCTGTATATTATAGCTTCTATATAGTGAAAAAAAAAATCCTGATTATATAGCGTAAAAAATACAAAAAATATGAAATTTTACAATAATTTTTTACAGTGTATGCTCGAAACCCCATTTAAAAGAACGTACAATAAGACCTACATGTCGAATTGATGACCTCCCGACTTAATTATAAAAATGATAAAAATTGAACACATCCAAATCCTACCTTGTAAATAAGCACTTTGAATTTCAACAGGCACTCTGTTATAATCGGCCGGGGGCCATTTTTGCGAGATCAATTTCGAATTTATAATATCTCAGGATTGGATCGCGCGGCTTACTTACTCGCTCCCATGACCAACGATTGTTTCTGGATCTCTATGTTTGCGCTAGAGTACCATAGCCCGCGGCCATATGCATTTATTTAACTTTCATATATTTCTATGTCTTTTGTAAAAATTTCTCGCAAATAATTTTCGCTTCTGGCTGTTTAAATGTGTCACGATCCTAACCTTGTTTCATCTTTGTAAGAAGTAGGATAGTAATAAGTAACATAACGAAACTATTGGTTTATAAGATTTACGAGTGTTAGAATAATTATTAACATTTTATATATTGTAATATAAACCCACTTTTTGCCGTTCGCTATCACTGAATTTCTCTGATTTATTTCAATTTTAATACATCGAAAAACTTATCTGTTTCTCATGTAGCGTTTATTATAATTATTATTTATAATAATATTATTGATTGTTTCATCAAATATTACAGATGACATTTGGTAACGGCCGAACCTCTGTCTTAAAATAAACTCGATAGTCTCGTCATTACAAGGTCGGTGTTCCCCTATCTTACAAACCGAAAACCCTCATATTATCTATCCTTTTTGGCTTGTATATAACCTTTAACGCCATCTAATAAAAAGTGTTTTTTTTTACTTAAAGAAATAATAACCAATACTTATTTCTTCAAAGTTAAATAACGTGAAATTAATAATTTAATTCAAAGTTGTGTACTGGCAACAAAGTTTCTAATCTTTAGGACTAAACTTTGTTTTTACTTTATCTATTTATTGAAAGTTGAAGACAGTAAAAGATAGATATGGTAGTGACGATGTAAGTAGACCCAAAAATTATGTGGGCAGATAATGTAGGTTATGTTTAAAGGTTGGAGACAATGACGTTTCTTGAACGGCAGTAGAGTTTTGGACTTGCATTGTCTTTATTTGTTTAGAATCACTACGTTTCAACTGGTAAGTATCTCCAGTCGTCTTCAGGTGAATACTGAATAAGTACGGTAACTACAGCTCTATTTATACTAGGCAGGTGCTGTGACGCATGACTAGTGGGCGGAGTCATGCGTGTTGCTAGGTGATGACGCATAACTGGATGAGTCATGCTTGATGAGTCATGCTCGATGACGTGATGCTCGATGAATCATGCGTTTAACTCTTGGGTGGTCTTATTCTAAGATTACATTTACTTAACAAGGGTTTCCAGACGTTTCTCATGTCTAATGAAGGCTTACTAAAGCAACCTGGATTTTGGTGTATGGTAGCAGCTTCCTTAAACTTCCTCTTCCTCCAGTGCGGTTCTTTTTGCAGGATTTCCGCTTTTGTCCACATGATATGATGGCCGTGCGTCCAGGCGTGGTCAGCTGCGCCTGATTTTTCGGTCTCTCTTTTTCGGGTATTATTCCGATGTTCTTTAATCCTTACTTCTAGTTGTCTTAGTGTCTAAGTAGTAAGTAGTAAGCCTTCATTAGACATGAGAAACGTTTGGAAACCCTTGTTAAGTAAATGTAATCTTAGAATAAGACCACCCAAGAGTTAAACGCATGATTCATCGAGCATGACGTCATCGAGCATGACTCATCAAGCATGACTCATCCAGTTATGCGTCATCACCTAGCAACACGCATGACTCCGCCCACTAGTCATGCGTCACAGCACCTGCCTAGTATAAATAGAGCTGTAGTTACCGTACTTATTCAGTATTCACCTGAAGACGACTGGAGATACTTACCAGTTGAAACGTAGTGATTCTAAACAAATAAAGACAATGCAAGTCCAAAACTCTACTGCCGTTCAATGTAGGTTATGTTACAAGTTATAATTTATGGCAGTTAAGATCTAACCTTGCTTTCGCTGAATTCTCCTCTGTATGTCCTTAAATTAGCCATTTTGTTCCGGTTACCTTTAAGCTTGACGTTTAGAAATTTATTTGCCTTATTGGACTAGTTTTTAGTAGGATTTATTACCCATTGACCAGGCTGACCTACACTGTAATGAAACGACAATGATGTGATATAAAAAATGCAAAGCAGGTTTGTTGTTAGACCTGACTGGTGAGTGGTGAAAAAAACGAGGTGAAAATATATTTTAAGTTGTTTAATTTCTTATAATACGTTTAGATCAAAATATTTATATTATTGCCCATTTTTTCGGTAATGGTCATCTTCATTTTTCCCTTATGATGGTATATTGTTAAATAATAATTGCATAGGCGGTGTGCTCAAATATCCGAGTGAGACATGTACAATTCACTTGAGTTGAACAATAGGTATATTTTATCTACGACCAAGCATATTCTAACAAAAAATAAAGTTCCATAATACGTTTGATATATTTAACTGCAGGTCAGCCAGGATAAGTCTCATTTAAACATTTTTCAATGGTCAAAAGTGTACATTCTACTTAATAGTTTTATTGTGTCCTTTTTGTACTTATTATTACTTATTATATATATTAGAAATGTTATTTAATAATAGTGTATATACCCATTCAGTAATTGGATTTTTCTGTGGAATGGTGTATCTTAAATAAATAAATAAATAAACAATAATAGCGTGTTTGCTAAAAGTCTCCAATATCTATGAAATGCACACAACACTGACGTCGCCAAATGAATAACCAATCAACCGGTCGATGTTGAGAACGAGGTGAATGTCAATAACAAACTGTTTCAAGAATTGTTGCAATTTTGTCGTTCATTGATGGATAGATTCATTCGGTCGCTAATTCTAGAGAAACGTTTCAGTTCCTGAGAAAAGTTCCCATTGCACATACATTATTTATGAAATGCTCTTGTTGCTATGAGCATTTATATTTACTAATGTGTGTGACAAAATATTTCTGGAGTGATTAAGAAGTTGAAGATATATTTTTCAATAAACGGAGTAGTTGTCAATAAGTATTTGATACGTCTAGTCTATAGGATTCTAAGGGGGGGGGGGGGGGTTCGTTGTCCAGCTATACCCATAACTATGTTTCCGCCAAAGTTGTGTCCTTCATAAAGTTATATGTCACTTAGTTTGTGGGTATATCTTTTATTTACAGCGACTGCACAATTATCTGTACTATATAAAATACAATATTAGAAAAAGTCATTTTAATATAATTTTTTATTTTCTCTCTTTGCTTACTTACCGGCATGTGTTTGTGATGAAACTAGTAAAACTAAACATATCGTCGCCAAAGCCGGCCCTGGCTCTAGGAGTTGAGTCCACGCCTTCATGGCGCGTCCTGTAACAAAATAAAAAAATAATTAAAAATTTGCAAATACCTTTATTTTTTTTTTTTATGATAAAACACCTGCACTGTAGGAAAAATTCTACCTACTATATTCTATGCTACAATCTTCTTGCTAAATTTTTTGTTGATGATCAGCCTGTGTTATTTACTAGTTATATTTTTTGCAGATAAAGTTTTTAGAGTAAAAAATACTATTACGGACAGAAATACAAACAAAGTGTAAGGAGTTTCATCTACGTCTTTCTAATTTTAGTACGTGACACTATAAGACCCAAGCAAGAAGAGCAACGACTTCCTCTATAACTAAATATAGAAAAAAATAATAATAAATAATAAATTGAGGCAATAAAACATAATATTGCGGTCTCGCATGTAACGTATGAATGTGAAACTCAATGTCACGGTCACATAACATTGCATAATTAATAACATATTAGTGAAAGCGCCACTGTACTGAGACTGCCTTAAGCAGGACAGGCTTCAGATATTATTTCAAAATTTATTTTATTTTGTGTTAATTAAACGATGGCTACAATAAAATTGTCAAATGGTTATTATCTGCGAGTTTAATATAGTATTTTTCTCCAAGGTTACTAGCTCCATTCTCTTGGACAAATCCTGGCCAAGTTTATTAATGGATTTTTCAAAACTTTTTAAATTTGGACTCTTTTGGGGAGTGTCCGGAAGTTATTTTTTAAAAAAGATTAATTTCAATATTTTTTACAATACAATGCATTTTACACAAAAGATTAGACAACATTTAAATATTTTTATTACTATACCTACTCCTTCAAGTCTTGTAAATAAATGCATAGTTAATGATTATAATAGTAGTTTGTACAACAAGAGTGGATATGATGTCCATATCGCACGAGGAAGTAAATTTCTTCCGAGGGCAATATGGACAATCCACTCGAGTTGAACAGCATACGACCTTATGCTAAAAAATGTAAAAAAAAAGTTTGCAGGTTGCCGGGATCGAAACCGTTGGTTCCATAATCCAACGCTCTTATGTCTGGACTATTGAAACCTTAAAATAATTATGGGAAAACCAACTGATAAATGATGCTACCTGAAATTAATTTTCTATGCACATTCAGCAAGTTGCATTATTGATAAATCTATTATAAATGCGTCTAGATTTTAATATATTGAACAAATTAATAACAAATTGAATATTATTTGCATTAGATTTCTACTATCTGACGAAGACACTGTGTGTCGAAACAATTGTCATAGTACAATAAAAAAATAAGTGAAGATTTATACATTTTTGTATTCTTTTTTACCTAGTTTCATATGCATTTTAATTATATAATTTAGTGTCGTGAAAAAGAAGGCGGAGCCTCAGTAAAAATAATATACTGTGATTGGTCAGTACTTTTATGAACAACAACGGCTTCTCTGTAATTGACTACTGCGATTGGTCAGTTTCATTACCTATCTAGGATGGATATGAGATTTTCCCGCACAGTTAATTGGAATAGCCTACTTTACTCGCCACTAAAGTGTAAAGGTAACAGCAAATTTCCATGTGGGAGTAGAAAAACATTTTTTAAATAAAAATTTAAAAATGGTAGCCCTGATTTTTACGAAAAAAATATTCCCACCAATTTCAACAATACGTCATACTAGTTTTAGCTGATCCGACCCTGTCCCATCAAGATAAAACCCGATGGTAGGTGTGTGAGAACAAGCAGTCTAAGACGTTGCATAATGGTCTGGAAGTCATTGCCAAGGTGCCTTGGCGTAATTAAGAACAATGGCTTTAAATTTATCGATTTTTCGAGTTCATGACTTCTGTCTTTTGTTTTCGAGGGAACCGAACAGAGCATGGGAGTTTATTTTGCGTACTTATTGCTGTTTTTAATAAAACAGTTTTGAATAGATATTTCGCGCGAACTTTATATAAGATGCGGCACAAATGTTTTATGCTTAGAATTCTTCGCAGAATGCATATCTATAAAAATATACAGGGTGTTCTATTTATAATAACAACAGTTAGCCGTTTGAATACTGAAAATGTGGCACAGTATAACCATATTAACTTACCAAAATTTCATAATTATTTTTCATTTTATAAGGATGTGACAACAGGGTGTCTAGGAGCCGGGAACACCGGGAAAAGAACGGGAATTTTACAAAGCCGGAAAAAACCGAGGATTCGACGGGAAAATCAAGTTTAAGCCGGGAATTGAATGAGCAGATAATTTCGAACTGAAAAATTTGAAGTAGGTACCTATTTATCCCTATAAACTGCATTCGAAAAAAGACAAGAATGGTTTATATTACAACCTTAAAAAAGTCCAAGAGATTGATCTAGGATATGGGACTAGAGCGGCTATCAAAAAATGCGTCGGAGTTAAAGATAAAGTAATGGCCAGGATTGTCGAAACTGCTTGATGTAAGTGTACAGTTTCCAAACTTTTGGAAAAATGTCCGTTAGCATATAAATTAACCCCAATAAAACTGGCAGAGATCCAAAAAAATCCTAGCAACTGATGTCCAAAGCATTTGAAATTTTGTTAAATTCAAACAGATGCAATGCGACTAAATTGGAAGAAGCAGATAGAGCATTTAGAGACATTCTTACTGATAAAAATAAATAAAATGAAAAATCATTCCAGATGTAACAGAGTAGATGATTTTTGGATGGAAACCATCACAAATGACAAAAACAAACGTAGTGCAACTTCTTCTAACAACTTCTCATGGAAATGCCACATCAGAAAGATTTTCTGTTAATAAGGAGATTTTGGTGGAAAATTTAAAAGAAAAGTCACTTATAGGCCAAAGATTAGTGTACGATTCACTACAAAAAATTGGTGGAGTTCAAACTAAGGACATTATAAAATCCATGATACCTAATAGAAAATAAAATAGAAATAACGTTAATTATCAAAGAGTGTGTTAGTTTTAAATGTTGTTGAACCTTGTTCGTCGCCATAAATCTCCACAAAAATAGGCACCGTTATTCTTTCATTTTTTGCTCAAATCTTCCGTAAATCTTACGGTGTACATTAATATCTGTAATTTAAGGTCGATTAAAGTCCAAGAACCTTTTTCGACATTTCACAGTGGCTGCACATTTGAAACCATTATTAGCGCATTGTATGTAAAATACAGCACGCCTATTGCGGATTGTGCTAAAATTGGATAGATCATGAATTTAGAAGTCGTTTTTTTTCACTATCAAAAATTTTGAATTTGCCACTTATACTTTTTACAAGTCGGTTCATATTAAAGACTAAAGACGCCAATTGATTCTTTAAACGAAAATGTCTTTAAAATTACTGGCTTTAAAATTAAGATTGGCTTCACAACTCAAAGATTACACTGGTTAACAAGATTTTTGTCCCAAGCGCAAAAATGTCTGATTTCAATATAATTTTGCATACTGAAATCAATCATGTTTTCAGAATTTCTCCATCACCCTTAGTTTTTATGTTCCAGTATACATATGTGATTATTTACCTATAAAATGCACGCATAGGTCTGTACTATCTTTTGGAAAAAATTAAATATATAGGCTTTAAGTGGAATATTTGTGGCGATTTGAAAGTTGTTTCACCTTTGCTCGGCATGCAACTCGGTTACACAAAGTATTGTTGTTTCCTATGCGAATGGGACAGTCGAGATAGGAAAAATCACTATAAAAAGAAAGAGTGGCCTAAACGAACTTCCCTGACACCAGGAAATAAGAATGTCAGTGGTATCCCACTTGTTGATCCCCAAAAAATTTATTTACCACCTTTGCACATTAAGCTTGGGTTAATGAAGAATTTTGTTAAAGGTATGGATAAAACTAACAGTGCGTTTGCATATGTGAGAAGTAAGTTCCCTAAAATCAGTGATGCCAAGATAAAGGAAGGTATTTTTGTGGAACCTCAGATCAGAGAGCTACTTCGAGATGAAAACTTTAGTGAGGCTCTGAATGGAGTTGAAAAAGCAGCATCTTGGGAAATCGTAAATCCGAAAATTACGTAGAGAATGTTAACAATTTATTGGTCTCATATAAAGCCATGGGTTGCAACATGAGTCTAAAAATACACTTTCTTCATTCACACTTGGACTTTTTTCCGAAAAACCTTGGAGCAGTAAGTGACGAACATGGCGAGCGATTTCACCAGGACATTCTGGACATGGAGAAGAGATACCAAGGGAAATGGTGCCCCGCTATGTTGGCAGACTATTGCTGGACGCTGAAGAGAGATGTTTCTGATGCAAAGTAAAGTCGAAAGTCATATATGACCACATTTTCTAAGTAAATATATCACTTTGTACTTTATTTTTTCATAACTTATACCCATATTATAATATATACGTTCAACAAAATTCATTGCTTTGTCACTTTAAAACCCTGCGTGATGGAAAAATTCTGAAAACATATATGAAATATGTTTAAAAAGTACTACCAAGTACACCCACTTCAGCTCGTGGGACAAAAAAAATCTTAAATTTTGTTGACCAGTGTTATTTGATAGGAAAATACGAACTCTTGTACACGGAAAAAACCTATTTCTTAACCAAATAATTTAACAGTTAATACAAGTGTAATTTATTGGATGTAAAAAGAGTAAATATTTCTATCAGAAACTTATAACATATCGTGTTTGTCGTAAAATATTTTAATTTGCTAACAATTGTTGTAGTAGTCCACCCTCATTATTATTATTATTAAATTATTCATTTATGGTAAAATTTTTAAAAGTTTTTACCGATTTTTTTAACATTTCAGAATTTACCGAGAGCTTTACATCTTTTCTTTGTTCCAAAGCACACTTAACCAACCCTTAAATTACACGTGGGTCCTATGTGGTTCCTGCTGGCTCTGTTGCATACGCTAAAAGTCACCTTTTGCTTATGCGGTCACCGCTACTGCCCATATGGGTACGCGTCGCCGAGATAACCCATGCAACGGTTCCGATGGGCATACCCGTTCTCGAGATTCTTCTGAGAATCGGACTGCAAAAATGTTTAATGAATGGTTTTTACCGGCCAGTGCATTTCGGTGGTGATTAAACCCTGCAAAATGCAGATGATGTTTTTTGTTTTTTGGTTGTTGGCCGACGAAGGGAGAAATGAATAAAAAATTGTAGTGGTGGAATGGAATAGGAAGAAAAGTACTTTAATCGTAAAAAAATTATTTTCGAAATTTAAGGTTCTTAGATCACAAAAGGCAAAAATATTTTGTTTGGTTTGGTTATTAATATGGCCAATTAAATTATATTTTGGTTTAAGTTGTTCTACTTTCTACCAAACTATAATGATTAAAAATTGAGATTTACATATTCAATGTTTTTTTTTTTGGGAAAAAGGCTATTTAGTTATTGCATTATTATATACATTTAAAGAATTAATTCTATTTGATACAGGATAGACTACAGGATATTAACACAGAAAGTACCGGCCAAAGGTATTTATTTGCCGATATTTTAAGCCAGTGGCGGTTTCAAAGGGGGGTCCACTCCATGGAGCAATAAAAATATGATTCTTGTAATATTTGTTACACTCGCTGATTGTCCCCCTCCTGTACAAGTTCTGAATCAGCTTCTAATTGTAACCAAACTTTTTTGTTATGATGTACAGGGTGAGTCAACGATAGAGTGAAGTTCATTTTTGCTTTTATCTTAAGAATGAGAGGAAAATTCAAAATATAAAAGTTAAAGACCATTGAGGTGCACATTTTAAAATTATGCTGGAGTATACGGGGTGGCCCAAAAAATCGGCACATCGCATCATTTAGTTGTTTCTCCTTGCATAGCATTTTGTGGGGAATCAGAAAATAATACAATATATAGGGTGATAGAATAGTTTTGGACTTGCATTGTCTTTAATTTGTTTTACATCACAACGTTTCAACTGGTAAGTATCTCCAGTCGTCTTCAGGTGAATACTAAATAAGTAAAGTAACTACAGCTCTATTTATACTAGCTAGATGTACTGGAGCATGACTGAGATGGGTGCAGTCATGCGTTTAATTCTTGTGCGGTATTTTAAGTTTACATCTACTTAACAAAGGTACCCCGGGCATCTAGTTGATAAACTAATGGAAAATCGCAAGAATCGGTCAAATACACAAAAGAAGCCAGTAGAGTCACAATCAACACTCAACATTCCGTATGTCAAAGGAGTATCTGAGAGAATTAGAAGACTAGGACAACGATACAACATTAATACGGTATTCAGCTCAAAAGACACTTTAAGAAGCCACCTGACGAAGACGAAACCAACAAGTCAAAAGATAGGAAAAACTGTGTCTACCAGATTCCCTGCGAATGTGGCAGATCCTACATTGGTGAGACTCTAAGGCCACTTGAAACTAGGGTCAAGGAACACAGAAACAACACGCTTAAAGGAGAAACCGAAAAATCAGGGGCAGCTGACCATGCCTGGACACACGGTCATCACATTAAGTGGACAGAAGCTCGAATCCTGCACAAAGAACCACATTGGAGGAAGAGGAAGTTCAAGGAAGCTGCTATCATATACCAGAACCCAGATTGTTTTAGTAAGCCCTCACTAGATATAAGAAATATCTGGAAACCTTTGTTAAGTAGATGTAAACTTAAAATATCGCACAAGAATTAAACGCATGACTGCACCCATCTCAGTCATGCTCCAGTACATCTAGCTAGTATAAATAAAGCTGTAGTTACTTTACTTACTTAGTATTCACCTGAAGACGACTGGAGATACTTACCAGTTGAAACGTTGTGATGTAAAACAAATTAAAGACAATGCAAGTCCAAAACTATTCTATCATTCAAGAAACATCATTGTCTCCAACCTTCAAACAGACAATATATAGGGTGTTTCATTTTAAAAAATCCAAGTATATTCGCCACGTTTTTTTGGGCCAACCCTTTACTCCAGCATAATTTTAAAATTATATCTACAACTTATACATTTCGAATTATTATCTAATTCTTAAGATAAAGGAGAAAATGAACTTTACTCAATCGTTGACTCACCCTGTATATGTATTAATGTTGTAAGTTCAACAGAAAATAATTTTTAAAAAAATCACTATACAGTCATAGCTGAAACTTTATTGCAGAACAAAACCCAATTACTTACGAGGTAATTTATTATCAAATATTTCATTTCTGTTCATAAAACACACTTTGATTTTGTCTCCGGTTTATATGCCATAAAAATATTATTACCTAAATATATCGTAAAATTTAAATAACCTTACAAATAATGTAAATTTTCTTTATAAAATCTCTATAAATCTAAGCTATCGTGACTAAAGAATATTTATTATCTAAATCTAAAGACGTTTTAATATATTATAAAACACCTTATAGATATCAATGTATTTTATATACTTGACCACTGCTGCTCTGGCCATGTTTGGGTTCGACTAAGATATCCTTGCGTAGGAGAAAAGTCAATGTTTAACTACTTTTTTATTTTGTATGTAATTTTTCTTAATTTTGGGCGTCGCCTACGTTTGGGAATACCCCATTACTTATTGATAAATATAGCGGTAATTTTTATTCTTAGAGCTATTTTTAGGCTGACCAGTCGGAACATCGTTTTTACTTTCCTATAAAAATGTGTAAATAAGTTTTCTTAGCTTTATTTTTTTATATCGTTTACTCTGATGTATATGTATATTTAAATAAACGGTTAGATTTGTCAAGCATCACACTTTTAACGATATTTTAACTAAAAAGTAAAAAAGTGTAAGGCAAGCCTATACCCTAAGTCCGAAATTACTGTTAGTGATTCATCGTTTTCATATAGATTGCAGCGGGTTGTACGAAGTTAGAGTAAACAGTGTATTTTTGAAATTCTAATACAGCAGCCGTACAACCCACTCCCATCTATATAAAAGCCATGAGTCACTCACAGTAATTTTGGACCTAAAGTATAGTAATATTTTTAGATCAATACGGTTTTCGAAAGTCCAGATCAACAGGTGACCTTTTGGCATATGTCACTCATCTTTGGAGCAACACCATCGAACATCATGGAGAATCCCGGGCTGTTGCACTGGACATCTCTAGGGCTTTTGATCGTGTTTGGCACGATGGGCTTCTAAGTAAATTGCGATCCTACGGTATGCCTAATGGATTTTGTTTATGGTTAACCAGCTTCCTTAAGAACCGTTCTCTGCAAGTGGCAATTGACGGGTTTCTCTCAGACACCTTCACCATCAATGCCGGTGTTCCTCAAGGGTCCATATTGTCGCCTACCCTCTTTTTACTGTATATTAACGACCTTCTAGTGAAAACCCAAAATCCAATTTATAGCTTTGCTGATGACAGCACACTTGTCTCATCTTTTACCTTGACTCCCCAAACATCCGCTGCCGACGCACATCTTCGCAGGCAGCATGAAGTATTGCGCCTCAACAATGACCTGGAAGAAATTTTGGCTTGGGGTGACAGTAACCAAGTCGAATTTAATGCTAAGAAAACCCAGGCAGCAGTCTTCTCCAAAAAGGTTAACATTGCAGAACCGGATATAGTCATGGCAGGACACGCAATTCCCCTGGCACCGTCTATTAATTTGCTGGGGGTCAATCTGGGAGGTAATATGTCTTGGCATGATCACGTTGCCGCAATTGCCAGGGCAGCTGCACAGAAACTTGGTGTACTTTTCCGCACCAAAAGGTTGTACACACCTCATCAACTTTTGACACTCTACAAAGCCCAGATTCGACCATCATTAGAATATTGCTCTCATGTCTGGAGCTCTGCACCCAAGCACACCCTTCGGCTACTGGATTCCATTCAAAGGAGAGCCGTTCGTCTGATCGGCGACCCCGAGCTGACCAAGACCCTCGATAGCCTGGAGCATCGAAGACAGGTTGGTGATTTGGCTCTCTTTTACAGATATTTCCATGGCAGGTGTTCGACTGACATTGCCCACTTGATTCCACCTAGAGCAATGCAAAACAGAAATACACGGCGAACCGCTGCCGCTCATCCATATGTTGTTCAGCTTAGTACTCCTCGAACTTCATTGTTCCAGAATTCTTTCATCTGGAGAACGTCATCTTTGTGGAATGATCTTCCTGAGGTCGTGTTTCCCAATGAATACAATCTTCAACGTTTCAAGACCAACGTTAATCGCTTTCTTCGCACACGCACCGCTCCCAGAGCGCCTTAAAGGATTTTTCCTACAGTGCAGGTGTTTTATCATAAAAAAAAAAAAAAAAAATTACATTTTGAGTGTTTTCTTATGTAATAGATAGGAACGCATACATAATTGGACAATCGCATAAGTATGTTAATAATTCTCTATCACACGTACTTATATTGTACAATATTTAATCTAGTTCGACAAAACAAAGCTGTGAGATAAGAAAAATGAGTGCGGTAATAAGCACCTTATGCACTCAAAATGAGTGCAAAATTATTAACCGTTTTTATAACACTCTCGTGTGGTAGATTATAGATATTTAATCATGTGTCCAGCATCAGGATAATCCGCAGACAGACAGGTTTAGTTATTTGATGAGATTCAATTTGAAATTTAGGAGAGATTCTTTCCATAATAGAACGACGGAAAATAAAAATACTCTGTTATCATTTAGAACAGCATGGGCAGTTACTTAGAACGTTATCTGCTATATATTTCTATACCTCCCTATATTTTTTGCCAACCTCGTCATAGTTTACTGAAAATACCCGAAGGTTGTTTAAGAAAAATGAAAGAAGGGGGCGCCGCCGCTTTGTCTGTATCCAATCAGCTATAGACGTTACGTAACAAAATTTTGTTGGTATGATAAAAAAACAGTTATAACTTTTCTTGTTATATGTCTTTCATGGTCCGTCCCACACACTTATTACTTATATTTTTTACGTTTTTTTAAAAGAAAAACCCGCCACTGGACCCATAATACCTACTCACACTTCCCGCCTTGGCGTCATAGGTGTACGGTGTAGAAGTTTTCTTGGAAACCATTTAAAAACTGGTATGTACAATACCTCTTCGCAGACTTATGAATGTTAGCACGTTATTGCAACATGTGTTATATTTGTGATGTAAAGTTCATTGAAATGGTCATTGGTGCCTGGTCTTCCGGTATTTTAGCTTCGGAATAGAGTGGAATGATCGTTCAGTTACTTCAGAGACCTAATTTTGATAAATCTACAAATAGCTTTTTTTCTTAAACTGCTTTGAGAAGCATTGACAATTATTATAATTATAAGGCACGATACACATAAAATGGTATGTCGTTAGTAAGTCGAAATTTCAACACCGCCGCGCATTGCTCGATCATTACGTTACACCCGTTGCCCGGCCGGTAATTATCTTTATTCGGTCTGTGACTGTGACATAACGATGTTAGTGTATCGTAGTATAAGATTAATAGGTACCCCTTATTTTTTTCGAACATGAACCATCTTTTGAAAAAAAGGCATATTCCTATATACTTTAAATTAATAGTGTTTAACAACGGTAGAACTCGCTAAATGCAACATCTTGCTGGTAGATTTCACCAAAAACTGCTTAAGTAGTTTAGAGTTCTTTCTTTTGTCGAATCCTAGAGATGGAGCTGACGAAATAAAAATATTTGGCATTTATTTATTGTGATTCGCCGTGTATCCAATAGACTTAGAGTCTTTAACCATACTAGACAGTGGCTCACCTAGGATTAGGAGGGGTATTCGGTCTGCCTTGGTCGCATCCCCCCCCCCCCCCCCCCCTCCTAGCAATGCGATTTGCAAAGACGTATGCTGCCAAGGCAGACCGAACATGTTTTTGTTTTTATTTCCTGTGATGTAGATAGTTATAATATCAGCAGATTCCTAAAGGCCTTAAAAAAAATTATAATTGCCCTTAAATGATTTGTTTTTAAATAAGCAATCATTAGATATTGTGATGGTAGTTATTATGACATGACCGAAGTCAATAATTGTTGTAAATTACCATTGTTATAACAAATTGATTACTTCATCGATAATTATTTGTTAATTACTGATTACTAATAGAATAACTTATAAAAGATAAGAATGTGAATTAAAAAAATGACCGTAATGTGATCAGCAACTTTTATTTTCGAATAACTTTTCATATTTTTTCTGATATCGATCAAGAATGTCAACTTTCTTGACACAATAAAATAGTAGATTCTGTAACTAGGTTGGAATGAAAATTTGATCCCAGTGGAAGATTCCGAACGCGAGCGTAGCGAGCGTGAGGAACCACGAGTATCAAATTTTCATTCTAACCGAGTAGCAGACTATGATATTTTCTCCACGACCAAAAATACTATTCGCAATATTTGTAATTTCAGGTGGAGTATTATCCAGTTCCATATCTGATTCATCCGATTTTTCACTCATATTTTGACTTGCACTAAAATTTGTCTGCTGACATTGACAGTTTCGAAATTTATGGCAACCTATGTCGTTTAGATCAATTACAGAATATTCATTCCGTATCTTGTTATGGAATGAAAATACACGCAAAACGCATAAGAAGCGTTTCAGAATAAATATTCCAACTCAAGAGCGAGAATTTTTACATTCTATTATCAAAAATGATTTTGGAATTATTGCATTCAGTAATGGTCGTGGAGAAATACTATTTTATGAAAATGTCTGCTAGAAACAATAGATTTATTAAATATTGAATATTTTTTCTATTCTCTGTAATCTGTCAATAATGTCTATGGAATCTACCAACCATGTAATAATATTCTCACTTGTAAGGAAATTGCTGTAAATTTAAATTTATTAACTGCAATGTTTTAAAATATAAAATATTCATTTTGTATATCAATTACTTCGTAATAATTGCAATCATAAAATCATTTGCATAATAAACGGTTTCTTAAAGAGAACAATTTTCATGTCAATCAAATTATTTTTTAATGGACAATAAAGTCAGTAGAATGACCACGGGGTGTTTAAGACGATCAAGATTATTCAGAGTGAAACTAATTATATCAATGGGGAAGTGAAGGAATTAGAACTTGTAAATTAAAATAATTTTTTTTATAAAAAAATAATCAACTTCCATTTGAATCGGTGGCACTGATGATGTATAAAATTGATATATTTGACAATCATAGTAATTAGTTTTTAAAATTTGATATTTTTCCATATTCGAACTTAAATAACCTCGACATATTTTGTAGTCATTTCAAGGCATCTTTAAAAAGTGCATTGTTTTTGATTCTTTAACCTGAAGTTGATCATGATGGCTACTAAGCGTAACAAGCACTTTTGATTTAATTTATGTAACTATTTCAGTCCAATTGTTTTTCAGTGATCATTGGCTACTATTCTACTATTTGCAAATACTCTGCAGTGTATTTTCCTGAATACGAAATATGTTTTGATAGAGACAAACACGAAACCAACAAACTAAAAAGACAGACACTGCGAATGTGACCGATATGGTGACACACTAAGGCGACTCGAAAAAAGAATCAAGGAACACAGGAACAATAAGGTAAAAGAAGATTTAAAATAAATAAAGACAATACCTCCAAGTCCAAAACTACATTCATGTTTGGACATAATTGCGTAAATGTGGTTTAAAATATATTTACGATAGGATGAGCCTGTTGAAAAAAACGGTCTATTAACTCGTAATCGTCAGATTCTACTCTTGATAATCCTCAGTTTATTAAAGGACTTATTAATTTCATTAAATCATCATTATTAGAAGAGTAAGTATAAATTTATTACAAATCGGAGCCTTAGAATCACAAAGAAATAAATAATTCAACAGATGAATGATTGAATTTTTCAACAAGACCATCTTAATACTCTAGTACCCTCAACTAATTAGGTTTTTAGCAAAAAGTCTTTTGGTACTTGACCGACTGCCTGACTGTCAATTAAGAAGTTCTAGTTAAAAACACGTCTGTAAAGCAAAAACAACTAACCAAGCAACGACCAACCAATTAACCAAAGCCTTTTAATACGATATTTGAATAATAAATGGGACTCTCCGAATGAATCTCTAGACATAACCGTTACTTATTCACTTCATTTAAATGTGATTCTAGTAATAAATACATCGGTCAATATATTTCTTGTTAACGTGTATGAGGTTTGTTCAATGCACACTGTCGATCCTGAACTATAGTCAACAGGAATGAAATTTAGGGTTGGTAAGGATTTTAAGTCAAGAACAAATATTTTTAGGTCAAGAACCTACACTCGTTTGCATTTCTCCGAATAGATTAGATTTTTCAGTGTAGTAATAAAAAGTGGAATTTTTATAAAATTACTTGCAAAAAGTATTTTTCATTTTTGACGGTAAAAAACATAATAATATTATCCCTTGCCTGATCACATCTACTACAACCCTTCAAATATCTTTACGCGCAGGCTGCTAACAAAATTCAGATTCCACCACCCACGCTCTGCACTTGAAAGAATCTACCTAAAACGAAAGGAGGGAGGAAGAGGTCTCATTAATATATATAACTTGTGCAAGTCGCAAGAGACCTCTATGAGAAAATACTTCCAAGAATCGAATGGGGAAATTCTTAAAAAAGTGTTAGCAGCAGATGTGGATATACAGCCCTTAACTTAAAGCAAAACGGATTATCTAACATCATCCGCGCGCCGCCAAGTCAACAGCTTGTAACTTGGCAAGAAAAAGCCCTACACGGCAAATACCCTACTGCACTTCAAAATCCACTCATAGATAGAGAAATGTCACTGAATTGGTTAGAGAAAAGGCAGCTTCACGCTGAAACAGAAGGTTTTATAATCTCTATCCAAGACCGTGTCATTCGAACTCGAAACTATGAAAAAGTCATCTTGAAAAGAAATGTGAAAGATGTGTGCAGAAAATGCAATTGCCCCGGAGAAACGATAGAACATATCACGGCGGGGTGTGGTGCTATGGCCCCCAACGCTTACCTGGGGAGACATAATCAGGTGGCTAAGATCATCCACAAGGAACTGGCCCATAAACTAGGGCTAAGGGAAAACCTCCCACCATACTACCAATACTCACCCGAGCCAGTCCTTGAATCCCCTGAATATCTCTTATACTGGGACAGGCCAATAATAACGGATAGAACAGTAGACCACAACCGACCGGATATTCTTCTTATCGAAAAAACCACCAAGAAAGCTTTCATAATCGATATAGGTTGCCAACTAACACACAACCTCTCTAAAACCGAATCGGAGAAGAAGACCAAGTACTCGAATTTGGCAATAGAGATTAAAAATATATGGAAGCTAGATAAAATCGACATAATTCCGATTATAATATCGGTAGAGGGAGCTATGACGAAAAATTTCAAGCCCAACTTGGAAAAACTGGGCCTTGCAGGTTATTTATACCAACTTATTCAGAAAAGCGTCATCCTCCAAACTTGCCATATAGTACGGAAGTTTCTAAACAGTACAGGTTAAGATGAATTTCTTCTCTGTACTGTAAATAACACCAGCCTTACCAACAAAAAGCTGAGAAACAGAACACTGAAAACATAATAATAATAATAATAATAATAATAATAATAATAATAATAATAATAATAATAATAATATTAATAATAATAATAATAATAATAATAATAATAATAATAATAATAATAATAATAATAATAATAATAATAATAATAATAAACGTCTTTTATTCAAAATAAGAAATACAATTAGGCGATATTTAGTGAGTACAGTATTTTGTTTTTAACCCCTGAGATCTTACCAAGAAACTAAAGCAAACTCACAGCTCATCTGCGGTATGGCGCGAAGCACATAATATAGTTTTTATTGGTCAGTAAAGTCTAAATATCCTGCTTCGGTCGAAACCAAAGTAAAATTGCTGTCTTCTAGATTATCTCACCTACGTAAATAACTGAGCGGTAAACTAACTCCTAAATAGCATCATGCGATGCAGTAGCATTCCAAAGAAAAACTCGGCTGCAGCAAAATCAATTCCTGCACCGTCCTGCACGTGTGTACCATTGATTCATATAGCAGCGACCAAGAAGAAGAGAATCTCCACAGTGTAACGGTTCATCCATGAACCGTTCGAGTTTGATTTGAAAAGATTTTACGGTCGAAACGGCGACCATTATTAATTGCCGTCAATTGGTTTTTGTTAGGAGGACCACTTGCGCTGTGACTAGGTTTGTTACAGAATGATTGATGTTAAAATAAAGTAATTTTGAATTTAAAAAAAAATTCAATAAGATTATGGGCCTAGTAAACCATAAAATTAAAACATGTTAGAGTACGTTTTTCCAAGTTATTTAAACCGCTGCCGCTACTATAGGTCGCATAGGTCGCGGCAACGAAACTGTTACGCTGGTCTGACGGATAAGCTACAAAATTATTATGAAAAATTTGATTCTTACATTGACTTGTCAGTTTACACCTATAAATGAGGAGCTTATTATATATTGACATGCCAAATTTTGTATTTTTTACGTTAATAATGTGTTAAATACAGTTTACCCGAAAAATGCAAAAAATGAAAAAGGTGGTATGTCACTGTATAACAATAAGCCCTTCAATTGTCTACTTACAATCTATTTAAATTAGTAACTCTTTAAGTCTCTCTTGTTGCAAAATTAAGCGGATCCGCCGCGCTAGAACATGCTGTGTTCAAATGTAGTTTCCTTGGCCCAAATTATCATAAAATTAAACAAAATATTTTCATACAGAAAAAAAATTTGTAGAAAAAGGTATAAGCCAATGAGAACCCTAAAAATAATTATGAAAGTTTATTTTAAAGAAATTGAAAATAATTTTCTTTTAATAAAAATAGCTTTCTGACAATATCTGCAAGGAGAAAAATTGCTTTATTATAACTGTATGTAAAAATTGTTAGTATTCTGTATAATAATTACCATAAAATACAGAATTACATTTTATTTCCTCGTAATATAAAATTATATTAAAACCAATTTACTAGAAAAGTAATACTCTGTACCTACAATAATTTCTTATAATATTAAATTACAACATTTTCTAATAATAAATATTATTTTTTTATTTGCTTTTACTAGATTTTGTAAGATTTATTATAATTTATTGTAAAAGATAAGATATACATATTTTCTTTTAACGGGTTGGTTTGTCTTATGCATTGGAGTTCCTGCTAGATGGTGCTGCTACGTGTTCACTACTTATTAATTACTAATAAATTTTTAAAAACGCCATTACGCTGTTCTGTAGTTGCTTACGGGTATTGGCTTTCCGTTGAGTCTTAATAAGGACAAAACGGTCGTCATTGTTTACCTGTGCCCCAGGGAACCCATTGTTTTGGCGTCCCTGTGTACTGGTGCACCGCTTGCCGCTAACTTTTTTGTTCTATTTTATAATGCAAGGCGCAAACCAGAGCGGTCGCGCTGCGGCGGTGGTTCGTTGGCGGTTGCCACCGCGGCACGACCGCTCTGTTTTACAATAAAATCTAGTAAATCTTACAATTAAAAATAGTAAAAGCAAATAAAAAATAATATTTCTTATTAGAAAATATCGTAATAGGTTTAATAAAAAAAATTATAGAAACTATTATAAAGATTACAAACTATAATAATGTATATTACCAAAAATGATGCCCGTCACTAAATGAAATATAATCATTTTATAGTAAACTGTACTATACTGGATCATGGTCCTATATACTACCAGAAATTATAATAAATATTATATTTCTCATAGGTTGTATTATAAATTTTCCTCTGTGTGCAGAGTGCAAATTTAAAAAGCTTTTAATAATCCATTAATAAACATAGTCAAAATTCAGGCCAAGAGGACGCAATTATATAGATAAATTTCGCATGGAGCTGCTAACCTTGGAGAATAATTTAGAAATATTGGTCGGAGGCTCTTAAACAAAATGTAACTGTTTGTTTCATATTTTCGAAGTAAACGCGGACAATCTTCGGTAACAGGTTACTGATTATCGTCAATAGATTGTCTAACACGTAAAAAGCGTTATATTGTTAATTAAATTGAATCGGACAACAAATTAGAGCGACGCGACGGTATGTTTGGATCATCTGTAACTAAAAATTAATAGATAGAGCTTTTAATCCGTTCAAGACGTGCCGAAAAAGCATTAAAGAAAATAATTAATTTTCTGATTTGGAATATTTGTGTCTAACTATAGTCATCGGATATAGATAAAAAATATGTTAAAACAACATCTGGTATCCAAAAATGGTATTGTGTTTACAGGTTTCATTATTAACTTGGCATGGCATGATTGCGTTTTTAATTATAACCGTAATTTTTATTAGGAATTAATAAAAATTTACTACTACTTATTTTGATAAGATATGATGCAATGTCATAGGAGACTGACTTAAAGACAAAAAATTATGTTTTTCTACGACCGTGCGTTTTAACCCATTTTGCCGCACGAATTTTAGTTTTGAAAGTGTCACTAGTAAAATAGTGCAAATTTTGACCTTATTAGATAGTTTTTTACTTCGGAAGTTAAAACTTTTGTTACAACAAGTAAATAAATATTTACGAAATAGTCCATCAAATAAAATCTACATCTTTTCTAGCTTTTTGTTGCATTTATAATTTTTTGAAAATATAAAATAATGAAGATATTTATATATAATACATTCTTTAAAGTAATGTCACAAAATAACTATCAAACCACCTGGTTTGATATCAGTTGCTATGATAACCCAGGCGTGTAATTGTTACTAAAACGTCAAAGTTGTTCAAAGCCTTTGTGACACCCATCTCTCTCCCTTTCAGGCTATGCTTCTCCCCGTATCTCTCACTCTTTTATATTGAGAAGTTCATGGCTTTTATTCATTGACGTCGGGCTGATTTTAGGGGTCCTTACCCCACTTTTTAGATGGTTGATTTAAAAAAAAAACAAACCATGGAGTGTTTTTCTAGGACACCCAAGGAGTCACCCGTTTAAATATAACTTGGGAAATTCCATAACACCCTGTATATTTTTTTATAATCTATTTGGGAAAAACAACTAAAATCCTGGAGGAAATATGTAATTCTCTAGTATAATTCACATTTAAATTTTTAATTAAACGTTTCGTTCGTAGAACATCATCATTAGGTCACTTTTGTTAAATGATTTATTGAATAATTATTTTATTAAAAATTACAACATCGAATACTGGTTACCAATGAGCACACAGTAACGCCGAGAAATATTAAATTATACAAATTCTTCGAGCTGCATCTCTTCGGTTCTCAAACTGGCGTCGAAGTTTCTCCCACGAATTTGTGCTTATAGTGTTTAAAAGAGTTTTTCTGTAAGAGCCAAGGGCAAATTTCGGGGGGGAGGAAATGGGGATACTTAACCCCTCCCCCCATGCTACAAAAAATATCTACCACTACGATATGAGTTACGCCTGTTGTGCTGTTCCTGTTATTATTTTCTTTTATATATAAAAAATGCTATAGTTGTTTTGATCAATTTCCAATTTACATATACATATTAATTTTGCCGATACACACAGGTAGTGTTTCAAAAGCATTATTAAACGTTAGCAATAGTTTACAGAGACAAAAGTTTTTCCTTAATAAGATGTAGATTATTTTCGAAAACGGTTTCTTCGTCGTGAATAAGTAATAATCCTTGGTGCACGCATCCTTTACTTAATAATAAACTATTAGACCGGTCTACACTATTAGATCGGTCATTATTCCATGCACACGTCGTTTTCTGTTATATTTACAGCAAGTTCGCATAATTTAGTGAAGATTTTCCCTCAAGATTCCCTCGAGAAGAAGACAAAGAGAAGAAAAGGATATGCGGACCCGACCGAGCAAATTATAAGTTGTTACGGAGTTATTATATTATGTTTTTAACAGTGGCGACTCGATTTTGATATTAATAGGGAAGATCGGGGGGTACCACCACAATAATCCACAACAAATTAGTAAAGTTCAAAGAAGTAGTCCATTTCTCAAAGAGACTTTATTTAATTTTTAAAAATGGGGAAACTCAAAGTCAAAGTCTCAATCATGCTTTAAAATTTAATAAATGGGTGACATGTTTCGCCCTAAAATATGGGCATCATCAGACCTAAAAACTAAAGAAATACAGTAACCAATTAAAAATATAAAATCTCTTCCTACCTAACATTCAGAATAAAAAACAAAAATTAAAATTAACACATAATATACATGACTTTACAAATAAAGTGACAGACTATTTGGTCAATAACCCAAAACAACAAGAGCAGTAGGGTAAGGGATTCGGTTGTCATTTGATTTAAATAAATCGCCCATGTTCTTAAAACCTCCATAAAACTTTAAGAAGAAGAGACAAGTGCAAAGGATAACATTTCGCACGCATGAAAAAGAAAAGAAGGTTAAGTATATTTACCAACTAATTGTTTATATTATTAAAAATAAAATAGGGTTCAAAATTGAAGACGTCGTTAACACAGGTAAGGACCGGACTCTTTTTTGCCTTAGTGATTTCAAGTTTTTCTAACAAATCCAACTTCTTGCTTTTATGGCATTCGTGAATAACATTTATATTTTCAGCATTAACTTATTTTGGCATAATTTCTGAACAATTGGGTAAAATTTTTAAACCTCACAAAATATCAATAGCATTTAAAACCACAAATACTCTTAAACAAAATATAGTTAAAACAAAAGACAAAGTCGATCCCCTTGCTAAGTCCGGCGTTTATTCTTTATATTGCGGTGATTGCTCGGCTGTATATGTGGGACAGTCAGGTAGAAGGATATCAACAAGAGTTCAGGAACACCTTAGTTTTGTGAATAAATACCAAAATACTGATATAACTAACACAAAATCTGCCTTCGCTAACCATTTATTGGAATCCAAACATCGATTCTCAGTACCTGAAAATATAAATGTTATTCACGAATGCCATAAAAGCAAGAAGTTGGATTTGTTAGAAAAACTTGAAATCACTAAGGCAAAAAAGAGTCCGGTCCTTACCTGTGTTAACGACGTCTTCAATTTTGAACCCTATTTTATTTTTAATAATATAAACAATTAGTTGGTAAATATACTTAACCTTCTTTTCTTTTCATGCGTGCGAAATGTTATCCTTTGCACTTGTCTCTTCTTCTTAAAGTTTTATGGAGGTTTTAAGAACATGGGCGATTTATTTAAATCAAATGACAACCGAATCCCTTACCCTACTGCTCTTGTTGTTTTGGGTTATTGACCAAATAGTCTGTCACTTTATTTGTAAAGTCATGTATACGATGTGTTAATTTTAATTTTTTATTTTTTGTTGTTTATTCTGAATGTTAGGTAGGAAGAGATTTTATATTTTTAATTGGTTACTGTATTTCTTTAGTTTTTAAGTCTGATGATGCCTATATTTTAGGGCGAAACATGTCACCCATTTATTAAATTTTAAGGCATGATTGAGACTTTAACTTTGAGTTTCCCCTTTTTAAAAATTAGTATAGGTTGAAGACAATGATGTTTTTTGAATGCCTCCAATTGCATGGATATGAAATTACATCCGTTCAGTTAACTGGACTAGCCCACTTATCCAATCGCTTTGGTGTAAAGGAAAAATATATTAAAATCGTCAAAATAACGATGGTTACCAGTTAACCATGTTTACACTGACTGCAAGATTAAGCTCGGCTGGTGAATATCCGATTAGAATCTGCGTGTGCAGGTTCTTTTTGTTGCGTGGCCTGAAAGAAGTACTTTTGCACGTGAGAAAAACGAATACTACACAGTCCACAGTCAAGGCCAAGTTCGTAAACAACTTATGTAACTAAGAAAATTGGCATAAACCAGTGATGTAAATTTTCGTTACTTTTGAGGACTTGGACCGTTTCGTTACTTTGGGTATTAGGACTCGTTACTCAGGACTCGTTACTTTATGTAAATCGTTACTTTTAAAAATAAAAATATGGTTGATCGATGGCCAAATACTCATGTTTTGTAGTATAAATATATTAAATCTAGGTTATGTACTATTGTCAATTCTCAAATATGTGATTAAGAAACACATAAAAACATACAATATAAAGAAATAGGAATAGAACATGGCGTATTGATTAAAAAATAGATTTACTTGTTCTCAATTTACACAAAATATAAACAAATAACACTTCGTTTCTGCTTTTGGGCATCTGATTCTAGGAATCGAAGATCTATTATTTTATAATTTTCTAAATACCAGTGTGCGAAGTGAACTTGACTAAACACAATTTGTTTACGCTATACAATCTAAGAAACAGAATACTCAATTTATATTATGTTTATAAAATAAGTGCCTGTTAAAATTAAAAAAGAAATATAAATTAAAAATACATAGGAATAAACATTGCTTTCATCTCTCAATGGTAACTTCCAGTCCTGTATTTCCTCAACCCAACAGGCAACATGGCTTCCCGACAACAAATTAACCAAACACATATTAATACGCCATCTCTCCAAAGTACATGCAAAACGACACGCCATCGGCCGCCTGACGAGGTAAAAACAAAATCCAGCTCGAAAAATAATTATGATACGTTTTGTCTGTCATCCGTTTGGCTATCAAGTCCACGAACGAAACCGCCCGCTGTAAAATTCTGGGTAGAATAGTTACTAGTTAGATTTAAATTCAGAGTAACGAAATGCCAAAAGTAACGAGTCTTTTATAACATTAGGACTCGTTACTTTTAGTGATCACATAGTAACGCTTACTTTGTAACGAGTCCTTATTTATTTTACATCACTGGCATAAACAACAGAATTAGTATTTGAGTGGTTAGAAGCCAAGGGTGCTTTTCTTCGATTATATATCCTTTATCATAGATAGATAAGCATTTATTTCAATACGGATTTATAAAATTTACAAAGATTGAAATACGTGAAACAAAAATGTTAACATACTTTATGATGAATCCTACAAATCACAAAAAATTGTTAAATATCCCTAATTTCTACGAGGTACCAAATCAATTGATTGATTTTTAATGTGACAAATTTGGCAGGACTCGATCCTGACAATGTATTGTTTGTTGTATATTCCATAATAGTTCAATGCTTTGGAAAACCACTGAAGACACTTGTTGAAACCTTGCAAGTTTTATATTTTTTATTGTGCCCCCGTTATCTAAAACATTGGTTTAACCGGAAGTAGCTATCAACTTTTTTATTTTAAATAATTATGATTTTCATTATATATTTGGATTTGCTGAAAATTCTAAACAATCTCCCAGAAATTTTCGGAAAATCGCTTTCTCATGAATAACAGAAACATTGTCGATAAGACACCTCTTCTATATCGATAATAATAATAATTAATAGAAAACAATCAAGTTCCAACATTTAATTTACAATCTTTAAAAATTGCAGAAAATTATCCCTTTGAATGCATCTGCAAAAAAAATTACGAAAAATCTCCTAATACTTGTTTGTAGCAAATTAGTTCAATATTTATGAAATCAATTCCGCTTGTCATGAAATCATTTAAATATGTTTGAAATGAAAAATTGACTTACCTTTACAAAGTCATTAATATAATGAAATTCAAAGAATCGAACGGGTTAATGGTCTTTTACAATGTGTGAGTAATACAAATCACCATGCTCAGCAAGTCTGACCTATTTACCTATTAAACAAGGTAAAATTCTTAATATCTTTTTACCACCTGACGGAATTACCCGCATTCTAATGACGTAATGCGAATATCTGCAAAGTTGGGTTTTAGCAAGTTCGACAACATCTGCTGGGGAATTGGATTTTATTAACGATTTTTAGCGACCGTCTTTTTTTGTTGTTGTGAAAATCTGGTATTAGAGTACAAGATATTAAAAAAAAGTTATTTGAAAAAAGTGTTTAGATTTTAATTTTATGCTGGTGTGCAAAGTTTAAAACAAAAATTTAAAAAATTTTTTTTTTTAAATTTAAAAAAATATCAAATACCTATTACTTTTATATTTCCATAAATTTAATGAAAATGTGTTAAATGATTAAAAACCAATATTCAAACATTTTATTTAAACATTTTTGTTATCTTGAAAAAATTTTATTTGATAAAATTAAAAATTTAGCTTTTCATCATGTAACTGGGTGGGCCCTGTATCTAGCAACCATATTTACCAATTATAGGTATTTCTGGAACAATATGCTTAAGAAAGGCAATTCTTCCTAATTTTGAACAAGTTTTAATGTGTCTCCTAAAATTGCTCCTACCAAATTCAAAATTAGAAAAAACAATTCTTGGAATCAATTTCTAAAAATAAATAAATTTGGTAGGAGAAACTTTAGGAGACACGTTAAAACTTGTTTAAAATTAAAAAGAACTGCCTTTCGTAAGCATATTGTTCCAGAAATACCATTGATGGAAATATGAAAGTAACATTTGATATATTTTTAAATTTTAAAAAAATATTTTTTTTTAAATTTTTGTTTTAAACTTTGCACACCAGCATAAAATTAAAATCTAAAATCACTTTTTTCAAATAACTTTTTTCAATATCTTGTACTCTAATACCAGATTTTCACGACAAAATATATACTTTTCCTACGACCACCTATGATATATAAAATATGAAAAAATGAAAATGTTAAACTACAAATAAAGGAAAAGCCTATTGACAAACTATATGAAACCAGATATTAAGTGGAACATAATCCTAGGTATGCTAATTTCAACTCTAGAGTTGAAATAATTTTTTTTACAAATCAAAGATTTTTTTAATAATTCTTTGTGGTCGTAGGAAAAATAGTGTACATTACTCGTGTGAAAGTGATTATTCTAAAACTCGGAGAATTTCCGCACTCGGCTGACGCCTCGTGCTAAATATCTCCTCGTTTGAAAAGTATCACTTTCATCACTTGTTATGTAATATACTATTTCAAGTTTCCGGACAAACGAGTAGTCACGTGACTAATGTCAAAACAAATTTTTAGGTTACCAATCATGCAGAGGCTATCAGCATAAAAAGTTTTTTTACAATTTCAATAATAAAAAAGTTTCCCATATGGGTCCTAGTTTTTGCCGGTCACTGTATAATATATTCGGTAACTGCCCAATAAATTACACTTATATAAATGTTAAATTATACGTTTGCTTAAGGTTAAGAATTAAGTTTTTTTCGTGTGTGTGGATCTTATTCACCTCACAATTTCTGATGGTTTATAATCAGTCTCAGTTGACTGATTACTTGTTCCTAACGTTATTTTGCTAAAATTCTCCACTAAATCAGTTCGTCATTCTTCTATAATAAAAATAAAGTTGACAAAAGCTTTTGTGAATATTGGCGACAAATTGGTGCGTCGCTGATACCTTTGCAAGTCATCTGCCATTCTTCGAAGATTCTTTGTGTATATAAAATATCAGACAAAAATTAAGTAACATAATGGATCCAAACATGGCTTGCGACGGAAAACCGGATCTATTTTTATATAATTTGACCTTTTAAACGTTTTAAAATAGTGTTTGTCAAAAGTTAAAACTGATCATCGTATCATCACAAACCATAAAAGGAGCAGTTTAAATAAATGTTTTCCTATTTCTAGATGAAACTACCTTATTATTATAATTGGGGTAGTATCATACATGACTAATGGTCAATCTTGATAATTCATTGTAGGTCCTGTCACATGCAGTACGTACCATCAATCCAACCAAAACAATGTTGAAAAAACCTAGACCGATCATCAGAACTATAGTTTTTTCGAAATATTGTACCAAAAATATAGAACCCTGTTAGAGCTCCATTTCACGTAGAGAGCTGAAATTTGGAATGGTTACTACTGCATTTTTTTTTAGTTTCTACGTGCAGTTCGATACGATCAACAAATTAATTTTCTCTGCTCTTCTATGTAGGCGTCAACCAGCTGCAGACTCCCATCCCATAAAAGTACCGGATTTGTTTGAAATTGTGTTCATCGGGTTCGCCGGTAGTACCGTTAACCACTCTTGCATGTGCCTAATAAAATAAATTCGCGATCTATCTGGTTTGTCACTAACAACGCAAAACGTCTCTGGGAAATCTGGTCTTACCGTTCGACGTTGCTTGTGTTTAAACGTCGTCGGCTTTTTATCACCTTTTATGTCTTTGAATGTTTTCTGCCTGTGAAACTATTCTTGGACTCGACAATAACGATTGTACGATCCAACGAATAGTATTTCCAAATCAAATTAAATGGGCTGATCGCATCAATCCATCATGAGCCAAAATGTTTGTATACTCAAGGTTCAAAATTACTGTCAGTGACTCATCACTTTTATATAGAAAGAGCAGCGGGTTGTACGAAGTCAGTTAAAATAAATATTTTTTTTTTGCTGGGGTTGGCGGAAAAGCCATTATACTTAGGCCTATAAATATTAAATAAAATAAAATTTTAGCCAGACATGCAGTTTCTCTGCAAAAAAATTATTTACCACACAGTGTAACTCATCATTGCCGATTATTCAGAACGAAAAGCATGAAAAAAATTTTAGTTCTAAATTACTACCAACTAGTTTGATTTTTATAACAATTGTTTGAAACTTTTTCATGTTTTGCATCGTAAATAATTTTTTTGTAGACAAACTGCATATCTGTCTAAAATTTTACAAGAGACAAAAAAGTTTTAACATGAAGTCAGCTAGTGTCAGTGAAATAATTAAAGTCATTTATACGGGGAGTAACAAAAAGACAAACTTATAATTATTAATCACAAGCCATTTTTAAATTTTGCAGGTACTAAAAAAAGATGGCGCATACGTCAAAACACGCTATTAATAGTGGTTATTCGTAGTTCCAAAATTAGTGGAAGTCAATAAAGGCGTTTAGAAATTATTCCAAAAAAACAATATTAATTTGAAAATTTTAGCGCCCTGTAGCGGCAAAGCGAAGCAACATTGCATATAGGTAAGTTTGCCTAGATCGCCTTATTTTTGGTTAAGGAATTTATGGTGAAGCGTTGTACAGTCATTTCATGGAGACCCTGTATATGAAAATATGTATTCTGTTCTATTAGAATTTCAAAAATATTCTTGAATTGTTTTCTCTAACTTCGTACAATTCGCTCTACTTTATATGAAAAAATGAATATCGATAACTTGCCGCCGTCCCTATATAAGAACATAAGTGGAAATTGAAATCAGGACAAACAAGCGCCTCAAGAAACAAATAATTTTTAATCGTTCTAAAACAATGCTATATATTTTATTGCCAGTATCGCTTTATAGCCTTCGTGAAGTTAAACCTAATATCTGATGGTCCACTTATTCCTTCACAAATTGCGGATGCGATAAAATTATTTTCTATTAGTAATAATAGTAGTTTGTACAACAAGAGTGGATATGATGTCCATATCGTACGAGGAAGTAAATTTCTTCCGAGGGCAATATGGACATTCCACTCGAGTTGAACAGTATATTTTTCTACGACCAAACTTACAAATCTTATGCTAAAAAATGTAAAAAAAGTTTTCAGGTTGCCGGGCTCGAACTCACGGCCATTGGTTCCATAGTCAAACGCTCTATCGAAACCTTAAACTAATTATGGGAAAACCAACTGATAAATGATGCTACATGAAATTAATTTTCTGTGCACATTCACTAGGTTGCATTATTGATAAATCTATTATAAATGCGTCTAGATTTTATTATATAGTATAAACAAATTAGTAACAAATTGTACCATATGCATTTTAATTATATAATTTAGTGTCTTAAAAAAGAAGGCGGAGCCTCAGTAAAAATAATATACTGTGATTGTTCAGTATACGTTTAAGAACAACAATGGCTTCTCTGTAATTGACTACTGTTATTGGTCAGTTTCATTACCTATCTAGGGTTGTTATAAAATTTTGCCGCACAGTTAACTGGAATAGCCTACTTTATCCGCCATTTAAGTGTAAAGGAAACAGCAAATTTCCATGTGGGAGTAGAAAAAAGTGATATTATTATGTGGATTCGTTTGTAATCTGACACTCATAGATAGTCAACAATACAGGTAAGCAATTTGGTAATCTAAACTAACATCCAAATGACCGTCATTACCAATATTACAACGCAATTATTAATAAAAAATTAAGTGTTGTTTGGGCTGTCTTTTATATACGTTCTGGATTTGAAGAGGGTTAAATGAAAGTCAAATTCTATATCCAAAGATATCAAATGATTTTAAGAAATTTGCAGCAATACTTAGATCACCTTGCTGAAACTGGCTTTATCATGTGGCATTCGTATTGAAGTAATTGGTTCAGATATATTAATTTAATACTTTAGCAATCCAGGTGCGAGGACGTCTTCCCCGAGTAGCGGCAAACTGCGACTCAGCCCCGTGGCAATTGTTTTTTTTTTATGAACAGAGTTGCATGGTGTCTCTCTCATTCCTCCTTAAATTTTGTTTCTTTATTTAACATTTCATGTTAGAATTGTACAAAATAAGTTTCGTTAGAAAATAGTTCATAGAATACATTTTTTTTAGTATTCACGTGAAAATAACTAGAGATACTTACTAGTTAAAACGTGATTTAAAAACAAATAAAGACAATTCAAGTCTATCATTCAAGAGACATCATTGTCTCAAACCTTTAAACAGACAATATAAAGCATTTTGATACACAAGTAGAAGTGTTGTTTCTGTCATAGCAACGTAGATAATTTTGCAAGTATCCCTGGCACCAACGAAGCGTTTATGATAATGTTACATCAAAAGGTTTTATTATCCTAGACGATAAACTTAAACTCCACCTAATTAGGTTTATAATTATAAATCTTAAAAATCGCAAAAAACTTAAATCTCCTAATTAACAGAGTCCAAACAAAAACTATGTTAATTTCTTTGCCGTATATTATAGTACCGGCATCTAATTGGTTCTTATAGGCATGAAATTACTGAAGCTCATTTGTTTCTTAGAGTTTTTAAATCGGAAGCGGCATTATGAGAAAAGCTTCTTCAGTGTTTCTCATAAGAGTTTTTGCGTGTGATTGTTGGAAACATCTATAGACTATTATGCCGGACAGGTGGTTTAAACAGCTTTTTTTAATGTAATATTAAAACGTGTAAAATCGTTGACTATTAATTGAAAAAAAACGTCAGTTTATGACCACCCTTCTTCCATTATTAAGCGATAGAAGCAGTTCGTACAAAATGGAAAGCCAGTGGTGTACTCGACTAAATTACAAAATGCATTTATAACATAAATACTTAATCCATGTATCAACATTTAAACTGTTATAGTGATGAAATCAGGAATATCCTTCTCATTTTTGTCTTTTGGTTTTTTTCTGTATTGAGAACAAGGTCTTTAGAACCACTTTGTCAATTTTAAGAATTGTTCTTTCGACATACAGTAGAACCTCAATTATCCGGGCCAGCCGGGACCGAGCCTTCGCCGGATAATCGAAAACACGGATAATCCAAGACCTCATTTTTATTTTTTAAATAATTTATTCTAAAAAATACATGTGTTAACACAGCATAATACTGTTACACGGTCTTTGCTTACTTTGAAACCTAAAAAAAAATATTTTAAAAAACACTGTATACACGTAAAAATAATATGTATGTAAAGCTAACCTGCTGCACTAGTTTCTAAGCCTGCAGCAAGTGTTCTGTTTGACATCGCTTTCCAATAAAGTCCAGTTTCGTCTCCATTATACGCTTGCTCTGGTTTTAGGTTGTGCTCCTGTATAAGGTTTTTCAAAGCATAGCAAAATTCTACCACAGCGCCATAATCAGCACTTAATTTCTCCCCTTGAACAGCTAATTCTCGTATTCCATGACGTTTTTTAAACCTGTAAAGCCAACCAGAAGATGCCGAGAAGTTTCCTTTGGTTTTCAACTGCTCGTGAAACTTTTGAGCTTGCTTAGGTCCTGATATTGGAACACCTTCGGATCTTTTCTGCAAGACCCACCTGGTCATAACATCATCAAGCTCTCGAAAAGTATAGACCCTTTTAGAGATTTCCTGTCAAAAATAGCTTTTGCACTGTCAGCTTTAGCTACAAAGCTCAGTAATTCGGCTTTTTTCTTCACAATGTCACGAACCGTTTGTTTTCCATTGTTATATGCTTTAGCCAATTCAGCAACACATATGTTATTTTCAAATTGTTTTAAAATTTCCATTTTTTGTTTAATAATTAAAACATTGCGTTTACGCTTTTCATTAGCACCGGTACGCTGCATTTTGGGCGCCTGTTTACGTTTAACTAACGAGTCGGTCGGCAGTTGGCGAAAATAATAAGTAAACACCTAAATGGGGTATTCCCCGAAATTTAAAATGCCGCACGGATAATCCGCCGCCCGGATAAACAATTACAATGCCACACGGAGAATCGGGGTTCTACTGTACCTAATAAATCCATTATATTTTTATTTCTAATTAGTAGATTTGTATTATCGGCCTAATTTACCATGGGTGCAAGGGGGCTTAATAAAATTATTGGTAGCGGCCCTTGAATTCTTACCTGTGGTACGCCAAGGTTAATTGTCTTAGAGACAAACTCTTCGCCATCCTTATCTTTAATAACGACTATCTGAGTTCTCTATCTTTAAGGTAGGATTTTATTCAGGACAATGCCGACCCTCTCATACCATACTTATATAACTTATTAGGAGAAAGAAATCAACAGACTTAGAAAGATCGAGAAAAGACCGCATGCTAAATGGTACGGATTGATACGGTACTGTAATATCTCTACCCTGTACACTGGAAAAAGAATTTGCACCAACAGCACGGCGAATTAATTACATCACCTCGTTAACTTAACATCTACTGAATATAGAAATTAATTATAACTCTTCCTATAATTATAATAGTTTGAATTAAACTGTATAATTAATATATATATATAGCAACTATTAGGTATTTACTCAAAGAAACTAAAATGGTTTAATGTCATTAATTATAAGTATAAATAAAGCTTCAAGGAAGTCTTAAATTACATGTATCATTATATTCATTAATGTGTATGAAAATGAGACAAGATCTTTTTTTTGAGAAATAGAATTTTCTACAAAGACGATCAGAAATATTAATAAATGCAATAGAGAAATGGCAGTTGCCATCGCAAAAACTTATATTATTAAATAATTAGGGTTTTAAATTTAAAATAAGCAGGGTGCGCCTGGACGGAAGGTTGTTTATGGTACTCAATTCCTGCAAGGAAAATAAAAATAGTTTTAACGCCAACAAGCTGATAATATTTACTGTTCAGCCAATGTATGTAAAAGATATGCTATTTTATACTTTTAGAACATTTCTTTAAAAGTAGGTACGACTTTTTTTCAATGAAAGATATGTTAATTATTTATAATTTATTATATACGAATGTCTTCCTGAAACTCAAGATATTTTCAAGTACCTAGTAACAAATTTTGTGTATAGAACTGCAAACAAACTACTGACGATAAGAATCTGATTACGCGATAGAAGTGGCTTCTTTACTGCACAGAAAATGTTCTTTTGTTGCCGAGACACGGCACAGACATAATATAATATAATGATGGAGATAACGCAAAACCTAACAAAAGGAAATATTCATTCTACTTGCATAGTAAAAGTTGTCGTGAAAAGATATTGTGTGCTTGACTTGACACTTCGCTTGTAAACTAAAAAAAAATGGCTGATATATTTTACACCTTTGATTTTTATTGACCCTGATAAGCATAAAAATAATGGTACATAAACTACTGACGATTAATATTGATAATAATATTGAAACAATACTTTTATTAATGCTGATATTATAAAGTTATTTTTACTATAAATACTAAGTAATTATTCATGATTTTTTTCTTAAAATAAAGAGCTCACTATTCTTACTATAAATAATTATTTTTTATTCTTAGATTCAAGAAACCCTTATCGTTATTAATTTATTTAAAGGGGTCATCCCATCCCAAGTGAAATCGATTTTTTTTCATAAATTGTTTTCTTAACATGTCTAGAATACGGTAGTAAAGTGATTTAAAAAAATTCGAAGTCGTTTTAAAGATACAGCAGTTAGAAGAAGGAGCTGTTCGGAGCGCTGAGTTGGCAGTCGGAGTCCGGGCCTATTGTGTACAGTCGAATGTCAAATTGATACCTGGCACTCTTTTATACATATATACGTTACAAGTTTCTACGGGCTGCTTTGATAGACTTTTAAGAGTAAGAGGAAGGAATACTCTATGGACCAGGCATCGTCGAATGAGAGTAAGTTGAGATTTTCATAGTTTTAAGAGGACTTGAAACTTTAAACGCGTTTTTCTCAAAACTGTGTTTTTCAAACTTTACTCCATCGTATCTCAAAAACGGCTTGACCGAATGATTTGGTAGGGTACACTTGGCACATGTAAACGCATGGAATGAACTATTATCAATCGAAAATTCCCAAAATTTCGATTTTTTTATAGCAAAAAACACAAGAAAAAAACGCAAAATTCGCAACTTTTTTTTTTCAAATGTCTACCAAAAGTCCAATTTTTGGTATATTCATTTGATAATAATCCATTCTGTGCATTTCGGCTTACAAATTAAAACTCCGCAAATTTTTTTTGTTTCAGATAAGCCAATCAGCCGGAATCGTGGAGGAAGTGCGAGCCCATCATTTACTGGTCTTAGAAAAGAAAATCCTAAAAAATCCCCAAAAAACAGGCCGTCACATGGGATGACCTCCTTAATCAAGTATTATTTTATTTGAGAAATGATAAAACTACCATAATATACTTGAATTAGGCATATTAGTGTTGCTCTTTTTCCATGTAAATCACAAACGAGCACTTTTCTCATTTTCGTAGATATGTTTCTACGTGTATTGTATATGAAACGAATTGGTTAAATTAACCAGGATAATTAATTGTCAGCAGTTCCATTTAAAGTGTATTGAATTACACACGAAAGGTGACCTTAAAGCTGCCGATATATCATCCTTAACCACAGCTTAACATCTGCACTGTATAAAAGAAACTTCTAAACGCCAATATAAAATCTTTTATTATCAATATGAATCTTGAACCCGAGCTCACAATCGGCACATGCGACGCATAATGGCACTTACACGTCCATTAATAACCGAATTTTGAAACGCAACACCCTGTGGCTTTTCAGATATTTACAATGTATGTACCAGGACTTTAGTTAGATCGTAATTTTTTAAGTGGATCGAACCGATCCGGCGTCAATGTATAGTTAAACCTGTTAGTTACGTAGATTAAGACGAACGTTGAGACAAACTGATGCATGAATTGACACATTTATTTAACATACAAATGTATTTTTTAAAGTTACAGTAATTATATAGCAACTGCTCTTTTTTAAAAATAGTATCCAGAGGCAACAGCTAAGCTTCGATATATCCTTAACTATATGAAAACAAAACAAAAAATAGACGCGGACGTTGCAGTTTAAAGGCCTTATTCCAGTTGTATTGGATCGGTTCAATCCGCTCCAAGAATACGATTAGAGTCAGGTAAAATTACTATAAGTACACGCCAGGTGTGAAATGAAACATACATAAAGAAATTGTTCAGTGAAATTTTTGTTTAGACTGGTAGAATAGATAGTATTTTTGGGGTGCACTGTTTTTCTCGACGCGCCAATGAATTTTTACGAAAAAAATACCGGCCCAGCCTTTTTAATACATTTTTTTACTAATATTAATTTATTTTTTTTAAAGGCCATAATTAAAAGAACGGAAATCTGTCGAACAAAGTCAATAATTTCTATAGTTTTAGTATTTTAAATTCTTTAACTATTTAAGGGGGATTTCTACTGTGATGGTCCTATTTTCATCGTTTCTTTACCATTTTTTTCTGGGGATAATAAGACAAATGCAGAAGAACAAGTTTTCAATTCTTTTTATTAAAGATAAGATGTACCAAAAAAATATTTAACCCCCAAAAAATGAAAAACTTGAGGGTGCTACAGGATTCTGAAGTAACTTGCTGGCGGAATTCAAATAAATTTTTCTATTCATGACAAAAATAAAATTGACCCAGATCCTTTAATTGTAAGCATGTAGTTATAGCCCCCACTAGAATCAAGTCAAAACTCGAGTAACTGTTAAAATGGCGCGAGATTTAAACATTTTTTTGAAAATTTACCATTTTTTTTTGTATTTTAAGGGTCGTTACATTTTCTGTAATATCGCAAAATACTTGATTCTAGAGGGGGCTATAACCACTTGTATTCTGAGCATTTTAAGACCAAAATCATTAAATTCTGATAATTTGAACATACCGAAGTACTTTCCGCCAGCGCGAAAAACAGGGTTTCGAGAAAAACAACCATTTTTAAGTTTCAACTGTGACTTACAACAAAATAGTCTCACTGTCACTTAGTCTGCGATGCCTGGCCCGTAGCGTGTCTTCCTCGAAAAATGATAAACGAGCTGATTCTTCCTGCCTCTTTGCGAGCCTGGCCTGACGATCCTGATTGGTCGAGATGATGTCGCTGGCGACAGAACGTGGCTCTGAGAACGCGGCTTAACTCAAAAGCGGCTAGTGGTGAGAACTGACCGGCAATCATAAAATTGTTTGTAACTTTTTTTTGGAGAAGATTTGGTAAAAACGTTTACACACGGTTATTCTAGAGGTTATAGAGAGTCGAAATACGTCGGAAAAAATTTCGATTTTTTGAAAACTATCACAGTAGAAATCCCCCTTAAGTACGGCATGCAGATAAAGGAATTGCGTGGTTAATAGGATGACGTACATCTCTTCTCATCTTATGTTTATAAACGTACGGCTTTGGCGCCGTATTTTTAATTGTTTTTTGAGTTTAATCCTTAAATTCCCTATACCAAACAAATTATTTTGTTGGATAAAACATATATTGCCAGTTAGAATTAATTCTATTTCTCTGTGAAGATTCATAGGTCGAAAAATGTTTCTAGGTTCTAATTTAAGCTATTAGCGTTAAAATACAATAAAAAAGTTCTTCGTTATAAAAGGCAAGTCACATAATGTAAAATTGATCAAGCCGGAAAGCTAATTATATCACAATGTTCTTTAAATATAATGGGCAATTTAAAAACGTATATTAGTAAAAGACAATACAGTTATTATGCATTATTATCTTAATTATCTATGTAATATTATTTTTAATATCTTTCACCGTGAAAATAGTATACTATTTATCTAAAAAATGATAAGTGGAAAAATGAAAATATTTTCACATAAAATCAAATGAAACAAGTTACGTGCTAGTTCTTTAATGTATTGGTCGAAATCAATATGCCTTTTTGATTTTTTTGAAATTTTCAAATGACATTTGGCAGGTGTACCGCACATTACAAGTCAAATATTTTAGTTTTTCTGTTCTGGGACATGCAAAACCTACTACCAAAAACAGATTTTTAAAAAACAAATGCATAAAATAGTTTCCCATGTGGTGCTAACTTTTCCGCGTACACTGTATACGTAACAGTTTTTGGCTGAAACACGCCCAAATGTTTTAAAGTTTTACCTACTTAACTAATTCATTCTTTTTCAGCGGTTATCAATTTCTCTTTTGACATTCAATATGTAGTATCTTTTTAAAAAGGGTTATGAATACCTATTATTTTCTTCTGCGTAACTTTTTTTGTCATACTTACGTACCCATTTTATAATCGCATTAAACCAATGTTTATCCATTTTATTACATACCTGAAACAAAGATAATTAAATTAATACGAGAAATATTTTTTTCCTAAATGGATAAAGGAATTGTTAAAAACAAGCTTCATCTATGAGACGTCTAATATTAAATAAACAAAAAAAACTTGCCATGTTAAAAAATTTATAATTTTTAAAATATATAATTTGTTGCCCCCCATCCAAATCCCGATCCATTGATATGGATAAAGAAGTTTTGGTGACAGTGGCGATTTTTTTAATCAGATGAGAAGTTTTGGAAGCGAGACACGTTTTTTTCTATTCGTTTCAGTCTAAAACAAAAAATCTGGGTGCGCCAGTGGATTTACACAGAATTTTTATAAACTAAATAATACAACGCAGTACATTCTCTACTTCTTAATTTCAAAAATTGCATCCGCGTTTTTTTCGTTAAAAGAAGATGCATATTTTAATTTGTATAGTTAAATATATAACTTTAAATTTACAATACACATACACACATTTATACTGTTAGGAGTTCATCACAGTGGTGCCATTTTATATTTTGCTGGAGGAGAATTTAAAGTAACTGGATTTTTAATCCTGATGCCAGACAAACAACAAGCGCCTCAATGTTTTCGGGTACCGCGCCCAAATATATCCTTTTTTGGCCTGTTAAAAAAATAATAATCCCCAAATCCCGATGGTGGACCCTTAAATACATTCTCCATTTTGATTTTTTCTGTTCGATAAAAAGTATCATAAAATCCGCTAACATTTTTCTTTTGCACTCAAAATCCAGTAGCAAATAAACCTTTTGAGGCGCCATATTTTAAAATTCCACTTAATCAAAACAAGATTAACTAGTTATTTATAGCCATTATAAACAAAATCTCATCATAGAGATTAATTCAACTTCCTATGTAGGTTCATTGATAAAAAAAGTGAAAAAAACAACACAATGCTGTTAAAAATCCTTGAAGAAGAATCATCTTTTTCCTTTTTTTTTATGTCCAACCTGCCGACATATATTAGGTAATTTTTGCCAAGGTTGAAGACGGAAGGATCGTTGGAAGTTAATACTGGGTGAAATTTCAACATTGCAAAACTCTTGTAAAATTAATATTACCGACATCGAGTTTAATTTTTGAGAATTTATAAATAAATTGACAAATCTGTACTGAAATGATATTTCCTCTATCTCTTAAGTATAGTGAAAAAATCCTTTCAGATGTTTTTATTCCGGGTTCAAACAAATCAAAAAAAGTCAAGTCCGACCGGTGCGGAGGGTGGTTTCACTCAAGAGACTCCCAGAGGATGTGTTGGGACTTCGGTTGCTTAATTAAAATTTTTTTTTGTAAATAGTATGTAATGTTCTATTACAGTAGGTGTCTGCTATTATTGTAGTACCCTTGGATTTTATACAATAATAGTAACTCCTGGTTGGTCTAGATCTTGTAATGGGAGACGAAAAACGAGAATCTATAATAGTAACACATTGCATGCTTCAATTAACTTATTTCTTGATGCCTGTTACTATAAAAAGAACAAGTCAAAACTGGCAAAAATTTGAAAAACGTTTTATTATGCCAATGATAACTAATTAGTTTAGACAGAACCAACCCCCCTCATTACACGTGTAAAATACCATCCCCTTTGAGACTTTTTCTGGCTATGCCACTGTCCTTAATCACATAACAGACAACATCTATCAAATCCCAAATCAAATGATTTTGCTGTAGATGATGAAAATACAAACAAAAAAGGCTTTGAAATTCTTACAAACAAAAAAACAGAAGATTGTGGATGTGAGAAAGAAATTCAGATGGAAGTCGAAAAACAATTAAAACAGAAGCAATGTGATTTATAGTAGGATAACACAAACAAAAAATGACTTGCAAGAAAAAGCTGTTATTAGAAGAAATAGGACTTCCTGAAGGATGATGATTATGGTCTTTATACGGATGTGACATAGAGCATAATATTCATAGATAATAAAAAACTAAATTGTAACTTTAAAGTGCGCTGCTGCTCCAGTGCATGATGATTGACGCTAGGAATCAACAAATTCACAGGTTCACAATTAAGAAATAATATATCTGCAAATATTTGCAAATACAGGGTGATTCCTAAGTTGATACTTCTTTTTTAGCGGTGTATAGAAGGCATTAAAATAAACAACACTTGCAAATACCTTTTTTCAAAAAACTCAAAAATAAGGTACGTACATTCATTTATTACACAATGGATTAAATACGGTTCTGCCTAACTTGCCCGTTGAATAACATTACGCAAACGCCGCACTTTGAAGACACTCACTCTAAATTAGCACCATATTTTTTAATTCATTGTTTTCAAATTTGACCATATTTCACGTGTCGCCAATTAAAAATTAACTTGCTTCAGAAAAGCACACAGGAGTGAATTGCCAAATTAAAAAACTGACGTACGACTCGTAAAATGCATGACTAACAATACAAAAAAAAGCACAAAAACAATATAAAGTAAAGGGCTACGTTTTGATTACCAGGCCCGCACTTAGATTTTTTACTTCTGTAACTCGGCTATTTTTAAGTTTTTTGAAAAAATGTATTTGAAAAAGTTGTTTATTTTAATGCCTAAAAAATAAGTATCAACTTAGGAATCACCCTGTATACTAAGAGGAAATAATTAATGTGAAATACAAATATTATTTCCCTGCATGTTTCGTAAATATCATTGTAAACGCATTAAAACATATTTTCTGCAAAACTATCCTTACATCATTACAGTGGTTTTCCTTGATGATAATTCATTGTTTTTTCTGCCCAGAGTCATTGACATTGCTCTAACTGGCTTTTACACAAACAACTAATGAACAGGTTGCAGGAGATGTAAATATAGCTCAGGAGATTTTCTGCTTTGCTAAACCTCGCGAAGCCTCGGACTTCATGGGATTTAGTCAGGTATGAAATGCTCTTCAACAGAATGAAATGCATTTTTAGGGAGTACCTGTCTTATCAGTTGTTCCGTTAAATGGACGAGATAATATTTTGGGAGTTTTGGAAAAAATAAAGTTTAGTCTGAAGGATCTATCATCGCTTTTGGGTGTAAATCCCATTTAATACTCAAAATCGACCGAGACGATCGAATTTATTTCAGGATATTAAAGTTTATTAAAGTCATTTTTTTATTCTTTGACGAACACCAAGATAAATATTTCAAAATTAGTTGCAGAGATTCGGCTGACACCAACTATCACCTCTAATATTTGATTATACTATCACAAATTATGGTAAATTTTGGCAATGAAAGGTATAGGTATCTAAAAATCCGCTACATGAGAAGCAAAGTCAAAAAATAAAGTATTTTAGTATATTTAAAAATTCAGTGACAGCGGGCTACCAAAAGTAAAATTATTTTACATGAGGTCATGAACTCTTAGAGCGTTTTCACACGGTACCATATATCGCGCGTGACAAATGGTCGCAATATTGCTTTTACACCAAATTGTGTGTTTTCTAATGAGCCATTTTCACCCACAAGCGATATTAGAGAACACATAATTTGATGTAAAGCAATATTGCGACCATTTATCGCGCGCGATATATGGTGCCGTGTGAAAACGCTCTTAAGATATGAAAAGATACTTTTTTTAAGCAACAAAAAATTTTAAGTTTTCTTTGCTGACACTGTACCTAATACCTGCAATGTTTCTCCAAAAAATATTTAACAAATCGTGGATTATCTTCACTGAATTATTATTAAAGCAATTAATGTTATATATTGTTTTATTGATTATTCATTTCAAAACAATGCCGCGATAAAATACTAATATAACTAACATAATATCTACATAAAAATGTTTACATTCGAACTAACAATTCATGCTTTAATTGTTCATATATTCTTACATTAATATCGATAATTAAAAATATTTTTTTACGTAAGCGGTTCTAGTAAATATCCAGGTAGCAGGGGTGCGTCATGTTGACGTCATTATTATGGTGATAATGCGTCAACACTCGTCAGCGGCCCGAAATGACCAAAAAATAACGACATATTGACTTCTGATGTCGTCATTATGTCGTGTGTAGTGTGTATATATATTACGTAATATTAACGTCTTTTCCTGGGGATAAAATAGGTCATGAGAGAGAGAAAAATAATCGAATTAATGTGTGAACGCAACTTTGTGGTTTTTTACATGAAGAAAATACTTTTTCTTTTCTACTAATATACTTTTTCTAGATATTCATCGTCGTGAGATGCAGGTCTACTATCGAAGTGTCTAACATTGACACTAGATGTCGCTACTCTTAATACTTTGCCATATCGATGCTATAGAAACTGTTTAACCCTAGACAATTTTCTTCATTCGTCGCTGCCTGACCCCACTAATGAGCCATATGATAAAGCGATGGCGAAAGGCGTCTGGGGATGGAACTAACAAAGGAAGGGAAAACAACTCGCAGGTTAATTTTATGGCATTTTTTAAAATATATTTATGGAGTTTCTTCTTCGTTACAGAGTGCAGAAATAAAAAATATATCATGTGAATATGACGTCACATAGTACGTCTAAATGACGTCACCAATATGACGTCATTCGTTCCAGACATTAGAAGGTCAAATTGACATCATCTATTTCGTCATTCGGTGACTAATATTTCACGGCATGTTGCTACCCGGGTAGCGTTTAAAATACACCATTTAAATTCAAATATTTACCGGCATTGCTTTAGCGATAGCTCCCTAAACACCCAGTAAAAAGACCAGAGCTTCAAAGCAAAAACAATGCATTTATAATGGTTAACATGGTGTAAAAATGACTTTACAATTTGTTAACGTTTTCTGTCTAGCAGAAAAAGAAGATTAGCTGGTTTTGTTTTAAGAGTTGAGATTTTACACGGTACGCTGGTCACAGAATCATTCTGTCTTCGGATCATATAATTTTGCACAAGGCAATAATTTTGTAGGTGTTTGTGGAATTTGCTGTGTTTGCTTTTCTTTTATGTGCCAGATGATATGAAATAGTTGAAGAGAATAATAAATAGAACTAAACGGAAAAAGAAACACTAAAATAAAGAATAATACGCTTATTTAAGCATATCATAGTTTTACCATTCCGTAAATAACATAATACTCAGAGGCGTATTAACACTTGGAAGCGCCCAAAGCCCTGGGATATTTTTGCGCCCCCCTTCTTAGAAGGGAGACACAAATTGTAAAGTCATTTTTACACCATGTTAACCAGTGGCGGATTTAGGATTTGTTCTAGGGGGGGGGGGGGGGGCGATGGCGCTTTTTTGCGGCGCAGGCGAAAATTTTTTATCCGCCTCTGATAATACTTGATTTTAATACTTTCATTTAGTAATATGAATTTTACAGTTTTGTAAATCGTTTTGTAAGGGCATCTATTACAGCACTAGTGCTGTAATGGAAAAAAAAACCGGTTTTATTAAAATTTTTCTGTTAAATAAAACCACACTTTTTAGAAGAATGATTTATTATTAACAATTATAAAATTAATTACCAATTATTAATTAAAATATAACACTTTAACTTTGGAGTTTTTGGCCTTGTAACCCTCTGAACTTCTTTTTAAAAATGCGATTAGTTGAGAAAATCTGCTTATATCTTGACTGTAATCATAGTTCTCAACATTGAGTAGTGAGTCCATAGTGTAGATGGTTTCTGGGAGCGTTGCTTTACGGAAAAAGGATTTTCTCAGACACCTCCTTTATTTTGTTAGCTTTGCACCAATCTTTAAACTTCTGATACTCCAACTCATACCGCGCCTTGGATTTTGTCGGAACTAAACTTGAGATCGCTTCGTTTGCCGCTGCTTCTATATCAGAGGGTAAACTTCCATCAGAATCGCTCATTTTGAAAAACGCTTTTTATATTTTTGGATTTGTTTGACAAAATTTCGACAGTAACCGTGCGAAACACTAACCATGCGAAAGGTAACATAAAAAACTTGATTAGTAAACTTAATAGCAGGTGCATTTTTATTTTTAAAAATGCTTTTTGCCAAATATTTTTATTCATAGATGAAAGTAGATAAAATTTTGTACAATATTTTTGTTGTAAATTCATATTACTACACTCGATGTTTTATTAAACTCGGCTGACGCCTCGTTTGACAACTTTAACATCTCGTGTTGTAATATGAATCTTTACAACACTTATATCGTAAATTACTATTATAGTAAGAATTAGATATTTACAGTGTAGGTGTTCATCATGCTCGTACTATAATTGTGAATAATTTAAATGTAAAATAGTTACTATCCTCACCTTTATAAACATAATGATTCCTACAAATATTGGTCTGTACTATAAAATTCATATTATTTATTATAATGCTTTTCGATACACCGTGTTACTATGTAATATTGTGCTAAATTACAGGCGTATAGACACATCGGACATGGCACCGTACGTTTCGGAATGCCTCTGTGAAAATTTATAGGAATTAAATTATATGTCTATATGAAGTAAGATGAAGTGAATACAAATGAGGTACTAGTTTTTGCAAGTAAGCATTTGATTTCAACAAATAATATTTACTATGGATTGATGCTTTCAATACTATGCAAATTTTTTACATTTAATACATTTTAGTTTTTATCTAACTCTGACAGTTCTCGTACTCGCTTAAAGTTTCGCTACTTATGCTCTATTGGATAATCCACTATATGACACTAACTAACTAGGTTCGTTAAAGTAAATTTAAAATATAATTACTGTTATGCTGTTGCCATAAAATATTATTTCAATTTGCCTTATTATGTTGTTATAATATGACGATATGTATTTGGTTACGATAATTTGATTTTCTGAAATTTGATAGAAATAACAATAGTTTGCTTCACAATATTTTATTGTTAATAGAAGCCATATAATTTTAAGAGTAGTTAGTTTAAGTAAGTAATATCTTCTCGTGTTTTCTTAAAACCATTTCCAAACGTTGTGCGACTAGCACAGATAAATAAATTAATTCTTAAAAAAAATCCATGGCAAAATACATACAATCACGTCAAGCTTAACAGCAACAAAAGTGGTCCAATAAAAGTGCACATGACATGAGCACCAAAATAAAAATAACTCTTTAGGTCAGTAGTGAGTGCCGGCTCAAATGCAAAAAGTAGTGCAGACACCTGCCAATTACCTGAAATTCCATGGAAAACAAGTTTGTTCGCTAGAAATACTAAAAACAACAAAAATTTCTCTTTTTGTAAGTCGGATTCTCGATGGCCCATAATAAAAAATTCATAAAATATAACTGGTCTCACTCATACTTTATTCATAGACGTTTTTTGGCGTCGCGGCTTTGGCAAATTTTAAAGACACTTGACAAAAATGTTAATCGTATGTTGATTATTGCTGATTACTGATTAAATTTTTCATGTACGATTGTATATTCGATAGGAATTTCTAACGGCGCAGGTTAAAAATGGGTGACTTGGTACTCACGGGCCGAAATGCACGTCCTTCTAATTAATTATGGAGTAATATTTGAGCTGGAGGGAATTTCATCTCTGGCTTTAAAGTGTGTTTACAGGTGATTTTGATAATTATTGATAATGACAAAGAAGTTTACAAGTCTGGGGACAATGTGACTCAGTACTGATGCCCTATCAGCTTTTGTTTATTATATATCTTTTAAAGTTTACTAATGCAAAATAATTATTGGTACTAACAATTTAAAATAAAAATACTATAATTTTACTATATGATCACATGACAGGCTCTCCATTAGTTCATTTGGCCAAGACCTCTCAAAAACGTTTCAAGCAATGTGTAAAATACCATGCCAGGGTGTATGTTGTAACGATGGGTACGTTTTACGAAAATATCTAACATGCATTTAAAAAAATTTACCTGACAATGATTGAAACCTAAAAAATATATAGTTTCTCTGTAGCAAAGAGAATAGGAATTTTTTCATTAAATATTTTGTAAGAAAAATGACACAAAGTCACAAAAATAAACAGACAAGAAATATTTATTTGTGGCCGCGACTTTGTGTCTTTTTTTCTTACAAAATAATTTTTTTTTTTTTTATGATAAAACACCTGCACTGTAGGAAAAATCCTTTAAGGCGCTCTGGGAGCGGTGCGAGTGCGAAAAAAGCGATTAACGTTGGTCTTGAAACGTTGAAGATTGTATTCATTGGGAAACACGACCTCAGGAAGATCATTCCACAATGATGACGTTCTCCAGATGAAAGAATTCTTGAACAATGAAGTTCGAGGAGTACTAAGCTGAACAACATATGGATGAGCGGCAGCGGTTCGCCGTGTATTTCTGTTTTGCATTGCTCTAGGTGGAATCAAGTGGGCAATGTCAGTCGAACACCTGCCATGGAAATATCTGTAAAAGAGAGCCAAATCACCAACCTGTCTTCGATGCTCCAGGCTATCGAGGGTCTTGGTCAGCTCGGGGTCGCCGATCAGACGAACGGCTCTCCTTTGAATAGAATCCAGTAGCCGAAGGGTGTGCTTGGGTGCAGAGCTCCAGACATGAGAGCAATATTCTAATGATGGTCGAATCTGGGCTTTGTAGAGTGTCAAAAGTTGATGAGGTGTGTACAACCTTTTGGTGCGGAAAAGTACACCAAGTTTCTGTGCAGCTGCCCTGGCAATTGCGGCAACGTGATCATGCCAAGACATATTACCTCCCAGATTGACCCCCAGCAAATTAATAGACGGTGCCAGGGGAATTGCGTGTCCTGCCATGACTATATCCGGTTCTGCAATGTTAACCTTTTTGGAGAAGACTGCTGCCTGGGTTTTCTTAGCATTAAATTCGACTTGGTTACTGTCACCCCAAGCCAAAATTTCTTCCAGGTCATTGTTGAGGCGCAATACTTCATGCTGCCTGCGAAGATGTGCGTCGGCAGCGGATGTTTGGGGAGTCAAGGTAAAAGATGAGACAAGTGTGCTGTCATCAGCAAAGCTATAAATTGGATTTTGGGTTTTCACTAGAAGGTCGTTAATATACAGTAAAAAGAGGGTAGGCGACAATATGGACCCTTGAGGAACACCGGCATTGATGGTGAAGGTGTCTGAGAGAAACCCGTCAATCGCCACTTGCAGAGAACGGTTCTTAAGGAAGCTGGTTAACCATAAACAAAATCCATTAGGCATACCGTAGGATCGCAATTTACTTAGAAGCCCATCGTGCCAAACACGATCAAAAGCCCTAGAGATGTCCAGTGCAACAGCCCGGGATTCTCCATGATGTTCGATGGTGTTGCTCCAAAGATGGGTGACATATGCCAGAAGGTCACCTGTTGATCTGGACTTTCGAAAACCGTATTGATGGTCGCTGATAATGTTAAGCCCTTCCAGATACTTTAGGAGTTGTTGGTTAATAGCTTTTGAAATTACTGAAAGCAATGCGACGGGTCGGTAGTTACTTGGCAGGGTCTTTTTACCTTTCTTTGGAATGGGCTGGACACGCGCCGACTTCCAGCAGGATGGAAATATTCCTTTTTTGTAGGATAAGTTGAAAAGTCTACAAAATACTGGTGTAAGTTCATCGGCGCATGTCTTGAGAACAATGATAGGAATTTCGTCTGGACCAGAAGCTTTATTGACGTCGAGTCCTTTAAGAATCCGTTTAACAAGACGCTGACGGAACACGATTTCAGACATTTGCGATTGAACTGAGGGAATGTTGGGTGGTGGTTTTCCCTGAAAGTCTACAGTGGAATACGAGGAAAACAGTTCAGCAAGTAGGTTTGCTTTATCCCCGGCTGTGGTTGCTATTGTGCCGCCTGAACGTGTTAGAGGTGGAATAGTTGACTTTGTAAAGTTTTGGCTGACGGCCTTAGCGACTGACCAAAAGGACCTTGATCCGTTAGGACTGGCAAGGAGTTTGTTTTTGATTCTCTCGTTATGAGCTTCTTTGCTTTGGTCTATCATTTGCTTACATTGGTTTCGGGTGGTAACAAAGATGGCGCGATTTTCAGGAGTAGGGTTTTTACGCCACTGTCGGTAAGCCAAGTTTTTAGATCTGACAGCACGCTCGCAATTCTTGCTAAACCAGGGCTTGCCGTTGGAAGGGCGCATTTTGGAGAAAGGAATAAAGGCCTCCATGCTAGTTAGAATGACGTCGGAGACCTCCTTTGCACAGACAGATGGATCATCCGAAGAAAAGCATACGCTTAGCCAGGGAAAGTTGCGAAAATGGTCCTTTAGGTCTTCCCACTTAGCTGATGTATAGTGCCAAATCTTACGGGGTTTAGAAGGTTGTTCAGAAGTAATTGGCAGCTCGCTTAGGGTTGAAATAAGTTTGTGATCGGAAGAGCCCAGTGGTGGTTGTACGGTGACCGTATATAGGTCTGGATTTGAAGTTAAAAAGAGATCTAAAAGACTAGCAAAATCCCCAGCTCGGTCTGGAACCCGCGTTGGTTCTTCTACGAGTTGAGTTAGACCAGAACTGATCGCAAAAGATTCGGCCTCGCGGCGGAATAACTATTTGAGTAAATATAGAGGAATTCTTTTAATTTTTCCATTGGGTCCAAATGTATATTTGTGTTTTCTTATATAATAAAATAAGCTGAATTGCATTAATACATTTCAAGATGTCGTAATAAATTAATAAAAGTGGAAGGCATAACATGAGATACTTTAAAAAATTAGGTTACGATTGCAATTAGACGTGCAGTTATTAAAAGTCTTTGGATCAATTTATGTAAAATTATGCATCAAAAACACATAATTTCAGACCAAGTGGATTTTAAATTAAGATTTAGATCATTATAGACTTAACTAACAGAGGATAGAACTAATTTATTTGCTGTAAAATTTATATCCAATGCATTTGCAAATCCAAAAAACTAATAAATTTTCCTTTTTTTAATTAAAAACGGATTATCTGCATTCCATAGCAATTTATATTGACATATTTTTTAAGTGATGTTAAAATTAACCTTTTTAGGAAAGTGACAGAAGACAGACGAAGTCTGCACGTGAAACGGAAGCGCAAAAAAAGTCCAAAGTATATTTTGTGTACAGGGTGATTCACGACGAGCGTTCGTTAGATATTTGGGGAGAACCACTGAAAATATTTTCTCCACGACCATTACTGAATGCAATAATTCCAAAATCATTTTTGATAATAGAATGTAAAAATTCTCACTCTTGAGTTGGAATATTTATTCTAAAACACTTGCTTTTTATGGGTTTTGCGTGTATTTTCATTCCATAACAAGATACGGAATGAATATTCTGTAATTGATCTAAACGACATAGGTTGCCACGAATTTAGAAACTGTCAATGTCAGCAGACAAATTTTAGTGCAAGTCAAAATATGAGTGAAAAATCGGATGAATCAGATATGGAACTGGATGATACTCCACCTGAAATTACAAATATTGCGAATAGTATTTTTGGTCGTGGAGAAAATATAGTCTGCTACTCGGTTAGAATAAAAATTCGACACTCGTGGTTCCTCACGCTCGCTACGCTCGCGTTCGGAATCTTCTACTCGGATCAAATTTTCATTCCAACCTCGTTACAGAATCTACTATCCTCACACCCAGATAGATACCACCTTTCCATTTGGAAAACAGAAATTCAAAATATTGCATAGTTTTTTTGTAATTCGGTTCAAAAAGAACCTCAATTTAACATGGGAAATTTTAGCACGTTTTGATCCATTTAAGAAATAACACTTATGGCCAAAAACCTTGCACTTCTTCCACGAATTCTAAAAAAATTAATGGAAGAAATACCCAAAACCCATGTTTAAAATGTTGTAAATTACCGAACAAACTCAAAGATACATTACAATAAAAATGTTATTGCATTAAATTTCACAACCATCGAATAAAACAAGGCGATAAGGACCACTTTAAAGCCATATGTTTTTAAAAGCATAAACTCATGCATCCCACTTCATTTTACAACCTTTCTTTAGACGAAACTCTCTTCCGGAAGTATCCCGAGTATAACTTTTAACACTTCAAGAACACCCGGCCTAAAAAGATCCACTATCACGAGTTGTATCAGCAGCAATTTAAAGGAACTTCTGTTTAAAATGGTTTTATGAGACATTTATTGCGGTAATTTTGAAGATAAAGCCCTAAAATGCAGGTACGTGCTATGAGAGCGATTTTAAAGTGTGTTAAAGAGGGCAGTGGTGTCAGTTCTTTATGTGATATTAAATTAAAACGTCAAGAATGAAATTAAATTATAAAAAGAATTTGTATGTAGTCATGTCAGTGCCTTTGAATATCCAAAGTCAAATGCCAAGAAAAATAGTTCAAAAATTGGTTGCGCACTGATGTAATTGGTAGTCTTGGCCCAAAGTACTGAACGCTCTTGAATGTTCAACATAATTATTACTGTGTAGAGAAAATAACTTTATATAACAGGATTGTTATTTTGAAGGTTGGAGACAATAATGTTTCTTCAATGATAGAATAGTTTTGGACTTGCATGGTCTTTATTTGTTTAGAATCACAACGTTTCAACTGGTAAGTATCTCCAGTCGTCTTCAGGTGAATACTAAATAAGTAAAGTAAATATCATTCAGGATTGTTATTGTTACAAAAGAAAAGTTATTCGTTCAAGAAATACTATTCTCTTGAAAATTCAAATTTCCTATTATTATAGAGTGCTCACCATTGGTAAGTTATTACTTAGGAAAGCAATCAGTTGAATTAGCCGACTAACATGCGGTTAATGGATATTTTTATTTTCTTTGTAATGAGAAAATATTGACCACAGCATTTTTGAGCTTCTATATTTTTGTTTAAAGAACACATTTTTTCTGGAAATATTATGTTTCTAATTAACCTGATTAATTGTAGATTTGAAAAAATAAAGCCATATTGCCGATTGGACGTCATAAGAAAGTTAAGAATATGAATTTTCAACAAAAGTTTGATGTTCTAGAAACTTAAGGATGTTTACTTGTAACTACAAATTGAGATGTTATTTTTTTTCTCTTATATATCCTTCTAATCAACAGTCCCCTAGTTAACTGATTCTGAAGAGCAAAAAAAAACACATTATTTGTATCTCCCTGTGGGTGGATTGGATTGGACTTTTGGTCCAAGAACAACCACTCTGGGGTCAAGAACAAACATATTTGGATCAAGAACACATACCTAGTTTTGTCCCAAGAAAACATAGATACGTTATTCTTATGATTAAAATTAAAAAAGCTACTTACGTAAGGACTTATTTGAACTAATGGAACTTTTTTAACTCCAAGATGTGTTTTATATATATTTTGTAAGCTTATAAAGAGATAATAAATTGTTTGTCTGTTTCCCGTAAGTATGCCCAAGTAATAACGGATACTTAACCTCCAATATTTTTCTCACCAACTTATTGACACCTCAGAGCCACTACCAATGTTTGCCTATCTCTTCGCGGGCACTTGTGACCGATCATTACAAACATACTTTTTCCCACGAGTGGAATCTAAGAAAATATTGGACACCATTTATACTTAAAAGTTTAAACAACTCGGGATATATCGACTTTTGTCTATTTAATCTATAAAAGTTGAAATACATGTAACGGTGAAACGCATTCATGTGTTGTTTGCTTACCTTTTTGTTTGTATATTATTTCAATGGAACACAAACGCAGTATTATGAGAGGTAATGTGTGAGAGAAAGGGACGAAAACATTTCTGCCACAATTTTATTTTCTCCAATTATCAGACACCAATACCAATTATTTTAGACAAATTGTAAGAAATTTAGTGATAATGAAGACCAAAAAATAAATTAATTTTACATTAAGATAATATTCCATACATTTTTAAGCGTTTTGTGAACTTTTGAACTTGATTTTATTTTGCATTATAAAAATTCGAATATCACTGATTTTAAGAGGATCCGACGCACTACAATTAGCCATGTTAAATTGTGATTCGTCTTGGTCCGAGTTATAAAAAAACTAAGTAAATTATTGAGTTTTTTAACCAATAGAAAGGTGGTATTATGTATGTGCGAGTGGGAAAGGTATGTTCATGCAGAAAAAAACAGAAGAAAAAGAATATATAGAAAAACCCTAAAAATAATTACTATAGTTCATTGTAGCGTAAAAATATTGAAACCTTTTTTTTCATAAAATAACTTTCTGACAATATCTGTAGAGTGCAAATTCAAAAAGTTTTTATAAATCCATTAATTACCATGGCCAGAATTCGGGCCAAGACAAAACAATTTTTTTGTTCTTTAAACATAGATATAATTTCGCATGGAACCGGTAACCTTAAACAAGAATTTAGAAATATTGATCGGATGCTCTTAATTATACAGACTTTTATTTTCCTTTGTTGTGCATGATTTCAGTTGGTTTGATTTTACTTTGCTCGAAAGGGTAAGAATTGTAATCAGGAAAAAAATGTAAATATTAAATTAATAGATATAATATAATAATAAATTAAAAAATAATTAAACCTAAAACAATTTTTTTATTTAAGTCTATTTATTAGATTCACGGCAAATCAGAAATTTGCCGGGCAAAAGTATTTGCTAATTTTTATGTTGACTCCATACCAAAAATAATTTTTTCGAAATATATTCGTTTTAATAGAATTTAAAAAAATTATTAAATATTTTAAAATGTAAAAATATTTCAGTCCGTCCCTATGCAATGTCTAATCCTCATAAGAAGTTGCCTGTTGTTAATTTCTCCTTAAGATGTGACCTTTTGGCCACGACGAGAAAAAAGCTTTTGTGATTTTTGCGTCTGGCGTATACATTGTAAGACTCGCCGTGTTTACTTTGATATGTTAATATTTACACATATTTATTACACAGCCTTGCTTGAAGAGTGGTTTTAAAATTTTTGTAACGGCTGATGGATCTTTACTTCTTGTTTGCAGTTTTTTTTTTTAATATTTGCGGCAGCGAAAGACGTTCAAATAAATTGGAGGTTACTTAAATATAATTTTTTTTACTATTAAGGAAGTTAAACAAATTTGCGAAGAAGCTACAGAGTTTTCAAGAAACATAGCATTCAATTTTTTTTTGTCAATAATTTTTTAATAAACCTATAAACACTAGCCTAAGAAATAGGGCTATTATATTTTTATAAAAACAGAAATGTGTAATATTATTTCCTATTTAAAGGTTGGAGAAAATGACGTTTCTTAAACTGCAGTAGAGTTTTGGACTTGCATTGTCTTTATTTGTTTAGAATCACTACGTTTCAACTGGTAAGCATATCCAGTCATCTTCAGGTGAATACTAGAGTATTCACCTTCGCTATCTATACACAGCTAAAACAGAAGTATCAACTTAGGAATCACCCTGTATATATGAGGGACTTCCGAGCGAACACAACGGGAGTACCTATTTAACAATTCATATTTGCGTTGATCTACCAATATCTGCAACAAATCCTTTAGAAAATAAAATAAACGACCCTGTGAAGAAATCAATAAATGGCCTTAAGTACGTTTACCTGATGCATTTAACGCATACAAATCAAACAAAAGTAAGTTAACTACTGAATACATCGGTATTCGTGTTTATTAATCAATATTATCGACCATGGCCGACTTATTTAATTGCCAAATTTGATTTTTTACATCACGATGTCGTCTTTAATTTGCACATAATGGCTAGCAAAACTACCATTTGGTAATTTGCACAAGCGACCGATTTACTAATTCATTCTGTTGAACACAAGTTTATATTTTGATCAAGGCAAAACAAATCGTATGTGGAAAATTTTCGTTAACCGTTGAGTTCAACATTTTTCACAACTTGTTACGAAAAGTAGAAATTTTTCCCCAACTGGAAATAAAAAGTGACAAACTTTCCGCAATTAGTGACGAAACGCCCATTGAACAAATCCATGCGTCTTTGATTAGTATTTTTTAATATATTTTATATAATACTAGTTAGAAAAGTATATTTTCGCTAACTCGTGCGTTTTGCAGAAACTTGCTAGCTCTTTTTTTGCCAAAACAACAACAAAAATTTATTTACTAGCGTGTAAAACATAACGTGAATGGACGACTTGTTACTCTTGACATTAAACTTATAAACTTGACACTGAAAAGTTTGTTTCTCCCAGAACAAATTTTATTTGCCACGGTTAAGATTAACACACCGATTGATCTAAAAATAGCTACAAAGTTACAGATTCTAGATGTTCTATGTTGATAGATAAAAATATGCGATTCTATGGAAGATTGGTATGTGGAATTTGTTGAATAATTTCAACCTTGCACTTTAAGTTTTATTTTGTAATAATTTATTAATGGGTATTGGAAGAATTTGAATATAGTTTTTTATTATCCTGTAAATAGTATGCACCATAGGATTAAACGAATTTTGTCTACAATCAAATTTAATGTACCTAAAGCAATAATTAATATTAAATTGAATAAAGGTTAATATACGGCAATAAAATTTCAATTAAAAACCAACTTCAATCGATGATAAAAAATAACATAAATAATATATTTTTAATGACAAATTGCTACAATTTTTTTATGCGATTAATCTAGAAGATAATATGACGCATTTCTGTAAGATCCTTATTGAGTCTGTTAACTTATCGTTATTATTTAAATAATCACTCTGCGGGATTTCCGAATTAAATTACTCGTGGCGCTTATTTGAATCATTCTACTTCATGCTAAAATTGAAGACCTAATTGAATTGTTATAATAATATACATACCAATCAACAAATCAACTGGTAGTCGAATTTGTTTATACAAGGCCAGTGACGGCTCGTGGTCATTTAAATAAAAGGAGGCGAAATTCCGGCAAAAATTGAAAATATTTTTCATGGAGTTAAAATTCCCACGAATTACCAATCAATGGATCGGATTTTGATTTTTTAAAAATAGATAAACTTCGTGACGTAAAATAAAAGCGCGTCGAATTATTGTTACCGAGGGCAACGTCTCAAGTTAAGTAAAGCTGTCAAAAATAAAGTGTTTTTGGCAATAAGTCATGTTAACCGTAGAGTTAAAGATTTAGAGGTAAATTCTTATTGGTTTAAACCAACAGAGCTTCTACAATATTCTATATTTTTGCACGCGCCTAACGAAAAAACCACCAAACATAATGTATGATAAAATTTGGGCTGCTATGACTCTATTATAAAATTATAAGGTCAAGATATATAGATTTAAGCTTTAAATTTCAACATTTAAAGAAAGCCGAATAGATAGGCGCACTATGATTCATTCGCTACGTAAGAACCGACGTGACTTCGGAGCGCGCCGCCTTTTATTGCATAAAATAATACAATATCTTGTGTCTGAAATCGATCAAAAATGGAGACAAACATTAGTTCGTCTCCAAAAACGGTTGTCACATTTTTGCACTGATCCGTCGTTCTTTAAATATTGAAATGCAAGGACTCAAGTAAACCAAATGAAAGGATATGAAAAATGCTTAGAAAAACACATTTTTAGTCTTATAAATAAGCGACAATTTTTTTACATTTCCAGATGCAGATAAATAAATTCCCACACCTCTATGCATTATGGTGGATTTTCCCAGACGTGGGCGGTGAGTGCAAATTATAAATAAAAATAATATTTTTAGTTTTAAAAATAAAAATTAATTAATAACTACACAAGAAGCTGTGCTTCTAATACGGCATATTTTATTACTTTTAGATCGTTTTGTATTTATAACGTCAAGAATTAATTTACATTTTTATTGATGCGAATTCCTAAAAAATTTGCGTATTTTCCATTTAATAATGTTGGACAAGGTGATTCAGTATTATAAAAATATGTTGAATTTGCTATTTTGTTTTATTATAAGGAAACATAAGGTTAGCATCTCTGTTCGAAATAACATTATAATCCAGTGATATCAACAGTCCGTTGAGCAAGAAACCTGTCTTGAAAGAAATTAAGAAGTCGTGACAGAATAATAAATAGCAAAGTTTAGAAGTTGTAGGAAAATGTATAGAAATTATGTGTTTTATATAAGAAGTTTGTTAAAATATAAAGTAGTAAACAACCAATACGTTGCTGTATATCACAGTTATAGGATCGTTATAATCATATTATATATTATCTTTTTATTTTAGTGTAGTAATTTCGGTAGTGGTATTAAATAAATACAAGTATACCAATAAAAATTTGCCCAACGAAAACTAATTCAAGAATTTTTTTCTTGGATTGTTTTTAATTTGAAAATTTTGAAAAAATCAAGATGCAAAATAAGATCATGCAATATTTTATAGATGAATTACATACCAAATAATATACACTGGTATAACACCTTAACTCTTACCTATTCGAAAGTCCTTAACTAAAAATGTTCACTAAGTGATTCCAGGTTAGACCATCAAAAAGTTTCCAAACTTTCACAAATCAATTTCCGGTATATTCGCGATAATTCGGAAATAAAGTGTGTCCTTAAACAACACCCTGTGGAACACCAGCTAACTCGGAAGAAACACCACGGACAAAGTTGGCAAAAAGTAATTACGGAACGCGATTGGCGATCCGGTGTGTGAATCTTCTTGCACCGAGGAAGGAGAAGAAAGGAACTCGCAGGAAATGGCGCGCCGCTAGTTTAAATACCGGCAGGAGCGGGGATGGCAACACTGCTGGTCCACCGGCGAAGAAGCGGCGTCGCGACGGAGGGAGTCGCGGCCCTCGCGTCGATTTTTAGCCCGGGGGATAAAGAAGACCGAGATTGTTGCGGTCGCAAGAGTAACGTTACGAATTCTGTTGAACTTGGAAGATGTTGCATTGACATTGAATGATTATTACATCGTTGCCGTACAACCAGACTATTTTATATAATTCGTTTATCCTACTTTAATTATATATAACATTCAAATCGGCTTTACACACCAGAGCGCGATTAGGGTTTTTAAGTGATATGATACATTTTTATGGTATTCTCGAAGACATAAGCGTTAGATTTTGGATTTTGAAGCGAATTTGCAGTCTCCATTAAGAGAGTTCAATGAATTGTGTAATATCGATGAAAATATAAGCAAGCTGTAAAAAACAGGTTGTTAAAAATTAGATAATTTGCAAAATTATCATTTAAATGGGATTTGGAATTTTTTTACAGTTTTACTAAAGTAGTATCTTAAGGAACCGTTTTACAAACTTGTATTTTGCTTATAAAACTGGTTTTGATTTTTAGGTTTTATAAAGATGCGCAATTTCATTGAAATTAGTGGCTGTTCGCAGTGCCAGAAAGAGGCAGGGGACCCGGGTCCCCAAAAATATCACGAAATGTGAATTTATTTCATATTTTTATATTATACAAATATTGTCGAATTTTAATTTTGTTAATTTTACATTTTTAAACAGAATAATTTCCCAATTTTCAAGAGCTATGTTTTGTTGTAATTTTTTTTCAAAAACATATTTTAATAAAATCCCTGTTAAATTGCTGCAAAAATCTTAAATAAAAATTGTCTATTCCTCTTAATATTTCTTTTATTTTTTTTTAGTTCTGCTTTTTAATTTTTCGTGTATTTTATAATTTTTTTTATACGAATTTTTTATCTTTAGTCTAATTTTTTGTTAATTAACGTTTTTTAACGCTTTTTTAAAGTCGACAACAAATAGGAATTTTAATTGTTTAAACAAACACAAAACTTACATTACTTTATCGTTGGTATTTATACATATATATTTTTTTATATAAGTATCTATAATTATTTCTAATTTTTGTTTATTAATTACAATTATTTAGAAATTTTCCGATATTTTCATTATACTAAAAATATAATAGCTTTTAAGCCAATTAAAAAAAACATTTTAAGAAACGTTTAATAAAATTAATTACCTTAAAACTAAGTACTTATTCAAAATGTGAGGAGAGAGGATTGGCTAGATAGAGGCTTAGATATCACCGTTCTATAATAGTGTCAATTTAATAAGCAACGAAAACTGTAATTTTAATTTAATAAAAATAGATAAATAAATTACTTAATAGATATATAACAATCAAAATCTACCGTCAGAACCAAAAACAACTATTTATACTCTAAACGAAGCCGCTAATTTTACCTTTCAGTTGTTAACCCCATCCATAGGGATGAAAAAGTTATTGCCAAAAAATATTCCAAACCATGGTTCTGCGTTTTATTTAAACTACTCTTTTAAGGACACTTTAAACCACATTTTTTCACCAAATAAAAATATTCCACAAATAAGGGTTTCTTATCTTTCTTGCAGCTGAAGCACTCTTACCTCAAATAGAACTTCTTTAAATTAAAAGGAACTCCACACTCAGTGATCCTGTCCACGGACCATAAGACAGTCCTTGGAAATTTTTGAATTTGCACTCACGATTTTTTTTTCGCGACCGGATATATTTGTTAACTTTATTGTCGGATATTTCTATAAGCTTCCTTATGATCCCTAAGGAATGCTGGGTGAGTGTGAATCACGGATGAAAACGGAGCGCGAGTAAAGTCCCAGTAGGTGAATCTTCTTGCACCAGGGACGGAGAAGAAATGAACTCGGACGAAGTGGCGCGTCGCTAGTTTAAATACCGACCGGAGCGGGGATGACAACACTGCTGGTCCACCGGCGAAGAAGCGCGTCGAGACGGAGGGCGTCGCGGCCGTCGGTTTTTTGCCCGAGGATAAAAAAACAGCGAGATTCTTGCGATTCCAAGTGCAAGGAATTCCGGCGGAATCGGCGATGGTTGGAAGGTGCTGCCATCGTACTGATGATTTGAATAATTATTGTTTGACGGGTGTGGGTGTCTTGGGTTACCAGACTTTGATTACTTTAAATATTGCGGTAATGTGTCCCGATAAAAAAAAAATGCTGTCCATTAAATGTTATGTAAAAATAGCATTTTTTTTCTTTTTACTTTTCTCTTTGATATGTATTAAAATTGTTTGTCTGTCAACTCGAAAGGTCAAGAACTACAAGAAATTTAGTATGTCGATAAGAATTAGAATATACTTTTAGTAAACTATAAATAAGGTGGTAAATACTTTTAAAAATACTTTTAATACTTTTAAAAATATCTTAACAAATATTATAAAATGGTAGGAGAAAAAAGGTCGGTCTAAACCACAATATCTTTAATGAAAATTTCTTTCAGGGGTAAATTACATAGTTGGAAGTGAACATGTTTCGACCTTGGTAAAGGTCATCATCAGCTCTAATATAGAAGTAACGTAGGAAGGCTTTACATTAGCACAACAATGTTGGTATAAATATTAATGTAAGAAATCAAACGGTGATAGAGGTTTCTACAACATAATGTCTTCATGGAAGAAAATTTAAAAAACTTTTCCAAAAAACCCTTAAAAAATTCTTTAAAGGGGAGGGGGGGGGGTGGACAGAATAAGTGATTGGAGCCCCTTTGTTCGCCTTCGGCCGAGTAAAAAGGCGGGTTCAAGTTCAAGGTTCAAAAAGAAATTTTAAAGAATAATTTCAAAGGTCAGGATCTAAAAATTCTAAAAATAAAAATGTGGTATTTTAAAATAGTTTTTGATATAAAATATTTAATTTTAAAGAAAAGATAAAAAGGTGGGTGGAGGAGATGCAATCATCTTGGTCTTATTAATTAATCTTCTCTCATTCGGTAGCGAACAATTAATTAATAAGACCAAGATGATTGCATCTCCTCCACCCACCTTTTTATTTATTTTTTAAATTAAATATTTTATATCAAACACCATTTTAAAATACCACATTTTTTAACAAGTCATAAGTTATGATTTTTAGATCCTGACCTTTGAAATTATTCTTTAAAATTTCTTTTTGAACCATTTTCCGCCTTTTTACTCGGCCGAAGGCGAACAAAGGGGCTAATCACTCATTCTATCCATGGCCACTTTTTCTCCTCTACAAAATGACGTTACTAAACTAAAGATCCGCCGTTTCGTCTCTGAGCGGCCATCACCAACTTTACTTTTTTAAATAAGAACCTGGATTTTTTTAACCGATTTTTAAACCCTTCTACCCTCAAAATGTAATGGCGATATTACTTTCTCATAATGTTAAATTGTCCTTGCTTTTTTTTTAAATTCATATTTTTTTAAATTACATTTGCAAGGTTGCATTTGGTAGGATAAGGAGAAGATCGGTTGAAAGGGCTGTTGCCAAAATTGAAAGAGAAATCGATCGTTTTATTGAGCAAAACGGCAATCTCTTTAAACATTTAGAAAATTAGGATTTAATTAGTAAATTTAGAATTATTAGAAAATTCTTATAAATTAAATTATATTACTTATATGAATGTTTTAAATAAAATAAAGTTTTTAATTAATATTACAATTCGTTGCCAGGACCAGACAGACAAGAAGTGTAAAAAATATGAATTTAAAAAAATAAGCAAAGACAATTCATCATTATGAAAAAGTAATATCGCCATTACATTTTGAGGGTTTAAATATCGGTTAAATAAAAATCCAGCTCCGTATTTAAAAAAGTAAAGTTGGTGGTGACCGCTCGGAGACAAAAGGGCGGATCTTTAGTTTAGTAAAGCCATCTTGTAGAGGAGAAAAGGTGGCTATGACAAAATGTCATTTATATTTAAATAGCTAGGAAAAAATAATAACGATTTTGCAAAATTTCGGTTTTTTTCAAATAAAATCGAAAGTATTCGGAATTTGAAAACTTTTATAGCGGCATCATAATCAGCACCGAATTGCACGACTTTGCTCCCATTTAACCGTTTCTCTAATTCCTATGGTTTCCGAGATTCCAATGGTGATCTGTCGAATTTGTAACACCCTGTATTGTGTTCAGTCACAGATACAAGGTAGCCAACGTTCAAAATAATAGTTTGTACAACAGGAGTGGATATGATGTCTATATCTCACGAGGAAGTAATGACGACGCCGGAGGCGGAGTGCTCAAACTTCCGAGTGCGCTATGGACAACCACTCGAGTTGAACAGTATATTTTTTCTACGACCAAACTTACGCAAGCGACCGGGCTTGAAAACCCTACCATTGGATTCAAAGTTCGTCGTTTTCTCGTTTCGGCCAAATGATCATAATATTAGAAATTATAGTAAAACGAACTCAATAATAATGCTAAGTAGATGAAATTAATTTTTTATGCACATTCAGCAGGTTGCATTTTTGATAAAATTATTATATATATGTTATATTAAACAAATTGATAACATATTGTTACTTATATAATTTAGTGTCTTCAAGAAGAAGGCGGATCCTTAGCAAATACCATAAACTGTGATTGGTAAGTACTTTATAGGAACGCCACAGAGGAATCTAATTTTTATAACAATGTTGTCAAATAATGGGAAATTTGTGGATTCGTGTAAAATACAGATCCAAAGCACAGAGGAATAATAGGTCGGCGCTCTCTCCAAAGGGAAAAGGAAAATTCTTGCGCACAGTGTTATGATTTGCTAAAAAGACTTTTTGCTGTATTGTGTTCATTCATTGAATTTTTCTTTAAAAATGGGAAATTTTATTTTTAGAGGTTGCAACACTGTTCAACAATTTTGCCGTAGAGTTAACTGGAATCGAGGCTACTTTTCTCGTCACTTAAATGTAAAGGAAACAGCAAGTATCCATGTGGGAGTAGAAAAAGTCATTTTCATGCAGAGGAAAAAGATGAAACCCTAAAAAAATGGCTAAAGTTCAATGTTGAAAATTATTTTACACTTTCCAATATCTGTAGAGTTTAAATTTAAAAAGTTTTAAAAATCCATTAATTCTTATACAAATATACATACATAATTAGGCACGAAGCTGGTAATATTGGCGAAGAATTTAGAAATATGTCTGATGTCCTTAAAATAATTCATGGTCAAATCATCTAATAAATATTTTTTAAAGAATTTCCAAAACATTAACCATATGAAACCAACAAATAAACAATTCTTTCCATTAAAAATTTAATTACTGCAAAATCGTGAAAAAAATGCTTTCTTTTAATTAAGGATTTCAAAAAAAAAAAAATTAATGTCTTATACAAATTGGCAACATTGAACAAAGGTGACCTCAAGCAAGGCCGATGAAATACATCAAAACAAATCATGGTTGAATAAGATATTTTACACATCATTTAAACCATTTTAAAATCAGTTGTATATTTGCGAATGGCGCAGAGGAATTCTTCGTTTAATTTTAATTCTGATTCATACCTATTAGTTTGTTGAATTTGATGATGCTAATATAAAATTAATTATAACTACTAATTCTTCACAAGGTATTAAATCTTTTACATGCGGTTTTGTGAGCTTTTGTGAAGATTTCCAAGAAGATTTGCTGATGGGGTTTGATAGTATTTTCGAAGAGTGACTGATAAAGGTTGGAATTTGATTGTTAAAAATGAACATCCTATTTTCAATTACGTATCCTAATAACATAGAACAAGTGTCTGTTTGAAGGTTGGAGACAATGATGTTTCTTGAACGATAGAAAAGTTTTGGACATGCATTGTCTTACATCTCAACGTTTCAACTGGTAAGTATCTCCAGTCGTCTTCAGGTACAATACAGTATTCACCTAAAGACGAGTGGAGATACTTACCAGTTGAAACGTTGTGATGTAAAACACATAAAGACAATGCAAGTCCAAAACTCTACTGCCGTTCAACATATAACAAATTTAGAATTGAAAATATTTCTTCCTTAAGAATTCTCATTTCATGAGTATTATCAATTCAACATTTTATATCGTTCTAAAAATATTTCTTTAAATTAAGAAGGAAGTGTTGAGACAAAGATCTGGAACTTTTTAATTTTGATAAAAAAATGTCTAAATGTATTTTATTAAATCTAAGAAAGGTACCCATAACAAGTTCCTAACTTGATTCATTAGTTATTTTATATAAACAATGGCTAATAATTTGATATAAAACCTATAATATTTCCATTTTAAACCATAATAATCTAATTGGTAATAACAAAGAAGTATTAGAGATTAGAAACTTTGTTTTGTTTTAACCATATAACCTACCACAATTTTATAATAATATTTTATAAGGACATGACAAGCTGGATAGTAATTTTGTTGTCACCCGGTATACATATCTTTGCTGGGTCCAATCCTGTTAGACAAATGATTTCAAACATTTCCTAAACATTATTTACGCATGCATCAGGCTTGAGGTAAAGTAAAAAGAATTCAGAAAACTCTTTAAGGAAAATGCATTAAAGTTATTTCCGTTGGCAGATAGTGAATTCAAAATCCAATCACTGCTGGACATAATAAAAAACATCATTCTATCACTTTTATTATCCTGTTAAAAGATAGGTAGACATACTGAAGCGGCAGTGCATTGATGAATAAACACAATGGTACATTATTCATTACTTTTCATTTCTGAAACGTTGCTGCCTCCCGAAACCACTTGTGTTTAGACTGGCATTCAATCAGATGAGGTAGAAGACTAGATTGAATAATATTGGCAAGGTTTGTTTTGAAATTTTAAAGGACATTCTAAATACAACTCAATTAAATGAAAAATACATTAGTAATTTTGTTACTTATTTATATTTTCACACCAGTCGGATTGGTATTTTAAATATTTAACTTCCAAAAAAAAAACAATGTAAAGAACCAATTTTCTTCCACCACACCGACATCAACATCAGGAAAGAACGACAAATGACAAATTATTTTATTTTAATTAAATTAATAAAAAAAGATTTTAAGTTACTTGTAAAACCTATATAAAATTCATATATAAAGTTAGAAAATTTCTTCTTCAATAAGCATCTTTTTATTCAATTAGAAAACTCGTTTTCTAACTTGGACGCATGCTATAAAATTATGCTTACATCATTTATAATATTTATCGTAAGTTTTTCTTTTTTGAGTGCGGAAAGAGCGCCAGAAGAGGGGGGGGGGAGGGGGGGTATTGTCACTGTTCGCCCCAGGTCGTCACCTACCTTAGAGATGGTACTGATATCCGAAACCCGCCATCTATTATTAGACCAAAAGTCATGAAAGAAGCATGATGGAAGCTCCAGGATCAAAATATTCCGGAGGTAAACTCTCCCCCCGATCGGATCTCCGGGTGGGGGCTGGTCCTGTGGCTTCATCAAGCGAAATTAATGAATTATCCACCATTTCCGATAATTTACTGGGTTCCTCCAACAACTCGCAACGAGGAAATGGTGTGGCGCCTGCAGTTGCTAACAGACCCAAAAGTAACAACTTCAAAATTGATTTCTGCAATATTAGAGGGCTTAATACTAACATCAATTCAGTCCACCAGCACTTACAATCTTCCAAGCCTCATGTGCTTGCACTGACCGAGACAAAAGTCAGAGCGTCAACGAACACCGTCAGCTATTTATATCCTGGATATGATTTTCACTTCCGTTTTAGACGAAACTTTGGGGTCTGTCTGTTCATTCGAGATGATCTTTGCTGCCAACGGGAGGAGATACTGGAACCGAAAGACTTTGATGTAATGTGGTTTAAAATATCTTCACAAAAAATCACTAAGTTTATATGCTGCCTTTACCGTCCTCCAAGTGACATGCATTACAGGGCCCTCTTCTCATCACTAGCCAACACAATCGACTTCTTGCAAACCAATCATCCGAATGCCGAAGTTGCAATCTTTGGCGACTTTAACGTCCACAATGTCCACTGGCTTAAATACTCAAACACCAACGATGAGCAAGGCCGCGAGGCCGAATCTTTTGCGATCAGTTCTGGTCTAACTCAACTCGTAGAAGAACCAACGCGGGTTCCAGACCGAGCTGGGGATTTTGCTAGTCTTTTAGATCTCCATTGGGTTCTTCCGATCACAAACTTATTTCAACCCTAAGCGAGCTGCCAATTAGTTCTGAACAACCTCCTAAACCCCGTAAGATTTGACACTATACATCAGCTAAGTGGGAAGACCTAAAGGACCATTTTCGCAACTGTCCCTGGCTAAGCGTATGCTTTTCTTCGGATGATCCATCCGTCTGTGCAAAGAAGGTCTCCGACGTCATTCTAACTAGCATGGAGGCCTTTATTCCTTTCTCCAAAAAGCGCCCTTTCAACGGCAAGCCCTGGTTTAGCAAGAATTGCGAGCGTGCTGTCAGATCTAAAAACCTGGCTTACCGACAGTGGCGTAAAAACCCTACTCCTGAAAATCGCGCCATCTTTGTTACCACCCGAAACCAATGTAAGCAAATGATAGACCAAAGCAAAGAAGCTCATAACGAGAGAATCAAAAACAAACTTCTTGCCAGTCCTAACGGATCAAGGTCCTTTTGGTCAGTCGCTAAGGCCGTCAGCCAAAACTTTACAAAGTCAACTATTCCACCTCTAACACGTTCCGACGGCACAATAGCAACCACAGCCGGGGATAAAGCAAACCTACTTGCTGAACTGTTTTCCTCGCATTCCACTGTAGACTTTCAGGGAAAACCACCACCCAACATTCCCTCAGTTCAATCGCAAATGTCTGAAATCGTGTTCCGTCAGCGTCTTGTTAAACGGATTCTTAAAGGACTCGACGTCAATAAAGCTTCTGGTCCAGACGAAATTCCTATCATTGTTCTCAAGACATGCGCCGATGAACTTACACCAGTATTTTGTAGACTTTTCAACTTATCCTACAAAAAAGGAATATTTCCATCCTGCTGGAAGTCGGCGCGTGTCCAGCCCATTCCAAAGAAAGGTAAAAAGACCCTGCCAAGCAACTACCGACCCGTCGCATTGATTTCAGTAATTTCCAAAGTAATGGAGAAAGCTATTAACCAACAACTACTAAAGTATCTGGAAGGGCTTAACATTATCAGCGACCATCAATACGGTTTTCGTAAGTCCAGATCAACAGGTGACCTTCTGGCATATGTCACCCATCTTTGGAGCAACACCATCGAACATCATGGAGAATCCCGGGCTGTTGCACTGGACATCTCTAGGGCTTTTGATCGTGTTTGGCACGATGGGCTTTTAAGTAAACTGCGATCCTACGATATGCCTAATGGATTTTGTTTATGGTTAACCAGCTTCCTTAAGAACCGTTCTCTGCAAGTGGCGATTGACGGGTTTCTCTCAGACACCTTCACCATCAATGCCGGTGTTCCTCAAGGGTCCATATTGTGGCCTACCCTCTTTTTACTGTATATTAACGACCTTTTAGTGAAAACCCAAAATCCAATTTATAGCTTTGCTGATGACAGCACACTTGTCTCATCTTTTACCTTGACTCCCCAAACATCCGCTGCCGACGCACATCTTCGCAGGCAGCATGAAGTATTGCGCCTCAACAAGGACCTGGAAGAAATTTTGGCTTGGGGTGACAGTAACCAAGTCGAATTTAATGCTAAGAAAACCCAGGCAGCAGTCTTTTCCAAAAAGGTTAACATTGAAGAACCGGATATAGTCATGGCAAGACACGCAATTCCCCTGGCACCGTCTATTAATTTGCTGGGGGTCAATCTGGGAGGTAATATGTCTTGGCATGATCACGTTGCCGCAATTGCCAAAACAGCTGCACAGAAACTTGGTGTACTTTTCCGCACCAAAAGGTTGTACACACCTCATCAACTTTTGACACTCTACAAAGCCCAGATTCGACCATCATTAGAATATTGCTCTCATGTCTGGAGCTCTGCACCCAAGCACACCCTTCGGCTACTGGATTCTATTCAAAGGAGAGCCGTTCGTCTGATCGGCGACCCCGAGCTGACCAAGACCCTCGATAGCCTGGAGCATCGAAGACAGGTTGGTGATTTGGCTCTCTTTTACAGATATTTCCATGGCAGGTGTTCGACTGACATTGCCCACTTGATTCCACCTGGAGCAATGCAAAACAGAAATACACGGCAAACCACTGCCGCTCATCCATATGTTGTTCAGCTTAGTACTCCTCGAACTTCATTGTTCAAGAATTCTTTCATCTGGAGAACGTCATCTTTGTGGAATGATCTTCCTGAGGTCGTGTTTCCCAATGAATACAATCTTCAACGTTTCAAGACCAACGTTAATCGCTTTTTTCGCACTCGCACCGCTCCCAGAGCGCCTTAAAGGATTTTTCCTACAGTGCAGGTGTTTTATCATAAAAAAAAAAAAAAAGTCAAATTTATAAAAAGTATTTCTTTTTTTTTTTAAAGTAAACTTTCTTTGAATAAACTCAATAGTAGTTTAGAGTAAACTTTATGGCAATACACGACTTTGAACCCTTAATTAATTTATCAATGGGAACCAATCATTATTTTGACATTTTAATAATAATTATTAATGTAAATTTATTTTGTGTGAAAACAAAATCATATTCAGAAAATTTCAACTCCAAAGAAATCCATCCATGATCACAATTATTTTTAAATCAGTGATATCATCTGATAAGTCTATAATAATTTTATTAATTAGATATGATTATCTCTACCCCATAATAATAGTGTCATGTTCAACCACAAATAATAACGCTTATTAAAAATATTGTAGATAGAAAGAAGAGGGATTTGCCATCATATTTAATAACGTCACGATTTTTTTATAATTTCTTAGTACAACCGTCGACCTGGACCAATATTTTGCTGCTGCCAAAAAATAAACAACCGAACGCCAATTTAAAACCATCGGGGTTTTTCCAATTAAGCAGTTAATGTGTGCATGTATATTATATAAACTGAGGCACAATGTATTATTTATCATTACATACGCTGAATCACATCCTAAGAATTTTTGTAATGGGAAATGTTTTATTTATTATTTTTTTAAATGATAAAGTTTTCTGACGTCTTGCGATCGTCATTTATAAATGTTTTCTCTAATTGAGTTTGTTTGTGTTTGTTCCAATTTTTTCCTCTTCGTTCGCTGCTAGGGCCAGACCTACAGCTTAACGTGGGTTTCGAGCCACGATCCTCAGTCATGCGACACCCCTCAAGGGCTATCAACCCTTGGTTTATTGCCATTGCATGACCTACCGATTGGGGAGTGTGCCTTCTTCCGCACCCCACGAGATGTCCGATCTCATCCGGCCTGGTTACCGGCGTGAATGAGGTGGGTTGGGAGATGATACCTTTAACACTCTTCCCTGCATTCTTAAATCCACTAAATTTCGGACATCCTTTTTTTTATTGTACGTATGCCCACTCCGGGAATCGAACCCGGGTCGCCGCGGTCGAATGCCAGTAGCTCTACCTCTGAGCCACAACCGCGGTTAACATAGGGGGTATGTTTTTTTTCTAAATTGGGTTTTTTTTCACATTAATTAAATATCTGTATTATTTTGTTGAGTTTTTTAAAATAAAGTGCAATTAACACGAAAATATTTTTACATTTGTCAATAAACATATACATATTTAAAGAAAAAAACAAACATAAACCATCAACTTATAAAAATAAATAAATAAAACAAAAACCTTGTAGTTGCACTATACAAACAATGTAAAAAGAAAAAGGGGAACCTATAACATACAGTAACAACAGTAAATACTCTTTATATGCTCTATGCTCTTTGGGTTACTGAACACTTCAACATTTTCAAAATTTAAAGAAAGCCGAATAGATAGGCGCACTATGATTCATTCAACAAACATTAGTTCATCTCCAAAAACGGTTGCCACATTTTTGCACTGATCCGTCGTTCTTTAAATATTGAAATTCAAAGCTGAACAGGAACATAAAATAAATCCTATCATTCCAATATGCAATATGACGAACGTGCACGGTCCGTTTTATGGCGGGATTTTTAAATGAAGCCTTTATGAAAAAAAAAGTGGATTGGTTTTTTTCCCATTTTTTTTCAGGTGCTCAAAAAAACATCACTAACTAAATTTCGGACATACGTTCGGTATTGTGCGTATGACCTTTCCGAGGATCGAACACATATTTTCCACGTTCTTTTTTCTTAAAAAAGATAACGGGACAAAGTCAACGCGAATTTAAAAAAATCTTATAAACAAGCAAGCGGTGGAGGGGGACGAAACCGGGGCAGCAATCGGTGTTGGAAACATGTCCCCCTCTTGGCTCTCCTCATATATACCTGTGCCATAATTACCAAGCACTTTTCGCAAAATCGATAATTTCCCCAAGCGGCGGGCGTCTCAATTATTCATGTGGACCCAGTGCACAGATTTGAGCACGTTCATAGGATTCCGTTCCGATCGACTACCTCTCATCCTGTGTTTACTCAGTTTACTGTGGATCGGAAATGTAATTAGAATGTGAGAAATGTGCTTAATGGGATTGCATTAGACATTGGACCTTGGCGCATCTTGGAGAAATAGGGGTTCTATCTCCCTATCTTAGTTTTTTTTATCCTCTATCTAAAAGTTGTAACTGGTTTAACGTGTTAAACTAAAAAAACAGTTTTATTTACAACCATGTATGTAATAATGACATTTCACCTATCTTTGAAAGGTGGAAAGTTGACGTTTCTTGACTTTTACTTTCCACCCGGGTGGAAAGTGCTCACTTTCCACCCGGGTGGAAAGTAAAATTGTTATTTTTTGTAATTTTATTAAAAATCGATATCTCAAAATAGTAAATTTTTTTTTTTTTAAATTTTAATAAAAATCGATATCTCAAAATAATATACAAACACACCAACACACAACTCATTACACAAATTCAACAACAATAATTTTATTTTTTATTTCTTTAAATGAATTATACCTAAATGACATTTATAAAAAACAAAAAATTAACATGGTTTATGTTTTACTTATTTACATTAAATATTACATTGGCATTATTGTAGGCAGTCACAGATATGTTTAAACCTTGCTGAAATTCTTCTTTTGAAAGGTTTATTTCATGATTATTTGAAGTTAAAGTAGTGTTAGTAAAACTTGAACTTGGCTTTGAAATCAATTTTGCCGTATTAACCTGAGTAGAAACCGAACTGTCTATGTATCCCTCAGCTACTGTGCTAGATTTCCAGCCTCCTAACCGCTTTATTTGCATAAGATCGCCACCGTTATTTGCGAGCAAAGTAGCCGCTGTTTTTCTGAAACAGTGACCAGTAAAACCTTCAGTATTCAGCTTCAGAAAAGCTGCAATTTTTTTTGGAAACTGACTTAAAGTGTTGTGCCCAATACATTGTTTACTAATTTTTCCATATCTTATTTGCATAAAAAGCTTTCCATCCTGTATATTTTTCCGTAAAGTTATGTACTCCTTAAGTGGTGCAATCCATTTATTATCAGTTATCATAAATGATCGTGGCTGGTACGTTTTGCTATTTTGTATTTCAATCGCGACCTTTTCTTCTAAAAAGTGAACGTCTGTTGTTTTCATTTTGTATAATTCATCTGATCGGCAGGCGCCTGAGACACCAATAACCAATGCGACCTACAAATGTATAAAATAATAAGTTAATATAGAAATAGTCAACCTTTTAGCCTAAAATACCTTTTGAACAAGAAATTCCATAGGTGCTTGTTCCAAAAATGTTTCAATATTATCCATAGACAGTGTGGTCGATTTTTTCGGCTTGTATCCTTTGTTTTGCTTTTTTAAAAATGCTAATAGCTTTGCGTGTTTAGATATGTCTACTTTTTCCCTAATTGATAGAGTGGTCCTCAACATTGAATATATTGACCAAAGCGTTGATATTTTCTTTGTCTTGGCATTTTCACTAAAATAAGCTAGTAGCGCCGATTCAGAACCAGGATTTTGAACTTTGTTTCCAATACACCATTCTTTAAAACAGTTATATGCCTTGTCATATCTCGGGCGGCTTTTAGTTGGCAGAAGATCTTCTTCTACTATTTTTGCTGCTTCTCGAATTTCTGGGGGAGTAGCAGCCAAATCAAATTCCTCATCTGAGAGCATTTTTTTGGTGTTTTGTAAAAACTTTGACACTAACGTTTTAAAAAAATAATATATTGTTTAGTGACATGGAAACCATATTCCAAAAATGATATTTGCCATCTTGATGTGTATTATTACCTACGTTATTTTATCACCTGCGGTTATTTGAAATTCTAAATGTCTGTCTACTTTTGCAATGGAAAAGTCAAAATGACATTTACCTTTTAATAATTATTTGAACTCAAAATAATAAGAAGTGGATGTTGGATGTGGTTGTAAATAAAATAGTATACAAACCTCGGTGAAAAGTTTCATTACTGTCCCTGAGATATAGTTTACCTCGACGCTTCGCGTCTCGGTAAACTATCTAATCTCTCGACAGTAATGAAACACTTTCCACCTCGGTACGTAATATACTATTACGGTTTCACATGTTAAACCAGAAGAGAATAAAAAACTAATATAGGGAGGTGGAAATCATTTCTCTCTAAGATGCGCCGTTCCACTGCCACAGCCTGTGAAAATCTGAAAATGTTATATTTTAAACGTCAATATCTCAAAATAAAATTCTTCATTAAGGCTCCAGACCCTAGACTTGCGAAACAGTTGCTTCAAATGAACAGGAACCAGCTGAGAACCATTACAGGAATTCTGACAGGACACATGACTGTCAAGAACCATCTGCACAGAATGCAACTGTACAATGGAGACCTCCTTGACTGCAGATTATGCGGACACGTCAGGGAAACGCTACAGCACATAGTTTGCCATTGCGAGTCACGAGATCGGAAGAGGCAACGAATATTCGGGCAACCAAAACTGGAACCAGAGGACATCCTGACCGTCTCCCCCCTACACAAACTAGTGCAAGGAACTGGGATCACTGAGCGGGAGGTGTATGTTTATACATTATTATATTCTGTTTTTAACTTTACTTTAAATATTCTTTTAAATCAACCAATCCTGTCTAAACTAATGCAACAGGCAACCAAATTATTATGAACGTTCGGTTCAAGTTCTTATGATTATTTTATAAAGACGTTTATTAATTCAATTAGTATATTTTTAAGTAGCTTCGAGATCCTTTTCTTTTCGTCGGATCCTAGCTCTACTGATGAGTCATGATATGACGAAACGCGTCTAGAGATGGATCTGGCGAAATGAAAAGGAAAATCTTCGTCTTTAGTATATTCTTGTTAAAGCCACTACAAATGAAAAATTAGAAAATAATGTTTTTTATAAAATTTATAGATAAGGCAAAAAAAATATTGGACTTGGCACCCAAAAGAATTCTCGCCTTCGGCAATTTACCTGTGTTATTTTTTGTCCTGCGTATAAGAGAAAAATTGCAAAAATGACACCTTTCAGACGAAGTTCTGGATCCGCGCTTGTGCATAGCGTATATGAATTTAAAAATTATTTTACGCAGATTTTACTGTTATCCGGAAATTATTAAAAAAAACTCATATTGGTCAATGCCGAGCGATCTAGCCTTTACAAGAATGCGGCTAATTGCTTTTTCGGTACCGAATTCTAAACTGAATAAATGGTGCTATGTGTAAGAATAATTATACCAAGCGGGTAAAAACTATTAAAAGTTTTTGTTAAACCCGAAGAAAACTTAATGGAGCGAGGAAAATAATTTTATTATTATTTTGGGTTAAACTCTAAATCCAAGCAAATGCATATCATAAAAAAGAAATGCTGTACGGCCTTAGAATTTTCTAGAAGATTAAAAAGCTCTAATATTTAGTCAGTTAATAGTTTTTTGATCTGTTATAGACACTTTGTTTATTAATATTAAATTAAAATGCCATCCAACTTTCGTTTGTTTCGTGTATTATAACTATTACCTGTAAACTATCCCTCGTATTATCATATTAGCACACTGGTATGCAGTGGCGGCTCGTCAGGTGAAGTAGGTGAAGGGGCTCTTTACCAAAAAAAAAACAGGAGGAAAGTTTTTCGACATTAATGTACCAATACAGCAACCATTTTACCCTTTAAAAATAATTACGTTTGAATTAATAATATAATTTAATCCGAATGTAGCTATAATAGGGCCACGGTTAACTCCGATGGAGAAGACCCAACGCCCAACATGGCTTTGATATTCACCGTTCCTATGGTTACGTGTGACGTCAGTTACGCAAACAGCATGTAACAATTTGCATTATGATGAAGGGCAATTTAAAAATAGATCAGTCGTATGCACCATTGTTTTAGCATTGGTTCGCCTAACCTTAAGGTATTTATTTTGAGGCTTCGCGAAACTTACGGTTATAGATATAATTTTTACATGATTTACTGTATGATTAAAAAGTTTTGTTTTTATTTTTCAGTTAATTCAGTAGTGTACGTACCTACTTAGTTGTGTGTTTTAAAAATGTACAGATGGACAGACGAGGATAAGAGATACGTTTTGTTACACGGGTTTTCAGTCAATGTTTGTTTAAAGTACCCGCACTATACCTAGCTCTTCACCATTTTTTAATACCGCGAGACGCCACTGCTTTGCCACCCCAAATAATAATTTTTGCACTCCAAAATCCCACAAAAAAAAACGATTCCCTGTCTGTATAAGAGTAACTATAAATGCACATTTCGCTCTTAACCCAGCTGATTTCAGTTATGGCGACATGGTCATTTGTCAATCGGTCATGTTTTTACAAATTTATTTTTGATAATGGAATCTATGTAAGATGGTCTGCGCGATAATTTAATAGTTTTTTATTTTTTAAACAAAGAGTGTTAAGTTGTCCGAGGTCTAGGTATAACTTCTTATTTATGCTCAGAATAATTATTGAAAACTTGGTTACGAGTTGCTTGTAGATATGACCCGATTTTTTTCAGTTTGTTTTGGTATTTTTTAATTAATATTTTGCTCCTCTTACGAGACCTAATAACGTTTTGACTAATTACATTTTAATTTCGAGCGTGCTTAATTTTTTTTTCTTTTTTATTACGTAAAAACTATATGGGACACATAACTTGGGGCTCTGTATTAACGGGATATCATTTGTAATTAGATAGTATGAAGAAATTTCTTCGAAAAATAGTTAGTAAGATATTTCATCAATAAAAAAAATAATTAACATCCAATATTTTTCACGATAATTTATGCATAGATTATGTTTTATATATAGTAGGGTCCCCGTTTCAGTAGATCGGTACTCTAATAATAATTATAATCCGGATATTAGGGTGTGAAAGACCTTAAGTCGGCATGGGGACGTATTGTTTAAATTTATTATTACATTTAATATTAGTAGGTGTGTCAATAATCTCTACAACTTTTGTATTTTAAATTCTTAATAACACTGCATTAAATGTTAAATTACAAGTGTTAGCTTATATACTTGGTAAGGGATTAGGTTTTCTACACACGATACAAACCTTTTTATTTTGATAATATCTTGGAAAAAACAGTTACGGTCTCATTAAAAAAATTAAAAAACAAGAAGGGATGGCAAATATACTGTTTGCGAAGTTCTTTCTTTCGCCACACTATTTATTTATTGCCGCCACTTGGGGGGTGGATTTACCCAATTTAAAGGATTTCCTTTGACTCTGTGCTATGTTACCTAATTAATTGTATTCAATTAAAAACTTTTAATTATTCCTGACAGCGGAAGGTTTTAGATTTCGCGATTGCGTTGTTCCTGAAATCGGATCCTTGCAAACCACTCGAGATTTTAATGTAAATTTTCAGTAACATTTCATGTTTGCGTTGTTTTCGCATTTGCGGAGGATGTAAATCTCGCTGGATATTACTTACATACGACGCGACGCGGCGTTTTAAAATAAACCATTTCAGTAATGAAGTGGCCCACCTCAAGGCATGTCTTCAATAGGGCATAAATAAAGAACTTGTGTTAATCACAAAGGAGTATAAATGATAGAAGAGTTTTTGACTTGCATTGTCTTTATTTATTTGTTTTTAAATCAAAACGTCAAATCATAGGCTAAATAATCAAGTGCTGCTAACCATGTGTCATGTGGACAAAAGCCGAAATACTGCAAGAACAATCAGACTGTGGGAAGAAGAAGTTTAAAGAAGCCTGCCACCATACACCAGAACTCTGGTTAATTTAGTACGCTCTCATTAGATATAGGAAATATCTAGTGTAATATCAGAATAAAGAATTAAACATATGACTGCACCCATCTAAGTTATGCTTTAGTGTGCCTATAGCTAGTATAAATAAATCTGTAGCTACCATACATATTTAGTAATCACTTGACGACGACTGGAGATACTTACCAGAAACGTGGTGATTTAAAGTTTTTTTAAACAATATAGAGAAGGTGCAAGTCCTAAACTTTTCTACCGTTCAAGAAACATCATTGTCAAACCTTTAAACAGACACAAAGGAGTATGTTTAAAGGTTGGAGACAATGACGTTTCTTGAACGGCAGTAGAGTTTTGGACTTGCTTTGTCTTTATTTGTTTAGAATCACTACGTTTCAACTGGTAAGCATATCCAGTCGTCTTCAGGTGAATACTGTATTACTCAGTAGTCCAAAACTCTACTGCCGTTCACAAAGGAGTATATTAATAAATAATATGGGCCAGTCATGGTGGCTTTCACAATAATAGTAAAACAATGTCAGTGGCTTTAGAGAATGATTTGGTTGAATGTTTTTTGCTAAGGATGGTCATTATAATGCCGAAACATGATATTAAAAAAAAATATTAAAAAATTAGGTAGTTTAGATACTCTGAAATTCTGCATTGAGAGTGGACCATCCTGTATAAATATACAGTTAAACATTAGTTAGTCTGCGGCCTATGCTATATACCAAGGGAAGTCACTGGCAGTGCATGTAGACTTTTTAGATGTTCAATTAATAAAAAGTTATTGTAGTACACCCAAAGGCTATCCTTTTAAATTATAATAAACAATTTTCATATCACTCTGTATATTACTTGTTTTACTCCTCCGTTTCCTTCTTTGAGTTTTGATGCATTTTTATAAATAATAAAACGTTGCCAAAAAGCTCTTTCTGAATTTTTAAAGTCATAGAAATAATTCTTTTGGTTACTCTATCCCCTTGTTATACTCAAAAATCTCATAACATATTTATTAAGTGTCGAATCTCAGTTAGAGACACCTAATCTTGTAATTTTCTCTATATTCGTCTCTGGTATTTTATCTCCTAAGGGCTGAATAAACTTGGGGAAGTCTCCCTCTTTTGTCGGTGCTCTCCCTTATTATAAAGCTCTCCATCTTTGGATCATTTCTTTCGTTTTCAATTCACCTTGTATCGTGTGTCAATATTTAGAATTAATAAAAATACTCTTTATCTACGACCACTACTGTAAATACTTAAAAACACACCGTTTCCGATCAATGTAAGATTCCCATTACGCACGGTAAAAAAATCGCACAGCTTGGTAAAAAAATCGCACAGTTTTCCTAGCAACCGCTTAGCAACGGTCAATACAAACAAACTTATTCAAAAACTGACATAATCGTAGATCAAATTTGTATGTGAGTAATATTATAAAGTGAAATTAGTTTGATTAGGTACATAAAAAATGTCGAGTGACAGTGAAATAGAAAATTTAACTCCACCCAATATTAGCGAAATTGCAGAAGCTGCTAAAAACAACTTGTTACCGGCGAAATCTGAATATCGATACAAATTTACTTACCAAAGATTTATGGAATGGAGATTTAAAAACGACGTTAAATCATTTTCCGAGAATGTAATGATGGCATATTTCCAAGAACTATCAAAAACGATGAAGCCTTCCTCACTTTGGTCATTTTACTCAATGTTAAAGGCCACAATTAATATAAATCACAATGTCGATATTGCAAACTACTCCAAATTACAAGCTCTTCTGAAGAGAAAATCGGATGGCTTTAAATCCAAAAAATCCAAGATTTTGACAAGCAAGAATATAAACGATTTTCTAGAAAACGCACCAGATGATAAACATTTGTTTATGAAGGTAATATATTGAGCTCAATATAATGTTAAATGTGTAAATTTATTTCAAATCGTCTTTTAGGTTGCTCTTATAATTGGTATAAGCGGTGCATGCAGGAAACAAGAGTTGCGTAATATAAAACCGTCAGATATCCAAGACACAGGGAAGAATCTAATTATTAATATTCCCGATTCAAAAACTAAACGGCAACGTTCTTTTGTGGTGTCAGAATATTTTTACCCAAAGGTTAAAAAATATATAAACATTCGCTCTGCAGTAAGTACAGCTCCAAATTTACCTTTTTTTCTAAACTATATAAACGGAAAATGTACCAAACAGTCTGTTGGTATTAACAAGTTAGGAAAGGTTCCAAAAGAAATAGCCAAATATCTGGGACTACCAGAAGCAGCGAATTATACAGGACACTGTTTTCGACGCTCGTCCGCGACTATTCTTGTTGACGCGGGTGGTGACTTATTAGATTTAAAAAGACACGGCGGATGACAGTCCTCAGCCGTAGCTGAAGGGTATGTGGATAATTCCCTAAATAATCAAACTAACAATTCGTCTAAAATATCATCTGCAATAGCAAGTACTAGTAGTAGTACTAATAGTATTAATGAAAATTTCATTGAGGCAACTAATAATGTAAATCTTACTTATGCTTCAACAAGCAAAAGAAACGATATACCTTTTGTCTTCAATAATTGTTCTGTAACTATAAATAATTATTGTAATGAGAATAAATAATATTATAAAAAATAACATTTGTAAATTTAAATAATCATACTGTAGAATTATTACAATATATACCTTCTCGTTGATGTTATCACGTTCTTAAATTAATAATATTGTTACCAGTTAAGATGAAAAACTAAAACTAAATGATGTTGTGTGAATAAGTAGGTCGTAGGTAAAGTATGATACGTAATACGTGTTGTAATGCAATTACGCACTCATAGAATTACGCACTCGCCGCTACGCGGCGTCGTGCGTAACTTTTCTATTTGTGCGTAAATTGCTTTTTACGACACTTATTACGTAATATACTATTTTTTCGTTTTTCCGGCCGAATAAACGAGTCAGTGTAAAATTGATTCACACATAATTTACTTTATACACAGCCATGTAAGTCATTAACATAACCACAATTTTAAAAATTGACAGCTTGTTATTTCTTATCAGCTCAAAACTTTGTTAAACACTGTTACTTTTAATTCTCTGATACGGCTTAAAATCTAATGGTGAATACGAGAATAAAATTTAACAGACTGGGCAAGTATTTTTACTGACTGATAGTGAACAAATATGTGTTGGTCAATATACTGCTGATAGTACATACGAACCATTTGATATTTTATAAGAAAAAAGACAAAAAGTCTCGGCCTCAAAATTAATTTTTGATTGAATTTTGAGGCCGAGAAGACTTTGTGTCTTTTTTCTTACAAAATATCAAATATCAGGTCTTTTTGAGTAAAAATGGACGAATTTGAAAGAAACATTTGAATGATAAAAGAGTTTTGATTTGTTTTAAATCACAACGTTTCAACTGGTAAGATTCTCCAATCGTCTTCTGGTGAATACTAGTTAAAACGTTGTTATTTAAAAAACAAATAAAGACAATGCAAGTCCAAAACTCTTCTATCATTCAAGACACATCATTCACAACTTCACACGACAAGAGACATTTCTGGCCTTGAAACCACACTGGTAATGGTAATCTTTCCTAATAATTTTTTAAATTTTGAAATCTTTTATAGGTATAATTACAATATTTGTGATTTTTTTCAAGAAATGTCCAAATATACAGGGTGGCCCACTCTCAACGCAGTATTCCAGCGCATCTAAACTATCAATCAAATTTTTAATATTTTTAAAAAACAAATTATTTTGAATTATACAGGGTGTCCCAAATATGACATGAACTATACTTTTTATTAATGGAAAAAACGGTGTTACGGTTTAACATGTTGAACTAAAAGCTGCAACTGAGAATAAGAAACTAAGATAGGGAGGTGAAAAACATTTTTCTCTAAGTTGAACCGATTCAACTTTACAGCCTGTTAAAGTCCTAAAAGCTATATTTTGAACGTCAACATCTCAAAATCAATTGAATGTAGATATAGTTATACAAAATAAGTTTAAAATTTTGTGGGGAATTGGAAAATAATATAATATAAAAATTCTATATAAAAAAAAGTATGTTTGATAGACGCTGACTATTTGGGACACCCTGATTAATTTTGGAATAATTTTAGATTGTAGAAATAATGCCTCTCTACAGGATGTTACAAATTCGACATACCAGCATTGGAATCTCGGAAACCATAAGAGTTAGAGAAACGGTTAAATGGGGGCAAAGTTGTGCAATTCGGTGCTGATTATAATGTTGCTTTAAAAGTTTTCAAGTTCCGAATACTTCCGATTTTATTCGAAAAAAAAAACGAAATTTTGCAAAATCGTTTATATTTTTTTTGCTGAGCTCATTTGACTAGCTATTTAAAAATAAATGACACTTTGTCATTGCCACTTTTTCTCCTTTACAAAATGACGTTACTAAACTAAAGATCCGCCGTTTCGTCTCCGAGCGGCCATCACCAACTTTACTTTTTTAAATACGGACCTGGATTTTTTTAACCGATTTTTAAACCCTCCTACCCTCAAAATGTAATGGCGATATTACTTTCTCATAATGATGAATTGTCCTTGCTTATTTTTTTAAATGCATATTTTTTACACTTCTTGTCAGTCCGGTCCTGGCAACGAATCATAATATTAATTAAAACTTTATTTTATTTAAAACCTTTACAAATAATTTTTATGAAAAAGTTGGTCTAAAGTTCATGTTAGGTATTTAAGTAATACAATGTATACCTGTAATACCCAAAGAGATTTTAGCTAGGTTACCCAATGTTTGGCTCAAGCAAGATGGGGCGCCGCCGCACAATACCAGGGCACTAAAATTGTTCTTAAATGAACAGGTCCCTGATAGGTGGATCAGAAATGGTGGGGCAATAGAATTGGATTTCTTTTTATGGGGGGCTTTAAAAAATAGTATTTATAAAAATGACGTAGATACCATGGAAGAACGCATACAGACTGCATTTGGTAGGATAAGGAGAAGATCGGTTGAAAGGGTTGTCGCCAAAATTGGAAGAAAAATCGATCGTTGCATTGAGCAAAACGGCAATCTCTTTGAACATTTAGAAAATTAGGATTTATAATTAGTAAATTTAGAATTATTAGAAAATTCTTATAAAATAAATTATATTACTTATGTATGAATTTTTTAAATAAAATACAGTTTTTAATTAATATTGTGATTCGTTGCCAGGATCGGACTGACAAGAAGTGTAAAAAATATGAATTTAAAAAAATAAGCAAGGACAATTCATCATTATAAAAAAGTAATATCGCCATTACATTTTAAGGGTAGGAAGGTTTAAAGATCGGTTTAAAAAAATCCAGGTCCGTATTTAAAAAAGTAATGTTGGTGGTGGCCGCTCGGAGACGAAATGGCAGATCTTTAAATTAGTAACGTCATTTTATAGAGGAGAAAAAGTGGCAATGACAAAGTGTCATTTATTTTTAAATAGCTAGTCAAATGAGCTCAGGAAAAAATATAAACGATTTTGCAAAATTTCGAATAAAATCGGAAGTATTCGGAATTTGAAAATTTTTAAAGCAGCCTAATAATCAGCACCTAATTGCACAACTTTGCCTCCATTTAACCGTTTCTCTAACTCCTATGGTTTCTGAAATTCCTATGCTGGTATGTCAAATTTGTAACACCCTGTAGTAACTCTGTTTTTGAAAAATATTAAAAAGTTAAGTAGTTTGGATGTTATGAAGTCCTGCGTTGAGAGTGGACCACCGTGTGTATAGACGTTTAATAGAGTCGGTATTTTATCTTCATATTTTTGGTTGTCACTTAAAACTCTGTTTCCTAAGAACATTTTCACTAATGGTGTTTTCACTTACAATCAAAACTCAAGCTACCTTTTATCAGGTGAAAAATTATTTCTTAATTTTAGGAAAATTGGTTTCACCTAAAAACTTTTTTTTATTTCAGATAAGATTATCAAATATTAGTAGGTGCTAATAATGTGTTTTAAAATAAATATGAAAGTTTTTGGATTCCAGTTTCTTCTAAACATTTCCTATCAGAAAATCCCTAAAAGAAAGTAGCAATATTAAAAAATAAAACGAAAAAAGAAAAATCGAAATGTCTCGTTGCTGCCTTGCCTGTCTGCAGTGTTTTATCCGGAAGCGGAAAACGAAAATGGGGAAAACCACTTACTTTCCGGTTTCCCGTCAAAAGCGAAGGCCCTAATTAGATTAATCGGCAGTTAAGAGGGTTTATTGATTCTGATGTCTGAGATTAAAATTTGATAATTTGAAAAATGGATCCTGTCGCGCATAAAGAACAGGGAAATTTTTCCTGTCAATTAACTTTAAATTTACCTTTATTCACCTCTTTTACAGTTTTTAGCTGACTTTTATACAAACAAATTACGCGTAATACGCGCCTAGGCCGAAAATTGACAATAAGATCTGATAAAAGTTCTTTTTTAAAACAGACCGGAAAATTGGTACTTCTTAACCGATTTGTTAGTTACATAATCAAATTTAAAAAATAACATATTTTTATACAGGGTGATTCCTAAGTTGATACTTCTTTTTTAGCTGCGTATAGAAGACATTAAAATAAACAACATTTTCAAATACCTTTTTCAAAAAACTCAAAAATAAAGTACTTAAATTCATTTATTACACTATGGATCAAATACGGTTCTGCCTAACTTACCCGTTAAATAACATTACGCAATTGCCGCACTTTAATGACACTCACTCTAAATTAGTACCATATTTTTTAGTTCATTGTTTTCAAATTTGACCATATTTCACGTGTCACCAATTAAAAATTAACTTGCTTCAGAAAAACACACAGCAGCGATATGCCAAAAAAAAAAAAAAAGAACTGACGACCGACTCGTAAAATGCATGACTAACATACTAACAATACGAAAAAAGGACAAAAATAATATAAAGTAAAGGGCTACGTTTTGATTACCAGGCCCGCACTTAGATTTTTTACTTCTGTAACTCGGCTATTTTTAAGTTTTTTGAAAAAATGTATCTGAACATGTTGTTTATATTAATGCCTTCTATACACAGCTGAAAAAGAAGTATCAGCTTGGGAATCACCCTGTATATAAAAGTTATTTTGTAATCCATAGCAACCGAGGGAATTGTGACGCTTGATTTGTGACAAATTTGGTTTAAAAAGGCTTAATTTTGTTGAATTTAAAATGAAATGTAGATTTTAAAAGATGTTTTATTTTTTACATATCCAGAATATACCTATATACAGGCATCTCAAGCTTGTATGGCGGCTCGCCCTGGAAACTCTTTGCCTCTTCCTTTAACAACAATAATGTTGAATGAATGATAGAATAGTTTTGGACTTGCATTGTCTTTAATTTGTTTTACATCACAACGTTTCAACTGGTAAGTATCTCCAGTCGTCTTCAGGTGAATACTAAATAAGTAAAGTAACTACAGCTCTATTTATACTAGCTAGATGTACTGGAGCATGACTGAGATGGGTGCGGTCATGCGTTTAATTCTTGTGCGGTATTTTAAGTTTACATCTACTTAACAAAGGTTTCCAGATATTTCTTATATCTAGTAAGGGCTTACTAAAACAATCTGGGTTCTGATATATGATAGCAGCTTCCTTGAACTTCCTCTTCCTCCAATGTGGTTCTTTGTGCAGGATTCGAGCTTCTGTCCACTTAATGTGATGACCGTGTGTCCAGGCATGGTCAGCTGCCCCTGATTTTTCGGTTTCTCCTTTAAGCGTGTTGTTTCTGTGTTCCTTGACCCTAGTTTCAAGTGGCCTTAGAGTCTCACCAATGTAGGATCTGCCACATTCGCAGGGAATCTGATAGACACAGTTTTTTCTATCTTTTTGACTTGTTGGTTTCGTCTTCGTCAGGTGGCTTCTTAAAGTGTCTTTTGAGCTGAATACCGTATTAATGTTGTATCGTTGTCCTAGTCTTCTAATTCTCTCAGATACTCCTTTGACATACGGAATGTTAAGTGTTGATTGGCGCCGACAATCAAATTTACCATGGAGAGAGAAGAAAACAGTCAATTACCTTTCCTGGATGTAAACGTAAAGAAAAATGGCAACACCATCCATACTTCAGTGTACAGAAAACCCACGCATACAGGTCAATATTTGAATTACACCTCAAATCACTCAAATAGCACAAAACATGGCATAGTAAGAACGCTTGTGGATAGAGCAATTACCATCTGTAATTCAAATGAAGCCCTCAAACAGGAAACTAACTACATCAAGACCGACCTCAACAAAAATGGCTACCCCGGGCATCTAGTTGATAAACTAATGGAAAATCGCAAGAATCGGTCAAATACACAAAAGAAGCCAGTAGAGTCACAATCAACACTTAACATTCCGTATGTCAAAGGAGTATCTGAGAGAATTAGAAGACTAGGACAACGATACAACATTAATACGGTATTCAGCTCAAAAGACACTTTAAGAAGCCACCTGACGAAGACGAAACCAACAAGTCAAAAAGATAGGAAAAACTGTGTCTATCAGATTCCCTGCGAATGTGGCAGATCCTACATTGGTGAGACTCTAAGGCCACTTGAAACTAGGGTCAAGGAACACAGAAACAACACGCTTAAAGGAGAAACCGAAAAATCAGGGGCAGCTGACCATGCCTGGACACACGGTCATCACATTAAGTGGACAGAAGATCGAATCCTGCACAAAGAACCACATTGGAGGAAGAGGAAGTTCAAGGAAGCTGCTATCATATACCAGAACCCAGATTGTTTTAGTAAGCCCTCACTAGATATAAGAAATATCTGGAAACCTTTGTTAAGTAGATGTAAACTTAAAATACCGCACAAGAATTAAACGCATGACCGCACCCATCTCAGTCATGCTCCAGTACATCTAGCTAGTATAAATAGAGCTGTAGTTACTTTACTTATTTAGTATTCACCTGAAGACGACTGGAGATACTTACCAGTTGAAACGTTGTGATGTAAAACAAATTAAAGACAATGCAAGTCCAAAACTATTCTATCATTCAAGAAACATCATTGTCTCCAACCTTCAAACAGACACTAGAAGCCCGGTATGGACCCGGTATAAGTGATAAGTTTCGTAACTACGAGAAAACTAAGGTAAAACTAACAAAGGAGGAAACACACATTCAGTTTCTACTACGAGCAAAAGACCAAGGAATTATTCCAGATGGCTTTAGGATTAAGTCACCAATCCCAGGACAACAAGCTCAGAAGATTCTCAACAACGCTAGCAACCCTTATACGCTCCCAGATCAACTACCACCGTTTTAAGAAAGCTTCTCTACTAACAGATCTCCAACAAAGATTTGAGGAAATCAAAGAATACACACTGGAAGAAGATCACGGACCAATTTTCCGGAAGATTGACGCCACTTTTGAAAAAGTGAGAACAAATCAACAACACATTCATGATAAGAAATTGCGAAAACAGGTTAGTCAAGAAAGACCAACAACACAAACTCGGAACCAAAGAACCATTATCAACATTTCATCCAAACAATTAACAACCATAGAAGAATCCCTATTGGCTAAAGGTCTAAACTTCACTATTGCTCCAAAAGAGGTACCAATATTGGACATCATTAGCGCCGTCGACTCAACAAACATAGGAGAAACACAAGCGGAAGAATTCAGATGGAAGGTTAGAGAGGTTCTAGAAAAATCAAGACCCCCAAAACAAAATATTAGTAAGGAAGAAACAATATCGCTTGCAAAACTACGTAAAGATCCGAATATCAAGATTCTTCCAGCCGATAAAGGAAATGCAACCGTCATTATGGATGTTCAGACCTACGATCAAAAAATCGAAGAAGTTCTGCAGAAAGGAAACTACACCCCCATGTCCAAGGATCCTACCTCCACCATTGAAGGAAGAGTCTACCGAACACTCAAGAAATTTGACCAATACATACCAGAAAAGACACGAAGACGCCTGACACCACATCACAGTAAGCCTCCACACCTCTATGGCTTGCCGAAGATACATAAACAGAACATGCCTCTCAGACCCATAACGAGCTCTCGAAACTCTCCTACCGACGAACTTGCGAAATTCTTACTACCCCTACTTCAACCACTCCAAGGAAATAGCACATCATTTGTGAAAAATTCTCAACACTTCGTACAACTTATTGGCGGGATGAAAGTACAACCAGAAGATCAACTTGTCAGTTTTGACGTCGAAAGTCTCTACACTAACGTCCCTGTAAAAGATGCACTAAAGGTTATTAAAAGCAGATTTGAGGAAGACCAGAGACTACAAGAAAGAACACTGCTACCTATCAAGGCCATCATGGAACTATTAGAATGTTGCCTGAATAATTCTTACTTTCAGGAAAAAGATAGGTTTTTCAGCCAAGTGGACGGACTACCGATGGGCTCATCTCTCTCACCAATAATCGCCAACATTTACATGGAATGGTTTGAATCCGAAGCAATAAAACAAGCAAAAAAGAAACCAAAAACATGGCTGAGATATGTGGACGACACCTTCATTATTTGGAATGGAAACGATGACGAACTCAAGGAATTCCTATACCACATTAACAGCCTGGCGCCGACAATCAAATTTACCATGGAGAGAGAAGAAAACAGTCAATTACCTTTCCTGGATGTAAACGTAAAGAAAAATGGCAACACCATCCATACTTCAGTGTACAGAAAACCCACGCATACAGGTCAATATTTGAATTACACCTCAAATCACTCAAATAGCACAAAACATGGCATAGTAAGAACGCTTGTGGATAGAGCAATTACCATCTGTAATTCAAATGAAGCCCTCAAACAGGAAACTAACTACATCAAGACCGACCTCAACAAAAATGGCTACCCCGGGCATCTAGTTGATAAACTAATGGAAAATCGCAAGAATCGGTCAAATACACAAAAGAAGCCAGTAGAGTCACAATCAACACTTAACATTCCGTATGTCAAAGGAGTATCTGAGAGAATTAGAAGACTAGGACAACGATACAACATTAATACGGTATTTAGCTCAAAAGACACTTTAAGAAGCCACCAGACGAAGACGAAACCAACAAGTCAAAAAGATAGGAAAAACTGTGTCTATCAGATTCCCTGCGAATGTGGCAGATCCTACATTGGTGAGACTCTAAGTTCAAGGAAGCTGCTATCTTATACCAGAACCCAGATTGTTTTAGTAAGCCCTCACTAGATATAAGAAATATCTGGAAACCTTTGTTAAGTAGATGTAAACTTAAAATACCGCACAAGAATTAAACGCATGACCGCACCCATCTCAGTCATGCTCCAGTACATCTAGCTAGTATAAATAGAGCTGTAGTTACTTTACTTATTTAGTATTCACCTGAAGACGACTGGAGATACTTACCAGTTGAAACGTTGTGATGTAAAACAAATTAAAGACAATGCAAGTCCAAAACTATTCTATCATTCAAGAAACATCATTGTCTCCAACCTTCAAACAGACAATAATGTTGAATCTTCCTATTTTTTAAAAGATTTAAAATGTCAATTTTTGTAATTTAACTTTTCATCCGAGTGATTTTTGCCCTTTTTTAATCTAAACCTATTTCTTTATCAGAGAATTTGGTCTACTCAGTAAATATAGTTCTACCTATATTATCGTACTAGTTATCATTTTCTGTATTCCAGTGGCGATATAGCCTTAAGAAAACTTTATTTTTTTTATTCCTTTGAACGTTCGTGCCCCGTTTAGATAATAAATTGAAAAATAACCTGACGGGACATGCATCGGGGTTATTGTTTTCAACAAGCCATTTAATGCTAATGTAACTTTTTATCCCCCCCCCCCCACCGGCAGGTACTAAAATCTGGGTTATATTCTATGTGATTTGTTAAAGAACAATCATTATTTCTCTCGATATAAAAAAAATTGAACCGAACCAGCAGCGGCTTCGCCACCCCTCCATGCTAATTCAACTGCGACGATATGGTAAAACTTTCGCTGAAGTCCTTCAAGGATATTTTCATTCCAGAAGTTGATTATTTTGTTTATTTTTAATTAATTTAATACACAGTCTGCACAAAGTTCGTTTTACCTTTAGAATTTTGTAGAGTTATCCGTGTTGCGTCGCGGGCTTTACTGGCTTGTTTAAAAGTTACACTGTTGAACGAATCTATTATGATTTTGTATTTATTGTAGTATTTTTTTAAATAATTTAATTGTCATATTCCCCATAGTTTTAACTGTAACCCCCCTTAAACTGTACCATCTCTTTTGCTCATAAAGCCGCACAATCTTTAAGTGTCAATGTATATTTCCGCATGCTGCAAACTCCCATCAATAGTTTCCTATAGTGAACTTTTTACTGCTAACAGTATTTTTTTTAATAACTTTGTCGATTGTAGCACTGGTTTGTTCACCAAATCTTGAGGAAAGTAATGACATTTTAAATTGTAACAATTACAGAATTTATACGCTTCTTAACTATCCTCCTTTATCGTATACTGAAAGTGTAAAATATTAAAGTCAGTGAATGATAAAAGAGTTTTGGACTTGCATTGTCTTTATTTGTTTTACATTACAACGTTTCAACTGGTAAGTATCTCCAAGCGTTTTCAGGTGAATACTTAAAGTCAGTATTACAAATTATTAAAATATTTTTAATTATCATAAAAAAATTTAATTTTCTTCATTCTACTTCAAATTGTTTGACGGAATTTCCGATTAAAATACGTCTCTTCTACATATTATATCAACCAATTTAAATTTCATTAACTATTATTATTATAAAATAATGTAAACATAGTTTAATTAATAAATACGTATGTCGCATATAGGAGATGCTACCTCTTTCTATACACAAAATTACCGCCTAGTCAATATATTATGATACTATGACTTACCTTTGTATTTCAACTTTTAGTTTGGTAAGTCACTTAATTATTTATTCCGATTTTAAACAGACACTTCAACAAATTTCACTAAAATTAACCGGCAATTCCGACCGGCGTTTTCCAATGACACCGGTTTCAGTGAAAACGCCGGCAATGCAACAGATCCACGATTCAACGACCGTCGCGATGCTGACAGTGGCCAAAAGCGTCGTCCTTGAGCAGGCGCCCTGCAGTGCATGAACTTCCTAAGGGCGCTAGAGAATGGGGATGGACCCAGCATCCAAACTGCACAACTCTTCGAGTTTGGGAAAAACGCCAGAAGGTTTGTTTAAAAAATGCAAATGTGTGGCTTATTCGCCTTGTGCTAACCAGGTAAAGCACCAAACGTTTGTAAACAATAATTTGTTTGTTGTTTCGCTTCCGGTTTATTGAAATACAAATACATTCAGCAAATTTGCCCTTTACAATTTTTTCATAGTTATGTGTCTGTAACTCGTTTCATTGGTCGGTAGCTCTGACTATCTATAAGACAAAAAAATAAATTTCCCTTTGTTGGCTTTTTATAAAAAGGTTGCTTTAAACCTTGTCTCTTACATTCAGTAAATGCAGCATTGTGTATTCAATATAAAAGGTAAACAATTGAAAAACTATAATTGACGATAAAAACATTGGGTAGATTAGTATTTCTCATTTCCATGCAAATTGTCTGTCGCCATTAATCCAAAATTAGAAAAGGGATTTTCCATAAGCACTAGCCAGATGCAGGGGTCTTTTAACCTGTTTATCATAAATTTCCCTTTTCTCGCGCGATTTCTTTTCTGATGTATAAATCTTACGCAAATCATAGCCATAGGCTTTTTCCAAGTTTTCTTCGTTTTTTTTCCAATTTTCCCAGATTGCTTGCCGAAAAAATATCCAGGAAATGGCGGTAGTAATATAGCTGGCGGAAAAAATTGTAACAGATATCTGGAAAATTGCTTTTTATGGACTATTACTCGCGAGTCGGGTTACATTTTTATTATTAAAGTATAATGTTCACATCAAAGTATTATATTTAAGAAAAATTTGACTACAATAAGGTAGGTACATACATTAAAAAAGCTCAAATTTTAATAACATTTTGTTGGACTAAATGAAAGTGTGCCATCGTCAACACGTTTGACAATGGTTAACAATATTTTTTGGTGTATTTTCTTCAATAATTTGGTTGACTAAAGCACTGGTTTCTATACAGGTTGATTCCTAAGTTAATACTTCTTTTTAGCGGTGTATAGAAGGTATTAAAATAAACAACATTTTCAAATACCTTTTTTCAAATAACTTAAAAATAACCGAGATACAGAAGTAAAAAATCTAAGTGCGGGCCTTGACATCAAAACGTAGCCTGCTATACTTTATGTTGTTTGTCTTATCTCTTACTAGTCATGCAATTTATGGTGATGATGATGAGTTATTTGTCAATCCGCTGCGGTGTGTTTTTCTAAAGCAAGTTAATTTTAAATTGGTGACACGTGAAAATGGTAAAATTTGAAAACAATGAACTAGTAGATATGGTGCTAATTTACGGAGAAATAATTCGCGACTTCCTAAAAGTTTCCAGAAACAAATCATGCTCTAGTGAGATTACACGTCATATTTTTTTAGACTCACTCTACAGCCATATTTTTTTAATTAAAAGCTATTTTTAAAAAATCCTTAAATATTCCTTTACAAATGATGATTATTTTGATCCACGGATGATCGAAATTCAAAAGCTAATTTTATGATAAGTTGATGGCGATGATAGACGATGCAAGATGCAAATTTGCCGCTATTTAAGCTTTGTCGTATTTTGCGAATATTCAATTTTCCAGTCCGTCGGTTTTTGTGTAGGATGCAGCTTTGCTGAATTTGTTTGGAAGTTTTGTTGTTTAGCTATGCATAAATCTGATTTTTTAAATACTGTTTTATTCCTAATAAAAAAGCTAAAGCTCCTGCTTCAGATTGTGATGAATTGATACTAAAGTCTTTTCTGTAAATAAAAATACATACATAGAAAAATTAATGTTCTCATTTAAAGGATATACAAATTGGATGCATTAGCATTGCTATCTTAGCAACTACAAGACGATAGCGATTTGGTTAAATGAAGGCAAAATTGCACATTTTATTGCTAAATAATAAGAGACATTTGAAAATTTCCAATCGCTTCCAGATTCCAGAGATATCCGAAAAAAAAATCAATTTTTTTTTTCGAAACCGAAAATTTTACTTTCGAAAACCCAAGAGCACTTTCTGAAGGCACTTTTTTCTGCTCTGAAATTTTTCAGCTAAGACGTTTTGATATTTAGATACCCACACCTAATTTTTTTAAATAGTAACAAGTGTGTCACATCATTATAGCTTTGTAAGGTCGAGAGCTACTCAAAAATAAATATCAGGTCTGTATTTAAACAGATTATTTTGATGTGGGTATCTAAAAAATGAAACGTATCTGAAAAATAAAAGTACTTTAAAAAAATGCTCTTGGTTCTTCAAAATAATCAGTATCTTGTCATAAAAACAATTATTGCTTTTTTCGGGTTTCTTGGATATCTCTAGAAGTCATGAGAATTTTTTAAATGTCTCAACAAGTTATTCAACATTAAAATATGCAAATTTGCCTCTTATTAACCAACTTTCTATTTCTTGTAGTTACCGGGATAGCAATGTTAATACATCGAATTTGTAACACCCTATATAAAAGTATTTTTTAAAAATGTCATTAAAAGAAAAACATTTTTTTAGTGTCCGAAGAATTCGTCCATTTTTATTCAAAGAGACCTGATACTTGATATTTTGTAAGAAAAAAGACACAAAAATACTAACTGTATATGTATAGTTTTGTTGAACGTACTCATGTTTGTTTTAAGACAATTTTAAAATTTTGAACTGTTTATAAGGTCTGATGATGCCAGTTTGAGGCGAAACGTTGCAACAAAAATAAACAAACCGTAAAATTTTGAGGCCGAGACTTGTGTCTTTTTTCTTACAAAATATTTTTTAGTGTGTCTCGTATTACTTACATAAATAAATTGATTCTGCAAGTTTACAGATTTAAACCTTGGTCGGCTAATTTATTAAATAAATTTCATATGCATTATCGAGATTTTTAAGAGTCGTTAAAAAAGAAAATGCTACATTCTGTATAGCATTGAATTATGCTATAACATCACTAATACTTTTTAACTTAGAGGGTTAATAAAGAAACTAGGCAGTTAAGTTAACTACTGAAAAAAATAGACAATTAATAACAAATAAGTAACAATAAAAATTTATTAAAAGTATGAAATTGAACAACACAAATGTAGTTTGAAAAAGACTCTTTGCACACGACAAGACAGATTAGTGGACTGAGCTGAAAGCAGGATATTCAGATGTTCGTTTAAAAAAATAAAATAAATTGTCATAACTGTTTTTGGGACAACCTTCCTATATAAAATTTAAGAAAGCCGCTACCAAAAAAAAATGAGCCCGAACAAAAAACACATTTTAAATAACTTTGTTCCAACTTTTACGTTATCACAAAGCGCGGATCAATGAGGGGGGGGGGGGGAGAAGTCTTGACCCCACTTCAAGAACACCCGCAATTTAACATGGGAAATTTTGGCGCGGTCGGATCCACTAATGCAACAGGCTACCAAATTACCATGAAGATACATTTTTTATGTTTTAATATGAAGTTTTTATTTAATATGTTTTTTAAATTTGTTTTTTATTAAATTAGTATCTTTTTATTAGTCACAACAAACAAAACATTTAAAAATATATAATTCCTTTTTTTATTTTGAAAATTTTTTTGATAGGCGTGATACCCAAAAAATTTTCACATTTTTTTTGTCCTAAGTAATTTATTAAATACAAAAAAAGAAAATTTTGTGAAATGGACCCCCCTTCTCCAATACCAAATTCTGAATCCGCGACTGATATGGCACTCTGTATGAAAAATAGCGATAGCGAACGTGATTTTCTCGGAATCCACACACACAATTTTGTAAAGACCTGCTTCATATTCAGCGGCAAATATAATTATTTCCAGTGAATCGAAAATCCGGTTTCATGCGTCAGCCAGTGCGGGGATTTTAGCGCCTGAAAAATCCATTAGCGGGATTTTGTTGGTTGGCAAAATGTCACCAATAAGTACGATCGCTATTCTCTCTTACAGAGTGCCTGCCTTGGTTATCACGGTACAGGGTGAGTCAACGACAGCGCGAAGTAATTTAATGCCTTGAAGATAAACGTTTTCAAGCTTCGAGTAAATGACATCATAAGATAGCACAACTTACATTATACCATGAATTAAACATGCATTATCCGCATAAAAAAATAATAAAATTCTTAAAGTATATAAACGGAGAGGTTATAAATTTTATTAATTGTTATTTTACTTAATTAAATTATTAGCTTAAATAGGTACTTAACATTGAGCTTTCTGGGTAAAATATGTTAGTTTAAGCTTTTATGAAAGAATAAACATTTTTTTTATATTGTTAATCAGCCTTGGTTGAATACAGACGGTCATGTCATAACTGGTCAAAAATTGTAATAAATCGGATTCATATCAACATCATGGAGAATCCCGGGCTGTTGCACTGGACATCTCTAGGGCTTTTGATCGTGTTTGGTACGATGGGCTTCTAAGTAAATTGCGATCCTACGGTATGCCTAATGGATTTTGTTTATGGTTAACCAGCTTCCTTAAGAACCGTTCTCTGCAAGTGGCGGGGTCCATATTGTCGCCTACCCTCTTTTTACTGTATATTAACGACCTTCTAGTAAAAACCCAAAATCCAATTTATAGCTTTGCTGATGACAGCACACTTGTCTCATCTTTTACCTTGACTCCCCAAACATCCGCTGCCGACGCACATCTTCGCAGGCAGCATGAAGTATTGCGCCTCAACAAGGACCTGGAAGAAATTTTGGCTTGGGGTGACAGTAACCAAGTCGAATTTAATGCTAAGAAAACCCAGGCAGCAGTCTTCTCCAAAAAGGTTAACATTGCAGAACCGGATATAGTGATGGCAGGACACGCAATTCCCCTGGCACCGTCTATTAATTTGCTGGGGGTCAATCTGGGAGGTAATATGTCTTGGCATGATCACGTTGCCGCAATTGCCAAGGCAGCTGCACAGAAACTTGGTGTACTTTTCCGCACCAAAAGGTTGTACACACCTCATCAACTTTTGGCACTCTACAAAGCCCAGATTCGACCATCATTAGAATATTGCTCTCATGTCTGAAGCTCTGTACCCAAGCACACCCTTCGGCTACTGGATTCCATTCAAAGGAGAGCCGTTCGTCTGATCGGCGACCCCGAGCTGACCAAGACCCTCGATAGCCTGGAGCATCGAAGACAGGTTGGTGATTTGGCTCTCTTTTACAGATATTTCCATGGCAGGTGTTCAACTGACATTGCCCACTTGATTCCACCTAGAGCAATGCAAAACAGAAATACACGGCGAACCACTGCCGCTCATCCATATGTTGTTCAGCTTAGTACTCCTCGAACTTCATTGTTCAAGAATTCTTTCATCTGAAGAACGTCATCTTTGTGGAATGATCTTCCTGAGGTCGTGTTTCCCAATGAATACAATTTTCAACGTTTCAAGACCAACGTTAATCGCTTTTTTCGCACTCGCACCGCTCCCAGAACGCCTTAAAGGATTTTTCCTACAGTGCAGGTGTTTTATCATAAAAAAAAATATATTGTCTATAATAAAATATTCAGTGTCAAATGATAACGTATTGTAGGCCTATCAAACCCTACCTTTTGAATTTGTCTTTTAAGAGACTCGTTGATCCCTTAGAAGATGTTCTGACTTATGCTGAAAAATTTTGATTTTTACCCTATCGTAAGAGCAAGAAAAAATAAAATATTCTACCATTTCAGTTTTTAAATTTTTCAATGATTTACTGAGAAAATAATTAAACAAAATACGCTTTCCAATAAAAACACACGAAACAACTTACCAACCACACAACAATTACAAGCAATGGTAGCAGCCGATCGCTCTGTGAACAACGCACTTTTACCTGACTGGTGTCTCGAGTCTGGTTTCCTGTATCTAAACTATTTTTGTCTATTTAAGTTGTCGAAACTAAAATAATAATATAATAATTGGTCGCACGACTGGCAAATAAAAGAATTGCGCGATTCTATTTCTCCTCGTCATATGTTTTTATGTCCTATTTTCGCGCCGTGTTTTTAATTGTTTGTAGAAAAGGTTTGTGGTCGGCCCCTACGCAGAATTTTATTATTGCATTTTCAATGGGTTTTAGGTCAGGATGTTAGTGCTCCATATGATAAATTCGGATATAGTAGAAATTATAAAAACTTTCTTCCTTTCTGTGTGAGCCGTTTTTAACTATACAGGGTGTTCCTTAATGACGTGCTAATATTTTAGGGTGTGATTCCTCAAGTCATTTTATAAAGAAAAGTTCATATTATAAACATATGTCCTAAACGGCTTAAATTTTTTGCTGCAGGGTATTGAATTATTTTTTTAATACGTTTTTTCAATTCAATATTTTCAATTTTGGCATGTGCTAATAGGACATAAAACCATCTCTTTTAGTAATAAAAGTTATTTTTTTGTCCCACCAGTGGCTTCCCAGCAAGCATTTCCTCTGATATTTTTTAGAAAAAAAGTGGTACGCCACTGACATTTTTCCATGTGGATATCATTTCTGATTAGCCTGGTCAATTCTGCGTAAAAATGGTCTCTTGCGTTTTTCTCCTCAGGCACACCGTTTTTAATTAAAATAATTAAATTAGCTCTACTATTTATTATTATTATTATTATTATTATTATTAACATTGATAATGCAAAATTTTGTTTTATAAAAATTATTGGAAATGACCACCTTCATTTAATAGGCATGCTTCCATCCGTCTAATTTAATTTAATTATTTTAGTTAATGACGGTGTGCCTGAGGAGAAAAACGCAAGAAACTATTTTTATGCAGAATTGACCAGGCTAATCAGAAATAACGCATTTAAAAAAAATGCAACACCCTGTAGCATAAAATTTAAGCCGTTTAGGACATATGTTTATATGAACTTTTCTTCATAAAATGACTTTGGGAATCACACCCTAAAATATTAGCACATCATTAAGGAACACCCTGTATAGGGATATCCCAATTTTCAAGAAAAAATATATTTGGTAGTGTTAATGAGTACAACTTTTTGTGTTGAATTTTTAATTTGCATTTGTAAAAATGGGTACTCCCATGGTTCGAATACAAGTGTTTCAGCTTTAGTGATCACACATCACCCTACTTTAATACTGGGTAATCAGTATTTTCCCAAGCCAAACATTCATCGAGTTAAAGCCAATATTTATTTATAGGACGGGGTCAAGGAATTATTGAATCATGTTCAAGGAATTTCTGTCTTCTACGTCTGTCTGGAAGAACCAGATTGCAGGAACTGCGAAAAATACGCACCTACAGTGTCATTGTTATTTCATTATTCTTTTTATTTTATGTAATATTTTATGTACACAGAATGCATTTTGTATAAGTTTTTATTTCTTTGTCCTTTATTATTTCGTTACTTAGTGATAATTTATCGATTAATACTTATTTAACCATATGTCTCTTAATTGAGTGAAATATTCAGTGATAGCAGGAGGACAAGTAAGTACAGTGCGTCTTTCTGGTCCTTATGAACTCCTCCTTTACTTGTTTAGGTCTCATGATGCCGATGAAGGCGAAACATGTAACAATAATAAACAAATTTTGAGGCCGAGACTTTGTGTCTTTTTTCTTACAAAATATCAAATATCAGGTCTCTTTGAGTAAAAATAGACGAATTCTTCGAATGGTCCTTATGAACTCTTAAACTTGATCTTAGATTCTATCAAAATTAACATTACGAGCATGCGAAATTATATCTATATATAAAAAGGAAGAAATAATACTCTTCCCATTTAACTTGACACTTTACTTCAAGTATGGACTATTTCTTCAAATATCTAGATATATTGGACCAAAAACATTGAGTCATCTTGACCCGAATCCTGGCCATGTATATTAATGGATTTTTTAAAACCTTTTTAAGATTGAACTCTAGAAGAAAAATAATTTTCAATATTTTTCACAATACAATGAACTTTAATAGTTATTTCTGGGGTTTTCATCATCATTCATTGACTTAACACGGCCAATTTTAGCGCGGTCAGATCAACTTAATAAACATATTTATCAATTTAAAAAATTTCGATTACCCAATGCGATGCGCAATATTCAATGTCGGTATTTTTGCTGTAAAACACATGTAACGCGAACCCTTGCTTAAAAATGATAGCGGTAAAACGTCATTAGAAACGATCTCAACCGGAACAAAGTATAATAGTACAGGAACGACCCACCATTACAATATTAATATATTAGATTGTGGTTAACCGAGCAAAATGGTTTGACAACTTATTATAGGAAATAATAACGATAATTTTATTAACTTTAGACAACCATAATTCTAGTACTGGAATGTAAGTGGCATATGAATACACACTCATTTGGGGTTGTATTTTCTAAAAAGATTCAATTCAATGATTTGACGGGTTGTAAAAAAGTAAAATTAATCATTACTTCTATAAAAGGTGAGAAAACGCCGTTAGAATTAGGTATAGTGTATTTTACGTAAGCTTTTAATGACCATCGAAGACACACGTCATTTCTAGTAATATTCATTTTACAGAACTAATGGTTTGATCAGGGTAGGACTGGTATTCCTGTAATCGTTTATTACCAAATAAACAATATATTTACTTGCTATTTTTTAAATAGAACACTTCACAGATATTCACAGCCCAACAGTTCATAACCAGAGACTCATGAAATAATAGCAAAATGATCTCTAAAAATACTAAATACTACAACAACAATATTCAACACGCGAGCGATCAAAACCCTATTGAATGCCGGGTCTGTGTGATATTGAAAGAACGCGGAGAAAACACGCGGATTGATGAAGCACGAAAAGAGATATGCGAGGGCAAAAGCATAAGAAAGAGATGCTCATACTAACAGATTCAATGTCAACTGCTGTAACAATAAATAATCTATTGACGGATTTTACTGATTGAAGGGCAACAGATTGGAGTATTCAGTGTGTATGTTTGTCGTGTACCTGTAAATATATAGTCAGCTATCTATCCATCGTTAATGAATCTAGTTAATGTCCGTGAGGAAAAGCCGTTTACAGAATTAAGGAATTTTTAAATCAACAAGTTGGTCAACGCGCTTGACAAGAGAAACGTCAAGCCATTAAAAAAATATATATATACTATATGCATCGTTATCGGTGATAAATAGACAGTTCTCAAATTCTCATTCGTAAACTAGAAGTTGGGATGGTAACACGACTAGAAGCAAAATGTTTCCAAAATAATGGATAGGGAGGAAAGGCGATATTAAGTGGCCTGTCATATCCCCAGATCTCACCTCCTTTGGACTTTTAGTTGTTGAGTGAATTAAAAAATATTTACAAAAGTGGACTGGGTAATATTGAAGTGTTATAATTCGGTTAGTTTTTTTGTCATTTGGCCCATGAAGAACCGCAATTTAACACGACAAATTTTAGCGAGGTCGGATCTACTTAAAAGTATTTACATTGATTAAAATAAGGCACCGAGTAGGTATAACAAGCTATGCTTATTACATTTATATATACGACAATAATATTCATAAAAACATTTTTTGCAAAAAAGAATTTCCCGTATTAACGCTCTGCGAGCCTTCGCACACGCACTTGACTTTTTTGTTTAGCCAAGTGTAAACCAAAAGGTAAACAACCTAATTTGCTTCTTCGTGTCCGCGGGAGTTACATAACCGGAGTGGTTACGCTGAAAGTTCGCCTGTTGCAATCTTTGGTTTTGAAATAATTACATTTCTTGAATGATGCATTCAGTTTGTTTATGAATTTGTTACGGGGGATTTTTAAATTTAACAATGTGCCTTTTCACCGAATTCGTCATAGTCAATATTATAACATTCTGCTTTCTACATTGGAATCTATTAAAAATATATTCCAATAATAAAAATCTTCCTAGATTGTCACAAAATTTTTCTAGAAGTAATTAAAACGACGCCGCGAAAGAATAAAGTTTGAACACAAACAAACCTACATCATCCCATAACACAATTATTTCTATTTATAACCAAGTGACTGGATAAACGGGCTATACTATGAACGGATATACTTTTATATCCATCCTTGTCAGGATATGAAACTGGGAAGATTCTGTGATTTGTTTTAAATTTTTTTATCATTTTTATTCGTTAAATAACAACACTATACACGTAGGGAAAGTAAAATAATCTGAAAATTAGAGTTGTTGTCATAAAAAAACAGCTTTTTCTTACAAAAAAGCACTTAATTATTGTGGCAACAAATTTTCTCGGATACCTTTCGATAATTTTACCTTCCAGATATTTAACTACCTACCACATATGCCAGTTAAGTTAGTATTATTTTTGAGTTTAATTATTGAGTCAAGACGTAGAATTTATACGGGGCAGAATTCTCGTCCCACATGGAAAATTTTTTTAAATTGATTTCATAAAAACTTGTATAACAGTTTCTTAACTTCCCCTTAACCTTAAACTAAACAGGCTTTCATTCAAATTGAGAAAAACTGTAGTACATGCGAGGGAGATTCAATTTTTTTAAAGTTGCCTAAGGGTAAAGTACTCTTATTTTTCGTTTTATATTCAATTTTCATTTGTAAAATTCCGTAGAAGCTACGGCCTTCTATTCAAAAACGAAGAAATACTTATTTTTTGTCTTACCCTTCATAGAGAGTAGATTTTTTACCTAAATTAATTTTTATAATTGGTAAGTCAAGGTATTTTTGAAGTAGTTGAAGAAGAAAATTGATTATGGTTTGAACATTATTCTAAAAGTAAACAATAAATTTAAAAACAATTTAATCTCTTCAGTCTAGTCTCTATACAGAGTAAGACAAAAAATTATATTTTCGTTTCTTGAGTAGAAAGCCGTGACCTAACCTGACATAACTTTTAATTCTAAATAACTTGTACAAATCAAAATTTATCTAAAACGATAAATAAGAGTACTTTACTCCTAAGCAACTTTAAAAATTGTCCCTCGTATGCACTAGAGTTTTTTTTTCAATTTAAATAAACGCTTTTTTAGTTTAAGGGGACGCAAAAACTTTTGTCAAAAATAACATTATCTGCGAAAACATCAATAAAAACTAATAATGTGTGAAAATAATTTTTGGATACCTAAGACCGAGTCTAAGCATTGTTACATTTTTTTTTTATTTAGTTATTTCGTCAATCTCCCTGGTATACAAGCCAATCAGCATTGGCATTAAAAACAAACATCAAAACACGCCGACTACAAAAAGAGAAATAATTGTTGTTGCACTTTCCCCGTCTGCTCCTCCATCAGTGGCTAAAGAGGCCAAGTTCGCTCATTGTCAAGATCATTTTTGCGTTGCGCCACCACGACTGAATTCAGTTGCGTAATTTGTTTAATTGGGAAGTATTAAATAACATTATTTATTAAAAGAGTTAAACATTGTTATGGGCTTATTTTAATTGGAATGAGCTGAGGGAAATAATTATTTACACAACTAGTGCGTGAAACGTATGTATAAAGAGGGAGATCGGATTTTATTGATTGATAACATTTTGTCGAGAGCAGTAAACACAAGCACAGGGTGGACCGAAAAAATAGGTTTTTACTCCTTTTTAAAATAAATGAAATCTATATTTTATTTCTAGGGATCAAACCAAGTAAAGCAATATGTTCTTTTCTATCATCCAGCCACTGTTTCTTAGTTTCGAACTTTTCCTTATAAGTCTTTGTTGTGTAGCTAAACCGCTGTCTTAAATAGGTGTGAAAAATTTACTCAATTATTATCCTGCTTTTCATTTGAAACTAGCCACTTCTAAACTTTCTGTTCATCAATCGGGATTTTCCCATTTACTTTTGAGGTCTTCTAGGGTACTTTTTGGTTATCCAATCTCCTCAGCTATTCCTCGTACAGGAATGCCTTCATCACATAAAGTTATCAACCTTGCCTTGTCAGGTAGATTCATTTTTCGAAATTTTGTAAAATTAAATTAATTTTTATATCTGATGATAGTGACAACATGTCGTTAAAAACGATAGGTACATTGTCAGATTGTCTGAGGTCTAGAAACCCTAAACAATATCAGAAAAAGTGGTTTGGTTATAAAAAATTTAGATTTGATTGAGTTTGCCGAGAATTTTTTAGGTTTCAGCCCTGTGTGTAATCATTAAATTACGCAAATCATTACATGCCGTAATTATTTTACGGTAGCCACAAAACTGATGAATAAAGTAATGAAGTTCACCAAGCTAAGCTAATACGCTACACTCATATGAAGTTTTATCATTTTTCATCTACCAGGGAAAAACCGCAGACCTGACTTGCTCATTATTTCAGATAAAAATGTAAATTACTTTTAAGACGATATAGGAAATTCAAAATGAATATTCCCACTGCATTTACTACACGCAAATATACAGCAAACTATTTTCACAGTATTCCGTTTTAACATTGGAAGAACGAAACACTTATAAAATCGCTTCACTAACTCGATCACTGTTCTTCTGCCATCGAGAACTGAAATTTGGCATACTATTAATAACCTAACAAGAACCAGAAGTTTTAAAAGTTCAATCTTTTTCATTAAGAGCATCCGGCCAATTTTTTAAAGTTTTTCTCCAAGATTACCAACTCCGTGCGAAATTATATTTATGTATAATAATTAAATTAGATCATAAACATTGCGTTCTTTTGACCTGAATCCTGGCCATGTTTTAATTAATGGGTTTTAAAAACTTTTTAAATTTCTCCACGAGATATTGAGAAGTGTGTGAAAGGTATTATCATTAGAAAATTTTTTTTAAAATATTTGTAACAATACAAAAAAATTATAATTTTAATGGTTTAAAACTGAAAACAATAAACCTTTTTATTGATTTACCTGGTTTTAAATAAAAATACTAACTTTTCTCTTATTTGATTACCTCCTTTCAACAATGGTGGAAGAATTCGTCCATTTTTATTTAAAGAGGTCTGATATAGATATTTTGTAAAAAAAGACACAAAGTCTCTGTCTCAAATAAAGAAAATCAAAAAAATGTATTTTTTTTCATCCTATATTTCTTGGGAAAAATATGCTTGGGTTCCTTCAAAGCGCAAAATAAGTTCTTATAAAGTAAGTATTATTCTGGATTAGTTAACGCATAATGTCTAATAATGTTTATGATATTCTGATATTTTTTAGAAAAAAAGTGGTACGCCACTGACATTTTTCCTTGTGGATATTATTTCTGATTAGCCTCAATTCTGCATAAAAATGGTCTCTTGCGTTTTTCTCCTCAGGTGCACCGTTCTTAATTAAAATAATTAAATTAGCTCTACTATTTAATATTATTAACATTGATAATACATATGTTTTATAAAAATTGTTGGAAATGACCACCTTCATTATTTAATAGGCATGCTTCCGCCCGTCTAATTTAATTTAATTATTTTAGTTAAGAACGGTATGCCTGAGGAGAAAAACGCAAGAGACCGTTTTTATGCAGAATTCACAAGGCTTATCAGAAATAATATCCACATGGAAAAATGTCAGTGGCGTACCACTTTTTTTCTAAAAAATATCAGAGGAAATGTTTGCAGGGACGCCATTGGTGGGACAAAAAATAACTTGTATAACTAAAACATGTGGTTTTATGTTCTATTAGCACATGCCAAAATTGAAAATATTATCTAAAGTACTTTCGGAGATGTTACAAAAAACGCATTAAAAAAAATAATTCAACACCCTGTAGCAAAAAATTTAAGCCGTTTAGTACATATGTTTTTATAAACTTTTCTTCATAAAATGACTTTAGGAATCATACCCTAAAATATTAGCACATCATTAAGGAACACCCTGTATATCAAAGCAAAGATATATCCGGTTTCGAACGCAGTGTTAAAGCCTAATCGGAATACAAAATTTCGTTGTTCCTCGTCAATAGTTTTTGAGCTTTCTAGCCAACATATGGACAGAGCGACAATTGACAAAAATGGAAAGCATGCTTGTTTTTTGATTTAAATACCCTTACAGCGCGAAAATCTGTTGAAACCTCGAAAGCTCATATTTTTGTCATTTGCAATACTTTTACTGGAAACACTAAGTTAAGAACTTTCTGCTTTTTGGAAGTGGAATTTAATACTTTACATTTAAATGAATAAATTAACTATATTCACTTACCAGTGATAATGATGAAATGTCCAAAAACCTCAGACTCACTGATTCATCATGATGAAAATCCAAAATACTTTGAATTAAGTTGACCCAAAGAGATGAACAAAACCAGAAATCCCCATTTATTAAACATACATTCTTAGTATCACATTCCATTATTGTATTATGTCTTTTTCTGAATGAATCTGATTCACTTAATTAAATGTAGTACGTATACAAGTCCGGTTGATTTCATTCATATTGTTTTTTTTAAATTTAATAGTCTCTATTAGCAAATAAAAATAGACTTAGTAAATATCATATGAATAAAACACTTTCGTTAATAACTAATTTATGTCACTGATCTTTTAAAAACTTCTTTGAAATTATTAAGTTATAAATTCACTTAAATATTCACAACTTAGTATCAAAACAAATTTATGTTTACTATAGAACTTCTGTAATAAAGATTGTTTGGTATCTAAGGGTGGTAACTAGGGCCAATGTTTTTGAACCCTCTTCCCAATGCCCTCGATGCCCTAAATTTTAGGAATTTATTGTGTAAACTTCATAAATTGTATACAATCCGTGTCTGGGAGGGGAGAAATTCAATTGAATAAAGAAATAATATTACAAAAATTGGCTTCCGATACCTTAAGATAAGCTTAATAATATACCACAAATTAAAATTATACCGCGCACTATTTACTTTTAGTCGCTTTCGATTACTTTGCGTAATAGTATATTACATAACAAGTGATGAAAGTGATACTTTTCAAACGAGGAAATTCTTCGAGTTTTAGAATAATCACTTTCACACGAGTAATGTACACTATTTTTCCTACGACCACAAAGAATTATTTAAAAAAACCTTTGATTTGTAAAAAAAATATTTCAACTCTAGAGTTGAAAAAAAATATTGCAACTCTAGAGTGGAAATACAAGGCACACTATTTAATTTAAACATATGATGCGAATTTCACAGATCGAAAGGTCACAGGTTCAAATCCCATCAGGAGTACTTGACTTTTTTTTATAAAAACATTAAATAAATTATAAAATTATTTTGAATTGAAATCTTCCTTGTTGAATGAATTTTTTTATTTAATCAAGGAAAGATGCATTAAACATAAATTTAAAAAAAACACCCAACAAGGAAGATTTCAATCAAAATAATTCTATAAATTATTTAATGTTTTCATAAAAAAAAGTCAAGTACTCCTGATGGGATTTGCACCTGTGATCTGTAGGTCATGGCTCTAGTCACTACACTATGGCGACCCATAAACATTTCTTGCTTAAGTTTAATATATGACATTTTCTTCAGCGGGGCTTGTTTTGACTGGTAATAGATTTTCCAGTATATTCTTAACTTTTTTATAATTTCAGATAGTGTATTTTCACACTGTAATTCTGAAATCACTCGACAAATACGTGATAAATAAACTAAACTGCTTTCTAAAATGGTTCTTTTTAATAAATAGGTTTGGTCTGTTAAATTGGCATCATATGTTTAAATTAAATAGTGTGCCTTGTATTTCCACTCTAGAGTTGAAATATTTTCTTTCAACACGCGTGTGATATTCTGCGCTTTTGAGCCAAGTTAACCGTGCTTTTTTTCTCACTTTCATAGGTGGTCGTAGGAAAAATCGTAAAAATACTCTATTTGGATACCATAACCGTAAAAAAAGAAGATAAATGATTAATATGTATGATGTTTTGATTACCTAAACTCCATAATTATGCCTTATGCAAATTGAACTACCATCGACAGTTTTCGGTATCCTCTCTGTCAGTATACAGTGTGTCCTATGGCGAAATGACTCACTCTTGGTATATACCTACATGAAATTACATTTTTTTTCGAATATACAGGGTGTCCGATAACTTATGGGCCGTAGAGTAACTGGAGATACTAGACATCGAACTAAGCCGATTAAGTCATATAAGTTGTTTTTTTTTGATAATTAAAATGTTAATTTAATTATGTACTATGTTTTTTTATGCTTTGGGATGTTTAAAGGGAAATATTTCGAAAACCGTTAAAGATATTAAGATCAATCAAGTACACTTTTTTGACTCAGAAAATGCCCTTCTTTAAGAAACTATAATTAAAGAACACCTAATATCACAGGTAAGAAAAAAAATCATAGATTTATGAAGCCTAGTGTATGCAACTAGCGCCCTCTAGTTTGGAACTTAAAAATTTCTACAAATTTTTATTTCTTGCTCATAAAACATAATATTGCCAACTTTCAATTCGATTCATTAAACCATTTTAAAATTATAGCTTATTTTCGTGAATAAACTTTTACTTTCAACACCCTGTATCTCTAGAACGAGTAACAATTCGAAAAAACTTATACGACATAATCGGCTTAGTTTGATGTCTAGTATATCCAGTTACTCTACGGCCTATAAGTTATGGGACACCCTATATAAAAGCGATTAAAATGATGTAATTTTTACATTCATACAAATTTTCACGATACTTACAGACAATGTATAAAAAATCCAATATATTGACAATAGGTAACCATCCCCTAATTTGGAGACATACTGTATATTATCCTACCATTAAGAAGATTCAAATTTACTGGTGCAAGTTTAGTGACCTTTTATAGTCGACTGAGAGGGAAGACATCTATAATATGTCGTCGTTTTTGATCAAAAATTTATGTGAGAAAGGAAGCGACAAGTTTTAGTGACATTTTGCAAGCTTTACCTAACGGTAGTTTTATTATCGCTAACTTGTACCTTGTAGAAGCTAAATAATATACCTCGCCATTACTAAATAGCCATATTAAGTTGTCACATTTACGTAATAATTAAAATAAAATATGTGCCGGCTGAAAGCTTTGTTCTGTTTTTTTAGCTTATACAGGATGACCCACTGTCAATGCAGAATTATATGTAGTTTTTGTAAGTGTAAGTAACTAAGTAATGGGAATGTACAATGAGTGTAGTGGGAATAAGGGCAGGCAACAAATTAAAGTTATCATTTTTCCATCTTTAGTGCACAGAAAGGTTCTCGGCCTACAAACCCTACTATTGACCCTTAACAAAAAGTTTGAATTACCAACAAAATGTCGGGATAAATAATATTGAGTTATTTGTTGCCTGCCGTCATTCCTACTACATTCATCCTATATTCTATACAGTATTATAGGAGGACCTATTAAATATCTCAGATTTTAAGGAGTTCACTGTATGCGAGATAAATACTATTTTGTCCTTCACTATCACCTAGTTCCTTCAGATCAAAAAATATGTTATGCCATTCCATATTTCAAAAAAATAAAACGATTTTATCAGTGGCATATTTGGAGCTACAGCCATGAACCATTTTTAATGGAAGAAGTGTGATAATTTATAATAAAATAAATAGTGCGGGAAGAAATGAAAACGCTTTATTATGATTATGAATATAAAAAACGGCACTTAAGAAGGAGTATTTCAAAACCTAAGCATTTGCACCAAAAACTGCTCTTAGATCTACGCTCCTAAAATACATGATTTCTGAAAAAATCATCAATTTTGAGGTGGTGAGCAATATTTACTTTATTTTTAATCATGAAAAACTGAGCCCGAAAAACGCTGGTTAGAGTCATACATAAGTCTCATGTTGACATTTAGGATTGACACCAATATTCATATTTTTCACAAATATAAAAATGTTTTTTTTTTAAATAAAGTGCCAGCTAGGAATATCGAAAAAAAAACATTTACAAAAACAAATTTAATCCAACCATGCAGAGGGCTCCCTCTGGGTTAATAATTTTCGAAATTTGATAGTAGTTAGGTGAATTTTAATCGAACTTTGGGCGTGGCCTCGAAAATTTTTCGCCTGCGGCGCTTTTCCGCCTCCTTCACTAGGTGCAATATCATGAAATACATGTAGTTCCTACTATCCCTATCTCCAGAAAAAAAAATGTCCTACTTACGCCCACTGCCCCCCCCCCCCCTCCCCGAGCATATTTTCTGGCTACGCCACTGGATTTTATTTATAATTACCATTGAATTCTAAACGAAGAAAATAATTAAAATATTAATCATTGCATAGAGATACGTCACTTCAACCGCAAATTAAAGCTGTGAAACAAAAATAACAACGAAATTTTTACAAGACTCTGATGGATTCAAGACTGTGGCCTACAATTTCTATTTAAAATTATTATCCTGGGATAGACGGGTTGGTTAACAGTATATAAGGTATGAGAGAGTGAAAAATAGGTAGCCATAGAATAAACAATACTTCTATTTTTAATGGTAATAGATATATTTAAAATCTGAAAACTTCCCACTGTCCTGTTCACCATTTCAATTTTACGCATTTTATTCTAATTATAACAACATGACAAGCCTTATCGTTAGAAAAAGTTCTTTTCATTACCGTGGTGTAAGAAGTCCTGTATTCACGTACGTCGGTAGTGATGGTGTAGGTATATTGATATCGTTTTCAAGGAAATAATTTTTTTAATAAAAGGAACGAGAGAAAAACGATATGATAAGGCTGTTAAAACTAGCAACATCACTGTAAGATAAAGTTGCTCTCTTTGCTGGTCAAACACCTTTTAAACAACTAATACAACAGCTAATATACTGGGTCTCCCAAAAGTCCCGCATAAAATTAATATCAATTAAAGGAAAAAGATCTAGGAAAAACGCTCGGACCCGTAAATTTTTATTTTTAATTGTGCATTTTCTAACATAAAATTTTTGTATACAGGATGTCTCATAAAACTGTCGTCGCGTCTTTGACAATTTTTTTAAATGGAACACCCTATATATTGTATTATTTTCTGATTCCCCACAAAATTCTACGTTTATATTGTAAATGTCATGTGTCTAAATTCAATAGTTTTTGATATATTGACGTTTAAAATGTGGCATTTTTTTGACTTTGACATGCTGTAACATTGGAACGGTTCATATTAGAGAAAAATAGTTTTCACCGCCCTATCTTGGTTTTTTATTCTCTATCCAAAGAAACCAACCTCCGATTTACCATGTTAAACCAAAAAACCGGTTTTAACAGTTCAACATGGTAAATCGGAGGTTGGTTTCTTTGGATAGAGAATAAAAACTAAGGTAGGGAGGTGAAAACCATTTTTCTCTAAGATGAACCGATCCAATGTTACAGCCTGTCAAAGTCAAAAAATGCCATATTTTAAAGGTCAATATCTCAAAACCTATTGAATTTATATATATGACACTTACAACATAAGCGTAGAATTTTGTAATATCATATTGTAACCAGACTTTAAACTTTATAAATCCTTAACATTGAAGCCCCCAATTACAACTTGGAGAAAACCGCTTTCAAGTGGTCTTAATTTTTTATTTCTTATCTAGCAGGGCCGTAGGGGGGGTTTAGGGGGTTCAACTCCCCCCCCCCCCCCTAACATCTAGCTACGGCCCTGCTAAAAAGGCCACCCTCTGGTTTAACTGTTGGATACAAGCTGATCTACTAAAAATATAAGTAGGTACAGTAGCTATAGGAACAAACGTTTCAGGTAAACATATTTGCCGATTTTTCAACATGTTTTTAAAAAGGCAGCGTTTTATTGTCATTTATTATAGGTACCCGATACGCCACTATAAAGAACCATGCATGCAGTTTCATGGCAAATATCACGCACACACATCTTTAATTTCATAAAAATGAATCTAAACAATTCATTATTCATTGTTAATTACGCCAGTAGCACCCGGTTACGTCTAAAGTGTTAAATTTCTCTTTCAAGTGCACATGGGGCATCCAAATTGGTACGCAAGAACCACCACTTTGTCAATCTTAAGACATTAGAGCTATTCATCATTCTATAATAAATTGTTAGTAATTATGTTACTGTCTTATAATAATTACCAAATGTTTATTATGAACGGGATCGAATTCTTTATCTGGCACATCAATCAATGTCCTAACCGAAATATTGGGAGGTTCTTCGTCTAAGAATGTAACGTTTTTTTGTAATGCAACGTTACTGTTAGTTTTACAGCTATTTGGCAAGGTCACATATCAATACGAAAGTTTTATGTGAACAGAGGAAAACTAGCTACCTAGTTCAAAATAAAAGAATGAATGTTGTTAAAAATAAAGAAACATGAATTTTAGTTGTGCTGTTAGAGTGCACCGAACATGTTTAGCTTACATGGTACATCCAAAATACGTTTTGGAACGTAAAAATGTGAAATGGACATAACATGTACCATCGCGCCGATAAAAAACTGGGACAGGAAATTTTTCTATTTTCTCCTAGACTATTAAGAATAATTTTACATCAAGCCTGGTACCAGTAAAATGTCATGAAAATTTGCATGTCAATAAAGATTGTCACTTTATGATTGACTCGTCAAACATACAATCATATCTTATTTGTAAATATGCCACAATTAACCCCCCAGCAAAAGGCAATTATTTATAGTCGGTTGCGAGATAGTGTTGCTATTAGGGATATTGCAGATGAACTGGGAGTAAGCAAGAATACCGTGCTATTGGCAAAACAAAAAATAGCAAGACATGGGACTATTATTAGGAATGCAGGTTCTGGTCCCCCTAAAATTTCTACTGATGATCATGATAGAAGACTGGTTAATTATCTAAGGGATCATCCCTTCGAAACTGCAATCAAGGCAAAAGAAGAGACGAATTTTCCAGGTTCTGCAAATACCGCTAGAGACAGGGTTCGAAATTCCGATATACGAAGCCGTTGTGCTGCCAATAAAAATGTTTTAACGGAAATAAATAAACAGGGCAGGTTAGAATTTGCACATGAATATATTAATCAAATAAATTTATGGGAAACAGTTATATTTTCTGACGAGAAAACTTTTCAGTCATGCAATAATGGGAGAATTCGGGTGTATAGGCCTTCCGGCATGCGGTATGATGAGAGATACACCCACAAAACCAACCAAAGTGGGCGTTTCTCCATAAATGTATGGGGCTGGATTAGCGCTAGAGGACCAGGACTTTGCCAAATCGTCGAAGGAAGACTAACTGCAGCAGTATACGTTAATATACTAAACGAAGTGATGATACCATCGGTAAACGCTGTATACGGTCAAAATTACACATTTCAGCATGATAATGCTCCAATACACACAGCGCGCATTGCACAAAATTTTCTCCAGGAAAATAACATAGCAGTTCTTCCCTGGGCTTCGAAGAGTCCTGATTTGAACCCGATAGAAAACATTTGGGGTGCCATGGTCAAATCTATGTATAAACATGATTTTCAACCTAGAAACAGGGATGAATTACGTCATAGGATAAATCAAGCTTGGGATGAAATAACTATCGAATTATGTAGAAACTTGGTTTTAAGTATGCCACAAAGGCTCCAAAGAATAATAAACAGAAATGGTTCTATGACCAAATATTAATTTTGTGTTGTTTTGACAAACTTTGTGTTCGCAATTTTTTTCTTTTTATTAAATGTATTTTATTACCTGTATTAGCTTTATTTATTATTTTGTAGTAATGGTAAATATAATAATTTATAACATATTTGACTTTAAAAAAATCTAATAAATTTACTTTATCCATATTATATGATGTCTCTCAAATTTAATCACCCTGTATCGAAAAATACAAAACATTCCATTATGTAACCTAGGTTACTTTTTAAATTTTGAATGTTTTTCCTTTTTAGCTCTAGACACCTTTTATAGTCTAGGGGATATGTATTTCTTACATTGTTTTTGTAAATCTCTTGTCCCATTTTTTATCGGCATAATAGTACTATTGTGCCGATAAAAAACTGGGACAAGAGATTTACCAAAACAATGTAAGAAATACATATCCCCTAGACTATAAAAGGTGTCTAGAGCTAAAAAGGAAAAACATTCAAAATTTAAAAAGTAACCTAGGTTACATAATGGAATGTTTTGTATTTTTCGATACAGGGTGGTTAAATTTGAGAGACATCATATAATATGGATAAAGTAAATTTATTAGATTTTTTTAAAGTCAAATATTTTATAAATTATTATATTTACCATTACCACAAAATAATAAATAAAGCTAATACAGGTAATAAAATACATTTATTAAAAAGAAAAAAATTGCGAACACAAAGTTTGTCAAAACAACACAAAATTAATATTTGGTCATAGAACCATTTCTGTTTATTACTTTTTGGAGCCTTTGTGGCATACTTAAAACTAAGTTTCTACATAATTCGACAGTTATTTCATCCCAAGCTTGATTTATCCTTTGACGTAATTCATCCCTGTTTCTAGGTTGAAAATCATGTTTATACATAGATTTGACCATGGCACCCCAAATGTTTTCTATCGGGTTCAAATCGGGACTCTTCGAAGCCCAGGGAAGAACTGCTATGTTATTTTCTTGGAGAAAATTTTGTACAATGCGCGCTGTGTGTATTGGAGCATTATCATGCTGAAATGTGTAATTTTGACCGTATACAGCGTTTACCGATGGTATCATCACTTCGTTTAGTATATTAACGTATACTGCTGCAGTTAGTCTTCCTTCGACGATTTGGCAAAGTCCTGGTCCTCTAGCGCTAATCCAGCCCCAAACATTTATGGAGAAACGCCCACTTTGGTTGGTTTTGTGGGTGTATCTCTCATCATACCGCATGCCGGAAGGCCTATACACCCGAATTCTCCCATTATTGCATGACTGAAAAGTTTTCTCGTCAGAAAATATAACTGTTTCCCATAAATTTATTTGATTAATATATTCATGTGCAAATTCTAACCTGCCCTGTTTATTTATTTCCGTTAAAAAATTTTTATTGGCAGCACAACGGCTTCGTATATCGGAATTTCGAACCCTGTCTCTAGCGGTATTTGCAGAACCTGGAAAATTCGTCTCTTCTTTTGCCTTGATTGCAGTTTCGAAGGGATGATCCCTTAGATAATTAACCAGTCTTCTATCATGATCATCAGTAGAAATTTTAGGGGGACCAGAACCTGCATTCCTAATAAAAGTCCCATGTCTTGCTATTTTTTGTTTTGCCAATAGCACGGTATTCTTGCTTACTCCCAGTTCATCTGCAATATCCCTAATAGCAACACTATCTCGCAACCGACTATAAATAATTGCCTTTTGCTGGGGGGTTAATTGTGGCATATTTACAAATAATATATGATTGTATGTTTGACGAGTCAATCATAAAGTGACAATCTTTATTGACATGCAAATTTTCATGACATTTTACTGGTACCAGGCTTGATGTAAAATTATTCTTAATAGTCTAGGAGAAAATAGAAAAATTTCCTGTCCCAGTTTTTTATCGGCGCGATGGTACATATAGAAATTTCTGTTAAGTTAAGCTCACATTCGAGAGAAAAAAGTAGTTTCAATATTTTATATAATGGTGACATTTTGCCAAATAACAAAATCCCTCTAATTGATTTTTCAGGTCGTAAAATCCGATCCCGTGTATCGTAATGACAAATTATGCACTACTTATACAGTTTTCCTATCTTGACGGCATAGTCTGCAGCTTAGGTCTCCGTTTTACAGTTGCATTCGGTGCCGGTGCTTCTTAACAGCCAAATGCCCCGTCAGAATACTTATAATGATTCTCAACTGATTCCTTCTCATCGAAAGTAGCTATATCGTTAGTTTCGGGTCTGGATTCCCCAATAAAAGATATACTATGTTTTAATCCTTGTCTGTTGGGCCTCCGAGTGCCAGTTCTGTACCTATAAATGCTTTTTCATCGGCTTTTTTATTTCCTGTAGTACCAGTGTGTCCTGGTATCCACTACAGTGTTACTTTGTTGCCAGGGCCACTAATTTCTCTTAGTATTCCCGTACCAGTCTTGATGTAACCTTGTTGCACATTAATGTTTTAAGGGGTAAAGGGGTGCTTGACAGTCAGAGTATAAATGGATTCTCTTGTTGTTTTCATACGCACATTGTAGGATGGCGTAAATAGCCACTTGAAATACTGTAGAAGACTTACCTAGAGAGAAGTGGACGCTTTTCTTCGGTCTTACTCAGTGTATCCCTGCTTCGGTACCCCCTTTGGTTTCTAATGTTTTTCCGCTCCATTCGCCTCGTTCATCAGTTACGATCTTGAATGGTATATCATAGCGAAACCTATAGGATTTATGTGGTCTCATCTCATTTCTAACTAAGGCGCCCCCTATAGTCTCGCTTAGGAGTTTATGTCTAGTTCTCTGCCTGCCATAGTGCGGCACTGCAGTTTATAAAGTCAAATTATTGCGTCTCCGCTTATCACCAAATGAAGTGGGGGGAGTTCTTACGATGCTTTCCATTACGGATGTTGGGGAAGTTTACTGGTTACTGTTAGCAAAATGTTGATGGGGGTCACAGCAAGTTTTTTAATGTATTCAATCTGAGGTGCCAGAATTGTACTATGACTTGGTGTTCAAAATTTATTAAATAAAAACCAAGCTAACTAGGGTGGCCAGATCTGGAGAAATTTGAAGAACATTTTTTATAAAAATTATAACACTAGTAATTTTAAAATGAATTAAGACTAGGTACTGATAAATTTTCATGGAAAAAATAAAATGACCAGTAACTGCTAATATAATTTATTTTATAATTGTAATATTTGAGTAATGGGATCGTAACTATCATAATAAGATAGCTCTTGGGGCTTAAGCCCCCAAAGTTCCCATTGTTCTTTCTCATATGTAGGTATGTACTACTGTGCCGATAAAAAACTGGGACAAGAGATTTACAAAAACAATGTAAGAAATACATAATATCCCCTAGACTATAAAAGGTGTCTAGAGCTAAAAAGGAAAAACATTCAAAATTTAAAAAGTAACCTAGGTTACATAATGGAATGTTTTGTATTTTTTGATACGGGGTGGTTAAATTTGAGAGACATCATATAATATGGATAAAGTAAATTTATTAGATTTTTTTAAAGTCAAATATTTTATAAATTATTATATTTACCATTACCACACAATAATAAATAAAGCTAATACAGGTAATAAAATACATTTAATAAAAAGACAAAAATTGCGAACACAAAGTTTGTCAAAACAACACAAAATTAATATTTGGTCATAGAACCATTTCTGTTTATTACTTTTTGGAGCCTTTGTGGCATACTTAAAACTAAGTTTCTACATAATTCGACAGTTATTTCATCCCAAGCTTGATTTATCCTATGACGTAATTCATCCCTGTTTCTAGGTTGAAAATCATGTTTATACATAGATTTGACCATGGCACCCCAAATGTTTTCTATCGGGTTCAAATCGGGACTCTTCGAAGCCCAGGGAAGAACTGCTATGTTATTTTCATGGAGACAATTTTGTACAATGCGCGCTGTGTGTATTGGAGCATTATCATGCTGAAATGTGTAATTTTGACCGTATACAGCGTTTACCGATGGTATCATCACTTCGTTTAGTATATTAACGTATACTGCTGCAGTTAGTCTTCCTTCGACGATTTGGCAAAGTCCTGGTCCTCTAGCGCTAATCCAGCCCCAAACATTTATGGAGAAACGCCCACTTTGGTTGGTTTTGTGGGTGTATCTCTCATCATACCGCATGCCGGAAGGCCTATACACCCGAATTCTCCCATTATTGCATGACTGAAAAGTTTTCTCGTCAGAAAATATAACTGTTTCCCATAAATTTATTTGATTAATATATTCATGTGCAAATTCTAACTTGCCCTGTTTATTTATTTCCGTTAAAAAATTTTTATTGGCAGCACAACGGCTTCGTATATCGGAATTTCGAACCCTGTCTCTAGCGGTATTTGCAGAACCTGGAAAATTCGTCTCTTCTTTTGCCTTGATTGCAGTTTCGAAGGGATGATCCCTTAGATAATTAACCAGTCTTCTATCATGATCATCAGTAGAAATTTTAGGGGGACCAGAACCTGCATTCCTAATAATAGTCCCATGTCTTGCTATTTTTTGTTTTGCCAATAGCACGGTATTCTTGCTTACTCCCAGTTCATCTGCAATATCCCTAATAGCAACACTATCTCGCAACCGACTATAAATAATTGCCTTTTGCTGGGGGGTTAATTGTGGCATATTTACAAATAATATATGATTGTATGTTTGACGAGTCAATCATAAAGTGACAATCTTTATTGACATGCAATGCATTTTCATGACATTTTACTGGTACCAGGCTTGATGTAAAATTATTCTTAATAGTCTAGGAGAAAATAGAAAAATTTCCTGTCCCAGTTTTTTATCGGCGCGATGGTACGTCCAATGAACAAGGAAAATCTGGGAAATATCCATATCCAAATATCCTCGGTTAAGTAAACAGCAAAGCTGCTCTTCGCCGAGTTAAAAAAATAAAGATGTTTCTATCTATCTATATAGGGTAGAAATACACTAAATCTCCTCCGCTTTAGGTAGACACAAATGAGAATAAGATTAAAGTTACTGGATTCGCGTGTTTTGATTATAAGCAAAGTAAAAATTAACATTTTTATTGCATGTCCTTCTAAGACATCGAGGTCGACATTTTTTATTATTTTGTTCCTAGTATTATTATATAGCAGAGGCAGATCACCAACGGACGGATGACATTAAGAGAATCCGGCGAAACTGATGGATCCAAGAAGCGCCAGACCGGAAACGATGATAAATATTGAGTAAGGCCTATGCCAAGTAGTGGACGCGAATGGCTGTTTGATGATTATTATACCATTAAATTACTCGATAAGTTAATAATATTAGATTAATGTAATGGGCAAATTATAATGTTAAAATTAAGTTTAAAAACTAACTTTTTTTTCAGGTGCCATCTCCTCTTAGAAGGTTGGCTATTATCATAGCTATTCTCACTTTCGATGCTGCAGCTCTAAACAACTCAACGGAACTACAGTTGTACCATTTTCTCAAGTTATTTAACCAGGAGATGCGTCTTCTTCCTCTACGTCTTTTTCCCTGGATTTGGGGGGGGGGGGGGGGGAATGCCACTTTCTCTGAATAATCGCTGCGGCTCTATCGCTCTCTTCAATGTTGAGTTAATATTCTTGACGTGCTCAAATTAATTTGATTTCATAAGATTCTCTTTTCAGTTTTTTCTATCTAAATTTGGTTTCGGTTTTATGGTCCCAACCTAAGTCTGATAGATATTAAAAGCACAAATCATTAAAAAAAAGAGTGTCATCTGTTATTGGACTTACATAATGTTTATCCATTCAACACTTATATGTCGTCTGTCACTATAACTCACATATTCAAGAATAGCTTTACAGCAACGGCTCAGGAAAAAGTATTATCGTCGACGAGACGGAACACTTGGCAGTTCAATCATGGTAACACGTGTTAAAATGCATTTTACGATTTTTGGTTTTCAATTTTAGCGTCGTAGTGTCACCTTTTTGGTTTTATGTTTATGTTCTCCGTTTTTCCAAACATCTTTTGAAGTTTGAACGAATTTAGAACGGTTGTAAAGAAACCCTTGTTTCGAGGGGAGGAAAGGCATAACATCATCGGAGTGATGTTTTCACTGAGTGTTCTTAGAAGTTAGAACAAGCGCCGTTTAGAGAGTTAAAGTCATGTCCACATATTTACGCTTTTAAATATACTTTTCTATTTTTAAAATCTAAAACACCATAATTTCAAAAAATAAATTTTGCTCTAAAGACAATGACACCGCTCAAATTTAACCAATCTGCAAATTTCCATATCAAGTGCGGATCCTCCTAAACAGAGAAATAATAATTCGCTAGAAAGAATGATATTAATGATCTTGCCAAATAATTGTCTGTGTAGTTTCAGAGAAATTCATATTTGAAATATCGGTTTCCTACGACCACCTATGAAAATGAGAAAAAAGCACGGTTAATTTGGCTAGAAAGCGCCGTATATCACATGCGTGTTGAAAAAAAATATTTCAACACTAATGTTGAATTACAAGGCACACTATATTTAATTTAAACATACGGTGCCAATTTGACAGACCACCCCTATTTATTAAAAAGAACAAGTTTTAGAAAGCGGTAATTGTAAAGTGTTTAACTTATTTATAATGTATTTGTCGAGTAATTCAGAATTAGAGTGTGAAAATACTCCATCTGAAATTATAAAAATGTTAATAATATACTGGAAAATATATTACCAGAAAAAACAAATCGCGCTGAAGAGATTGTCATTTATTAAACAACAAATGTTTTTTTTAGAATAGAGCTCTAGCCTTCAGATCGCAAGGTCACAGGTTCAAATCCCATCAGGAGTATTTGACTTTTTTTGAAAAAAACATTAAATAATGTATAGAATTATTTTGAATTGAAATCTTCCTTGTAGGGTGGATTTTTTAAATTTATGTTAATGCATCTTTCCGTGATTAAATTTAAAATTTTTCATTCTGGTTAATCTAGAAGTCAATCCATGATTACTTCTTCCTATGATATAAAATATGAAAAAATAAAAAAGTTAAAGTACAAATAAAGGAAAAGCCTATTGACAAACTATGGAACCAGATATTAAGTGGAACATAATCCTAAGTATGCTAATTTAAACACTAGTGTTGAAATATTTTTTTCACAAATCAAAGGCTTTTTTAATAATTCTTTGTGGTCGTAGGGAAAATAGTGTATATTACTCGTGTGAAAGCGATTATTCTAAAACTTTCCTCACTCGGCTGACGCCTCGTGCTAAATATCTCCTTTGAAACGTATCACTTTCATCACTTGTTATATAATATACTATTACCGGGGTTTTAGTGGCTGGCAAAAACTGGCTAACGAAAACTGCAAGAGACAATTAAAATAGTTCTTGTCCCGTGACCATAATCACATATTTTCATCCAACATTAATGAGATGTAACCCAAACATCTCGGTAACAAGTAACCTGATATCCCTTCAGCCGTTATACATACATCTACCAATATCGCTTCCTGAAACCAGATCGTTTTGTTTCTTCTACGACGATTTATGAACGTTTTATTTTGTTTGAAATAGTAGTGTAAGTGCAATAAATATATACATTGGTAACTTCGACTTCCTTGGATAGATAAAACCCTAAAAATAGTTTTAAATACATGGTTTGACGATGATAAACTAGACGTGAGTAACGTTTCAGCGTTATGGGTTCAAAAATTGATCGATTGTTGTCGGTATGTGACAGGCAACGAGAGTTGGGTACATTACTGGAATCCAGAAATAAACTTGGAGTTCATACGATGGGTCCATAAGGGTTTTCCACCTTTAAAAAAGGCACATAATCTTTATAGTCTAAGTCATCTCCCTCATCTTACTTTTTCTTTATAATAATAATAATAATAATAATATTTGACTTAGTGCCTCAGAGGACGTCATTTTTCCGACGATAAACAATAATTGTATAAGCAATCCGACTAATATTTCTAAATTATTCTAACTTTTTAATAGCTTTTTGAAAACTTTTTAACTTGGACTTTGAAGAATGAATTTATTTTTATATAAAAAAATTATTTTTCAATATTTTTTACAATACAAAGAACTTACGTAATTATTTTTAGGGTTTTCCTTGGTTTGTATATTTTTCTCGACTAATCTCCCCTCCCCCTCCTCCCCCTCCTCCCCCCCTCCGCAAAATTGTGCAGTCACCACTGTTCCATTGGTGAAAAAAAAAAACCGAAAATTTGCTTAAAATAAAATTATTTAAAAAACATTTTGTTACAATGTTATGGAGAAAACCTTCTTTATATTCCTTAAATGTTTATTGGTGTGCCACCCACGAAACTCATTAATAAAAAAAACATCTTCACCGTTAGACGACACCTGATATGACAATGTGTTTTATGTTTTAATCTCGTGTACCATAAAGCTTTTAGGTTTTGACAGCTGGAAAAAATATACCGCCAATAAATCTCCAAAATTAAAAATGCAGTTTATTTATGGCCTTACGATTATTACAAGCCATTGAAAAACTACGATAATTGTGATATGTGATATTATATTCGCCTTTAAAAAAAAAAACAGTAAGAATACACGTAAACTAATATGTTAAATTTGTATTAGAAGTCCATACATTGCGCTCATTACGTGGATCCGACCGCCCTAAAATTTGTCGCGTTAAAGTGCGGTTCTTTATTGCCCGAATTACAAAAAAACTAAGTTAATTATTGAGTTTTGAGTGTGGAATAGTGGTTTTTACAACAAGAGTGGATATGATGTCTATATCGCACAAGAAAGTAAATTAAACATGACGCCGTAGGCGAATTGCTTAAGCATCCGAGCGCAAACTCGAGTTGTACAGTATATTTTTTCTACGACGCAACTTCCGAACTTTATACTAAAAATTTTAAAATATGATTTAAATTAGGCATCATAACTTGTCTTTTAAGTTGGCCGTGAACTTGTGAGGAAGATAATAAAAAAACAATTAAAGAAAACCTAATTTCGTTAGCAAATCCATGGACCAAATTACACTGTAACATATTTATCAATTAGAGTAATTTTTTATATTTACACAAAATCACTTTGAATATATCTATCTTTCTTACAATCGGCCTTTTGCAGATTAACATAAAAAAAGCGATATATTTATTAATAAGATGGGACAATTTCTTTTTCTCAACCATAGCTAGTTTGATTAAATTGTTCTGTGAGAATGCACAGAAGAAAAAACCATTTGTTCGGGTTTGTTTCTGCTTGCGTAAGAAATATAACTCCGAAAGTACAACAAAATAGCTGTAGAATTCGTTTTAAACAGTTTAAAATGGCTTTTGTGCATTAATATGAATTGTTAACGTCCGTTATGGTAAAATTTTTCAAAATAATCGCCAATTTAATCTGTTCTATACCTTTTATAAGATATTTACTAGATATTCTACCAGCATGTAGGACAAAATGGAAGAAATTAAATTTGCGGTAATCAAAGCGATTTTTACAAAAATTTTCTATTTTAAAAAATTCTGGGGCACCTCTAAACGTCGAGCTAGTCAAAATATATTTTTGAGTTGCCTTGAGAAATAGTTATGAAAAAAAGACATACATTAAAGTCAAACACTTTGCCTGATCAAGAAATAATAAAATAAAAACAGAATGAATTAATCATTTGAAAAGCTTTTGAAATTCAAGTACTTTTTACCCATTTCATAATAATTATGTACCGGGTGTCCCACTAAGAATGGCTCTCGGCCGTATCTCGGAAACTACAGGGCATAGAAACTCAGGAAAAAAAAGTATAACTAAAGTAGTCATGAGAAAATCCTGAAAATAATTTCTAAGTTCCGCATTTTGCCGCAAGAGGGCGTAATTGAAAAGTAAATTTTAAAAGTTTACATATCTCCGAAAATTCCACATTAAGGTATATCTTTGATAACACCATTGAAAAGCTTGGACAATTATGCATCATTTTGGTCTTATGCTCATTGGCGTAGGTACCGACTTTAATAAAAGGGGGGGAAGCGGTTGAATGTGTAATCAGTTAAATCGCTGTAACTTAAAAACGACGAAACGACTTATCCGATTTTAGCAAACTAAAGACTGTTTGGAAGAGAAATGTATGCACTTTCACCAATCGTATTTAGTTGTCCATAATAGTTCTCAAAAAAAATGCTAGAGGGCACAATTTGTAATAATAACACATTTTTTGATTTTACACCGAAAAAATAAATCATACGGTATAATTATGATACCATAATCGAAAAGTAGATTAAATTTGCTAGAACAAATATTAAAACCGCAGCTCGATATCTCCGTTCGTTTTAGCGTTATCGCCAATAGAATAATTTTTAAAAGTAAGCGATTATATATTTTTTAGAAAAAAAGTGGGACGCCACTGATATTTTTTCATGTGGATATTATTTCTGATTAGCCTGGTCAATTCTGCATAAAAATGGTCTCTTGCGTTTTTCTCCTCAGGTACGCCGTTCTTAATTAAAATAATTAAATTAAATTAGACAGGCGGAAGTGAAGGTGGTCATTTCCAACAATTTTTATAAAACTAAATTTTTCATTATCAATGTTAATAATGATAATAATAAATAGTAGAGCTAATTTATTTTAATTAAGAACGGTGTGCCTGAGGAGAAAGACGCAAGAGACCGCAAGAGTCTTTAGTTTGCTAAAATCGGATAAGTCGTTTATAAGTTACAGCGATTTAACTGATTACACATTCAACCGCTTCCCCCCCTTTAAATAATTGTCCAAGCTTTTCAATGGTGTTATCAAAGATATACCTTAATGTGGAATTTTCGGAGATATGTAAGATTTTAAAATTTACTTCTCAATTACGCCCTCTTGCGGCAAAATGCGGAACTTAAAAATTATTTCCAGGATTTTCTCATGACTACTTTAGTTATAATTTTTTTTTTCCTGAGTTTCTATGCCCAGTAGTTTCCGAGATACGGCCGAGAGCCATTCTTAGTGGGACACCCGGTACACAGACTATTATAAGTGGCTGTGTGCGCGTGGAACAAAATTTTTGGGAAGTTTGCAAGAAGGTGTAGTAATTATTGTACTTGTAACTCTCTTTTAGTAGAAAACAGAAGATGCGTTTTCTCTCTGAATACTTTGTAATTTTCTAAAAATTATGGTATATTTTATTTTTAATGATGTATCGTTTCAAGTCATCACTAAGTTTCATTCTATAAAATCAAACGAAGCTCACGATACCCGATGAGAAGATAGTTGGAAACAATTACAAATTCAGAACACGCCATTTTGATGGAAATCCCGAGCCCACAATTGCAGTGGGAACACATTCGCATTGATAGATCTAGTAGGCAGGCAGTGTGTGGCATGTCAAATCGAGGCGGCCGTGCGGCAACTGGACAAGGAAACAAATGAATGGGGACTAAGAGGTCAATAATATCAATTTTATATTCGTATTACTAGCATGTTTAGGGGTTTTCGGTTTTTATACATTGCCGATGGCGGTGTCGGTTTGAAGTTTTGAAATTTAGTTTCTCGGTTATATTTGGGCAACACTGCGTGCACTGAAGCCCCATTCGGTTGTGTCATACATATATGAGACAATCGACGAACAAATGAATGAAGAGTCTCTCAAGTCAACATTTTCTGTGGTCTTAATTAATAATAAATTTAAAATAAGGTATTTTCAATGAGACAAAAAGTTTGAAGCTTATATTTAAAAAAATTAACGTTCTCGACAACGTAAGCCTATGTTAGCCTGTGCGTCGTTTTTGCGTCACATTCATATACAACTGTAAAGCTGACCCAACACAAACTCACCTATACGTGCTATTCCCATGGCCCAAACATAATGGGTGTTACACGTTGAAATTATGATTAATGAATTGTTACTAAATTGATACGGATATGGTGTGCTATAATGGAAAGATAATAATATAACAGATGAGAGAGTTCACTGGGTCGACATATGGTCGCGATGAATTTGTACTTACTTCCCTATTCCTACCAAAATATTTATATTTAGGCATAGCAAAAAATTTTTGCTAATACGGTTTCATATCAAATCTATTACAAATACTGCGTTCGGTTTGGAAAATATCGAGCAGTTCGTAATAATATTAATCAAATATTTTATTCCATTGACGCCTGACATGACGTGACCTTTTAACGAAGTATCCAAAATAAGACCAACCGTTTGGTACAAAGGAATGATAAATCAATTTTTTCAGGAATAATTACCATAGTCACCTTTATGGTTTTATTCTTCTCGCAGAAATCACGGTAAAAAATTCGCGAAAAATTACCTATTTCTCTTGATCTTAATATTTTTAAATCACAAGTTTCCCATTTCCGTCGATCTGGGTTGCACCTTGGGAACTTTCTGAGGGTTTGTTCAGAGCTAATTTTGTCAAATGGATTCGGTCTTGTCTGATAAATAAATCAGAGTACATTCTATGCGATGGTCTATCTAATGTAGTTGCATATCGGTTCGAATTCCAATTGAGGTCACTAGCCTGCAGCAGCAACAAGAGCATCATCATCATCAGCAGCAGCAGCGGCTTTCAATGTGAAGCAATATTGTTTCCCGCATAACGGATAAGTTGGCACAAAAACTTCACCGGGCCGCCAAAAAGTTGTTAACTCGAAAACGAAACGCGCTATGAAAAAACCATCGCCAGTTGATGAAATTACAACTATAAATTAGCTCACGTACGTCCGATAGTTTTTGTATCAGCATCTATCTCTTCCGTTGAATAGGTGGTACAGTTATCTTTTTAACTTCGGAATAGATTGGAATATTGTCAGGAATGCCAACCGTTTTACCTTTTAGTCAAATTAGCCATTGAAAACAATTATTTTTTATTGGGAAATATTTTTGGACGAGCACGTGCTGTAATTATTTACTTTTAGGCCAATTTTATAAAGTCCTCTTTAACCTAAGTTGAAACCTAGGTTTAAACCGAAGAATAATTCTGAAATCGTAGATGGTAGATTTATTATGCTCAATTAGATAGATCGCCGATTTTAGGAATGGTCAAAGTCAATAAAAGATAGAAACATCTTTATTGACAAAGTTGTTACAAATATTAACTTACAATAAAATATAATATAGTAAAAATTAAATATTAGAAAAAAAGAGCGAGAGAGGTAACTAATTATGTTCAGTGACGTCAACTTAATTTTAATTAGATAGCGGCACTATAAGAAAACGTACACAGATAAATTACAATACTGTCAAATTCAGAGCCGCACTGTCAAAAAGTTGGCGGTGTCATTGATATATCCTTTAATATATTTTTGGTATAATAATACATTTTTAAAATTTGATATTTTTTTAATATAAACTGGAAGATGAAAAAATTATTCTGGCTATTTTTCATGTAATTAGACTATAATCTTAAAAACTTTGTTACGAGCTTCATTTTTTGTAACCGGACACAAAATAATATCTACTATTCAGCGTGTGCAGAAACTAAGGGATTTTTTTTTCTTTTTTAGCAAAATAAAAGGATTCATAAAAAGTTAGTGTGGCGTAGCCAGAAAATATGCTCGGGGGGAGGGGGGGGGGGCTCAGTGGGCGTAAGTAGGACATTTTTTTTTCTGGAGAGAGGGACAGTCGGGACTACATGTATTTAAGTTCTTTTAAAATTCACCTACCTACTATCAAATTTCGAAAATTACATTATTACATCTTCCCCTCTGCATGGTTGGATTAAATTTGTTTTTGTAAAAGTTTTTTTTTTAATTTAATTTTTATTTAAAAAAAAAACATTTTTTTATATTTGTGAAAAATATTAATATTGGTCAATCCAAAATTTTAACATGACGTATGTATGACTCTAACCAGCCATTCGCGGGCTCGGTTTTTCCAAATTAAATATAAAGTAAATATCGCTCACCACGCCAATATTGATGATTTTTTTAGAAATCATGTATTTTAGGAGCGTAGATCTAAGAGCAGTTTTTAGTGCAAATGCTTGAGTTTTGAAATACTGCATCTTAAGTTCCGTTTTGTATATTCATAATAAAGCATTCCCGTTTCTTCCCGCACTATTTTTTTTAATATAAATTATCACACTTCTTCCATAAGAAATGTTTCAATTAAAATGTTTACTTTAATTTTTCTCTTTTAATATAAATACTTGTTTTTTGTTTTTGTTTTAAAAATATTTTATTGCATTGGGTTATATTTTTGTTGATTTAAAATAGCTCTAAGAAAGGTAAAACGGAACAGACAAGTATATAATAGAAAAATACTATAAAATATTATTCTTTTTACTCGTTTTCCTTTAAAATTGCATCATAAATCAATAACTAAAAATATGCGTCCGAAACCTTAATCTCTGTATAAAACAGGACTTTTAGAAGGAAAAGTTTAAAAACTAAACGTTGCTACAAGACCTTTGTAATCTACGCCACGAATAAATTATTTAAAAATTTAAATTAAGAGTCCAAACGTGAGACGAAAAATGTTTGACTTTTAGACCCGAGCTCCTAGTCTCGGGGAGGGCTGAAATTATCTATGCAAAATAATAACAGCATAAAGAAGATGACTTTCCTTCCAAATTCCATATATCTCAGTTTAAAAAATTGTTTAAATGCTCTGAATAATACTATTTATTACGACCTTACCTTATAAAAATGTGGAGGCTTTACGTCTCCCACACTTGTCTGCCAAATCATGTAAATATTTTTGATTTCTAAATTTTTTATATCATTTTTATTTCTTTATAAGCAAAGTATTTTAAAACAAATTTTATTCTTAAATCAGGCGTGCATTTAATATTCTTTTACAGCTCTTAAAACCCAATAATAAAATTCTTGTAAATTCTGCATAAATAGATAGTTTACGTTTTATGATAAGTTTACTAAATTAGGGTATTGTAAAATATCATTTGGATTGTTGTACCATCAGATGGAATTACCCGGGCTTTGCAATAAAGTAGTGGGGTCATAAACCCAGGTTCAAATTTTAAGGTTTCGTGACGTACGATTAACAGCCCGGTAATCCCAGAATTTAGGATGGTACAATAAACCGTTGTTGTAAATAATATAACCTACTCCACAAAATTCACCCTCTACTAACTAGTTGGCCAATAAGAAATTGGCGTCGAGACAGGGGGTGGTACCATTGTCCAAAGTAGGGACACACTTGGTTTTTCTTACCGAAGACAGTCAGTTAAGAAATTTTGGGGAGTAGAGTTTTAGTTTTTTTCGTTCTGTCAATTTTTATCTGTCATATCGCGCACGCAACTTACGTATATTTTTCTAGTTAATCGGTGTTATGTATTTTTGTTGAAATTAAAAGTTTTCGTGTTTTTAGTAAAGGTGGCGTTTATTATTCCGTCCTCTACCTCCTTATCAAAAGTAAACTGTGCATCTACACTCATATCTTAAATAATAAAAAAAGGCGTGTGTTCTCAACAACACAGCAACACACCCGCCAAAGTGGTGACCCCGACGTGATCTGATAGTGAGTGTAAATAAATAGTGTAAAGTGTATAGTGATTTGGGGTATGGACATAGCAGAACAACGTAAGTAATTTCGCATTAATTACTGACTTTCAGTGACTTTTTCGTGACTATTCTGCGCACAAAGTGACTATTTTTGGGTAAAACCGGCGACCTTTCGTAAATCAAACATAGTTTTACGCACTTTTTTCTTATATATATACATACATACATTTGGACGAACGATGCCTAATCTAGAAGCAACAAACGACGCCGCAGCGCCTAGCGCAAGCCTACCTGGGGGTTCTATAGCAAACATTACTGCCGTAAACACGATCGCGAATGCAGTTGCGGTAAATGCAGCACCGCGCCTTCCGGACTTTGATCCATCGGATCCCGAACTATGGTTTGTGATCGTCGAAGCAAGTTTTAATCGGTTAAACATAACGGATACACAGCGGCAATACCTAGAGATTCTCGCTAAATTACCTCCTCGGTACATTAGTGAAGTGCGCGATATCGTGACCAAGCCGTTAAATAATGACTCTTATGCGGAACTCAAGCAACAACTTATCAAGCGCCTAAGCACCAGCCAAGAGCAGAAAATAAGGCAGCTCCTGGAGAACGAAGCCATGGGTGATGAAAAACCATCACAATTTCTTCGCCGGTTACAGGCACTAGCAGGAATAGCTGTTCCGGAAACATTAGTGAAGAGCATTTGGGTAAGACGCTTACCAGATAATTTGCAACCCATCCTCGCTACACTGACACACCAGACGCTGAGCGAAAGCGCTGACCTAGCAGACAATGTATTCGCTGTTTTGCCTGCAAGACCAGCAGTAGCCGCCGTCAACGCCAATACAGGCTCAGAGACCCACCTTTATTCGCTGATACAACAGCTAACCCTACAACTGTCAGACGTAAAAGGCGAGTTAGCCAGCATTAAGCAGGGAGTGAATGCACACAACAGTCGCCGCGGCTGGCGCCCGCGAGACCGTTCTCAATCCGGTACGCGCCCGCGATCTCCATCCGCGACGCGAGATTTGCGCACCGCCGGTTTGTGCTGGTACCATCGGCGTTTTCAGCGTGAAGCTAAAAAGTGTACAGCGCCATGTACGTGGACCCCGGGAAACGGGACAGGCGGTCATTAAGTGCGGCTAATGACACCCGCCACAACAAATCACGCCGCTTATTCGTGTATGACCGAGGAACCGAACTTCATTTTCTCATAGACACTGGCGCTGATCTAAGTGTTTTTCCGCGAGTGCAAGTGAAAGGTACACCCGTCCAATCTACGTACGAGCTCTCAGCTGCCAATGGATCTCCCATTGCGACATACGGGACGATTACGCGTACTCTGGACTTAGGATTGCGCCGTGATTTTCCATGGAGATTCCTTATAGCTGATGTATCTAAGCCAATCCTTGGGGCAGATTTCCTGGCGCATTATGGTCTTCTTCCAGACTTGCAGGGACGGAAGCTTGTGGACAGCATGACTCAACTTACATCACGAGGCGATGTGACTGAATGTGAAACCCCGTGCATTAAAATTATCAGTGGCGTATCACCCTTCCATGAACTTCTTGAAAAATTTCCCGAAATAACCCGACCAAGCGGTGCACCAACAGAAGTCAAGCATGAAACAAAGCATTACATTATCACCACACCTGGCCCGCCGGTTGCACAGAAACCACGACGTCTGGCGCCGGACAAACTTAAGGCCGCTAAAGAGGAGTTTGATGCCATGCTTAAACTGGGACTTGCACGCCCATCGAAAAGTCCCTGGTCCTCACCGCTGCATCTGGTGCCCAAAAACACTGACGAGTGGAGGCCCTGCGGGGACTACAGAGCTTTGAACAGCCGGACCTGCCCTGACCAATATGGCATTCGCCATATCCAGGACTTCGCTCAAGAGCTTCAGGGGAAATCAATCTTCTCCACCATCGACTTGGTACGTGCTTTTAATCAGATTCCTGTAGCTGAGGAAGACATCCCGAAAACAGCTATTACTACGCCATTTGGTCTTTTCGAGTTTCCTGTCATGCCATTTGGACTCAGAAACGCAGCTCAGACATTCCAACGTTTTATTGATGAGGTTACTAGAGGACTGGATTTCTGCTACACCTATATCGACGACATTCTTGTAGCCTCAGCGTCAATCCAAGAGCACACGGGCCACCTGGAGGTACTTTTCCAGAGACTTAAGGAGTATGGTATTATCATTAACCCAAGTAAGTGCGTATTGGGGCAACCAGAAGTCAAGTTTCTCGGGTACATCGTGTCCAGCGCCGGAACGCGACCCCTACAGGAGAAAGTCGAAGCTATACGAGCCTATCCGAAGCCCGATACCGCCAAGCAACTTCGCCGATTCTTGGGTATGCTGAATTTCTACAGGCGATTTATACCCAAGGCAGCAGTTATTCAGGCACCATTGAATAACCTCCTTAAAGATAAAGTAAAAGGGAAAGCACCACTACACTGGTCCCCGGAAGCTGTTGCATCGTTTGAAGCCAGCAAGGAAGCGTTAGCCCAAGCAACACTGCTGTCGCACCCTAAAATCGACGCACCTCTTGCTATGTTCTGCGACGCCTCAGACTTTGCCGTAGGCGCAACCCTCCAGCAGTGGGTTGATGGAGAATGGCAACCTTTAAATTTTTTCTCCAAAAAGCTTAGCCCAGCGGAATCCAAGTATGGAGCCTACGACCGTGAACTTCTTGCCGTATATCTGTCAGTAAAGTATTTCAGGCATATGGTAGAGGCAAGAAAATTCATCGTTTTTACGGATCATAAGCCGTTAACATACGCCTTTCGCCATAAAACGTCTCAAGTTTCACCTAGACAGTTTCGATACCTGGACTTCATCGGCCAGTTTACTATGGATATACGTCACATTGCTGGCAACGATAACGTGGTCGCTGATGCCCTATCCAGAGTCGAGGAAATACAATCCTTAATCGACTACGAGGCACTGGCAACATCGCAGCGCGCTGACGAGGAGCTTGTCGGATTACAACAAGATGTTTCTCCAACACTGGATCTCAAACTAGTTCCAATCCCTGGCAGTACCTGCAGTCTTTGGTGTGACGTTTCGACAACTACTGCTAGGCCCTTCATTCCAAAGCCATTTAGAAGAGCAGCATTTGACAGTGCGCACCGCTTAAGCCATCCTGGTGTCAAGGCTACAGTCAAGTTAGTTACGCAACGCTTCGTGTGGCCTTCTATCAAGAGTGACTGCAGGAAATGGGCACAGACTTGTCTTGAGTGCCAGCGTTCTAAAATTACACGTCATGTCACAGCTCCGGTTGGAACATTTGCACCACCTTCTAGCCGTTTTGAACATATTCACCTCGACTTAGTGGTCATGCCATTATGTCAAGGTTACAGATATTGTTTAACCATAATTGACAGATTTTCTAGGTGGCCGGAAGCCGTTCCATTGCAAGATCAGGAAGCAACCACCATTGCACGAGCGTTCTATGATCATTGGATTTCTAGATTTGGAGTTCCTCTACGAATCACCACTGACCAAGGACGCCAGTTCGAGTCGCACCTATTTAAACACCTTACCCAGATGATAGGTGCCAACCACATTCGCACAACCGCTTACCACCCGGCTGCTAACGGAATGGTTGAAAGATTCCACCGCCAGCTTAAAGCTTCTCTAAGATGTCACCAAACCCGCTGGACCGAAAGCCTGCCCACAGTTCTGCTGGGAATTCGGATGGCCTGGAAGGAGGACATTGACGCTACCGCAGCAGAGATGGTGTATGGTCAACCTATCCGTCTACCTGGGGAATTCCTGACATCCCGACCTCCAGACGCTAAGGATGATGGTGCCTCTAATTTCATAAAGGAGCTCCGGCAGCATTTTAGCGAATTACGACCCACCAGCGGCACCAACCACAATAATAAGAGAAAAGTTTTCATTTTTAAAGACCTTGCAACAGCCACTCACGTCTTTCTTCGTCACGACGCCCAAAAGAAGCCACTCCAACATCCATACGATGGTCCGTACCGCGTGGTTAGCCGTGAAGACAAGACGTTCGTTATCGACGTGCGAGGACGCCAAGTCACTGTCAGTGTCGACCGGCTTAAGCCAGCTTATATCCTGAACAAAGACCCAGTCGATTTACCAATACCTCAGGATATGGACACTGAGTACATCCTGCACCCAGCAGGAGACCAACAACCAGCTAAATCCATGCAACAACCAGCAGGAAGTCACGAAACTGCGCTTCAGGTCCCACAACGAGTAGAAAACGCAAACCAGCCACCAGCAGGAATCCATGCTCCTGCAGAACCTATCCACCAATTACCAATGCGACAGACCAGATCAGGCAGACGAATCCACTTCCCCGATCGTTTCCAGGCTGGATTTTCGTGATTCCAAATCACTGGCAGGGGGGTGCTGTGGAGGCTTTACGTCTCCCACACTTGTCTGCCAAATCATGTAAATATTTTTGATTTCTAAATTTTTTATATCATTTTTATTTCTTTATAAGCAAAGTATTTTAAAACAAATTTTATTCTTAAATCAGGCGTGCATTTAATATTCTTTTACAGCTCTTAAAACCCAATAATAAAATTCTTGTAAATTCTGCATAAATAGATAGTTTACGTTTTATGATAAGTTTACTAAATTAGGGTATTGTAAAATATCATTTGGATTGTTGTACCATCAGATGGAATTACCCGGGCTTTGCAATAAAGTAGTGGGGTCATAAACCCAGGTTCAAATTTTAAGGTTTCGTGACGTACGATTAACAGCCCGGTAATCCCAGAATTTAGGATGGTACAATAAACCGTTGTTGTAAATAATATAACCTACTCCACAAAATTCACCCTCTACTAACTAGTTGGCCAATAAGAAATTGGCGTCGAGACAGGGGGTGGTACCATTGTCCAAAGTAGGGACACACTTGGTTTTTCTTACCGAAGACAGTCAGTTAAGAAATTTTGGGGAGTAGAGTTTTAGTTTTTTTCGTTCTGTCAATTTTTATCTGTCATATCGCGCACGCAACTTACGTATATTTTTCTAGTTAATCGGTGTTATGTATTTTTGTTGAAATTAAAAGTTTTCGTGTTTTTAGTAAAGGTGGCGTTTATTATTCCGTCCTCTACCTCCTTATCAAAAGTAAACTGTGCATCTACACTCATATCTTAAATAATAAAAAAAGGCGTGTGTTCTCAACAACACAGCAACACACCCGCCAAAAAAATAAGACCTTGGTTCCTCGGAAAACGTAATTTCGAGCGTCTAATTATTCCTACAAATTTTACATCCTATGAACGAGACAACTAATCAAAATTACATTAAAATTACTAAACTCAATCATTCCTTGCATGCCTATAATGCAGTACCTACAACGGCAATCAAACCATTAGTCTAGCAGGAATAACCTCAAATTATTTACTAATATAGATATATAGTTGCATACTGCTCTGAGCTAAAACTATTATCGCTGAAATAAAGTAATAAGGCATGTTTCTTATCTGGAAGTAAAATCTTGGAATCTCGGGTTGACCTAAAATTATTTCTCATAAAAAGAGCCGTAACATACATTTTATCGAGTGGCTTAGTGTGTAGTTATCTATTGCTAGTAATAAAGTGTTATTTGTAGTGTAAGTGTTACTATATGATGGTTCTCGTCGCTTAGAGACCAACCTTTGTGTAACCAACAACTAGTAGTTCCGGACACAACAAAACATTCTTTATTTTAGAAGAAAGAAGGTTGGTTTTATTTAATCAGATCCATCCTTAGACCCGTTTTACTATATTATAATGACTAGAGAAAAGAACAGTTGAAGCAACTTTTTTAGCTTTATACTATTGTGTCTTTAGAATTTCGTTACATCGTTTCGTTTTTGTGGAATTGTTATCAACTTAAAGTTTTTAAATACGGATCTGCACTTTTAATTTTATTTTTTGAAAGCTTTTAAAGCCCTAAGTTCGACCATGTATAAAACTTTAGACGTTTTGATGTCATATTGCATCATCAGGAATTACTTTTCGGAATATAATAGTTTTAGAATGAATTAACTTGTATAATATCCGTTTATACCTGTTTCGAGCCAATTTTATTGCTTAGATTACTGATGCGTAAATTAAAGGGGTATTAACCAAAAATTACAAATTTAATTGTAGTTTTTGATAATAACAGATAGTTAAAAACAAAGAAAAGTTTTAAATCAAAAAATAAATAAATTCAAAGTTCAATCCAGTCACACAACACCCTCCAAAAAACTCAAATTTAAGATATAATATAAATTATAACAAAGCATGAAATAAAGCTAAACGAGCCAAAGATGGCTATGACGGAAACTTTATACTTGATTGTTTCGATTAATTATGTTGACAGAGGTAGTGAGTAGTGTAGCATTCAATATTACCGAAGCATTTCTTATGTTAAAATTATATGAGTACGAATGCTACATAGTATTTTATGCATTACCAATTTAAGTATTAACGCAGTTTGATATAGTTAGGAATTTAAATGCTTAAAAAATTACCTTATAAATTTTGAAGATTTAGCTTAGTTTTGTTGATTGTATATTCAGTACATTTTAAGATGGTATTTGACACTAGATTCCATATCCGGTGTAATCATGCTTATTTATATTGTAGAGTTTCCTTTTATTGATGGTTTTCTCCTATGAAAATCCTTTCATTGTTTTGATTATATGATCTGGTATATTTTTAAAAATCAGGTTAATTTCCATTGAAGTTTATAGCTGTCAAGTAAACCAGAGAGTAGTTAAAGGTAGGTAGTTTCAAATTCTTATAGTGCTTTTACGCGCTAAGCCGACAGCCAGATAATTTATGGTGGGGTGTTCGGAAAATAGTGTTGGTCAACGTTGGAAATTGGTTGGTGCCCCGAATTCTGTGTTAAATCGAACATTACGTTGCTAACTTCTGGAAGTAATGAAAGTTCCGTTTCCTGCTGGGAAGCAGCGATTGAGAGAGGGGGACTTAGGCACTTATTCCCCGGCCGTGAAACGCGGTGCAAGCGTTTTTTTTAAGAGCTAGTGCGGACCTATAAAAGGGGAATCTAAGTCACTATTTTTGAGGGGTGATAGGCCTGGTAATTTCCACTTGCAGGTAAGATTTTGATTTTGCTAAAACTGGGATTTTTATTAAACCAGAAATATCTTCATTTGCAGTTTTGAGGTTGGAATTAACCACGTTTTGGTACAATCACCAGCTTAGTGTAGTTTAGCTCACATCAGCTAAGTTTAGCTTAATCTAGCTTAGTTTAGCTCAACTAGCTTATTAAAGTTTGGGAAACCAGTTTATGGAAGTTGCACACTTTTGAGTTGGAACTCGATGATCCGTTTTGAGGCTATTTCTAATTATTTTATGGGCCTTCAGCTGTTTAAGATTTGGATGTGAAAAGGCAGCCAATTTTACAAAATTCGGGAAATTAGGAGTAACTGTAGGAAGAAGGAGACTATTGTAAATACTACCTCTGGATGGGTGGAGTCAGGATTGACGTTAAGTTGCTGAACCGTATACACTAAACATAAGGTTTATCAGGCCAGTTTTTTTTAATTAATATATCATGTAATACCAACTTGGTAAGTCAAATAATTTAATAATTTAACTTCGTACTATAAAAAGGGTAAGGTCTGACAAAGGGTTCTAGAACACTTGAGACGCTAGAAATACTCACCGTTTGGTTACATTACCTCTTTTACACAAACATTACCAAGTAGCGTAATAATCAAATTACAATAAAATCATATTGCATTACTTTGTCTGAAACCGTATTAAATTTGGTTCTAATGTTTTAATAAACCATCCAGCAATTATTGCAGTTCTTCCACTGCTAACCTAAGAATACATATTTTGATTTTATAACGGGTGTGTTTTATTTCTCTTGATAAGTGTTTTCAGATATGTATCTGTGAAAGACGTCAACAACTTCAGGTCCCAAGTGATTTTCTGACTTTCTAACACTTGGTGAGTATTACATTATTCAAAGAGTCAGTGGTGCCCTCGGGTTGAAAGAGTGAACTGGAACTATGTAGTGAAGAACCCATGCTAACCGATATAAGAGCTAACCGTTCGCAAATTTAGGTGATAAGCTATCAGTAGTTTGCCACAGTAGTCACATTTGCATGTTCAACGGACGATATTTAATTTGCGGATGCTTACTCGAAAACGCATTCGACAGGAAGGACACTTGACCTAATACCTATAAAGAAGTTTTTAACTTTTTGTTTTTGTTGCTGGTATTTTCTCTTTTAATTTGTTTCCTACAGAGTATATTACTCATATCCTGCTGCATGCCTTGCATACCTTAAACAAATTCCAGGGCCGTATTATTTAACACTAAGTTCCTGATGATGTAAAGATAACATCAAAACGTCTAAGAATCATTAAGTGTGATACATGGTTGAATTTAGGGCTTAAACGTATTTTAAAAAATAAAATAAAAAATGCAGGTGTCTGCATTTAAAAAATTATAGTTGATAACAGTTCTACAAAAACGAATTTTGTACCGAAATTCTAGAAATACGATAGCATAAAGCTAGAAAAGTTGCTTTCACAAAGTTTGTTGGGATGCAGCCCCCCCCCCAACAAAATTTTTTTTAATGAAATTTGTTAATAGTTAGGTGAATTTTAAACGAACTTTGGGCGTGGCCTCGAAAATTTCTCGCCTGCGGCGCTTTTCCGCCTTCTTTACTAGGTACAATATCATGACATACATGTAGTCCCGACTGTCCTTTTCCCCAGAAAAAAAAATCCTACCTACGCTTCAGCCCCCCCCCCCGAGCATATTTTCTGGCTACGACACTGGGACCCCCTGTCAATATATTGCTGTTATTCGTCGTTATACATCAAGCATGCGGATATACGATACCTATCATGAAAGATACTTTTAAAGTTGAAAAATGTCGACTAATATCACAGATATATTTCGCATTAAAATGTACCTATAAATTTACATTTCGGCTATTAATTTAATCACTGGGAACAGTAGGAACTATTTAATGGGACAGGTTCTTCTTGTGGTTTTTCTCCATTATCGATCGCTCGAATGGCTACAAGTTAACGACTCTGTTATTAGCGATATTGGAAAAACAATAATTACAATTATGTATCGATGTACAGTTACAACGCAGGCAAAAATAATATTATTACTATGTTACATTAGGTGTATAAATATTAATTAATTTCCATAACCTGGCAGCTATGTCAAACGTGATTGTCAAATTCTGCTGATTGATTCTACTTTTAGTTAATAATTTTAATAATAGATAAATTATGTTAATTAATAAAAAAAAATTCAATTTTTTTTATGCGACAAGATATAAGTGCATATCAAATCCACAGTAAAATTTATACGGCAGTTCTTAAATTAAACGGAAAAAGCGACACTAATAATATGTAGAATGATACGCTTAATTCAAGTATATGCCAGTTTTACTATTCCTAAAATAATACTTGATTCAAATATCAGCTCATTTTTAAATAATAAGAATAGGGTGTCTTAAATTTGAGAATTAAAAATAATTTATCCTAAGAATATTGAGCTATTTATTTTAGGATAACATATACATGATTCCTAAGTTAATACTTCTTTTTTAGCTGCGTATAGAAGGCAATAAAATAAACAACATTTTCAAATACCTTTTTTCAAAAAACCCAAAAATAAAGTACTTACATTCATTTATTACACTACAAATCAAATACGGTTCTGCCCGTTGAATAACATTAAGAAAACTTCTGGGTGTAGAGAAGAACATACGCACTTTTACGACACTCACAATAAACTAACACCATAATTAGTTCATTGTTTTCAAATTTTACCATTTTCACCAATTTATTAAAATTAATTTGCTTCAGAAAACAACACCACGCAGCAAATTGCCAAAATAAATAACTGACGACCGATCCGTAAAATGAATGACTAACAATACAAAAAACGGAGAGAAACAATATAAAGTAAAGGGCTACGTTTTAATTACCAGACCCGCACTTAAATTTTTTACTTCTGTAACTCAGCTATTTTTAGGTTTTTTAAAAAAAGTTATTTGAAAAAGTTGTTGGTTTTAATGCCTTCTATACCCAGCTAAAACAGAAGTATCAACTTAGGAATCACCCTGTATATCCGATTTTAACAGTGGGTTGCATAAAGAAATTTGTGCACAGTTCCCATTCTTCAATAATCCATAATTTTTTTCTAAGATCAAATATAAGATTCTAGAAATGCAATCTTATTCGGAAAAGATGCTACTTAATACAAATGTATCAATAATTGGAAAAACGAACAATAAATTTGAGTTTTAATCTAAATACAAACGTTTCAAAATAAGAACGATCGCTCTTGAAAGTCAATGGCTTATAAGTTCTTGATCGAAATAGTGACTAATTTATACCCAATAAATTAAACGTATATTAAATGTTAAAATCAAGTGTTACCTTATACTTGATTAAGGATTTTTTTTTCGTATAGGCACTTGTGGTTTATTATTTACACAAAATGTTTACATTATAACGGGCAAGGGCCTTTCGACATATTAAGCACCGGTTCCCGCAGATCACCGAAGTTAAGCGGTGTCGAGCGCGGTTAGTACTTGGGTGGGTGACCGCTTGGGAACACTGCGTGCTCTTGCCTCAGGGAAGAGTGTAAAATGAATCGACACCTAGCCATCCTATTCACGCCGGACAGGCCGGATGAGATCGGATATCTCGTAGGATGAAGGTGCCGTTTCACACTCCCCAGTCGGTAGAACACATTTGTGGTCGATGACCGGTTCAAGATGGCCTACGTAGTCGGCGAACCGTAAAAAAAAAAAAAAAAAAAAAATTACATTTTAATATAAAACCTGGAACATAAATAAGAAAGAAAGACACCTGCAAAAACTTTAAGGATGTGGCAGCTGCAAACAAAGAATGAAAGGATGTATTTAGGATTTATTAAAATCAAAAGATTATTCAACTTTAAATTTTCAAAGATAATCGCACTATAAACAGCAAATTTCAATTTCTGTTTATAGAGATTTATGGGTAAAATAACCAAGGTGTCAAAGTAAAAATATTTATAGCGGAGCCTAATTTACATCTTAAATCTATTAGAATTAACCAGTCTGTGTGTGATGTAATATAATCTGCATGAAGTACAGTTAAAGTAAAAAGTGACGAAGTTTCGTTACCCAGACAATGATGGGCCTTTGTACCTTTTTTTTATTGTTTCAGCTATTGTACTTATTGAGATTAATCAAAATAAATATAAAAGTTTGCCAGGCGCCTATGAAAAAAACCATAACATTCTCAATGTAAAAGGACTTACTATTGTTTTTGGGTTGCATATTTTATTTGTCAAATTACAGTCACAGCAGGCCGCATCTACGGAACCGAATTCAAACGAGATCAAACGACGCGAGACCTCGAGAACTTTAATAATGGCGTCTGGTCCAGTCTGTTGTGTTTTCTGGCTTAACCGAGCTTATTATAATTAAATTGTTCTGGATATTAAAAGTATATCATTTTCTACTTTTTAGCAATTAGGTTAATTTTTTTTATAAAAAGTTTTTAACCAACTTTTTGCCGCAAACTGTACTTGGTCTCGGTCAATAATTTTAATCCCATAAATATTGGCAATAGCAAAGAGTTGCTGCACAGAATATCAAGTGAAAATCGGAAATCAAATTTTGCTCTCACGATGATTCGTTAGAATGCCAGAGACGTATATCGATCGACAAGCTTGGGCGTACTTAACACGACCGAGTCGTGTGTTAGAGAGAGATGGAGGGGGCAGTGGCGTAACTATCGGTGTTTCAAGTGTTTAGCGGAATATGGGCCCGGGCCCCCAATGCACCCGAAAATGCCCCATAGTAAAAAAATATATATCTAATTCTACAACTCAGAAACATAGAAATTAAATATTTTTATTTAAAGCTGAACTACTTTTTGTTTATCTTTACCGGCTGTCATACAGTGCTCGTATGAAGTCCACCAACCGCTCCCCCCTTGCTAACTCGGGAATGACTTAAGATATATTATTTAAATTCGGTATAAATGAAGTCCAATTTGAATGAAAAAATTTTGTTTTATTTTTCAAGATTTTTAATCTTGGAAAACAAATTTAAATTTAAACATCATTTTACCCTTAATTTATACCTGTAATTTTAATACTTTCAAATTTGCCTTTTCGAAATGGCGATGCGAAAAATATGATAAGAAACGTATTTTTAGCGAATATCCGTCATCTTGATTAATTATTAAAAAATAAGTAAAATACTTTTTTGAAAAATTGTTGTCTTGTTAATCAAAATGGCGGAGATCCACACTTTTATAAAAACAAGCATAACCTGCTCAATTTTAAATAATGTCTGCGAAAGTGTTTTTATCTCGATTTAACAAACTAAAAAATTAACACAAACCACAGGAACTCAGGCCTGTAGCTACATTGTTACGCTACTGAGCCACAGCGATAGTTTCGCGGGCATGATGTGAACTGGAGAATAATTAGAAATTAGAATTGGCATGGTCCGTGGTAATGAATGACAACGGTCTAAAGTGGAGTTGATAAAAATTCCACCAAATTTGCATGTACCAGGGTCAGGTTATGTTAATTTAACTGACAGGTGTCACCAAGTCAGAAGCGTATTTAGAGCGTTAAGAAAGGCAGATATATAATGTCATTGTTGCCAATAAGAAAAATATGAAATTATTTTCTTTTTGTATCAACTATTGTCAACTGAAATTTACAATATCTTGGACAATATTAATAGAAAAAATAGATAAGGCTAACTAAATTAGCAGGGAAAGTCAACGAGAACCCTACAGAATAGAGATATCATTCTATTTTTTACAACAATCCCACTACAAGAGATCACATGCAAACTTCCATTAAGTTCTCCATAAGTTTATGAATAAAATCACGTTAAAAAATAACGTTTTTGCCAATTATTCTAAAATAACCATTTTAAAATGGTATCTAATGGTGTCTGGAACCATCATACCACATAAAGCTTAACCTAACCTAAACACCACGCGACTAGTTGACAACTTACTGACCGATACACTGCGTGATCCATTAGAGAAGAAATAAACATGGACATACTTTATCAGCGATGCTTAGGAACGGATTAGGATTTTTATAATCGTCTATTTTTGGATTATATAGAAAAAGTTAAAAATTTCACTCATCCTGTATATTATAATAGGTGGAGTTCCTTTATTATACGACCAGCAATAATAAATTCGTTTCCCTAATTTTGTTTAGGTTTCATACGAACTTAGTTCCCCAATGACCATTTCGACATGGCTAATATTTTAGCACAGATGGTCACATAATGTGACTGTTTTAATCGCCAAGGGAAACAAAATTACTGGCCAATAATAGTGCTTTGTTCTCTTTATTGTATCAACGTTTGGATGGATTTATAATAAATAATTGAACAGTTCGAACTATTAAATTTTTCTAGCAATTTTAATTATAGGCTAGCCAGATCTATAAAAGTATCAGTTTTTTCGTATTTTACGTAAACAATTTTGACATTTTAATTTTTTTTTCTTTTGTCTCGAGCCGCACAATAACATTTTTTTGAGGGAGTATTCACCTAACAGGAAGACGAATACTGAGTATTCACCCAATGACTGAAGATACTTACTACCAGTTGAAACGTTGTGATTTAAAACAAATAAAGACAATGTTAGTCCAACACTCTTCTATTATTCAAGAAACATTCTTTGTCCTCGAGACTGAATTGTGAAACGGGATTCTTCTTGCAGGAATAAGATTTTCTAGAGTCCTAGAAGCAGGACAGAACGTTCTGTATAATGGTCCGTACTATTTATTTACTGTAGACATTGCTTCAAATCTCGCAGACCTTCAAAAGCGTTATTCCCCGTTATGAAAGAAATGTTGAGCTATTTAAGAGTTCTTTGTATGCAGACACCATAGAGATCTATATCAGATTTATTGCCACCCAAGGCCTTTCTGTCGCGTCTTTGTACACGCGTCCATTTTTAAGTCTGAAAAGGTAAAGACGAACATTATTTTATTAACTTATTATATAAAATTACCAGTTTGTTATGGGAGAAATGCCTGTAATGCCTTTATTAAAAAAATTCGCGCTAAATAGGTTCAAGTGCTATCGCCCTTGGCCTAAAACAGTAATTCCCTTTCCATTAAGTTTAAATGTCTAAAATAAATACTTTTTCTCTTCGTTAAAAGTCATTATCATATTATATCTCGATCCAAGTGTGGTTGTTATTGACCCAAGAGTGTTTGTTCTTGACCTAAGAGAGTTTCTTCCTGATATATTGGTAATTTCGGTATTATTAAGGATACACAATCAGTTAAATTAGGAACTGTATATTTACTATGATTAAAAATATCTATAAGAAAAAATCAATATCGCATTTTCTAGATAGAAGGAAACATATGTACACAATTGTTCTTTTGAATTATGGATACCAATAAACTTATTTCATGCTTAAAATTATATAACCTGATCAAGCCATATCGGCAGCCATACTGCTTCTGTATCCCGTCCGTTATTGCGTCGTCAGTTGCTTTGGAGATAATTCTTTCACATAAAAATTTGAAAAGAAATGTATCTCGCGTCAAGAAAAATATGTATTAAATAAATTAATAAATAAAAAGGAAGTCGTATTTCGTAAAAGAAGAACTTTTCTCTTGTGACAATAGAAATTCTCTTATACAAAAATAGTTCCTCTTGCCTCTAATAATTAACGTTCAAGAGAGTTTACTACTTTGGGCCAAGAGCGCCTATTTTTTCAGTGTTCATTAAACTTTCTCTTTGCAATTTTAAATATATTGTTAAAGAAGAAAAAACAATGAAAAAAAGAAAATGAAATAAGGTGTAAGAATAACAGTAAATCTGTAAGCCTTAAGAATGTTATGTTGCCCCAACAAAACATACAGAGCAAGGTCTGATTCGCACATGATCAATTTTTAATATCAAGGCATATTCTTAAAGCTTATACGGTCGTCATGTTAACCGGATAAAAGTTATCTGTCTCTTCAATCTCTTGATTTATATCACTTGGGTTCGTTTATGATAAACAAGACATTAGCCATGCTACTGGGTAACGGGTAATCAGCCGTTATACAACGAGCACAACCACCGAAGATGCTTTCTAAAAATAACTTTTTGTATAAATAATTATGAAGATTAAGTGCCGAAATAACTTAGAGAAGTTGATTATATAATAGATATTTTATTAAATATGTTTGATTGGTCAAAAGAATAACTAATCTAAAATACATAAATGGTTATAAATGTTCAATCTAATGTACGGTACGTTTCGACTGGCGTGACGTAAGTACATCCCGTTACGGTAAGCGCACACTGGCAGATACTAATCGGCATTTGCAAATAAATGTGAATTTATTAATCACAGTTTTGATTTTAAATGCAACTAAATAAATCAAAGACTTAGTTAATTAAGGGGGAAGGGGGCAAATGCAGCCCTCTAACGCATTCGTAACATTTACAACTAAGCAGTTTGTGTTGGAAAGTGCCCATCCCTGTTGAGGGAAAAAAAATCAAAAAACTCAAAAATAAGGTACTTACGTTCATTTATTACTCTTTGGATCAAATACGGTCCTGCCTAACTTGCCCGTTGAATAACATTAAGAAAATTTCTGGGTGTAGGATGAGCCCGCAAGGGAAAGCGTTCTGCGTACAATCTCGAAGCAGCCGTCGCACTTTGACGACACTCACCGAAAATTAGCACCATGTTCTCACCAACCTGTTCATTTTTTTTGAAATATTACCATTTTCACGCGCGCCAATTTAAAATTAACTTGCTTCAGAAAAATACACCGCAGCGAACTGCCAAACAACTGACGACCGACCCGTGAAATGCATGACTAAGAAGACAAAAACAACATAAAGTAAAAGGCTACGTTTTGATGACCAGGCCCGCACTTAGATTTTTTTACTTCTGTATCTCGGCTATTTTTCAGTTTTTTGAAATAATGTATTTGGAAATGTTTATTTGAGGGCCTTCTATACAGAGCTAAAAAAACGCACCCTGTATATTAAGCAAGAGAGTAGGCTAGGAATGTAGTAGTATAGTAGTTAAGGGATATTGCAAATAAGACATTAAATCATCTTTTACCAGAGAAATTCCGAAAGGTACCTATATGAAAAAGACACGGTGTAAATTTACTGAAAATGTTTTACTAGCTTATTTTGAAGGGGAAAGCAAAACCAAAGAGTCGTCGCGTCAATCCCGTGGCCTTTGTTGTCGAAATAGTCAAAATTAAGAACGCGTATTAATATTTACCAGACTATGGATATAGAAAAGTATGCAAGATTTCATGCTATTTAAATAACGAAAACTTAAATCTAGAAGCCCAAAAAGTACATTATTTTGGCTTTAGATGATATTAATAATAGCTCAAGAGTGTCTAACAACGAAGCAGATGTCGCTCCGTGCAACTTATTGCTGGTGTGTTCCATCAAATACTACATAAGCAGTTTTGAGTTATTCCTTTCTTTCGTCGGTTCCTAACTCTACCGATGAGCCGTGCTATGGCAAAACGGGTCTAGGGATGGATCTGACAAAATGAAGGGAATCAGAGGACGTCATTACCCTCTCCTCAGTTGACCTACACGAACTAGTGCAAAAAAGATCACAGAGTGGGTGTAACAACTATACAGGGTGAGCACAATGGGCCAAACCTGGCCTAAGTGCATCCGGCGTAAGAATGGGCCCTCGGAAAAAAAATGCCAAGCTAGACGTCAACCGGATAAAACAATTGATTAAGATTATTTTATCACCAGCCTTTTGAAAAATAAAGAAACGGTTTCGTAATAGATTTCTTATGAAACAAAATTTAAAAAAAGATTTTTTTCTGCGGAATTTTAAAATGAACTACAATTTTGACTCTTAGTCTAGAATGGCGTTTAAATGGATTTAGTACTAAATTATAACCAATTTACCAAAAATGTAAGTCTTAAGTGGATCCGACCCCGCTAAAATTTTCCGTGTTAAATTGCGGTTCCTCTTGGCCCGACTTACAAGAAACTAAGAAAATTATTGATCTTCTTTTACCAATGAAAAGGTAGTATCTATCTGGGTATGGAAAAGTTATTTTCATGCAGAAAAAAAAACATGGTCTGGATTCGGGTCAAGAGAACGTAATGTTTTTGGTCTAATTTAGTTTTCATACATATAATTTCGCATGGAGCTGCTAACCTTGGAGAAGAATTTCCACATACTGGGGCGCGTTTACAGTTATTTGTCGGGCCCGCTCTGGGACTCAATTCTGGAATCTCGCTTAAAAATGTGCATGAATGTTGCATTGGAAAAATGTCATCGTAACTCGAGAATCGGGTCCCCACAGCGCGTCCGACGTCAATTGTGAACGCGACCCTGGTCGGATGCTCTTAACAACATTTTTAACAATTTGTCCAAAATTTAGGTCTTAAACTGTTATTTACAACCAGGCATTAAAAATAATTTTATGGTTTTAGGTCGTAGGTGGAAAATCCTATTAAGTTAATCTTTAAAATTACCACTACGTTACCGAATTATATTATTTTAATTACGTTTAAAGAATTCATTAAAATTTAGGATATGGCCCACATTTAATGTGTTTTAAATATATTAAAATTTAAATAAAATTTTGATGTTGGGTCAAATTAAGCATTTTTGTTATTTTTGAAGGTACGACCGCATTCTACAACAAGAAAATTAGCGAGTATTATTTGAAACTTTCAGAAATTACCATTACAATGGAAGAAATAGGTTGGCCGATGCACGGGTGTTAATAAGAAAAAAAAACAAATTAAATCAAAATTTTTAAATATAATCATACCCTATTGTTTACTGTCTACCATATCGTGTGCAGTCTATCTGGCATTTTAATACAAACAAATGCCGATACTTACTATTAAAACCTAATTAAACAATTAATTCCTGATAGGTATACTATAAAATTATTTTCTCCGCGATCATTACTGAATGCAATAATTCCAACATCATTTTTGATAATAGAATGTAAAAATTCTCGCTCTTGAGTTGGAATATTTATTCTGAAACACTTGCTGCTTATGCGTTTTGCGTGTATTTTCATTCCATAACAAGATACGGAATGAATATTCTGTAATTGATCTAAACGATATAGGTTGCCATGAATTTCGAAACTGTCAATGTCAGCAGACAAATTTTAGTGCAATAAGTCAAAATATGAGTGAAAAATCGGATGAATCAGATATGGAACTGGATAATACTCCACCTGAAATTACAAATATTGCGAATAGTATTTTTGGTCGTGGAGAAAATATAGTCTGCTACTCGGTTAGAATGAAAATTCGATACTCGTGGTTGGTCTTCCACTCGGATCAAATTTTCATTCCAACCTCGTTACAGAATCTACTATTATGATATTTTTTGTTAATTTCTACTATTACTTAATGAATAATTAATAGCTGTGATACACCGTTAGAGAGTTAGTTAAATGAAGAATTTGATTTTAATAATACCAAGATGGGTTGTTATTTGAAAAAATCAAGAAACTCTGCTTTATTTTTTAAAAAGTTGTAAATAAAATATCCCCAATTAATACATTGTTTTCCAACAAAATGATTTCATATTACAAAGTACATAGGTTGAAATGAACCATTTAACGTTTCTATGGTCCACTTTTTACTACTTTTTTTTCCCAAAGTTATGGACATTTTAGGAAACAAAGGAAAATTGATCTAGGCGGTCTTTTTAAAACAAATGACGTTTGATATGTCATTGAAACGAAAATTTTCTATAGAATTTCTTTATTGAATAAAATTTTAATTATTCGTTTAAAATTTAAAGATTGACTTCACTTCCTGTTAAACAGGAAGTAATTGTCCAAGGTTTAATTTGGCAAAAAAATAGAAATTCATACATTTATTAACTAATAAAATATTTATTTTCAAAATTACAGAAGAAATTGTGTTGGTAATTTCTTGTGTTAGCAAGGAAGTGCCGGAAAAAGGTATTTGCCGATTTTTCTTGGTTTATATCTTTTTAGCATTTTGAAATTAAAAATAAAACAAGATCTTTAGTTTAAGGCTCTACCACGCGCAAATTTAGAGGATGAAAAACACCGTTTCGCTACTGCAGGATTCTGCAAAGGCTATTTGAGATATTTGTCGGGACAATTTAAAATTTAATAAAGGAATGTTTGTATTTCTAAGGTACAAAGCCCTTTTTTGAAAAAAATAAGAATATGTATAAGAAAATGCCCACTAAAGGTGCGTATTTTTAGGCCCTTTTCCAAGGTTAATATCGTAGCTAAGAATTTTTTTTCAAAAAAATAGCCATGTACCTTAGAAGTTCCATGTCTTATCTTTAAGACTTCAAAAATTGAGACAAAACAATGTCGTAATAAGTCCGTTATCTTGCAGCGCGCAACTCATGTTTTAGGTAAATTTTGTTGTCATGTTATAGAAGTTGCCTATATACAGCTGAATTTATTCTCGGCTGACGTGAAACAATTTACATCCAGAGAGAATAATGATACACTGAAAAAAATTATAGGTGGTCGAACAAGAAGTAATTTCGGGGGAAATTTTGGGCTAAATTTTATGTTCTTCTTTTTGGATTGGCAATGCCAATAACAGAATATCTAAGCGTCAATTTTAAAAAGACGCAACTAGTAGTTGTGCTATATACTCTGGGTTGCCATAAATGTTTCGGCTTAGACCGAGATGGTTTATACTGCGCCGCAAGGCAAAATGTTCAAGGCGCTTTCACCATTTTGTCAAAACGGGTGTTTGGGCTTTCAAAATTTCTTATTCATGTTAGGTAAGGATAAGAATTGAACGAAATGCAGTGGATTTGTTGATGTATTGCAATCAAAAATGGGCTATATTGAATTTTTTTTGTTTCGTTTTTTATCGAAATGGGCCATTGTCTTGATAGTGAACAAAATATACTAAGGTAAATAGCTTATTGGTATTAGAGGCCCAAACTGGGTCACCGGGAACTTATGACAAATCCCAGGATGTATGGTAACCCTGGTATATTAACTCTTAGATCTAAAATTAAAGTTTAATTTGTCTTGGTAAAGGGTGATAGGTGCAATAAAATGCCATTTATGAAGGTTCTTAGTGAGTAAGGAAACCAACTGTTGCATAATGAATCTATTTCTATTCGATTGTTTTTATATTTTATGCTTATTATACAGGCTCTATATATTGTTTATATAGTGAGCTTCTGTCTAAACCTGTTAAAATATGAATTCATCTTAAAGGTGAAATGTGTTTATTATTTTATCCATGGTTTAACGATTTAAAAGTAGTTGTCAGGCACGAATTTGGCGTTGGTCACATGATATTTATCTGTCCATGTTATTGGCTCGCAGCTACAATTTGGTGCAGCGAGACTACTGTATAGTGACAATGCTTCTAAGAAGCTAGGTAGGTAATATATAAAAATTGGACAGTATGCCACGCAGAGTAATAAAATACAATTTTTTGTTAGGCATGGGCGTCCATAGAGAGGGCTGTTGCTCTTGACCAAGGGGGAGCGGGGGGGGGGGGGGGGGGGGGTTGGAGGTAGATATACTTTTTTACTAACTTTTGTTAGGGGGAGTTTATGAAACGACTGCGACATTTTTTTTTGTAGGAATCACTTTTGATAGAAGTTCTTGAAAACGCAAAGTTTTGTTTTTTTTTGTAGCCACTTTTGAACGGTGGAGAAAGTGTAGAAAAGGCTGCGAAGTATTTTATTTTATAGAAGTCACTCTTGAGAACTTACACGTTTTTTTGGCTACCCCCCTATCACTTTATGTTTATAAAAAACATTAATACCGTGATTTTGTATCGGATTGGCGCGACGATACGGTACTACCTCCTGTTGTTTCTGTGTTACTAAAAAAAAGTCTAGGTACTTACTTTTTCCTCTTTTGAGGGTGCAGCGCAACTAATCGTCAAAAACATACCACTTTAAAAAAAAAATTATAATGGCACGGAACGCGACGGACAAAATACTGCGCGAGTTAGTAACCACAGTCAACAAATCCTGGAACCAGCGGGACTTATCTTTTGTTTTTTAAATAAACACGGTGAAAAATTTGTAATATAAGAAAATTTTGATTGAAAAACTATTGACCTTACGAAGTATTTGATAACCAATGCTGAAAACCTTTAGTTTCAGGGTAGGCCTGTGCCTCCCAATTTTGAAAATTTGACAGTATATGCTAATGCTGATGGGGGCGATCGGGCCAAAATATTTTTATAATGGTGGCACTTCCCGTTATACCGGAAGTAAGTGTCAACTTGCTTATTTTAAATAGAATACTCTATATATTACTACATTTTTGTATTCTACGCAAGAATTTAGGCATATCTTGTATACCATGTCCTATACCTATGTCTAAGCGTTTTAGATATTTTTAATAGATTTTTTATAATATTTTAATAACTATTAATACAGGGTGTTTAAACAATACGATTAAAAATTAAATTGAAAAACTGCAAAAAGACTAGTTTTTCAAATGGAAATACACAAATTTTATAATTATTCCTTATTTAGCATTAAAAATAAGGGTAAGTTTGTATATCCCAAAAAATTTTAGTTTTAGAAACATTGCCAATTTAATATTTTTATATGGCGATTTTGCTGCAGATTTTAAGTTTAGTTACTTTTAGTTGGCTATAACGGCGTTGAAAAACAATCAAATGCGAGAAAAATTTATGAAGCTGTCACTTACCATTTAAACATCATTAATTATCATGTATGTACGCTTAAATTGTACAAACGAAGATTATTTAAATTTATTTATTATTTATGGAGAATGCGTTAAAGTTATATTAAGAACATGGGACACATTTGCCAATCGATATCTTCAAAACAGAAGCCATCACAATGTGCTTATTAATAATATTCAAATGGTAAAATTAGATTTTGCTGTTTTTCAACGCCGTCATAGACAACTAAGAGTCACTGAACTAAAAATCTGCAGCAAAATTGCCATATACAAATATTAAATTAGCAATATTTCGAAAACTAAACATTTTTGGAATATACAAACTTACCCTTTTTAATGCTTAACTAAAAGTAATTATAAAATTTAGACTTTTTGCAGTTTTTTCAATCTTATTGTTTAAACACCCTGAATTAATAGTTATCAAAATATTATAAAAAATCTAATAAAGCAGATCCTTTATAACAAGGAATCCCGCTTAAATTAAATAAATATAAGGCTTCTTTATAGAAAAAATTGATAATTATTTTAAGGCTTGCAAACGTCATTCTTAACAGAAAAATTCAAATATGTCAAAAACGCTTAGATATTTATAGGTATAGGTATACAGGGTGGGGACTTTAACTGAAATAAATTCGATTTTATTAAACCTGCTGAAGTTGCGCCTACAAAATTTAGTATGTGGGGGTTTTGGAGCATGCGGAATTGGATTATGAAGTCGGCGCAGTTGCCAGATTTCTCAGCTTTGCGCTACACGTAGTAATTTTGTTATTTTAAATGGAATGCACTATTTATTTTTATTGCAGTGAATTGGTAGTATCAAATTTAGTAAGATCTCAAATTTACAAAATTCTATCTTCACTAGTTTCTGAGCTATGGCAACACTGTAGTTCGCTTAAAAAGTACCGGGACGCTTGTCTACCTCCATAGTTACTAAGTTATTGACAAGCTTCAAGAAAAGTTCTTGTCTTTTCAAAATGGCCAATTTAATTTAAACTTTAAAAATAGAAATTCTATTCTCATGATACTTTTTAATGGAACTACAGTGTTGCCAGAGCTCAGCAATTAGTGAAGATAGAATTTTGTAAATTTGGCATCTTATTAAATTGGACACGCCCAATGCACTGCAATAAAAATAAATTGGGCATTCCATTTACATTATTAAAATTACTACGTGTAGCGCAAAGCTAAGAAATCTGGCAACTGCGCCGACATCATAATTCAATTCCGCATGCTTCAAAACCCCACATACCAAATTTTGTAGGCGTAACTTCAGCAGTTTTAATAATATCGAATTTATTCCAATTAAAGTCCCCACCCTGTACAAAATCTGCCTAGAATCTTACGTAGAATGCAAAAATGTAATAATATATAGGATGTTCTATTTAAAATAATCACGCTGATACTAGGGTTTCCAACCCTCCCGATTTAGTCGGGAGGCTCCCGCTTTTTACTAAACCTCCCGCCGCCCCCTCACTTAAACAAAACTCCCGCTTTTCCGATAACACGACGGACGCCTAATAACTGTACAGCTGCCTTAGAGAGGGGCAACCTTTTTTTTTAGAAAGCACGTTTGATGAGAGGAGGAAGAAATATAAAAGGCACGCCACAGCGTAAGGACAACGGGGTATCGACTTTTTTTTTAGAAATCATCAATATAATTATTTTAAGCACCTCAAAAAAAACTTGTCCTCCAGGCACTATCCACCTCCCGCTTTTCAATTTTTAAAACCTGACTACCCTAGCTGACACTAACTTTCGGTATAACCGGAAGTACCACCATTATGAAATTTTTTTAGTCCGGTCGTCCCCATCAGCATTACCACGATGGCAAATTTTGAAAATTTTCCTATGTATAGTTTTCCATATATAGCTCGAAGCGGTTCCCGGTGGAACACGAACACCCTGTTTGCAGGTGCTTTTATACCTATTCCTATTATTAATTAACACTTCAAACTTTCTGCTCTACCTAACTTTATTTTTTGTAAATATTCTATAGCTTTAAAAATAAAATAAGACAAAATTTAAAAGATATATCCGTATAACGATTAGATACATTATTTTAACTAATACAATAACAAGTAAAATACTTATTTTCCTCAAAACAAATTTCTCATCTTCGAAATAAAATCAACCGAAACTCATTAGCATAAGAAAGAACCTGCCGCCTCGTCTCGTGGTTTCAGTGTGTGTCGATGTTTACGGAATATTTTTCACCACGTCATAAGCTCGCTAGTATGCCCACTTCGGGTGAGACTCTCTTGCAAATAAATTTCTTGCTGCACAAAGTTCCGCCTTAAGCTTGATGTGATAAATATACTACTTCCCCCATGTAGAACGAAGTCGCATTTATCAAAACGTACATATGTTTACGTTTTGATCTCATGTACGCGAAATTATAGTCGATTCATTTAAACAGCCCGCCTGAGCGGTGTTTCTCGAAATTGGGACTTGAAATTCAACACTTTAAAAGATGATTGTATGAATTTTAAGGTTAGTGAACTGGTGTATAATTTGTTATGTAAAAACATAAACCAAGGAAAGGAATTGCGCACATTAAATTTAAAGCTTTTTTCTTGTTGACAATTTAATGCCCTGTATCAAGCGAGCTAGGATTTGTAAAAACTAAATAAAATTTCACAGAAGAAGAATTTTCTTTCGTTTCGTCAGATCCATCTCTAGACGCGTTTCGTCATATCATGACTCATCAGTAGAGCTAGGATCCGACGAAAAGAAAGAAGAACTCAAAGCTACTTAGGCAGCACTTGGTGGGATACACCGGTAAGATGTGGCACGGAGCGCCATATGTGTCGTTGTTAGACACTTTTGAGCATACCAATTGAAATTTGTTTAAAAAAAATTTTTTTAAAGAAAAAATAAATAATTGAATCTTACAGATAAAAATGATTTCAAAAAAATATATACGCTGTAATATTCAAATTTAAATTTATCAAAAATTTCGAATATTGTTGATCATGTAGTAGCCTTTAAAATTAGTGCTTTTATTGGGATTTCATTATTTTCCACGAAGGCCTATTTATACTTAAAAATAAACATGAAAATTCATAAAAAACATATTTTAAGGATGCGTCGTTCAAGACAGGCAGACAGACAGATAGACGGACAGACAAAGTGACATACAAAGACACAGACGAACTGACCTACAGACAGACAGAGCAACATAATGATAGCGTTACAGGCTAATGGAAAATGGGAAATATCATTATTCACCTGAAGACGACTGGAGATACTTACCAGTTGAAACGTTGTGATGTAAAACAAATAAAGACAATGCAAGTCCAAAACTCTTCTATCAATCATTTTTTACAATGTGGAGACTTTAAAACCTCAAATATCACAAGTTCGCAAAAAAGTGATATTTTCATGAATAAAATACTCTCTTTCTTGGCAGGAAAGTATTGAGATTTAAAAAAAATACTCATTATGCCAATGAACGTGATTATAAATGCTCTTTCAGTAGTTACAGTGTATAATTAGCCACGTGTTAAAGCAGGGATTATATCATTTGCAGGAAAATTAGAATTTCTCATTTAACAATTTTACTGGCTACTGAATAATTTGCAAGCGGTTGGCAATCTTTTCATTCTCGGAAGTTGAACCTCACTAAAGATGGAACAGTATATCGATATTTATTCAAAGACTTGCTAAATGGGACACTATGCTTTTTTCTACGACTATTTCATCAAAAGGATAAATGTCAGAGCCGAGTTATCATTACTCAAAAACATTTTGGTAAAAACAAAATCCCTTGTTACTATTATTGGCATGTTGTGGTATTTTAGTTTAAAAAGGACTGAGTAATTAAAATTGTTTAGATGTGATTGATGGCAATTCGTGATTAATAAAAGATTACCCTCTAACACAATAATTAATATTATTTCTCAAAAGTACTTTGACAATAAAGATTTACTATTAGGTATAATCATAGAAATAGTAAATTTAGTATAGGGTTTCTCGTCTTATTGCCTGTTAGTATCACCAATTGGATTCACACAGCACTCGGATGACAAGCGTAAATAGACAGCGTATTAAAAAAGTTTTGTTAATACAAAATATTTTTGAAGAATTAAAAATATAAATTTTAATAAAAGCATTTTTTCAATTTTTTTTTTTAGTATGAGAAGGCCTGGCGGTAAAAGCACTTGTTGCTTCACTGTTTTGCGGTGGAAGCACAAATAAAGGGATAACTTTTGCAAATTAAACTATTATGAAAGATACAGATTTAGTTAAATTAGCAAACCAGGGGACTGTTTACTCTGATTAAAAAATCTAAAAGAAAAAAATTAATATCGCATTTTCTAGCTATAAGGAAACACATATACCATTTTTCTAGTCTTATTCTATTGATTGTTTATAATTAATATTTTACACTTTCATGTGTCCATTTCGTCCAAACAAAAAAAGGGTCGTTGTTTTTCCTAACCTACCCTTTTCCAGCTTAGTTTTTTAAGAACTACAATTTGGCACTGACGTCTGGGTTAATTAGAAACATAATTTTTCCAAAAAAAGGTCTAGACTGAAGGGCAGCAAATAATTATATTAAAAATAAGCTGTGTTCAGCAGACACTTCTTGTTTTTATCTCATAATAAAGGGAGTCAAAAATCTGCATATTAGTCCGAAAATTCAACCTATTTTATTTTCTAAGTAATAATTTACCAATGGTGAGCACTATATTTAGATTATCCTGTTTAGAAAACTAAAACACATTAGCATATTCTTGTTGACATTACAGCTTAATAACGAAGGTAATAAAATTGATCTGAATTATGATAACTGTTAATTTTAGTTATAGTTGATGAGAAAAGTTCATATTTTTTGAAATTTTATGACGTTTAATTATTCTAATCTCACTTCATAGAACATGCTAAAAATGTTAACTTGATCACGCCATTTCGACTACCATACTGTTTCTGTATCCCTTCCGCGATTGCGTCGTCACATGCTTTTGAGATAAGTTCAAATAAAGATCTGAAGAGATATTTATGTTACGTCAAGAGAAATATATTTCTTAAATAGTATTATTCTAAGGTTTTTGCAGCAAGATAAATCAAGTGGTAACGTCCAAAAAAATATTTAAAAAATTTTGTATATTTCCAGATCTAAATACACTGCAAAATATATAAAATTAGTAGATAATTAAACTTTGCTGCCCTTTTGGCAAATTACTTTATTCGATCCTTGTAAAATAGCATTGCGTATTATGTGTCGGTATCGATAACTCAGTTCCATTACAAATTCAATTTACCATCTAGCCTCAACTATTACCGTGTATAGTGATGATATAATTTAGTCAGAGTAATTATGTCCCCAGTTACAGAGAACTATTATTACAGGGGCTATGCGATATTAAAATTCATGAGGCTGGAACGTGCACGAATGACGGTTTAGATGAGCGGGAAAAAATACCGATATGCTTCTGTTTATAAGTTCTATACTTCTACATTACATGGAACCAGGATATATCGCCGCTTAAGAAACAAAGTATTATATGCAGTGCCGTATTTAAGGGGGCAATATACTTATCAAAAAAAAGTAAAAAAAAACATTGACAAAAACAAATTTAAACCAACCATGCAGAGGGAGAGAGGTAATAATTTAATTTTCGAAACTTGATAGTAGTTAGATGAATTTTAAACGGACTTTGAGCGTAGCCCCGAAAATGTTTCGCCTGCGGCGCTTTTCCGCTTTCTTCGCTAGTTGAAATACATGTAGTCCCGACTGTCTCTCCCTCCCTGTTCTACTTACGCCCACTGAGCCCCCCCCCCCCTCCTACCACCCAAGCATATTTTCTAGCTACGCCACTGGTTGTATGTAAAATTTTGTCCAAAATAAACAGGTTTTCCAATGCTAACAGAGTATGAAAATAACTCTGGATTAGTAATATCCACCATAAATATAATATTTAACTAAAAGTATATCTTTATAGTTCTAAGATCGTCCCCCTAAAAAATTTCAGAGAAACCTAGACGACAAAAGGCGCCGAAAAGTAAAAGTAGGTCAATAATAATTTAGGGGGTCCTTTATTCTAACTAAAACAACTTTGCGGTACGGCAATTTATGGAAAAATACAAAACACAAAACAAGCGTTGCCACAGTAGTACCGAAACGGTAAAGTTCTTTTTAAAACCATCGCTGTCATTGTACTTTACTTAACCTAATCGATTATAGAACATCACAAAACGAAAAGTTTTTATACTTCTGCATCGACCGCAAGTAACAGCAACAATACAGCCAATGAGAAGCGAATAAAAGAGAAGTTAACCGCTGAAAATGAAGATCAAGGTAACTACTGAATTTTTAAATGTTGCATACTAACGGAAACTGCGATCTTACTATTGTATGTAATTTTGATAAAAATTAGTGTTTAAGGAATTTGCATAAATTGGGTTAGTTTAATTTTTGATAAGTACTCAGTCATATTCCCTTTTGGAAATACTTAACAGGTCTCCTATTAAAGCGGGAATAGTTCCTTACTGTTTTAAGTTGTCGAAGGTGTTACTACTGTTGAAGTCTGGCGATGTTTAGGTTCTTGATAATAATTACCTCCCTATCTCGTTTGTACTATACTTTGCAAAAATCTTTGAAATTATTAGTATGGCCTGGATATGCTATGTCATTTTTTTGAAATATATAATTTACTGGACTGCTGTCAGTTTGGTTTTCGAAGGGGATATTTTACGATTCTAGCACTGACTGAGGTCGTAATTGCCATAGTGGAGCGCTTTAAATGGACTGATTGGTCTGCGGTAACGCTTTACGATTTGACAAAGGCGTTCGAGGGTGGCAGTCATTTCTTTCTGTTACTAAAATTAGTGCGATATGATGTCCGAGTATTACCTCTATCTCTTTTGGCTTTACATTTGAAGAAACTCAGACAATGTGCTGAACTCAATTTTTACCGTTCTGACTCTCAATATACATCCCTTTAAATGTGCATTCAATGCAGAAGCTTTCATCATTATAATATCCTGTCTAAGGGCTTCTAATTTACAATATAGATTGGAATAGACTCAACACTATTACGATCACTTTTTTTAGATGTTATCCAGAGAAATCCCAGACGTTGACATTTTCGGTTTTTGCAAGGCCTAATAATCGGCCAGTAAAGATGCTTGGTATCATACTCAAAGGTTCACTATCCTGAACAAATATTATTAATATTCTCTGTGGACGGCTGTCCAGGTATTGTTGGTGCATAATTATCAAACTCGCTCTGCCAATCTCGTAACGACACCGAATTTGACGCTTACAAAATTTAGAAAAACTAAAAAATATACAACTTTGACATATTTTACTTCAAAAAATGTTTCTGGAATAAAGCATGTACTCTATTAAAGAGTTCTTGACGACCTGACCCAATTTGAAGAATCTCAGTCTATTCCATACAGGAACAACCCAAAACTATTAGCGAAGATTGTGCCGGGCAAAAGTATTTATTGGTTTATTCAAATGCATTAAGTTGGGGTTTGTTCGTTAGTTTTCTTAGTAGTTAGTAGAGGGTTATTATCCCAAATAACAAAAAGAAAAAAGGCACGATAACGATTCAAACGGGTAATAAAAATTAATATAAATATAAATGCATCAATATACACCTACCTGTGTTGTGTTATGGATTTGCTCGGGTTAATTTGAACCCGTAAATCTTCATATGATAACCTTCGAAGAAAAAATGTGTCGCTTTGTTTTAATAAGTGAGAAAATTCACCTTTTGTGTTTTTGATCCGGACGCCTTCACTGCCTTACCCACGTGCGTTTGTTTTGATTTTGAACTGTCAAACTAAAAGAAGAAGTGACTTTACAATGTTGCATGACAGTGACCTACTAAATAAGAGTTCACTGGCCTTATGATATTAGATTATATTCAAACTTTTTAGAAATTAAAATTAAACATACCTCTTTAAAAACTGGCATAAAAACCATAATAAAATAAACAAATTCTTTTAAATCGAATCTGCGATTCACACTTCGAAAATAACTCGTATTTCATAACAGAACACGTTATTTAAGCAAGTCCACATTGAAAATTCTTTGTTAAACTATTTACTTCATATGGGGTCCTTACGCAAACACTTGTTTTTGTTCATATTTCTCGTTTTTCTGCAATAAAACCGACAAAACCTTTCGTTATTCCCACAACGCAAACACGTTTAAGCTGTCAATTACCTTACAAAGGACGCCGCTATTATAGCGCTGGCGTCCATTTAGTTAGTGATGGGGGGCGATGTGTATCGATGGTTTTCTAAACATCGGTCTTTTTTACTGATGTTCGATATTTTGCCATCGATAATAAGAGTCACAAAAAACGATGAAAGCATCGATTTTTAACTTTCGATGTTTGACACTGCGTTTTAATATTTGACGCCACCTTTTTATTTAAAAATTATTTGGTGAGGCGGAATTTCAGCACGCCAAGGACTGGCGGAACAAAACATCGATGAACCTCGCTCATCACTAATTTAATTTGCAGTTATGGTCAAAAGCATTGAATCACCCAGCAATGCGAATGCACCAAGAATGTCATCTTGGAACAAAAAAAAACCTTTTCGTGTCTTGTATTATGTAAAAACGTGTTTTTATTTCATCTAGTTGTCTCCGTGAAACGCGGGGTTGTTATTTTCTCCGTGGAATAACATCTTCTTTTGAGAAAAAATGCGATCGTTAAAAGTCAAAAGAGACAAATCAGAGTTCCACACTATCATCGTCTCGAGATTTTTGGCGAGTGCCTCTTTTAGAATGTAAAACATTAAAAACTGGTAAATAGGCACGATTGCTAATGGTAAATAGGTATCTACTCTTTATTTGTTATTAATGCAACTTTTAATCTAAAATTTGAGTACCTATTTTACTTTATGTTATTCTGCTGATGATGCCGTATTTATTTCCTTATTTTATTATTTTTTTTTTAGCTAAAAAGTGAACTGGTTAAAAAACAATTTCTTGTTTACTAAACACAAACAGCTGATGCTGTAAGTTCGCCTAAAAACCATATGTTTTCTTTATTGAACACCTGATTTTGACAGTTTGATATTTGGCAACGTTGTGACACTCATCTCTCTCCCTTGCAGGCTATGCTTCTCCCCATATCTCTCACTCTTTTACATTGAGAAGTTCATGGCTTTTATTCATTGGCGTCGGGCTGATTTTAGGGGTCCTTACCCCACTTTTTAGATGGTCGATTTAAAAAAAAACAAACCATAGAGTGTTTTTCTATGACACCCAAGGAGTCACCCATTTAAATATAACTTGGGCAATTCCATAACACCCTGTATATTCATTTGTCATCTTCTTCCACTAAAAAATAACTTATTTATTTACTAATTACAACAGGAAAGAATTTTTCAATTCAATAGTTAATAAATTACGGTAGCACAGCTTTTTCTATCGAGATAGAAGCTGTAGGCTCCGCCAAAAATTCCTGGTATGACCGCTGGTCGCGGCCTTGACCGTGTTTTCTAGGCTAGATCGCCGATATGAACCAATGTAATTTTTTATTATTGATAGGTAAACAAACATTAATTAATGAACAGTTAGAAATAGATCGAAGTCATAATAGGTTTTAATGTATGAACGAACAAGATTACTTATTGGTTAGCAGTGACGGTGACACACCCGGGGAATACTTGCTTAGTAAATATAAATAGGAGATTTTTAGGAATTCTTTTTCCCAATGAAAGTCCCAAAATTAAAAGTAATAATATGGCCAACAATGGTTTAACCTTTAGATATCCAATAACACACTTTTTTTACTTTATTAATTAAATATTACCGTTGAACAGCTGAAGGCTCGCAACTATTTTTGATATATTTATCTTAGCGTTTGTTAATGGTGCAAATGCCAAAATAATTACTTCACTAGAAACAAATGTATTTTAAAATTAATTTCATTCGTTCATTTTTTTCAAGATGCGTATTAAGTTTATTGATAAACACTAAAGTAATATTTTTCTCCACGACCATTACTGAATGCAATAATTCCAAAATCATTTTTGATAATAGAATGTAAAAATTCTCGCTCTTGAGTTGGAATATTTTTTCTGAAACACTTGCTTCTTATGCGTTTTGCGTGTATTTTCATTCCATAACAAGATACGGAATGAATATTCTGTAATTCATCTAAACGACATAGGTTGCCATGAATTTCGAAACTGTCAATGTCAGCAGACAAATTTTAATGCAAGTCAAAATATGAGTGAAAAATCGGATGAATCAGATATGGAACTGGATAATACTCCACCTGAAATTACAAATTTTGCGAATAGTATTTTTGGTCGTGGAGAAAATATTATAGTCTGCTACTCGGTTAGAATAAAAATTCGATACTCGTGGTTCCTCACGCTCGATACGCTCGCGTTCGGAATCTTCCACTCGGATCAAATTTTCATTCCAACCTCGTTACAGAATCTACTATTCTACGCTTACATGGATATTGTATCTATCCTTTATAACCTAGTGAATGGATGAACGGGCTATATCAATTAACTGAACGAATATAATGTTATATTTATCCTTGTTAGGATATGAAACTGACCTTATACCTGACCTGAAATTATAAGATTTATAGAAACAATTAAGTCAAATTTTTAAGGTTATGTTTTGTCGCTACAGCTACTTTTCTTTTTACGTATACAGCATTGATATTATATGAATTGACAGAATGTGATTTTTAAAAACTTCACCATCGCAAATGTTAATATTAATGCACAAAAATTGTTTTTAATTTAACTTTTTAGTCTATTTACTTATCGCTCGGCGTTATTATTCTTGTGAAAGCAGGCAACCAAAAATACATTTTAGAATACCAACACATCTAATTGGCTATGGTTCAAAAAAGACATTGTTTATCTATATTAATTAAAATTTATTGGGAAAAAATAACTCTAAAACTCTTGTGTAAATCGAAATCCGCGGTTAAATCTAGAATTTTGCCCCCTCAATAGACTGAAGTGAATCATATGTACCGATTTTTAAGAAATCTAGTGACAGCGGAAAATGTTTTTTTTTTAATTGCACCCCGCTAGTAAAAAATACCCAACAGCCATGATGTGAGGGAAGAACAAACTCAAAACAAAAACCTGTCAAATTTTTGCAATTTACATACAAAAGTACGTCGTTTTCGGTTTGGTTTAGAAGCATATTATCGACGCCACTGTCTCTATATTTCTTTCTATAGCCTCATCAGCCCACCTTTACACCAATTTACACCTGTATCTGCCTACAACAATAGAATGTCTAATTTTTTTGCAAGATTCATTATCGGCTTTCTATAACAGTGTAGAGATGATTTCGGATGATACATAAAAAAATAACCCAGATTGGCCCATTTGAAGAGTTTAATAAACTTTGGTAAATGCATAGACAAGAGTCAATAGTTTATGTTGAAAAAAGGTCAAATGCGAGTGGTATTTCGTACTATGCGATTATGAAAATAATTTTTCTTGGGGATGTCCTTTTATATACCCTGAATTTCCTCCCCTGAAACTGTCTTAGAGAACAATGATTTTGAGAAATTTATTTTATTATTATTTATTTATTAAATAAATATTTTTGGATAATATTTTTAATTTCTCGTTGCTCCCTCCCTTTTAAGCAATCAATTATCCGACGAAAAAATGTTTTCTCTGTACGAAAGGTATTTTTCCCCGTGTACCTTGAAAATTAAGGGGCGATGTGATGGGCGTTTCGTAACTTTGGACTTTGGCGTATAAGTCGTTAGATATTTCTTCTAGTTTCCGTTATTATCTTTTAAAAGTCACGGACTGCACGGCTCCTGCTTTTTAAATAGTTTAGTTCTTGACCTAAAATTAAATTTTGCAAAACCTTCGAATATACAAATGTAAAAATTAATGTTTGAAGCACTAAAACCTTCAAGGAAACATTTTTTCCAAAATTTAATGCAAACACTTATTAAAATATTTAATTTAAAGATCGCAATAGTAAATGTTTGTTAACCATTCTACAAATAGAGACATCATCATTTTGAAATCTTAGAAGGAGAAAGAACTAATAGAGATAGATGAAATGTGGTTCGACAAGCAAGTGTACTATTTAACAATAGTGTACAGGGTGGCCCGCTTTCAATGCAGTGACGGCGCCAGACTTTTACAAAAAAAAAGTTCATCGTTCTCTTGAAGATAACATACAATACCACTCAGTGGCGTAGCCAGAAAATATGCTGGGGGGGGGGGGGGGTGTTGGTGCTCAGTAGGCGTAAGTAGGACATGGAGAGAGGGACATCTAGTGCAAGAAGACGGAAAAGCGCCGCAGACGAAAAATTTTCGGGGCACGCCCAAAGTTCCATTAAAATTCACCTAACTACTATCAAATTTCGAAAATTAAATGATTACCTCTCCCCCTCTGCATTTTTTTTATATTCCTAGCTAGCTCTTTATTAAAAATTTTTTTTTTTAAATTTGTGAAAAATATGAATATTGGTGTCAATCCAAAATTTTAACATCGTATGTATGACTCTAACCAGCGTTTTTCGGGCTCGGTTTTTCATGATTAAAAATAAAGTAAACATTGTTCACCACGCCAAAATTGATGATTTTTTCAGAAATCATGTATTTTAGAAGCGTTGATCTAAGAGCAGTTTTTGGTGAAAATGCTTAGGTTTTGAAATACTCCTTCTTAAGTGCCGTTTTGTATATTCATAATAAAGCATTCTCGTTTCTTCCCGCACTATTTTTTTTATTATAAATAATCACGCTCTTCCATAAAAAATGTTCCAAATAAAATTTTTACTTAAATTTTTTTTAAATAAATACCTAATTGTTTTCTGTTATAAAATGTTTTTATTGCATTGGGTTATATTTTTGTTGATTTAAAATAGCTCCAAAAAAGGGAAAACGGAACAGACAAGTATATAATAGAAAAAAACTATAAAATATTATTCTTTTTACTCGTTTTTCTTTAAAATTGCATCATAAATCAATAACTAAAATGATATGCGTCTGAAACCTTAATCTCTATATAAAACAGGACTTTTTAAAGGAAAAGTTTAAAAACTAAACATTTTCTACAATACCTTTGTAATCTAAGCCAACAATACATTATTTAAAGATTTTTAATTAAGAATCCAAGCGTGAGACGAAAAATTAGGTTGCAATTAGACTTTTAGTCCCGAGCTCCGAGGCTCGGGGGGCTGCAGCCCGGCAGCCCCCCCCCCCCCTTCCCTAAATACGCCACTGATACCACTCCTTTCTCATCAAAGCTTTCATAGTCAAATCCCCCCCCCCCCCCCCCACCCCCGAAAATTCCATTATAAAACCGAATCCATCAATTTTGGGTGGGCACTTATGGTTTCTAGGGTGGGCCAGGGTAGGCATTAGGTCTACAATTAAAAATTATTCACGGTGTCCCAAGTAGTTTAAACATATCGAACATACTTTTTTCTTAATGGAACACCCTATATAATATATTATTTTCTAATTCCCTATTAAATTCCACGTATATTTTGGGTAAAATGTTTTTGAGATATTGACGTTTAAAAAATTACAATTTCAGACTTTGACAGGCTGTGGCATTGGAACGGCGCATCTTAGAGAAAAATGTTGTTCACCTCCCTAGCTTAGTTTTTTTTCTATCCAACGAGACCGACGGTTTAACATGTTAACATAACTTTTAGATAGAGAATAAAAATGGTGAAAACCATTTTTCTCTAAGATGAGCCGTTCCAAGGTTACAGCCTGTCAAATTTCAAAAATGTCAATATCTCAAAAACAATCAAATTGAGATATATGACATTTTATACAAAATAAGCGTGGAATTTAATTGGAAATTAGAAAAGAATATAATAAAAATGATGCTTCATTTCAAAAAAAAAGCATGTTTGATATGTCTTGACTATTATTACACCAGGTATAATTTTAAATAATGGACCTAATACCTTCTAATAACTCTGTTTTTGAAAGGTATTAAAAAGTTGAGTAGTTTAGATGCTATGGAATCCTGCGTTGAGAGCGGGCCACCCTGTATTTCACAGTTTTAATGTAAAAAATTAATTTAAAAATCTTAATTCAAGAATTTTTCAAATTTTAAGTTGATCCATTCGTTGATCCATGCCATATCGTGGTTTCAATGTCAAAAACAGTACAGAGAAATGTTTTGTTTTAGTGTTGGTATGCACTCAGATCGACCACTCTATAATTTGTCATATTAAATTGTGGTGCGAATTCCCAAAAAAAAACTAAACTAATTATTATATTTTTTTTGTTTTGGTCTATATCGATATGATCTCGCATGGAGCTGGTTACTCTGGAGAAGAATTTAGAAATCTCGTTCGGATGCTTTTAATACATAACAAGAAGTATAATTAAATAAATTGGTTAAGGAAAAATGATATAACTTTTTAAAAATAATAAAATTTAATTTAGATTGCCGTAAATTAAGGTTTTGGCTTAACTCCTAATTGTAAACAACTTTTTCTCAAAGTAGGGTTACTTTACTGATATCGATCTATGTGAAATTGTGTGCATTTTAGACCATAATCCCAAAAGCATCGTTTTGTGAATCGTATTTTTTTTGTCTATTCTCTTGGACCACCTCTGGGACTTACTGTATATATTAATTATATTAAAACATTTTTACCAGTTTTAATTATTATACAATGTTTTTGTTCATTGAACTTGCAAAGATAATTATTATTGTGTAAGAGAAAGAGAACCTGCGAAAATGTTTGTAGAACACTATGTTTCACACTCATTTGTTTAAATCTGCACTAAAATAATTAATTTATTTATTGTCTAGCATTTTCATTGGCGGCTTATTTTAAGAGAAGGAGCAAAGTTTACGAATCTGTAAAATATATTTTTAATTTCAAACACCCCTAGTAGAATCTTCTAATAACGCCTATTAAAGAATTAAAAAATAATTTTTCGTCTAAATGGGCTTTATTGTATTGTAAAATTGTATTGTATTGATTACAGTCCGAGAGAGGAAATTGTTAATTACTCTCGAAAGATTACGTAGCTAACTACAATCTCGAAATAATAAAATCTGTCAACAGTACTCATAAAAACAACAGCTCTGACCGAGACTCTTAGTTCCCACTACGCCCTTCCCTCTGGGCCAGCTACTGACTTTGTCCTTAAACTCAGACGCTAGAGGAGCTGACGGTCGACTGCACCAACCTATGCTGACCTGACGTCATTTTAGAGCGGGAAATGGGGACAGAAAACGAGGACAAAAAATAAAAAGACAGACAAATTACACTTCCAAATTTTTAAAAAGTCAATAATGTCAACATTACATATGGTTGAAGATATACAAGTATTTGAACGCTTGAAACTCCCAAGCAGGTTAAGAAGTTATAACGACCTTATTAAAATGACCAAATGTCCTGCCTTATCCTGGTCCGTCAAACATTCAAGGACGATGTCCAACAAGAAAAATCTTCTAAATCCCCCCCCCCCCCCCCCCCCCCCATCATTGAATACACTTGGTACGTCCCTACCGGCTCTCATACTATCACTGCAAAGCCCTTATATAAGGTATCATGGTTCCCCTAGAAATTATTGATAATAATATTAAATATCAATAATTCTATAAACCCTTTGAAATTTCGATTTTTACCCCTTAATCAATTGCATTGGGACCAAATTAGATGCGCTACTGATTAGCATCATTTAACGGTAATGAACCATGGCGAAACCGTACTAAACATTATTACCGTCGGAAATAATTGTAATTAAATCACTGTGCCTATGTTTAATTAGTATATGGTAAAACAGAGGTACTGAATGTATTAACCACATTATTGATATTTTATACCTTCATAACAGTGGTTCTCCGTTATAATTATGCGCATTAACATGTTTTATCGTAAATTATGATAATATGTTGAGTCTATATTACCTATGATCTATTGGTATAACATAATATCTTATAATATTTAAAAATTGTAAGTTCCCTCCCACTTTACATTGCCGAATGCATTTTTTAAGTTTACAAAAATATATTGTGCTTATTTAGACGTTTTTTTAGTTTTTTTCATATTTTCAATAAATATTTCTTGAGCTGTTTAAGATATTTTTCTACCCTCACATGGATATTTATTTGCTGTTTCCTTTAAGTGATTGAATAAGTGGGCTATTCCGGTTAACTAAACTGATATAATTTCATATCCATCCTTGTTAGGATATGAAACAGACCAATCACAGTGGTCATTTACAAAGGAACCAAATTTACAAGTTGTAATAAATAATAAAAGTGAGGTAAAATATATACTTTAAAAAGATGCAAATATGTCTGATCTAATTTGTTATTTTTTATATTTGAATCAAAACATTTATCCCAGAGCCTATTCATACACCAATTTTCCCCAAAGAGTGCCCGAAGCGGTGCGAAAAAGTTTTTTCTGACCGAACTAAAGATTTGTGCACAAAATGCCCTTTCTCTTTTCAAGAATTTCATGACACATCTACAATGTACCATTGCGCCCAAAAAAAACTGGGACAGCAAATTTTAGTTTAATCTCCCAGACTATTAGCTTGTTTTGAAGTTGTCAATTTAATTTTGTGACTGACCTGACAGTGACGTATTAAAAGATATATTTTTTGAAATGCCCGCGTTAACCACTGAGCAAAAACCGATCATTTACACTCGATTGAGAGATGGGTATCAAATAAGAAACATCGCAGATGAATTAGAGATTAGCAAAAATACCGTGTTGTTGGCTAAGCACAAAATTGCAGAATATGGAAGTATTGTAAGGAAAGCAGGTTCTGGTAGCCCCAAAATTTCGAATGACGGCCAAGATATAGAATTAATTAATTTTCTAAAAGATCTTCGAAACAGCAATAAAATCTAAAGAAGAAACACATTTTCCTGGTTCGGCTACTACAGCGCGTAGAAGTATTCGTAGTTCAGATATAAAAAGTTGTTGTGCTGCCAATAAAATATTTTTGACCGAAGCAAACAAACAGAAAATAGTAGAATTTGCTTATGAATAAATAAATCAAGGTAATATATGGGAAACCGTAATATTTTCCGATGAGAAAACCTTTCAATCATGCAATAATGGGAAGATCCGCGTTTATAGACCTTCTGGTACGAGATACGACGAAACATATACAAATAAGACTAATTAAAGTGGACGCTTTTCTATAAACGTTTGGGACTGCATTAGTGCAAGGGCCCAGGAGTTTGCCAAATAGTGCATGGGAGGTTCAGTGCACCATTATATTGCAACATACTAAACCAAGTTATGAATCTATCTGTCGACGCAGTATATGGTCAAAATTTTATATTTCAACAAGTGAATGCTTCTATGCATAAAGCCCGCATAGTTCAAAATTATTTAGAAGAAAATCGATAATACCGGTGTAACTACCAAATTTTAAAAAACGTGTTATTATATTAAGGTTTAAATATGATTGAAATTAAAATTTATAGGAACATAATATTAAAAAATCTTGTTTTATTTTTGATAAATTTTAAAACACTTAAATATGCGTATTTTAATTTTTCCTCGTATTTCTAAAAATGTAGTATTGTTGTTTTGGTGTTAACCCTTTTCACTTCCATGACAACTTTTATTTCAACAATGATAACCTTTCCTCAATTAGGGAATCCAAACCACGTGATTCAATATGGCGGTTGGATGGCAAAAAGCATTGAGTCACCAGCTAAGTGCCACCAGCAACATTATTTTTATGGTCACGTGTACCAATTACAAAGCAGTATTTGCCATTCAGCCGCCACTTTGACACATCGTTGGATTGCCTAATAGAATTTACATATTCCTTATAGTCAAGGAGCTACTCTACAACAACAATTTTGCTGTCCCAGTTTTTTTTGGGCGCAACGGTACATAGTCGACTAGCGATCCTGTGGGTACCTACTAATTTCCATGCAAAGAAGTGAGTAAGTAATAAGTTATTTTTAAAATCGAAGTGTAATATGTTGTTGTCAGATTTACTCTGTACTTCGTGGTTGGAGTTCGCGTTCTCCCCTTGGCACTGCGTACAAACGGGAACTGTATGAGATTGTTACTTTCATTTACTTGTACGCAATGCCCACTCAAATATCGTCTGCCCAGCCAGAATAATAATACAGCTCTGGTAGAATCATTCTAGCAAAGCAAAACAGCACATTTGAAATATTAAAAGCACTTTTCCTTTCTGTCAGTTCTTTCGTGCACTTAACTTGTAAGTTTCCTCTAAATTAGACCATAAAACATATTTTATAGGCAGATTCCTTCAAGTAATTTTACTTCTTCAGTATGATTGCTAATAGGGCCGTAAAATCTAACACTCGTTCGCTAATGGATGTGTACGTACAGGAATAGTAATTTTATTTTAAGACCAGTGTAATTGGATACCATTAAAGAATAAAGAGACTTGCACAAAAAATAAGGTAAAAGTAAGAAGTGAATAGCTTTGTTTCGCAAAAACCAAAATAAACTATGCTATAGGGTCCAGAGTGAGCAACTCTTTTCTGGAATATTAAGTCCTAGACGTTAAAGAATTTATTTCAGAATAATACGCACCAATGTGAGAATAGTGTGACTTGATGGTATAATTTATTCATTATTTTATATTTTAAAATATTAGTTCGGCTTTGGATGTTTATTTTTCCTCACCTTATAAAATGAAAAGTGTCGTAATCGGGAATGAAATGTTTTTTAAGAACTTATCAGATTTTGATGACGTGTGTAGGTAGTTTCGGAGAGGTTTATGTCGAAAAATGTATCTAATGAAAAAGGAGTTTCCCATTTCCCTTGATCCAACGCAGTGGCGGGGATAAGAATTCGTGCCCCCGCCAGATTTTGCCAAATGTCAATCTATATATTCTTGTTATTAAGTGGAATTAAAAAAAAATTAATGAAAGGTAATGTGGAAAAGTTATTTACATGCGGAAACCCATTCGAAAAAAAAGATATAAGCCAATAAAACCCCCAAAAAATAATAACTTAAGTTCATCGTGAGGTAAAAATATTGAAATTTTTTTTAATAAAGATAACTCTCTGTCACTCTCCAATAACATCGAGTTCAAAGTTAAAAAATTATTTAATATTTATTAATAAACATGACCAGGATTCGGACCAAGAGAACGCTATGGTTTTGGTCTGAATTAATATAATAGATAAAAGTTTGTATGGAGCCGGTAACCGAGGGCAAAGTGGAGCTTGAGGCCCCGTTTTGAAACTGGGGTCTCCTCAAAAGGAGAGTTCTACGGACCCTTGTCGCCGCGACTGGCCTGATGCTCTATCGGATTAGTCGCTCTGGCTGTCTGTGGACTCCAACAACTTACAAACTCTTTGACAGGAAAAAATGAAATTTTGTATGTGAATTCGGCATTAATTACTTTTTTAGTAGAAAGGAAGCTGTAGATAAACATTCACATTTTACTGGCCGCCTAAAAAGTTAAGTAAGGACTCCTAAAATCAGTATACATGAGCCGCCAGTGATCTGCTCTGGAAAGAACATAGCGTACAGCCGCCTACAACATACTGTTAAACAGTAGCGGCGGGCCATAAAATTCCAAAGACATATGGTGAATTTTCTTGCTTATTATAGCAAAGAGATATTTAAAAATATTTTTATTGCAATATATTTTTCAAACAGGATTTACGCGCTTAAATATAAAAGTGATTTCCATAACACCCTGTATAGCTGCAAAAATGTAGCAAATACCTAGTTAAAGTAATGAGGGGCACACGTGCAAAACGATAATTGATTCAAAGTTCCAAGTGTTTCTATTTAATATTTGGGGTGAGATCCACGAAATAATTTAGCCGAATCCGTCCGGCATACAAATGGGATTTGCGTAACCTAGATCAGTTTGCAGCGAGCGACTCCCACGGTTTCCCGCACGGTTTTGCGTCTGATGCATGTGATGGGAATAATGATCGTCTAGGACGTGATGGTCGCAAACTTCCCGTTGTGCTACGAGTCTCGCTACGTTGCTAGCTCCGCTATTACGCTGGGGCTGAATTGGGACAATAAAATAAAAATGGTATCGTTCAACGGTTCACTAGCGTCCTGGTGCTGAAGGCTCCTAAAAGGTGTTCATAAATTAAGTAAAGCAATATTTTCCAATTTTTGGCCACCTCCCCACAAAGAAATACAAAAAATTACAGTTTTGATTTAAAAATAAATAAATATATAATTTTCAATTTTTTTAGCAATTTATTTATTTTATTATTTATTTATATTAAGAGTAAGGGTTAAAAGTAACTGGATCACACTGTATATCTAAGATGAAAATTTGTTAAAAATAATAATTGTAAAAAAATGTTACAGATTGGATAATAATTAAAGAATTATAGTTATATAACATCATTATTATACTTTTTCGGGAGAATTTCAATATTTTTTTGAGAAATAAAATGTCAGGCAATAATACTCTACATTAACCTATACCCATTTTTTTCTGTATAGCTGGTAGTGCAAGATATTAAAATATGAACAAAATCTAGCCGTTTGTTTTCGAAATGCAAAAAATGGATATTTTTTTTTTTGATTTTCATACTATTTAAACATTATTAATTATTCAATCCGCCTCTAAATTATTTAACACCCTGTAAATATTTCATTTCTATATAAGCGAAAGAAAACGTAAGGCCTAGTTTTCCACCAATAAAGAAAAATAAAAAAAGTTTGATTACGGCTATAGGGAAACTTTTAATCAAATCGTCAAGATCGACAAAATTCTAAAAATTAGCCGAAAGCCGTTTACCATAGGCTTTGTGAGGGGTCCTTACTATAAACGTTTTTTTTAAATCAGGTTTTTTATGTTCATTTTATGAAGAAGTTTTATCTAATATTTTTGTCTGTCTTTTTGTCAAAGTCACTTCAAATAAAATATTTAAAAATATATCAATAGGTACATATATTTTTTTATTTAAAAAAAGTTTATTGATTGGCCAAATAAGGGTTTTTGGACGTGGCACATAAAAAATGTTCTTCTGTGACGCTTTTTCTTTACCCTACCTAAAAATGTATGTAAAAAACTTTTTTTGAAAAATGACCCCCTCTCCAAAACAAAGTTCGGAATCCGCGCCTGAAATGATGCATTAATGACAAACCATTATCATAAGAATATGAGTATCTCTGCATGGAGCAATAGTTAACACAGTTTAGCAACTCACAAAATTGTGCCTGTCATAACGTAGACGCTAGTATGGGAATAGACAACACAGTCTGGCATGTCTAGCATCGTCGATGGGCATGTGTAAATAATGGAATTTATTGAAATGGGTGTAGGTCGCGTTGTCACGTCCATGACATCGCTCAAGCAATTAGTCAAAGAATGTTTGGAAATATGTTATTATTTTTAAATTGTGCAAAATATAATTGCATATAAAAACTTCCAGTGTTCCAAATGTGACATGTTTTCGCAATATGTCTTTTACTCCTTCACGACAAAGCAGCCAAAATTTTAGATATCCTTAATCGTAGAACCATGATTATGACTGCCCTCCCCCCAAACAGAGAAACACAAAAAAATACTGTTTTGACTAATTCTGGAGCTTTGTCACCAGCCAATCAGACAGTGTATTAATTTTTTTGCATTATTTGTCGCATCAAATACCATTATATAATTTATCAATATTTGGTATCCTTTATCCAAAAAGCGACCAAATACCAGCCGTTTGATAGTAATTACCCATAGTTTTAATTTAAAATAAATTTTGATTGATGGATGAATAAAAACAAAAAAGTAAATTTTGTAAAATTCGTCCATATTTTTTTCTGTTTTCATCACTAAATAAATTAAATTAGTAATTATAAAACATAAGAATTTGACGGATTTTCTCATAAAGCGAAAAAGTAAGGCACTGCTCCAACGAAAATGCCGCTTCTTTGTGAACAAGAAGGGATAGATTGTTGGATCTTTATATTTTGTACACTAATTTCAACGTAATTAATTTAGGAATAAAAATTAAAAATTTGATTACCGAAATTAATAAATATAATACTTAAAACAGTAGCAAAAAATATATTAAGCAAATAGTAAAATAACCCGGCGTAAATGGGGTGCGTTGGAAGATAATACATTCTACACTCTTCTCTGCATTCTTAAACCTGCTAAATTTCGGACATACTTTTTTTCGTGTATGTTTGACAGTTGAAGACAATAATATTTCTTGAACGATATAAGAGTTTTGGACTTACATTGTCTTTATTTGTTTTACATCACAACGTTTCAACTGGTAAGTATCTCCAGCCGTCTTCAGGTGAATACTAAATAAGTAAAGTAACCACAGCTCTATTTATACTAGCTAGATGCACTGGAGCATGACCGAGATGGGTGCATTCATGCGTTTAATTCGTATGCGGTATTTTAACAAATAAAGACAATGCAAGTCCAAAACTCTTCTATCATACTTTTTTTCATTATGCGTATGCCCCCTCCAAGGATCGAACCCAGACCGCCACCTCTCTCTGAACCACTGCCGCGATGGTCAACATTTTTCGTTATATCTGTCCTTGCGGTAGTTAAGGGTGGCTGGTCGCCAAACCCTGATCTCGATTTTGTGTTATCCCTTTCTTAACGTACTATGTATATGATATGGTGATATTAACTGATTAAACTAATGAGGGGCCAAAAATGGACTTTAAAGGCCAATATAATATGAATAAAGTAACTTAGATAAGACTTTCTTGTAGTCCACGTTGACTTTGACTCTTATTCATTCTTCTTAATAGAACTGTTATTTATTTTTTTAGAGTTTTTACACAAGATTGAAATGTAAACAATATTGTTATATTTGTGGCGGTTACTTTACCTACATATTTTATAAAAGATGTACGCCGCTGAGCGTTGGGCAACAAACCTAGGTCGTTATACACCTGTGGCGCCATTTGCATTTTTTCACATATTCGTGATCGCGGTTTATTTTTAACGTGTCACTTATCTCGGTAATTGTAATTACAATTACGCTACGGGAGCTAAAAATAACTTTTCCTCTTCATGCTTTTATTTGGAATGTTATCTCATGAATTATCTCCAGAACGGGTTGAGATTGAGAAAAGAAGTAAAAACTTAATTAAATTATCGCGTAATTTTTGATAAGGTCGTTGTTAAAGAAATTTAAGATGTTGTTTATGAGATAAGCAATTTGATTTTGGGCATTAGCATTGAGGGAATGATGAGTTTTGATATAATCACTGAGAATGGGAGGGAAATGAAAATATACATGGCTGATTTAATCTCTGCTATAAAATTTTATGATAATGCATCTTTGATAAAGATTGTGATAATTTTATTATCACTACTGCGACGTCTAGAAAGGTAATAGCTACCGCGTAAACTCAATTATGGTTTACCGGCACTGCAGTGTTTGCCATTTTGTTTCTTGATTAATTTTTCCAATCAGTATTAAATTTGTTGCAAATTTATCAAGAAATCAAGTTTAAGACTGATTTGTATTTTAGATGAGACGGGCAAGTTAACTATTTTTAAATTTTTTCCTAATTTCCTGGCAAGTTAACCAGCATTTTGGGATACAGAATTGAAAACTAAAAAAGAAATGTGCATTTTATGTTAAATGAATCATGGGTTTTATTGGCTTATATCTTTCTCTTCGAATTTATTCTTTGCATTTCCGACGCCCACCCAGATACCACCTTTCCATTGTTGAAAATAAACTTAATAATTTTCTTAGTTTTTTTTGTAATTCGGTCTAGGAACAACCACGGATCCACTCTAAAGCTTTAATATTTATTTATGTAACGTGTAAAATAAAATGCTGTCTAAAGGTATAAATGAAACACATGGACTTTTAATAAAATAGAAAAACGTTGGAAGAAACATAGCACCAAAAGAAGGAAAATTTACTAACCCAAAAATATACAAAATCGTCAAATCATATTAAACACATTAAAAACAAGGACACATAGGATTTTAAAGGTATTTTCTTCTGGATCCTAAGAAGTAAGGTCATCACAACATACCTACATTAAACAAAACTTCAGAGGTGAAAGTGATCGAACATAATGAGACATGGAGGTACAAGGGTCTTTGTGTTAAAATAATCCTGGGACTATTAACTTTATCATCATCACCATCAACTAAAATTACACAAACAGCAATTTCAATTTTTCCAACCACTACCTTATCAGAATGTGTGCAGTAATCAACTAAATGTTTATTCATTTTCTCTATTGCAACCAGTTCCTGAGATAATTTTGCTATAATAAAAGAAAAAGTAAAACTTATTTTTAGATTCAAACCGTAACTACTTGTAGGAGTGATTAGTTAAAAATAACCTCAATCACGAGATGTGGAAAAATGCAAATGGTGTTTCTTGTAGCGCAACCAAAGAAACAGGGTCGGATTTATTATTTATTAACGCTTTTTATTTTATATTAAAGCAAAAATTTTACACAGCTTAGACAAACTACAGTGATTGGCATATAGTTAACTACATATTATGAAAAACTATTTTATTGAATGAATATTGAAAAAAAACGTTTTATATCGAAGCATAATGGGTAAGCTAAAAAGTCACTTTAACATTTTTGTCCCTTGAATGTGAAGTTGTAAAATGATTCTTCTTCTTTTTTATAATTATGCCAATCTTTTACCACCACTTTAATGTCACCCCATTAATATAATTAATAATAATTTACATTTAAACAATCATGTATAGAGTCCCCTCGCATTTCTTTACCTTTCACAAATTTAAATGATAGTTTAAACACTATTAAAGTGACATTCGCCATTATTGTTTATTATTTTACTGTTTTATTCGATATAACTCCTGATGATCGACATAACTACGATCAAAAGATGTAGAATTTTCACCAGTTTCCACTATTTATATATTCAATTCTTATTAATATATTGTGGTCAAAGACCAATTTGGATGGTCTGAATTCAAAACCATTTAGTGAATACTTCTTCCCTTTTACTTTACGTTACTGTTTTTACAGTAACGTTTCTGGAAGTAGTATTCCTAAGCTAAAGTTTAGTATATTAAAATAGGGTTCTATATTTTCAGACCAAACCATCACTTACTAGAAAACCCCCAGAAGCGTAACCATAGTAGATGATATGAGCAGGCCCGCGCCTAGCACTTTTGGCGCCCTTGTGCAAATTTAAAATAACGCCCCAAATTCGTTCAACGTTCATATGTGAGTACAGATACGGGTTAAGTTAGGTGCTATTATTGCGTACTCTCATTTGGAAAATATATTATTTTCGAGAAATTCGGTTCCCTCGTCTCAAAGAGAAAAAATAAAATAATAAACAAATAAAAAACAATGTAATAGCTAGCAATTCCTTACTGTTTTTTTTATCATTATAAATTTTGTTTTGACAATGTTGTTTGTTGCTTTATCTTTTTTTTACTTTTGAGTTTTAAGGCTTTTCGGCGCCGTCGTGCACCACACGACTTTGCCCTTATGTACGGCGCGGGCCTGGATATGAGACGCCATACTCTAGTACAGCAACGAAGACGAGAAACTGAAATATTTCTCTTTTCTAATCTTCAACCGTCAATGTATTATTAACAAGGTAATCTATTTTTCTTATCTCTGGGTATCACAAAATGGCGATCTGTCGGATAATATGACGTACTCTTGAAGTTAAATAATAATCTGCTTTAGAGTCACCGACATATCGCCAGTATTGCCATCTCAAATGTGGACTGCAAATACGATTTTGATATAATCGGATTGACCAGGAAGCTAATGGATGGAAAATATTTTATATATATATTTCATTGGCGTAGAGCGTAGACGAACGAAATTTTAAAAATATTTTTCTAAAGTCAAATTCATTCATTTGTGGTATTTTGTTTATGTCTTCTTCGTTTATTTCTTGCTTTATCTTGTTTCAAGAGCCTAAGAATTATACTATTTATAAATTTATTTATTATATACATATTTTTCTTGACGTGAAATATACATCTCTTCGCGTAAGATTATTTCTCTTCAACTAAAGGAAACTCTCTGTGTGAAAGAGCATTTCTCTTCGCCTAAGGGACATTTAGCTTCAATCTCTATTTGAAGGACTTATCTCAACAGCAAGTAACAATGCAATTGCGGACGGGATACAGAAGCAGTATGGCTGCCGACATGGCGTGATTGAGTTAACATTTTAAGCATGAAATGAGTTTAGATTTGTCCCTAAAATGTCCAAAATCTGCATTTTTCTAATCAACTATAACTGAAGCTAACGGTTAACATAATTCAGATCAATTACCTTTATCATTAGGGCAAGGGCCTGTCGACATATTAAGCACCGGTTCCCGCAGATCAACGAAGTCAAGCGGTGTCGAGCGCGGTTAGTACTTGGACGGGTGACCGCTTGGGAACACGGCGTGCTCTTGCCTCAGGGAAGAGTGTAAAATGAATCGACACCTAGCCATCCTATTCACGCCGGACAGGCCGGATGAGATCGGATATCTCGTAGGATGAAGGTGCCGTTTCACACTCCCCAGTCGGTAGATCACATTTGTGGTCGATGACCGGTTCAAGATGGCCTACGTAGTTGGCGAACCGTAAAAAAAAATACCTTTATCATTAAGCTCTCAGACACCTTCACCATCAATGCCGGTGTTCCTCAAGGGTCCATATTGTCGCCTACCCTCTTTTTACTGTATATTAACGACCTTCTAGTGAAAACCCAAAATCCAATTTATAGCTTTGCTGATGACAGCACACTTGTCTCATCTTTTACCTTGACTCCCCAAACATCCGCTGCCGACGCACATCTTCGCAGGCAGCATGAAGTATTGCGCCTCAACAATGACCTGGAAGAAATTTTGGCTTGGGGTGACAGTAACCAAGTCGAATTTAATGCTAAGAAAACCCAGGCAGCAGTCTTCTCCAAAAAGGTTAACATTGCAGAACCGGATATAGTCATGGCAGGACACGCAATTCCCCTGGCACCGTCTATTAATTTGCTGGGGGTCAATCTGGGAGGTAATATGTCTTGGCATGATCACGTTGCCGTAATTGCCAGGGCAGCTGCACAGAAACTTGGTGTACTTTTCCGCACCAAAAGGTTGTACACACCTCATCAACTTTTGACACTCTACAAAGCCCAGATTCGACCATCATTAGAATATTGCTCTCATGTCTGGAGCTCTGCACCCAAGCACACCCTTCGGCTACTGGATTCCATTCAAAGGAGAGCCGTTCGTCTGATCGGCGACCCCGAGCTGACCAAGACCCTCGATAGCCTGGAGCATCGAAGACAGGTTGGTGATTTGGCTCTCTTTTACAGATATTTCCATGGCAGGTGTTCGACTGACATTGCCCACTTGATTCCACCTAGAGCAATGCAAAACAGAAATACACGGCGAACCGCTGCCGCTCATCCATATGTTGTTCAGCTTAGTACTCCTCGAACTTCATTGTTCAAGAATTCTTTCATCTGGAGAACGTCATCTTTGTGGAATGATCTTCCTGAGGTCGTGTTTCCCAATGAATACAATCTTCAACGTTTCAAGACCAACGTTAATCGCTTTCTTCGCACACGCACCGCTCCCAGAGCGCCTTAAAGGATTTTTCCTACAGTGCAGGTGTTTTATCATAAAAAAAAAAATAGTTGTTTTTATTGCTCGGCAACTGATGGACAAACGAGCAAAAACAATTTACCTTCATTAACGTATGGACACAGGTCACGGAATACTATAAATATATAATAAAAATTATTATTCTTATTATTATTTTATAGAAAAAATGTTATTCGCAGCAGAAAGAAAGTGAGTAGTTTTGTATCAGTTGCAGGTTTGCCGGGCAGCAGGCGGTCACTAGCCCGCACGCAGACCGTGACCGGCGATCCGCAGGTTCACTGCCAGTGCCACTGGCCCACAACTGGCCCAGATTTTAGTTTATGTTGCAATTACACGATATTGTAATTTTGTGTTTATTGTGCTGTTAAATCTTTTACAACAGGTCCCATGAATAATTTATAACGAAAGATTGACGCAAAAACGTCACGGAATATCTTGAAAATAAGAACTAATGTAAGGGGCATGAACACGCGCCATTTACTGGTAAATTTAAAATAATCAACTCACAACCTATAACAATGGCATGACAATTGGCAAAAGCCATAGAAAGCCGAGTTTTCAAAAAAAATTTAACTGATTTTTGTGTTAAAATATCATAGTAAACATTCGATGTTTTGTTTTTGCCCAATTTTTTTACGATTCTATAATAAGGTTGTAATTTTAGTCCGAGACACACATACGATTTAAAAGGTATGGCTTTATACAGTGTCGTATCCAGGGAAGGACAGTAGAAGAGAGGCCTCCGGGTGGCCAGTAGTTCGTTTCCACTGTCCATAATATTGCTTAAGGGTTCATCATTTGAGTGTGTATCACATTTTTTATAATGTTTACTCAAAAACAACTGAGACTATTAAATTTATTATTTAAAGGCACTACATTTGTTTATAGAGAAATACTGAGTTAATTTTTGTATCTTTGACGTAACATTTGATACCTATTTTTTTAAATTAAAAAAAATTTCTTAAATTTTTGTTTTAAAATTTGCACACCAGCATAACTTTTTTCAATATCTTGTACTCTAATACGAGATTTTCACGACAAAATATATACTTTTCAATTTTCCAGCCAAACGAGTAGTCACGTGACTAATGTCAAAATTAATTTTTAGATTATCAATCATGAGAGGCTATCAGCATGAAAAGTTTTTTTACAATTTTAATAATAAAAAAGTCCAGAGTCCAACTTTTTGCCAGTCATTGTATATGACTTACTCCAACGAATACGAGTAAAGATCTTGAAATTCCTTATGTTCCAGTGATTTCTAGGACGCTTTTTTCTTCTAATTTTTAGTACGAAATGTAAACATAAAAGCAGCCAAGAAAGAAGAAAATCATTGAGCAGTTAGTCCAACACGAAGAAAATAAACCTATCTTTAGAAACCTAACAACACCGGTTTCCTGTAAGATAAAAAATGGAAAATATTAAAGATAGGATCTGGTTTAAACAAGCAACAAGTTCTTTGCGTTATGCCATTCTAAGCATAATAAAGTAGCCAATTTCAGTGGCGTATTTGGAGTAGGGGTAAAGTTGACAGCAAAGAGTATAGAAAATCCATCATAATAATAAAAGGAATCAGTTGCATAATTATATTTTAAAATTTATGATGAGACTTAGGAATAAGGCATTTTCAAAATATAAGCGTAATAAGAGAGAATAATTATTGAATTTTGAAGAAGTAGTCCATTCTTAAAGTGGAGTTAATTTATAGGAATAAATAAAAACATCAAGTCTTTCTCCACTGGTTTATTAAATCGTAAAGTTAAAAGGTGGTAGATATTCTACATGTTTCGGGTGTAGTAACACCCATCATCAGGAATAAAAAATATAAAGAGAAAATATTTATAAGTGAGAGGAACAGACCTAAATGGTGAATGGTAGTGAACCTCGACGGAGCTCTCATCGAGCCATGGAAAATCAAATATTGAGAAATGGGATAATGATTAAAAAATTGATATGATTAAGTCTTAACACTGACCACGGGCAACAGGTAACAGTGGTAAGAGGAGGCCCGTTTGGGCAAAGAGAAAAAAATTAAGAAATGTAAGAAAAGTGGAGATTCACAGGTCAAGAACTTTCATCCCGGAAACCATGGGGAGAAAGAAAGGTTGTTTATTTAACCTTTTTTTATATAAAACAATTAGTAAAGAATAATTATTCTTTACAGATTCATACATCAGTTCAATACCTTTACTATTTTACCTCTAAACTAATTTTTTTATATAAAAAAAGGTTAAATAAACAACCTTTCTTTCTCCCCATGGTTTCCGGGATGAAAGTTCTTGACCTGTGAATCTCCACTTTTCTTACATTTCTTAATTTTTTTTCTCTTTGCCCAAACGGGCCTACTCTTACCACTGTTACCTGTTGCCCATGGTCAGTGTTAAGACTTAATCATACCAATTTTTTAATCATTATCCCATTTCTCAATATTTGATTTTCCATGGCTCGATGAGAGCTCCATCGAGGTTCACTACCATTCACCATTTAGGTCTGTTCCACTCACTTATAAATATTTTCTCTTTATATTTTATTCCTGATGATGGGTGTTACTACACCCGAAACATGTAGAATATCTACCACCTTTTAACTTTACTATTTAATAAACCAGTGGAGAAAGACTTCATGTTTTTATTTATTATTTAAATTTGGGATCCAATTCTACGAAAAGCGGGTCACATTGGAGACGCCGATGACTTTATGGCTTATTTTAAAAATTCTTTACCCAAAGTAACAGCCAGCGATAATGAGTTTATCAATAGAAATTATGTCGATAAGTCTTTATGAGAAATTTAACTTTAGACAAATAACTATCAATACTTCTTAAATAATGGTTTGCACTGGACATATTCATTAAATTTGGGTACGCACCTCTAGTTTTAGGGTGGGCTAATGCCCACCCTGCCCCGTGGCGCCGCTCTACATCTTAAAGTTCCATCTTTAACTTCGACATCCCTTTAAAATAAGTATTTGTAGCGTAGGTTCATTGGACCTTAATTTGATTTTTACAAAAACTTTTTAAATTTTAGGTGTTCTGACATCAAAATCTAGTGAAAAAGGGTTTCAAAATGTAATTTTGCTATTTTTTGGCATTTGCATTTTTGTTTCCATCCAAATCTCATTTAAATGTTATCAAAAATGATTCCAAGATATTTAATATTTTTAACTTCTTTTATATTTTTTGTAATATTATTGTATATTGGTGGAGCAATATTTTGACAGTAACACATTGCCATAATATTTTAGATGATTTGCATTAATTTTTTATTTAAGATTTAGCTTTCTTAATAATTTTATTTAATTTGTTTTTATAAATTTTGTAAATTTGTTATTTGAATTTTTAACATTTTTGTAAAGTTGATTTTTTTTTGGTTATAGATACTATAAAAGTACTGACTACACGTTTCGGTTGAAAACCATCATCAGGGCTAGCAACCTAAAAATTTAGTGAGAATCAAAACACATCACAGGTAAGTACAGGTCAACAAAGAAATGAAAGACAAATGTCAGTCTAAGAATCATCATTTGCTGGATACGCCATTGCGTAGAGTTATTGTAAGAATAATAAAGTAATCCGTTTTATTGCAAAACGGTCGCAATAAATGATATTCATTAGCTATAAAGTTAGAGAACAAACGTTAAAAGTAGCTGTAAATACAAGGTTCGAGTTTTCCGATTTCTTAAATGCAGAAGAGAAAATTAAATTCCACGTAGGAGTGGCCGGTCACGCTGCAGGTGACAACGACTACAATTTGTTTTAAATTTGCAGATACCCTTTCCTTGCTAATATGTATATATCAAGCAACTTTACTTGATTTGATCCAATCCCCATGAATTTTAAAAAATAATTAATGCTATAACATTTTTAAGTGGAATAAATTCAGTATTGAAAAACCTCTTTATTTTCGTTCCGTCATGAAATGTACCCCTCTTTTGGGGGTACAAACCGCCCCCAACATTTTTTCTCAAATGTAAAGGTATGTATTGCGATAGCTCGTTGAAAAAGACATAAAAAAAGGAATACGACCCACTATTTACTTTTGCATTTCGGTAATCTAGACGCAATTTTTTTTATTGTAAAAGTTGTGCAAATGTTGCCCATTTTTCCTTGACAAAACCAATAATAAAAACTGACCACTGAAATATGGCATTAACTAAACAAACAACCTTATCAATAACATGTTTCCTTTTTTTTTAGCCAACCTGCGCTGCCGAAACCAAAATTGTAGTATGAATTGTTACTAAAATGGGCAGTTCTTATTTTTTACTGGCTTTCTACATTACCAAAATGCAAAAGTAAATAGTGGGTCGTATTCCATTTTTTATGCCCTTCCCAACGAGCTATCGCAATACTTTTTATATTGTACGTCAATGACCTAGTCACAGTTAATCCAAACATCGATTTGACCATATATGCGGACGATACTTCTATTATGGTGGTATCTAATAAATCTTTGGATGCTTTGCAGGAGGAGTGTGACGGTGATTTGGAAGCTTTACATGAATGGTTCAGTAGTAATGACCTTTACGTAAATGCCGATAAGACACAGGCACTCCTTTTTCAGTTGCATCAAAGACCTATCCAAATTCCGCCAATTCTGAATATCAACGGCAATCCCATCTCATTTACAGAAAATGCCAATTTCTTGGGTATTAACATTGATAGATTTCTTTCGTGGAAACAACATTGTCAGTCTATTTGCGCTAGGCTAAACTCTATTTCCTACCAGTTCAAAATGTTACACCCTGTATTAACTACCCAACAGCTATTGACACTTTATCATGCACAAGTAGGTAGCAGAATTTCCTATGGCGTCTGTTTCTGGGGTGGGTCATCTATGGTGTCTGATATTCTTTTATGCCAAAAGAAAATTTTAAGAATTATTAATAATGTACCTTCTACGTACTCCTGTAAAAACCTTTTTAAGGCATATAATATCTTGACTGTGGTATCTGTATACATCTTTGAAATGTGTGTTTATGTGTTTACAAACCAAACGAAGTTTAAGAAGCATTATATGATTCATAATTTTAACACCAGAAATAAATCGAACTTTTGTGTTCCGCACTGTAATCTTAACATTACCAAGGACTCTCCAAACTTTTTGGGGCCTAAACTATTTAACACTCTTCCTTCTGATTTAAAAAACACTAATAATTTAGTGAGTTTTAAAAACGGCCCTAAAAAATTTCTAGTCAGCAAGACTAATTACAGTTTGGAGGAGTTTCTCTCTGGAAATACCCGACTTCGTTTTGGTGTTTATTTTATATTTATATTTTTTTGTGTTTTATGTAAGTGACGAAATCTATACATTGTAAAATGTCTTTAGAAATATATGCATTTATTATTATTATTATTTATTATTACATACCTTTACATTTGAGAAAGGAAAGTTGGGACGGTTTCTACCCCCAAAAGAGGGGTACATTTCATGGCGGGACGAAAAAAGTGTATTAAACTGAAAATAAAGGCACCCCTATTTCCGTATTTCCTCCGAAAATAAAGAGGCTTCTAATACTGAAATTTTCCAGTTAAAAATTCCACCCTGTATAGCTCTTTCTCAACTAAAAACCATTATTTCTTGACCTAAAACCCACAAATTCGACTAATATTTTCAAATTCTTAGGTAACCAGCTCCATGCGAAATTATATCTATAATCTATACCTACAGGGCGTTCCTTAATGACGTGCTAATAATAATTCAGGATGTGCTACCGCAGGGCATTTTATAAAGAAAAATTTATATAAGCATTTGTCCACAAGGGCTTACATTTTTTGCTATAGGGTCGTATTGAATTATTTTTTTTTTAAGCGTTATTTTGTAATATTTCCGAAAGTACTTTAGATATTATTTTTCGTTTTGGTATGTGGTAATACGATATATAAAACTTAAAACCCTGTAGAAAAAAATTTAAGCCCTTGTGGAAAAATGTTTATATGAACGTTTCTTCATAAAATGAGAAATCACACCCTGCAACATTAGCACGTCATTAAGGAATACCCTGTAGGAATAGATTATAGATATAATTTCGCATGGAGCTGGTTACATAAGAATTTTAAAATATTAGTCGAATTCGTGAGGTGTAGGTCAAGAAATAATGGTTTTTGGGTAAGAAAGACCTATACAGGGTGAAATTAAACAAAAAACATTGTGGGTTCTCTTGGTCCGAATCCTGGTCATGTTTTTTAATGATTATTTTAATTTTGGACTCTAGAGAGAGTATCAGAAAGTTATTTTTATTAAAAAAATAATTTTCAATATTTTTTACAATACAATTTAATTATTTTTAGGGTTATCATTGTCTTATATATTTTTCTTCGATTTTTTCTGTATGAAAATTACTCTCCCACGCCCACCTAGATACAGTGGCGGCGCCAGGATTTTTGGGATGGGAGGGCACAAATGGGCTCGGTGATTTTTGAGTGGGCACTACCAAAATAAAAGTGACTTCTAAAAAAAAAAAAAAAGGACGCGGCCTCCTGACGCTAGAGGAACGCTATAGGCAAGCGACAAACAAAAAAAGTGATGTCCAAAAAAAGGTCATCGTTTTCTTCAAAATACCATACAACCACTCATCAAAACTATTATAGCCAAGTCCCTTATAGAACGGATCAATCAATTTTGGGGGGGCACCAGGGTGGGCACTCATGTGTCTAGGGTGGGCCGGTGCCCACCCTGGTCCCCCCCTGGCGCCACCGCTGCCTAGATACCACCTTTTTATTGGTGAAAAAGAAAACTCAATAATTTGCTTAATTTTTTTGCAATAACATGGCAAATTTTTTGGTAGGTGACAGGCGCTTACACATTTCCATCTTAGTTTTTCATTGATTAGTCAAAAATGCCAACTTAAACTTAAACAACAGAACTACTTTTGGGTTTAAACACTTTCCTTTTGTAAAAAAACAGTAGGTAGGTATTTAGTTATTGTATTATTTGGAACCATACAGATGGTAACTATTTTTCGTATAAGGGCTCTTTGAATCATTATCAATATTAACTTAGCAGGAGACATTTCAGTTTGACCAGGTTTTATAATTACAAAAAAATAAATAAAAAAAAAGTTGTTCCGGTACCGGGAATCGAACCCGAGCCTCCTGGGTGAGAGCCAGGTATCCTAGCCACTAGACCATACCGGATGATGAGAACTGTTATCTCGAAAAGATATTGTTAAACATATGAAAATTTATTTAAAAATTTTTTAAAAACATGATGGTCATCAATCATTTAAATTTAGTTCTTGAAAATAAATAAAAAGTTGTTCCGATACCGGGAATCGAACCCGAGCCTCCTGGGTGAAAGCCAGGTATCCTAGCCACTAGACCATATCGGATACGCAAAAATTTTAGTCATTAGCGTATTATAGCCATTAAATGTCTATTAAATTAATAACCTGTTTTATTAAAAAACCAATAACAAAACTTCTTAAATATAATTAGAGTAAACAAAAATATGGTAAAAATATACTGTATTTAAAACTACTAAAGGTTGGTTTTTGCGTAGTGACTTCCCATCAAGCTGAAGCTAAAACAAACTATTGCTGGAAATTCTTAGGCTTATGATGTATCTCTAAGGATCTTGTATAGCATTGCTGGAAAGAGCCGATACTATCGACTGTAAGGCACATACATTTACATTTACCCCAGGGTCAAACCTAGGCCCAGTTTACTGTTTCATCTAGAAATGGTATAATAGACGTTCAAAGAGAAAAAAACAGTTTGGTATAATTAAGCCAAAAACTTCTTTATATCCGATATGGTCTAGTGGCTAGGATACCTGGCTTTCACCCAGGAGGCTCGGGTTCGATTCCCGGTATCGGAACATATTTTTTTTAATTTTAACATTATTTTACATATTAAAACTAACTAAAGTTTCGAAACAGTTCAAATGAGAAAAATCTCTTATAAATATATTTTTCTAAAGCCAATAATTAATGAACTAGATTCACTAGGAAACCTTAGGTAGGTACTCATTACCTAAAATAACCCGACAAGTGTGTCAAGAAAGACCCAAGTCACTCGTGTTTATGTAAATATTCGACATTTGCCACAAAATGGTATCTTAACACCATCAACTGCTTAAATCAGGTACTAAAACTCTTTTGTCTGACTATAATAGACCAGTAATAATAGATAGATAAGTATAGATTCGAAAAATTTAGAGACATAGTAGGTATAAGAGTATGAAATAGACAGGGCCTATTTTCCCAATAGGCCAGAGTCTCTCCCCCCCTAGAATGTGGCGTCCATGGGGTTGTGCTGAGAGTGGTGCATCTTGTAGTGTCCTTTTTAAAATAAGGCATTTATCTCCCGTTGCTAAAGAAATAATTAAAAATGTGTACCTACTAGTACAAAAGAAAATATATTTTTTTTTAGTTGCGAAATTTATGGCGGAAAACACTTTTTGACGTCCTGATGACCCCGGATTGTGTAAGTGTAACAATAAGCACTAATGGAGTTATTGTGTTATTATTATATTACGGCGTAACCAGAAAATATGCTCAGGGGGGCTCAATGGACGTAAGTAGGACGGTCAGGACTATATGTATTTTATAATATTATATCTAGAGAACGCGGAAAAGCGCCGCAGGCGAAACATTTTCGGGGTCACGCCCAAAGTTCGTTTAAAATTCACCTAATAACTATTAAATTTCAAAAATTGAATTATTACCTCTCCCCCATTGCATGGTTGGATTAAATTTGTGTTTGTAAATATTTTTTTTCCTTTTTTCTTAAATTCCTAACTGGCTCTACCTACCTATATCTATTTAAAAAAATAACATTTTTTATATTTGTTAAAAATACGAATATTGCTATCAAACCAAAATTTTAACATAAGACGTATGTATGAGTCTAACCAGCGTTTTTTGGGCTTGGTTTTTCATGATTAAAAATAAAGTAAATATCGCTTACCACGCCAAAATTGATGATTTTTTCAGAAATCATGTATTTTAGGAGCGTAGATCTAAGAGCAGTTTTTGGTGCAAATGCTTAAGTTTTGAAATACTCCTGCTTAAATGCCGTTTTGTATATTCATAATAAAGCATTCTCGTTTCTTCCCGCACTATTTTTTATATTATCAATTATCAATCACACTTCTTCCATAAAAAATGTTTCAATTAAAATTTTTACTTTGCTGGTTAATTAATTATCGTTAAAAATATTTTATGTAACAGAAATAAAACTCTTTACATTGGTGCAAATTGCAACTGAAAGTAAACGGGCGTTTGTAATGAAAAAATTGCATCCAGCTGACTAAAAATGTACCCAAACTTGCTTGCTTTCAATCAATTATTGTACCTACTTAATGTAAAAAGGCCCTTCTGGAAGTTGTACGGCAGTAAAATCTACTAACTTCACCGGTCTATAAGAAAATGAATTATCTCGACACCATCATCAAATTCATCACAGCCACACAAATTACTCGACTATGAAAACGTGCCGGCCTTTTTTGAGGCAGAGGTTAAAGAAAGTAATCAATCTCATAAAAGATTATTGCTTTTGATTTTATAGTCCTTATCGTTCCACTTTTGTCTTGTGGACTAGAATTTGATTATATGGAACATCGATATCGAGAAATGGTGTCGAAAATATTGGAACATGTTCTTATTATTTAATTGGAAAAATGCAACAATCGTGTAAGAAGAACTTATATTTTTTTTTAAGTCAACCAATGTTTTAATACAAATACTATCTTTACCAGAATGGCTTGAATCTACAATCTACATGGAATAACTTACCAGGCAATAAAAGATCAAGGGGTTTCGTTCGGAGGGGAGCTGCAGGCAGAGCCTAGGAGCTCGGGGTCTAAAAGTCTAATTGCAATCTAATTTTTCGTCTCACGCTTGGACTCTTATTTTAAATCTTTAAATAATGTATTCTTGGCTTATATTATACAAAGGTCTTGTAGGAAATGTTTGATGTTTAAACGTTTCCTTCTAAAAGTCCTGTTTTATATAGAGATTAAGGTTTGGGACGCATATCGTTTTAGTTATTGATTTATGAGGGAATTTTATAGGAAAACGAATAAAAAGAGTAATATTTTATATTATTTTCTATTGTACTTATACTTGTCTGTTCCGTTTTCTCTTTTTTAAAGCTATTTTAAATCAACAAAAATATAACCCAATGCAATAAATATGTTTACAACAAAAACAAAAAACAATTAGGTAAGTGGGTATTTATTTTTAAAGAAAAAAATTTAAGTAAAAATTTTATTTGAAACATTTTTTATTGAAGAAGTGTGATGATTTATAATTTTTTTAAAATAGTGCGGGAAGAAACGAGAATGCTTTATTATGAATATACAAAACGGCACTTAAGAAGGAGTATTTCAAAGCCTAAGTATTTGCACCAAAAACTGTTCCTAGATCTACGCTCCTAATATACATGATTTGTAAAAAATCATCAATTTTGGCGGGGTAAGCGATATTAGTTTTAATCATGAAAAACCGAGCAAAACGCGTGTTAGAGTCATACATACGTATTATGTTAAAATTTTGGATTGACACCAATATTCATATTTTTCACAAATATAAAAAATGTTTTTTTTAATAAACAGCCAGCTGGAAAATCAAAAAAAAACATTTACAAAAACAAATTTTAATAATTTTGATGAAATTTGTTAGTAGTTTTAAACGAACTTTGGACGTGGCCCCAAAAATGTTTCGCCTGCGACGCTTTTCCGCCTTCTTTACTAGGTACAATATCATGAAATACATGTAGTCTCGGCTGGCCCTTTCTCCAGAAAAAAAAATCCTGTTTATGACCACTGAGCACCCCACCCCCCATACATATTTTTTGGTTGCGCCGCGGTAATATACCCTTGATCTACACCTTTAAAGAAAATGTAAAACAAAGTTTCTTCCAATACTTTTGGTTTATTGAAGCCTGTAGTTTTTTTTATTGTTCTCGCAATCATAATATGATTAATATAGAATTTTGGTTAATGTAGACGGTAGAGCAAATTTTGTGCATTGGGGAAAATAAACCAAATAACTCCTATGCAGTCAAGCTCACCACAGTTATTAAGGTCATCCCAACCCAACCGAAGAAAAACATCTTTCATGATGCAAATGCACAAGAAGAGGCTAAAAATAGATTAATTTGCTTCGAAGCACATTCGGTTATAAATAGAATTTATATATTTACATGCATCTGATTCTGATTCCTGTTCGTCTTTTCAATATCTCGTGTGAATATCGTCATAAGTCAATAAGTAAACAGATTTCTGTTATTTGTATTTTATTCGTTAGCACAGCAATTGATAACAGAAGCGTAGGTGTGTTACATGTTACATATCGTTTGGAATGAGATTCTTCTCAGTTCGCTTCGATAAAGGATTCTTTGAATAGATAAAACCTCTATATTTTACACAATATTGAACAGTAGATGATAAGAAAAACAAGTTGTGATGTGAAATTCATAACTACGTCCTGCGTGCAAGAGAGGTAATATTTTTGCACTTTGTTATCACCGAATTTCGCGAGATTGATATCATATAGATACGATTAACCTTATCGGGTGTCTATTTCAATCAAATCAAATGCAGATTGGAACAAGAACAGTTTCTAATTGACGAAGTTTTCTCTTAAAATCTCTTAAAGTCTTACATAAAGATCAAATACCAATATACAACAGACGCAACCCCCCAGCTAGAAGATACCTTAGAGAGAGAGACAAGGGCGTATATAGATAATCGTCCAGGGGGGGGGGCGAGATATCTAAAATTTTGCCTGCGGCGAAAATTTTTAGGGTTAGGTTAGACCTTTTTAAATTCATTTACACCTACATTTTCTTCATGAAGTAATTTGACAAAAGTGTAATACGACAACTTGGACGTCAAATAAATTCATGAAGTTCACTAAACAGGATTTTTCATCAATTTTAATTAAATTCAGATATCTAACAGTAAATTATTTAAAAACGTCATAAAGTCCGTGTAATGTATAAATGTTAAAAACCTACAGTTGCCTGATTGTCGTGGATTTCTTAATTTCTAGTATTTTAGAAAAAATATTGTTTTTTCGAGACAATTCGACCCATTGTCCCCAACCCCAAACCACCCGTCATGGGGGCCCCGTTATCCGCGCCAAACTGAAAAAAGATATTTATTAAATATATCATATATTATACTATTATTAAGATTAAATAATATAAACAACAATCAAACAAAAATTACAAAAGAACAAACAATGGTGTAGTAAAAGTATCATGGACATTATGTTGAAACAAGTAATAAGTTAGGCAAGTACCTACTAGTTAATTCTTAAATACGAATTGTAATTTGCGAGGATTTTTGCCGAATTTATTTATAACCTTATCAGCAAATTGCGCATCTTTAGCGACATGTTCTCTATGTATGCTTAGCATACACAGTCCATTGAGTCGGTTCTCAGATGTTGTAGCCCTCAACCAAGTTTTAACCCTTCGTAAAGTGGAGAATTTTATAATTTATTACAATATTCTATGCATTACCATTAAAATGTGTTAAAAAGTGTTTGCATCGAAATTACAGGGGGGGCCAAGGCCCCCCCCCCCTGCCCCCCCCCCTATATACGCCCTTGGAGAGAGATAAGGCTCTTTCAATCAGTAACTTTTTTAGGTCTCTCCGATAAACAATTTTATGCAAACTAAGGGACAGATGATTAAACAATTTTTTGCTGTTATAAAAAAGGGAGTTTTTTGTTAAAGCCTAAGAGGGAATCGGCACCGCTATCGTATGTGCTTCTTGTGGAAGTTGTGAATTTAAAAATGTACCACCCTTAAAATTTTAGCCCCTCTACAAAATATGGAAATCTCCTAAAACATGACATGTTATTCCAAACGGTGACAGAACCGCAATTTAACATGGCAAATGTTAGCGCGGTCGGATTCATTTCTTTAAATGAGGCGTTCTTTAACGCTCTTTAGTAAAAAACATGGGGTCATAATTTAAATAGATTTTTTTAATAAATGGGTACAAAATTTGACCCAATTTTTTATTATATTATTATATTTAATTTAAAACTTTCTTAAATTTTCTTTAATTGCTCAAATGTCTCCTTAACAAGCTGCATATGCTGATGCGAGTGGTCTTTAAATATTTTTAAATTTAAGCCGTCAAAATAATGATTAAGTATGACAAATCACTTTCTGTTTCAATAATTATACGCTACTAATCAATCCTAAGTACCCCCATAAAATAAATCTACATTTATTAGGATTATGAGAATAATCAAGCAACCCATGATTTGTATCGGTTAATAAGCGATGTGCATTTTAATTAAATAATATGAGACAAGTTTTTTAATTCATTAGAAAAACAGCGTAATTTATTATAATTTCGTCCATAGCATCGGTAAGGCGGATGAATTTCAGAAATGAGCCGTTTTTTAGATAGTATCAATCAATTAATACAAAGTGCATATTCATTATTTTCATTTTGTTCGATACTCTTTCCAATCGGCGCGGCGCCGGTAAAAGTAGTTGGCACGAGGAAGTCAATTGAGCACGACGCCGTAGGCGGAGTGCTCAAATTTCTAAGAACGAATCGCAATATGGACAATCCACTCAAGTAATAATTTATTAATTTATTTATGTCAATATAATAATATTTAAATAATTATAAACTCTATAATATATTAGTTACAGAATGAAATTTTAATTGCCCTTTAATATAGGTTGAAACCCTGTCCATTAAAACGCTACCCCAGTTCAAAACAGAAACATCTCAAATGAATTCCAAACAGAAATATTTAGGTATATTTCTCTTTTGAACGCAAAAAGAGAAAAAAATTCACGATTTCTTTAAGGAAATATCGATGTTTATTATATAGACATGACACTTTTAAGTTGTTTTTCTTTTGAAACGGATAATATTAATTCATCTAAATAATATTACCGTAATTTACAAGACATTTACTGGCAGCTCAGTACTTTTTTGGAAAAACGCTCAGACCCGTCAATTTTGTTTTCGAGGGTGGCACAAAATTGGCAAAAGATCCCGTTAACACGTGCAGCCCCCTGGGTGGGGGTGGTACCACCCTAAAATCCTAAATGGAAAGGGGGGCCGAGTAATACCTTATTTTAAAGTTCATTCAATTCCCTTTATAATGATGTAAAATTCATGTACTTTTCATTTTATTATAAAGGGGAAAGACCTTTAAAATAAGGTATCACTCGACCCCCCCTTTCCATTTAAGATTTTAGGGGTGGTGCCGCCCCCACCCAGGGGGCTGCACGTGTTAATGTGATTTTTGCCAATTTTGTGTCCCCCTCGAAAACAAAATCGACGGGTCTGAGCGTTTTTTCAAAAAAGAACTAAGTTATCAGTAAATGTCTCTGTTTCGTTTTCGATGCGCCACCCTGTATATAGTATGGATTTAGATAGAAGAAAAAAATATATATGTACAATGATGTACATGTATACAAGAACTGAGCATTACTTAACCCGTGACAACTTTGGGTCAAGTTTTTTACGCGATAATAATAGGTGTGATATGATTTTATAGTAGTAATAAATAATATCAAAATATTATTGTCAAATTAACTTAATTGCTGTAATAACATAATTATAGGCAGAATATAAATTATTTTCATCCAGGTGACTACCAAATTTTTTTTTTTGTTAAATTATTCAGTGGATAGCTATTTTTATAAATTATTTATAGATGATGTATTAATATTTTTTGTGCCCCTGAGGCACATACATAATATTTACCTTCCCCCCTACAGTGTCAATATAGATTTTATTCAAAAAAATTAAAATTAATTGCCGTCAAATTAACATAATGAACAGTTTTTATTATTTTAATAAATTTTTACACACCCATCAAATAATAGACCAATAATATACACATACATTTTTGTGCTAGTAGATAATATTCACTATTTAATTTTTTAGTGCCTATTATTCTTGTTATAATATGCAAATTATGAAAATCTATTTGGATCTAAGCGAATCCGCCCCAGCTAAAATTTGTTAAATTGCGGTTCTTCTTGGACCGAATTACGAACAAACTATTTAAAGTATTGAGTAAAGTATATAGGGTAATTTATGGCGGATGGTATGTTAGAAGTATATGACGAACCAGCTAACAAATCGTTATGAAAATTTGGTCATTTACATAAACGGACATGTTCTATTTATTTAAAATATTTTTAATTATACAGTGCTGCTACTTTTACCAAAAATTAGTAGCAACTTTGATATTTTAACTATATATTAAATTATAACATGAAATGCGAATTATCTGAACTGCGCATCATGCGAATAGTTTCGAATCGGTTCAAAATTCTTACCGCGAACAAAGCTATTATTTACCGATTTTGTAACTTAAGAGCAAACAGTAATTGATGAACCATCACGACATCGTGCGTTTTGTATCTGTGTCTGGCGATGGCAATAAGATGTCTTTTTTTAAATACAAAATATTATAATAACGAATTTCACGAGATTTTTAAGATAATATCAGGGCATCGTTTGTAATTTTAATGGGAAATAAAAGAAATTGACATGAATAGCCGCAATATTTCTATTTTTATGTTCTTCATGGCAAATAATAATGTGTAAGATATAAAAAAAGACAGAAAAAAAATAGTCTCAAATAGAACATTTGGATATTTTTAGATACTGCTTATATTAAAACAAGAAAATCTCATTCGAAGTACGCAACTTAAAGTGAAACATATGAAAATACTTATAATAAGATTTTTCATATCTTTAACATAATATATTTTTAAAACAAGTATTTCTACATTTCTATTTGATTTTGAAGGAGTTATACATTTTCACTTTGAATAAAAGTTATTTTTAATATGATGATTGGTAATTTCTAAATAAATTGTTATTTTTTCTATCAAAGCCATTTTTTACAATGACCTTTAGTAGTTTTTTTAGGGTGTTAATCAATTGGTGTATCTTTTTCTTCGGACTTTTCTTCTGCATGAGGTTAACTTCCCACACCCACAAAGATCCAACTTTCCATTGGTGAAAAAACAACTCAATCATTTGCTTAGATTGTTTATAATTCGGGCAAAAAAACAGCAATTTACCAAGGCAAATTTTAGTGCGATCGGATTCACTTAAGAGCAAACAGTGGTCGATGAATCATCACGCATATATAGTGTATTTTCACCACATCGTGCATATTGTACCTGCGTCGGGCGATGGCAATAAAAATTCTTTTTTTATATGCAAAATATAAAAACGAATTTCACGAGAATTAAGTAGCGCGGCGTCAGTGGACATTTTGAAGATAATATCGATGCATCGTTTGTAACTTTAATGGAAAATAAGAAATTCACATGAATAGCCGTAATATTTCTATGTTCTGCACGGCGAATGTTGCAATTTAAACCTATATAATTGAAACTTTAAAATAAATTTTCATTTTTTTTTTTTTTTTAAAGTATTATCCGCCAAACAAGAAGTTCTTGTGAACCCCTTGGTTAAATTTGTGTATTAATTTTTTAATTAGATAAGCCAGGAAACTATGCCGCTCTTAACTGCAAGTAATTGTGCTTCAAAAATGGGTGTATGGTCGATTTTTGATAAAACGTAGAAGTACAAAATATTGATTAAAAAACTAAATAAGGAATGTTTCACTATAGCCCTGACTATTAAAAAAAATATGACAGTATCTCTAAAAATCAATTTATGTGTCATATTTTAAATTTCTTTATGTTAGTAAGTACGGTCTAATAAGTAGACACATTGAAAAAAAATTAAGCAATAAGAACATCTCGTTCCGATGTTACTTGTACTGTAAATCTGATTATATGATGATTACCATATAATAACCATTACCTGTAGTACGCGTTATGCCAAAAATAGAAATCTTTAAATACAAATAAATTTAAATATTTTTGTATTTGGGTTCTGCAATTGGCTATTTTTAGATGTCTTAAAGTTGTCTTCTTGATTACTTTAAGAAAATAAATGACCACGTTTCTTGGGATTAAATTTAAACCTGTGAGTACGTATCCCAAGATCCGATTAGTGTTGTAGTTTTTATCTTTATACTGTTTTATTTACTCGTGTATGATGTCATATTCAATTTCATTAACATTTTTTGTAATTTCTTGTTTTTTTTTTCAGTTAAAATTTTCAATAAATATATTCGATTAAACAAGGGGTTCCCAAGCTTATTTTGTCTACTGCTCACTTTAAGAATAAATAATTTTTTGGCGCCCTCATTTTTTCACCTACTTAAAAACCACTATAACAGGGGTTCCCAAAATTAATTTGTCTACTACCAATTTTTTTCTGGGTCTCTTACCGCCCCCTTTAGGCCTGCAGCGCCCACATCGGGGCTTTATCGCCCACTTTGGGAAAGGCTGGATTAAACATATACAGGGGATTTTTTGCGAAACATAAAAAAGCAAATTGTATTTTTTTGGAACATTCGAGGAGGAAGCATCTGTCAGGAAACTGAAAAAAATTTGTGAAACGTACCAAGTAATTAATTTTTTATTTTCCGTACAATTGAAATATCGTTTTACCGCGAATGTAGTCCACCTCAAATAATGCTTCATAGCTTAAGTTATAAAAAATGGTATTCCTTGATTTTGTGATTCTACTTAAATTATCAAAAATAAATTATCCGAAGCAATGCTACTTTACTAGAAGTGCTTGGACCCTGCAGTTCTACGCAGTAACAATATATCTTCATAAACATTTCAACGAACACTCGTAAGTCAAGAAAAAGTGCATTTGTAATAAAGGACGGACGAAGGAAAAAAGCACGAAAAAAAGGAATCGCGCGCGCCATGCGACGACTATAAAACGTCGTATATATTGTCCTCAGTCCAAGACCTCCGTGAAGATATTTCTAACTAAAATATCGCTTTGTTAACTTTGAATATGAAACTGGAAACTGGATATTAGATTTAACGTATAGGCGCAAAGAACCAAGACATACTTAAGCGGCTCCGAACGGACCAACATTTCCTATGTTAAATTGAGGTTTTATTTAAACCGAATTACAAAAAAAACTAAGCAAGATTTTTGAATTTCTGTTTTTACCAATGGAAAGGTGGTATATATTATATACAGGGTGGAATTTTTAACTTCAATAAATTCAGTACTAGAAAGCCTCTTAATTTGCGGAGAAAATATGGAAATACACGGGTGCCTTTATTTTTAGTTTGGTACACTTTTTTCGTTCCTTCATGAATGTTACCCCTCTTTTGGGGGTACAACCGCTCCCAACTTTTTTTTCTCAAATGTAAAGGCATGTATTGCGATAGCTCGTTGGAAAGGGCATAAAAAAAGGAATACGACCCACTATTTACTTTTGCATTTCAGTAATCGAGACGAAATTTTTTTTATTGTAAAAATTGTTGGAAATGTTTCCCATTTTTTAATTTTTTTTCTTGGCAAAACCAATAACAAAAAATGACCACTGGAATGCGGCATTAACCAAATAAAAAACCTTATCAATAACATGTTTTCTTTTTTTTAGTCAGCCTGCGCTGCCAAAAATCAAAATTGAATGGTTGCTAAAATGGCCAGTTTTTATTTTTTTTTGGCCAAAATGCAAAAAAAAATAGTGGGTCGTATTCCATTTTTTATGCCCTTTCCAACAAGCTATCGCAATACATACCTTAACATTTAAGAAAGAAAAGTTGGGGCGGTTTCTACCCCAAAAAGAGGGGTACATTTCAAGGCGGGACGAAAAAAGTGTACCAAACTGAAAATAAGGGCACCCGTATTTTTTCCGCAAATAAAGAGGCTTTCTAATACTGAATTTATTCCAGTTGAAAATTCCACCCTGTATGTGTGTGAGGAAGTTATGTTCATGCATAAAAGAAATCGAGGAAAGAGATATAAGCCATTAAAAATCATTTAAAAAATTATTAAAGTTCATTGTAGTGTAAAAATTATTTTTTTAGTGTCCAAATTTAAAAAGTTTTTCAAAATCCGTCAATAAACATGGACAGGATTCGCTTTAAGAGAATGCAATGTTTTAATATATGTACATATAATATCGCATGGAGCTGATAACTTTGGAGAACAATTTAGCAATATTGGTCAGTTGTTTAAAATGCAGTCAAATGTCTCGGTAATAATGACTAATAAGCAAGCCCGGAACAGCCCCAAAGGGGCGATCAAGCCTACGGCCTAGGCACTTATATTCTACCCCAATTCGAAGATTTTCAACCTCAAATATAAATAGGAGAAACCTATACTTGAAAACGATATAAATTTATATTCTATTAATTTTTACTTGTAAGACGTGAAATAATTATCTTCAACAAACTATTTACGCTTCTAATTTTAAATGTCAAGAATCCCAAGGAGGATCATTCTACTTGATGTCTGTCTAAGTGTCAAGCTTCAGCTCGGAGATTTTTTTTGTCGATTCGGCCCTGCTAATGAGTATGTTTAACCACATTGAATTTTAGATATCATACAGAAGACCTTTGGAAAAAGAGAGCATTTACGCTCTAATTTTTAACAGAAAGAAATGCATTAATAAGAATAATAGGCAAATGTCCATTGCATTAAAATAGACAGACGAATAATATTACCATTAAAACATAACTCTACCGTTATGACAATTGCTTTTATTTTTTACAACTACATTTTGGTTTTTGCTTTCTATATGGTGTTACATTGAATTGCTTCACCTAGTTTTCCCGTCTGCTCCAAAAAGTTGAACTTTTGTTGCTAGGCCGAACTTTTTATGTATTTTATGTAAAGTTTATGATATTACTTGACTTCACGACATGTCTAGAATTTTTTACCATTTTTTTTATCCTTGTTTATACCTATACATTTAACAAATTGAATTAATTCCACATTTCTAAATTCGTCTTCAAAGTTACCAGGTCCATGCGAAATTATATCTACATTTATATTAATTTAAATTACACATTGCGTTCTCTTGACACGAATCTTGGCCATGTTTAATAATGGATTTTTTACTTTTGGATTCTACAGATGTTAAGAGTGTAAGAAAATTATTTTTATTTCAAGAAAAATACTTTTTAATATTTTTTACAATACAATGAACTAACAATTATATTTAGGGTTTTCATTAACTTATCTTTTTTTTTTTAATTTTTTTGCTGCCCGACAACTGGAGATTCTTGCCAGTTAAATCGTAACCAAATAAAGACAATGCAAGTCCAAAACTTTTCTGTTATATGTTAATTGTTTTATTCATCGGAAAACAATAAATTAATTTAGAAGATCTACCGATAGTTCAGGAGGATTGACAACACTGCCTGCAACTTTCTTACCACCTTCGTTACCTACTTACCCACGCACCATCATTTAATTCGCTTGGTACAGAATTCTTTGCGGTCGTTCCTTCCTGACGAACGCGTAAAATCAGCGATCTCGCACGGTCCTATTCCACCCGCTGTGTAACTTAAAATACGCTAAAATTTCGTTGGTTTATCCGTAAATGTATCTCGGTAATCGGCAAAGCATCAACGTAAAGTGGGAGACGCGGCAAGTGGATCCGACCGCATTAAAATTTGCCATATAAAATAGCGACTTTTTTTTGACCTGAATTACAAAAAAACTAACCAGTGGAAAAGTGGTAACTAAGTGGATCCGTGAAAGTGGTTTCCATGCAAAAAAATCTTTTAAAAAAAAGCCAATGAAAACCAGTTCAATTTCATCGTATTGTTAAAAATATTTAAAAAAAATTGTTCAATGAAAATTACTTTCTCACACTCCTCAATATCTGTGTATTTAAAAATGCACTGAGTATTCCATTTAAATATCATAACTTTATGTTTCTATTGGTTAAACCAGACGTTTCATAAAGTCACATTATCTGTCAAAAAAATTAACGTCTAAATCTAAAAGATTATCTTCAATCTGAATCTACAAAAAATTTTAAACTACGTATCTCTCTTAGTTTGATCTTTTTTTAATTTGCCTCATTTATTGAACATCGTGAAATTCATAAATAATGATATATTATTAAAAAATAAATATTTCTTTCAGCATTGTAAAAATTAAAAAAAAAAGATCTATAAGCCTTCTCACCCGGCCTTACAAGCCTTCGTCAAGGTGGAGATACACCGAGAAGGAAAAATGTGGTACCCAGAGTACCGAACCTCCAAACAATTTATATTCCTTACACAACACAACTTATGCTGTTAATTTTTACTTACACAGATTGTTGTTTGCAGCGTTTTCAGCATTAAGAAACAGTTGTTCCATAACTTTAACAGGAGCTTCAACTGCCACTCTCTTTCGAAACAACTTATCCAAAAGTTCATCGCCCATGCACAGCTTTCTCTTTTTACGGGAATTAGTACCTTGACTTCTCTCTGACATAACCATGCAAGCATGATTACTTTCATCCATGTCCGTTCTATCGGTCAGGTGATCATCTTGCACATCTGTTGATGATCCTTCTCCAGAAGCTGTTTCACTGTATTTTTTATGATCTTCCATTCGTTCTGCTTCCATAGTAATTTCTTTAAGTTCCAAACATTGATCATCAAGCTTTTCGTCTGAAACTGACTTGAATTGAAGATAATCGTCGTCTAGATTAAAGCCCGTAACATGATCTAGAAATGGTGGGTTAGGATCAGGTACTTCTTGATTTATAAATTGAAAGGGTAATCTTTGTTGACTTGTCTCGCATTTAATTTGTATGTCCTCTTTCATCTGGTATTCTAAAGGTAGATTGGGTTTGTCTTGCTGGACTTGTTGAGCTGAATCATCGTAAATATCAAAACTCGTTGAGCTTACATTCTTTAAGACCTTTTCTTTGTTATTAACCTCCTGAATGGCGTCGTTGAAAAAACTGTCGTGTAGATGTCCTTCGAGCCTCGAGATTTGTCCATCTAAAGAAGTTATCATTCGTGAGGGGCAGTTTTCTGTGTAGCACTTCCAAATAATTCCTTCGGACCTCACAGTATAGAACTTAAAAACGTTGTTTTTAACAAGAACCATGCCGTCGAAATCACCAATGGTTGGGTCGAAAAGATCTGCCATCTTAGAAAAAAATGCTTCGGTTTAACACTCCACAGTATTGAAAGACTATTAAGGTCATATAGTGGTTTGAAACACTTAAATTAGATTTTGATCATCCCTTAACGAAATTAGAAATATTAATATTAATAATGATTAACTTAATAATAAGTAACCATTTTGGTAAATCTTTACACTTCTTCGAAGCGTAATTGCATTTTAGGGATTTAAAAGGGTATTACCTTATTAATGAATTCATTAACAGGTAATTTACCTAATTAGACGTTGAAAATGGGGATATTAATCTTTTATATTTAAAATTAAATATGCACATAGGCGCCGAATTCCTTAAAATTTAAGGGGCCTGAGCTAAGTAGGTGCTAAATAATTATCCTTTGCCAAACATACAAATTTTCTTTTGATATTTTCATAAACAGCAAAAAATATTAATTTGAATGGGACCCTGAACTTGTCAAGTCATACACATGGTGTTTGACAGTAAGATCTTGTACCATTTCTTGGCTCTTTCATTTAACGTCTAACTAGATCAGTGGCGTATTTAAGAGGGGGGGGGGGGGGGGTGGGCTGCTGTGCTGCCCCCCCCCCTCCCCGAGCCTATGAGCTCGGGGTCTAAAAGTCTAATTGCAACTTTCTTGGCTTAGATTACAAAGGTCTTGTAGGAAACGTTCAGTTTTTAAACTTATTCTTCCAAAAGTCCTGTTTTATATAGAGATTAAGGTTTCGGACGCATATCGTTTTAGTTATTGATTTAAGAAACAATTTTATAGGAAAACGAGTAAAAATAAAAATAGTTTATAGTATGTTTCCATTATATACTTGTAGGTTCGGTATTTCCTTTTTTAGAGCTATTTTAAATCAACAAAAATATAACCCAATACAATAAAATATTTTTACAACAAAAGTAAAAAACAATTAGGTAGATATTTATTTTTAAAGAGAACAATTTTATTGAAAACATTTTTTATGGAACAAGTGTGATTTATAATAAAAAAATAGTGAGGGAAGAAACGAGAATGCTTTATTATGAATATACAAAACGGCACTTAGATCTACGCTCCTAAAATACATGATTTCTGAAAAAAATTGTCAATTTTGGCGTAGTGAGCGATATTTACTTTATTTTTAATCATGAAAAACCGAGCCCGAAAAACGCTGGTTAGAGTCATACATATACGTCTTATGTAAAAATTTTGGAGTGACATCAATATTCATATTTTTCACAAATATAAAAAATATTTTTTTTTAATAAAGAGCCAGCTTGGAATATCAAAAAAAGTTTAAAAAAAAACATTTTTGAAAACAAATTTTAATAATTTAATTTTTGAAATTTGATAGTAGTTAGGTGAATTTTAAACGAACTTTGGGCGTGGCCCGGAAAAGTTTTCGCCTGCGGCATTTTTCCACCTTCTTCACTAGGTACGATATCATAAAATACATGTAGTCCCGACTGTCCCTTTCGCCAGAAAAAACATGTCCTACTTACGCCCATTAGAAGAGAATATTTTCTCTTCTAAGGTGACCGTACACGGTCAGTATTACTGATAATATAGATCATAAAATGACTATTGTAAAATCATTTTTTACTAGACCAATCCCAATAAAAATGTAATTATTTTGTAATGTAGACCCTACATGATCATTAAGACTAACTTGATAGGGGAATGACAGTAATACTGATGTAAACGCAAATTTAGAAGTATGACAAAGTAAGGGATTGATATCATTCAGGACTGTCAGAAATACTGTCAGTCCGACTGATAGTGTAGGGTGTGCAATAGATGCCCATTGAACCACTATCGCTGACTTTTTGGTCTCTGTATGACCCACTAATAGGCTCAAACAAAAACAGAAAAAAAAATCTCGAATGTTCATAAGATTATATCTATACGCTTGTTTGAAAAGTCCACTCAGCTTTTATGAGGGAGGATGATGACGATGATGATAAACACAATAATCGTATTCATTGCTTATTTTCTCATATAAACAACCAAACCGCCGACATTTTTTTAAATTTTATTTTATTCATGGAATGCAAACTGAATTTGTTCCACAATGAGTCCTCCTCTATAATTTCGCATCTATACGCTCGGTTACGTTTAATGGATGTTTAAATTTCGGCATGTTTTAACAAATTAATTAAAAGAGATCATTAAACAGCCTCGAAGGAGTCGCTGGCCAGGGCACTGTCTTCTGCAGGGCGGATGTGATGGGGCGCAGAAAACTTGCACCAATACGACAATTTTTGGCTAGGAGGGAGCTTTTGAGATGGTCACTGTTGCAAATTCAAGCGTCTAGAGTCCTTTTACCTTACCTTTTACCGTAATGGCGATACAGGTGTTACCTGTAATCAATAGACAGTAGTAATTTTCTGACAGCTAATAGTTTTTTAACGTTTTATTTTCAAGTTCTGTTTTAACGATATATTGTGCATTTATTTCCGTAATAAACACATTATTACGATCCAGTGGGTTTCACTTCTAACTGAATTTAACGTAATAATTCACATTTTGGTGCCGAAACCCGGGAATGTGTTGAGAAATATTTGCTGGAACGCCGATTTTGCCTTTTAACGAAGAAAATGACGGACTCGGAAATAAAAGTTGCGTTAGCACTAAGAAAAAATTACCGATCTCAATTAACGAAATTCTGTGCTAAAGCCAAAAACATTTTTAACGAAGATATTGCTATCGAGGAGCTCGCAGTGTTATGTGAACGAATAAAATCACTACGAGTAACTCTTAACGAAAATAACGCGAAGGTATCACACAGTTTTACGGATGAAACTATAGACGCTGAGTGTGAGAAAATAGCAGAATATGACTGTAGTGCCATGGAAGCAATAGCAAGTTTGGAAGTCTGCATAAATAAAAGAAAATTATATGGAAACTGGCAAGTCTTTAACGACGATGGAGCAGCCAACAGTGCAGAGAAAGGATTGACATTGCCAATGCAGAATGAGGTTGTAACTTTACCTAATAGAAATCAACACAGGACGGTAAGATTACCTAAACTTGATTTACTAAAATTTAACGGATCTTGAGTCATGGCCAGCCTTTTGGGAACAGTATAGTCAAGCAATTTATAACAATCCGGACATAGATGATATCTCTAAATTTACGTGTTTAAAATCTCAATTAACGGGCAAGGCTGCAGTATCCATATCTGGCATAACGTCTAGTCAGAATGCATATAACGACGCAGTCGAACTTTTGAAAGCTGAATACGGACATCGTTTACTAAACTCATTCTATGTTGATGATTTGGTAATTGGAACGAATGAAGAAGCCATCAAAGTTTATGAGCAGTCCAAAGAAATAATGTGTGCCGCTAAAATGAACTTAAGAAAATGGTGTTCTAATGATCCTGAATTTATGAAACGAATATTTAACGATTTAAACGACGTATCAAATTTAACGGATTTTTCGATACCCAGATGTGTACTCGCAAGTAAAGAAAACGCAGTAGAACTTCATATTTTTGCAGATGCTAGCCCACAAGCCTATGGTGTGGTAGCATACTTAAAATGCATATCGAGTGGTAATTGTAACTTTTTAATGACAAAAAATCGAGTAGCACCACTGAATAAAATGCTAACGTTACCGAAACTACATTTAACTGCAGCGCTGTGTATTGCTAGATTACAAGAATATATATTAGCAAACAATGAGCTAAATATAGACCAAGGTTTTTTGTGGTCAGAGTCCAAAATTACGTTATATTGGATAAAGAGAAGAAAAGAACGATGGAAACCATTTTTTCAGACTTTCCAAGGACGAGATGGAAGTAGTGACGAGCAAAGGAACGCGACTGAACCGACCTATGCAGTTGTTATATCCTCTAGTTATGCGTAGTTTCGCGCCGGGGAGGATGTTGCAAATTCAAGCGTCTAGAGTCCTTTTACTTTACCTTTTACCGTAATGGCGATACAGGTGTTACCTGTAATCAATAGACAGTAGTAATTTTCTGACAGCTAATAGTTTTTTAACGTTTTATTTTCAAGTTCTGTTTTAACGATATATTGTGCATTTATTTCCGTAATAAACACATTATTACGATCCAGTGGGTTTCACTTCTAACTGAATTTAACGTAATAATTCACAGTCACGTCACACGTCCGAGCAAACATTTTTAGAGAGGGAGGATATTTTTTCGTCGGATGATTGCTTAAGATGGGGGGCAACGCGATGTACTTAATTATAAATGCTCTATACCATAAATTTAAAATATGTTAGATTTTGGCTGTACTAGAGTGCTTAACTGTAACGTAGTAGAGATTGACGTCACAATCGCAAACTTATATATAAAAAAAAAAATGTTTTTGATTAAACATTTTTTTGTTTCCTGTGAGTCTTGATAATATTAGCTTAAGTTTAAGAGTATTATTTTTCAAAAATAAGTTTCCCGCACGTTCTCTTATGGCAAAATAAAAGTCTTTGAGGTGAAGAATCTCAGGGCGTCAAGGTGGGAACTTACAGAACAATCTTCGAAAAGCGATGAGTCACAGTAATTTTGGACTTAAGCGTATAGTGCCTTTTTTACAAATTTGCATCACTCACTCGGAGGTGGTCAAACTTCCTCTGACCATGTGATGAATATCTCCGACGGACGATTCGGTTCGGTGGTCGCAATGAAGCACAAGAATTGCAAGACAGTTTCTTTTTTAATTTGCTTTTCTTAGAAAAGCATTTTAGACCGTAGAAACAAATTATTATTGTGTATGTACCTACTTAATTGTAAAGATGCAGCTTTACAAGAAAAACGTCTTAAAGTTGTTGTTTAGTCGCGTCTAAAAATGGGACCTTTATTTATGAGTTAAAAAAAGACATTGCTAAATATAAAAATTAGGTTAAGTTTGAATCAAAGTCTCCGTGAAAATGTGTCACTGACTATAACTGATCTAGACATCATTTTACAGGGTCCTGCAATAGTGGGCCAGGTTTCCATAGCTCCCAAACAAATTAAAGTAGGAATTTCATTTATATCCTGACTTATACTGCATTATAGGGGATATTTCAGAAAAATATTTTTCCATATGCAAGGTAGCCCAAAAAAGTGGGATAATAAAAAGTTGTATACAAATTTTAAAAAAAAATTTGAAAATTTACTGTAGGTTAGGGGCGGACTGTAGCCCTCCTCCCCAGTCTATGACCTCAGGTCTAAAAGTCTAATTGCAACCTAATTTTTCGTCTCACCCTTGGACTCTTAATTTAAATCTTTAAATAATGTATTCTTGGCTTAGATGACGAAGGTCTTGTAGGAATAGTTTAATTTTTAAACTTTTCCTTCTAAAAGTCCTGTTTTATATAGAGATTAAGGTTTCAGACACATATCGTTTTAGTTATTGACTTTTGATGCAATTTTAAAGGAGAACGAGTGAAAAGAATAATGTTTTCTAGTATTTTTCTATTATATACTTGTCTGTTCCATTTTCCCTTTTTTAGAGATATTTTAAATCAACAAAAATATAACCAAATACAATAAAATATTTTTACAACAAAAACAATTAGGTATTTATATTAAAAGAGGAAAACTAAAGTAAACATTTTAATTGACCATCTTTTATGAAAGAAGTGTGATAATTTATAATAAAAAAAAAATAGTGAGGGAAGAAACGAGAATGCTCTATTATGAACATACAAAACGGCACTTAAAAAGGAGTATTTCAAAACCTAAGCATTTACACCAAAAATTGCTCTTAGATCCATGCTCCTAAAATACATGATTTCTAAAAAAATCATGAATTATGGCGTGGTCAGCGATATTTACCTTGTTTTTAATCATGAAAAACCGAGACCGAGAAAGGCTGGTTAAAGTCACACATACGTCTTGTTAAAATTTTGGATTGTCACCAATATTCATATTTTTCACAAATAAAAAAAATGTTTTTTTTTTTAAATAAAGAGCCAGCTAGGGATACCAAAAAAAAAATTAAAAAACATTTACAATAACAAATTTAATCTAACCATGCAGACGGAAGAGGTAATAATTTATTTTTCGAAATTTGATAGTAGTTAGGTGAATTTTAAACGAATTTTGGGCGTGACCCCGAAATTTTTTAAAAATTTAATATTTTTACCACATATATTGTGGTAACAAATTGTCAACGATAAATAGTGTAATTGTAATTCTTTTTACCAGTGTAGTATGCTGAAACTTTCCAAAGTGATTTCTAAGAGAAAAAAAGATCCCCAACGGGCTGATACTTGTTCGCTTTCCAAAGTGACTTCTAAAAAATAGCCCTCACAAATCTAGAGGGGGGGAGTACCAAAGAACAATAACTTTTAGTTGATAATGGGACTTTTATGCCACACACTACAAATTATGTAAGTAGTAAATTTAATATCAATATAAGTAATACAATATAAATAACACTAGAAAATATTCTGCGTCTATTGATTTATCATTAATAAATTAAGAATAAATTAAATAATTAGCTGAATCTCTGCAATTAGTCACGTAAATCATAATATACAATCGTAAACCGTCAATTATTATAATTTTGACGTTGAAATTCTTATAATAAGCATCGACGTCAGGAAGTAATATTTTTTTTCCATTCGTGTTTAATCAATTAAAAATAGCATCATCCCATGTTTTTTACGAATAAAGCTAATTTGAACAGTTAAAAACAGAAGTGAAAAAGTGTATTCGTTATAATAAATTAGGAATAAAAAGTGTGTTTTTATTTATATAATGGTTTTATAATTTTTCTTTAACTCCAACATACAAACGTCGTATTTAAGATGCTGATAGTTAGCGGAAAACAAAACAACTTTTTAAAACATTCTTGTTCAAAATATTTTGTTTTCAATTTTTTGAATGACAGAATTGTTTTGTTACTTTAAATCTAGTGTATAAAAATATTAAGAAATATACCTGTTTATCAGACAACTTTTATTAAATCAATAGTTATTTTGCTTTAATGCAATAACATAACGTAGTTGCCCAAAATTGTAATTGAAGTTTACGCATGATTTTATTAATTATTTTAATTTATTCTAAAGTTATTACATTTAACTAGTAAATTTAGTCTATAATTATTCTAAAAATATGTTGGTTATTCCAGATTAAATTTTAGTATGGTAAATAGGGGTGTTTACAAATTTCATAATCGGGGGATTTTTAATTATTCTATTGTGGTACAGGTATTTTAAAATAAGTTTAGTAAAGGTGAATTGTTTAAATCTATTTGATTATTTAATAACACATTTGTATTTTTAAGCTTGTTTAGAGAAGTATCCCCCCCCCTTCCCCAATAGTGTCACCACTAGTTCTAGAATTGTAAACTCAACCATCTCTCTTTATGGCTAGATTTGTACTATTTCTAAAGGAAAAGGCCAAAAATTAAATTAACGATATAATAGTCCATTTTAATCTCGGTGACATGTCATAATATGTCTTGTAGTCCTATTAGGGACCGGGCGCAAAAAGTCCTATACGAGAAATTAATTTTCCTTATAAGGTGGTTTAATGGCGTTATATTATCACATTTCACATTGTCACATCGCTCTAACGAGGAACGTATTCCTGCTAACTATATTATCACGCATTTTATATAAATTGTGGATGCCTGCTGTAACAGTAAACACCAGAAAAAAAATAGTTGGGTTATTCCATTAAATGGGTTATTTTTGTTGGAGCCAATTTTATGGAAAAAAATAACCCGCGTGCAATGACCTATTTAAGATAGGGCTTAGGGGGTCTGGACCCAATACATCCCCGAAAGGATATATTTCCATGTTATCGTGGTGTATTCCATGTTTTGTTCCCTTTTAAGCAAAGAAAAAATATATATTTATTTAGTCGTATTCTTGTTTTCATTTTTCAAAATTATAGAGCCAGCTATAGCCAGCCAGAACCAAAAGAGTTATGGAATTGCATTGTCTTTATTTGTTTTCAAATAACAAAGTTTCAACTGGTAAGTATCTCCAGTCATCTTCAGGTGAATACTAAAACGTTGGGATTGAAAAACAAATAAAGGCAATGCAAGTTCAGAACTCTTCTTACTTTTAAACAGAAACCAAATTTAATTTATACATGGGTAAGTTAGGGAGAAGAGGGTAACGGTGAAAATGTAATTAACTTATGAACTCTATAGTAGTTGAGTGAACTTTGAGTGTAACTCCAAAAAATTGACGCATTGTTTACGACGCTTTCCACCTTTCTGCTTTCCATTTAGTGGCTGACCCCCCGCCACTGACTGACATAGACTGACTGGTTTAGCATTAATAAATATAAAATTAATTCCAAAAACCAACCCGAACCCCATAAATGAAAGTCCTGCAACGCGCTCGCAGTTAGTGATTAGAATTCAAAATATTGACGTAATATAATAGAACCCTCTCTGATAAGTCTTGTAATAGATACTTTCCGAAGATGTAGAATATAATTTTTTTTAAAGCAGACATTTTAATTTGTCAATTTCATTTTAAACTTCATAAAAATTACGGAGTTTTTTTTTAATCAAACGTCGTGGGTACGTGTAAAATTTTTCAACAGACCCCCTTGTCATTTACTGACCTAAGTCGGAAAGAAGTGATTTTCTGGCCTTTAAATCGTCTGGAAAGTATTGATATTCTTGTAGGGAAAAACCGTTTTTTTTTACTTTTTCTTTTATAGAATAGTAAAATTCCATTGTTAATTTTAGAATTACATGTAAATTTAGGACATACATACATATATATTTATAGTATATTACCTAGGAAAGATTAGAAAGCTTTATACCGTTTTTGAAAGAATCTCCCATAGTTCATAGAAGAAAACTGACAGTTCGAAATTATACAATTTCCTTTTTTGAACTTCACATTGCCATTTAGAGAACATGTAATCCCCAGTTTTATTATACAATGTTCCAGCATACGCGGTAACAAAAGAATAAGTCTACAGAAATAAATAATACATTTAATTCCCTTTGTCCTTATTTTTCTAACCGACTAATATGTTACATTACTTCAATAATCCCAAGAAATTACAGGATGACGTCGAAATAGGGAGTGTGTACTTTCTTCCTGGCGGCATTAAAGTCGCCGCAGAGCAGGTAGCTAACCTAAATCCCACAATTAAACTCGCCTCCACCTAAAATTTTGATCATTACCTGGACCCAAATATTAATTAAGTATGTAATAATTGGTTTCTTGGAATATGTAGGGATGTTACTTCTAAAGTGGTTTAGACTATTTAGTTGACAATTTCATTTCTGAGGATGCCAGGTTTCTTTCTGAATTATGGGCCCAGTTATCTGAAAGTATCGAGAGAAGCACCAATGCTTGTGAAGCATTTCATTCTAAATTTAACAGTAGTTTTTATAATACCTACTCCTCAACTCCTCAATATTTACTTTCACCGATGTACTGCTAACATTCCAGACTGATACCTATATATTAAACTTAAAAGTCTAAATGAGCCAGTTCGAATACGGGATCAGTCTATAAGAAAAAGGCAAACACTGATTGAAAGTAAAATACCAGAATATCAAAATGGTCTCTTATTTAGATTAACTTTTATCAAATGTTCGTCTTTTTTGAATAGTGCTCATTAGGACAGTTCCATCATATCTTTTATTTTGACATTTTCGCCAAAATTTAAATTAAAAAAATTAATTAAAATTCGAGTATTGTGTTGACATTACAAACGTTGTTTATATTTAAGTTTTTTTTCGCTATGACCAAATGTATATGTATGTATGTACATGTAATGTAATGTTGTGGATAATAAAGCCTGTTTGAATTATTTAAGTGACCAATTTGTTTTATTTATTTGTATAAAAATAGTTCCAATTTAAAAAAAGTCTTCTTAAATAAAATAATTCATAAAATCAGGTAATATATGATCATTAAAATCTTGCGGCGGGTTTAATTGTGGGATTTTATTAGGGACGAAGGGTTGGAGGCGACTTTAATAGTTAACCTTTCAATGGGTAATTTATTTTCAAATCACCTTTCTTATCTGTAGGCGAGTTTAATAACGACCTTTCTTCCGCACCCCACGAAATCTCATCCGGCCTGGTTACCGGCGTGAATGGGGTGGCTTGGGAGATGATACCTTTTACACTCTTCTCTGCATTCTTACTTTACTTTTATATTATCCGTATGCCCACTTCGAGGATCAAACCAGGACCGCCATACCACGGTCAAATACCAGTACCTCACCTCTGAGCCATTGCCATGGTTTTTAAATAATAAAATATGTTCCGTCTTCTGTAAATATTTTTTTATCGGCTAGGTAACTGGACTTTTTACATGTTTTTTGAGGGGAGGCCATCCACATATATACATACACTATATTGCCAATACAAGCAGCCGCACGAAGCAAGAATACACCGATCGTGCGATTCGAAATAACCTGAGTTGGGGGCCGTGGCGCTTGCGCAGTAGGGAAAAAATTAGGCAACCCACACGATTTCTAACAGAACCCAAGGTCTCTTGAACAGAACCGGCTTGCTTGCTTGCTTGCTTGGGTTGTATTCTTATTTGTCGCCATCTTTTATTTCGTTCATTCGTGTGGTTATAATTTCCAAGTTTTGGGTGTTAATATTTATAAAACTTTACTTAAGACATTTTTTTTTGTTAGGTTGTAAGTTGTAGTCGTTTTCAGCTTTTTTTTTTACGTTGTATTCGTTCGGATGTTCCGTGTGTGATTGTGGATATTAATTTAAGTTTTGGGTGCGAATTTAGGTATAAAACTTTACCAGACATTTTGTTATTGTTAGCGACTTGTGTCTAAAGATGGGTAGAAAAAAGTGCATGATCCTTTTTTGCACGAATCGCGGTTCAATACCAGGAATAAGGTATTTCAGGTATGTAAAATATTGATTACTTAGTTTTATTTGACCATAAACTGTACACACCGGAACTAAACGGGTGAATTTAAATAAAAGCTTGTAAAAATATTTTGAAAGTCGGCCCTGTCAAATATTTACATCAAGAATCAAATTGCCGATCTGCGCAAACTCAACGGCCCCTGATCATCTGCTTACAGTGGTGGCATCATTGAATAATGGTATTAGCAATATAGTGTATGTATATATGTGAGGCCATCCCACTTGTATATGCGTCGGGTAATTTAAGTAAAATATGCTGCACAACTCAATCGATTGTCCATATCTACTCTTGCTTAACCAAACACTGTTTCTTTGTGTGTGGCGATCCTCGTTATCTCAACAATAATTGCATAAACATCAATATTATATTAAAAAGAAAACAAATCATTATTATTTTATATGTATATAATTGTTTACACAAGCCAGTAGATTAGCCTGAGATCACTCACTAATAAAGCATAATGAATGGGTACTTGACTGTACAACTCAGTACTATTATTTATCTAACATTGTTTAAATAAAAATCGTATTTAGAAAAAATCTTTAAACAACCTTCGAAGGTTGGATACTGACGCGATGGCCGATGATTATATGTCTATTTTTAAAGTATTATCGCTATTTTTTGCAAAGAAGATGGTACAATAAAACCAGGAAGCACTGAAGATGAGCTATGAGAAAAATATAAAACTGTCAAAAAATTACGCAGGGAATTTAAAAAAAAAATATTAACAGTCACAATTTATAATAGATATCAAATAGATTATCACGAGGAGCCGACCAACAGGTCTGTTCGAATTTAATATTAAAAGTATCTGGAATATTTTCTCAATATGTTTACTATAGTTGGACCAAGAATTGTTTGAATTTATTTTTATTAACTTAAATAATAAATAGATTTAATGCAAATTAAATGTTCTCAAATATAGTACTACTATTTTCTTTGTGCGTTAAATGATCAACGCCACATGCGCCACAATTTTTTTTTACAAACTAACTATGGAAATAGTAAAGAGATCGTGTTTTAAGCAAAAACGATAAATAATTGTAAAATAAAGATTTATGCAATCCGTCAAACGAGAGAAGTTGCAACAATCGAACGCGAAAGATGATAAATTTCAAGATTCGTTGTCCTGATAACGACATTACGGGCTGCGGTACCGAGAAATGATTCATTCGGTATTCTTCATCAAGTATATAAATAAAGAAGAACCAAGGACGTGAAGATGGTTCTATAGTGGTACTCTTCACTTTGTTTTTGTTGCAAAAAATACATACCAATGGGTTGACTCGGACTGTGCATTCTTTGTGACGGATTTACCAGGAATTCTGCGGTTAAGGGTTCAGAAGTGTTGGAAACCGATCGGTGTCGGTGATGACAGCATCTTTTAGGTTGTAATTAAATGTTTTTTTTAATTAAAAGTCATCAGCCAACAAAGCATATTCAGCCCAATCAGTTCAAAACCAATATTACTGTCATGAGTGCACATAGAGATTTACATGTTAAGAGCGTCCGACCAATATTTCGAAATTCTTCTCCAGGTTTAGCGGCTCCATGCAAAATTTTATCAATTAAAATCTATCAAGAATATTGTGTTCTCTTGGCTCGAATCGTGATAATGTTTATTAATGGATTTTTATCTTTATCAATTTGAAGTCTACAGCAGTGGCGGCGCCAGCATTTTTGGGATGGGAGGGCACAAATAGGCCCGATGATTTTTGAGTGGGCACTACCCAAATCAAAAGTGACTTCTAAAAAAAAAGAAGGTCGCTAGCGTTTCGAGAACGCCATAAACAGGAACAAACAAAACATCACTCTTGACGTCTAAACAAAAAAAAATGGCCATCGTTCTCTTCAAAAACCATACAACCAGTCTTTACTCATCAAAGCTTTCATAGCCAAGTCCCTCTTCCCCCGCAAATTCCATTACAAAACCGAATCTATCAAGTTTAATTGGGCACCAGGGTGGGCACTCATGTTTCTAGGGTGGGCCGGTACCCACCCTGCCCCCCCCCTGGCGCCGCCGCTGGTCTACAGATATTGGAGAGTGTCAGAGAGTTATATTTATTTTTTTTTAAATGTTTTTTAATATTTTTTACAACACGTTAAACTTAGTACTTATTTTTAGGGTTTTCATTGGCTTGTATTGTTTTCCTCGATTTTTTATCTACACGACAGGCTTATTTTTTTTGTAATTGGGGGCCAAGAAGAATCACAATTCGCCATGTCAAATTTTATATCAATTGGATTCACTTAATATTTTAACTGTTTTTTAAGTTTCGGTTCTGGGAGAACCCACTGATTATGTACAATAGAGATTCTATTATAGTCCTTTTCTCATACATCATGATTTACGTAATTTGAAGAAATAAGTATAAGCCAAATCGCCTGGGTATTGTAGCAATTACGTAAGAAGTAAGAATGATAATAAATAGGCAACAATCTCTTTGGTCTCTTCAGAGGCCAACGGTTCTCATCATGGCCAGTCCTTCCGCAGAAATATAAACGACAAACCTGAACAAATCTAACATGGAAATACCTCCCAGATAGCCCTGGGCTATCTGATGGCATTCTTTGAATTGTATACTTAAACGGCAACTACTTAGTTGCAAAAATGTTTAAAATGTATACTTTAATCCAAAAACAGATAAGCTCCCTGCGTTATTCCAAAAACGGATACATTCTAAATTTTTAGTTAACTGTTTCGTCCTTATATGATATTTTTATTAATGCATCTATTTCCTCAAATTTGCATTGAGTAAACGTTTAACCTACAACCCAAATTTTCTACCTACAATAAATATAAATTAATTTTTCTAATTTGGTTTCCTATCAATTCTATTACGCGATCGTTTTTAGTATCGTAATAAGCTTATTATGAAACTGTTTCTCCATTTTTTAAAAGTTGGTTAAAGTATTAATCAAACTTTTTACTCCGTTGACGTCTGGCTAGGCCTGTTGTGACCTTTTAATAAAATCTCCGAGAGTAGACCATACATTTGGCCACTGGCGTAGCTAGAATTTTGTCTTGGTGAAGGAGGGGAGGGGGGGCAGACAATGTTGACCTCGCGACATGAATGCAGGATAAAGAAAAACGCGCTGCAGGCGAATGAATTTTTAAGTGCCAGGCTCAAAAATGTATTTTTTCGCTTATTAAAATTATTTTGGCGCTTTTACCAATTTCTAATAATTTATTAGGTACTATTAACTTTCTAATATCTAAGTAAAACAAATTTAAAGCAAATTCACAATGTTTTTAATAAATGTATTATTTTGTTGTTTTTTTTTTCTTTAGCGCGGAAATAAAATGCCTCACTGTAATGTATTATTTTTTATAATATTTATGATTCTTAGGGGGAATGCCCCTCTCCTCTCCTCCCTAGCTACACCATTACATTTGGCACAGAGGAATGATGAGTCAATGCATGTCGCTGAACATTTGATACAAATACTATTTTCAGCCTCACTTATAAACTTATTAATGTCATCTAAAATAAGATACTATTTGGGCTTGTAGCTCTCAGATTTCCTTTTTAAAAAAGCTTAAAGTCTTGAATAATATTCTTCATACCTTTTCTGGTAAATATTATCATAAGCTCCTAATTTTGACCATTTCGAGTACAAGGACTACAGGATCGACGACTTTTTGGTTTTGCTCTTCTCTTCAAAATAAGCTAGCAAAACATTTTCTCAGTAAATTTACACCAGGTTGTGAACGTGTCTTTTTTCATATACTTTCTGGAATTTCTCTGGTAAAAGATGATTTAATATCTAATTTGCAATATCTCTTAACTGAGCGTGAGTTCAACAATCATCTTTCTTTCTAGCTCTGAATTTTTTAAGAATATTAAGGAATAATTAAACAAGTATCTGGACAATATGGTCACTAATGTATTTATAAAATTATCATTATGAAAGCTACTGTCGTAAATAGTTTAATAGTAGTAGTACCATCATAAAATTTAGAGCACAATGGGTCAAACCTGGCCTAAGTGGAACCGACACACGGACGGGCCCTCGGAAGAAAAAAAAACATAAAATTTAGATATAAAAATTTATAAAATTTGAAAGGCGTATTTCTTTTTAAATATGTATTATTTTATTCAACAAATAAGTTTATGTTTTATAAAACGATTAGAGCACTTGTCTCGTCAACAACACCTATTCCGATGGAACAGGATACCTGGTCATACCCTAGCGAGGGTCACAATTGGTGAATTGGGAAACCCTCCAAAAAGTTATCAACTGAAATGATGCCTCTAACGCGCACCCAGCTAAAACAAGTGGTCGGCCTCCTAACAGGCCACTGCTTAAGAAAACACCTACGCCGAGTAGGAATTTACAATGTTCCCATTGAATGCAGGCTTTGCGGCGATGAGGACGAGACCGCCTCACATATCATATATAACTGCGAAGCACTGACCCGAAGAAGACTCAAAATCTTCGGAGATATCCAATGTGGGGATAACCTCCCACATGACAAACTTGGTAGGAATTTGCTGGACCTTATAAAAGGAACAAATCTTTTCTAGCAAGATAGGGGAACACAACAAGCCACTAGGCTGCAGTGCAAGAAGCTTGGGCCGAGCGCCCGACCCCCGCCTTAAACCAACCAACCAACTTGTCTCGTTAGAAAACTCGCCGCGTGCTTTAAAATAATGCGTTATAAAACGTGTACTTTAATATTTTCAGCATCGCTGCCACGATTTTACTCCATTGCCATCGTAGAGAAAGAATCGGGTACTGCATACAAAAATTCCAAATGATTTTGAGATTAATGATTTGACGTCTAAGAAGTATTTCTTGTCAATGAACGAATTGACGCCAAATTTTACCCATAAAAACTTTGTTATTATATTAAAACCTACCTGGCAACGCATTGTTTGTAAACTTTTTTTCGTTTTCCTTGTATATGCTAGCAGATCTTTAAAAACCTTCTTAAAAATCAACAAGAAGAGTCATTAATTGTCTTATTGGCCATCTTCGAATTTTGGCAAGGTCGTACATCTTCATGTCTCGAATTGCCCAGCGTTTACATCACATTAAACACATAAAAAACGAATTTTTATTTGATAATAGAATTAGCGGAATGCAGTAGTTAAACAGACAAACAGACAGATTAATTTGGCTTTGTTTAAACCATACGGCAAAAATTATTTTGTCAAGGTCGAGCGGAATATTAATTATATTTAATTAAATTGTATTTTATTTGTTTTTGGGTAATAAAATTCTTAGATTTTTTTTTTTTGAAAATTATTATGCTACACGCGTAGTTTTGCTTTTCATTGTAAGCAAAATATTTCCGTGTACGTTTAGAGACAAATTATCAATAATTAATTATTTTTTAATTATATAGATTGTGCTATACTTCTTGATAATATGATTAATGACTTCTACCATGAAAAAAAAATTTAAGAATTAAATTCGTGCCTCACTGAAGACCATCCATTTATGGTTCTGCTTTTAATACCAGGGGCATGATTACAATATTGAAAAAGTTGTCGATAAAGGCATAAATCTCCTCCTTTAATTGTAGTATCATCTGCAAACATTGCAAACTTACAACCAGATCGATGGCGAATCGCTATCGAATTAACTGTAGTAATTAGCACACTATTGGATTACTATCGATATTAAGTGATCCTGTTTGTAAAGAATTAGTATAAGTTCTCTTGAGGGGGGGGGGGGGGATAAGTTTTTTTATAAGACACTTTTGATCGTAGTAATCGATAAAATCGAGTTTTTCATCACTTTTACGGTTGATAGCTGTTAATTTTGCCGTGTGCATGCCCTATTATTGTGCATGTTCTTTGTGTATATGCGCGTGTGGACACTTCTGGTTGTAACCTTTGCGAATCTATAGTATCGGTGCTGGTAATTTCGGGATTTAATCTTTTTAGGGTAGGCAAATTGGGGCCAAGCGAACCTAAGGATTGAAATTGTCACAGGTAAACTGGGGACAATGTATAAAGAATAAGACTTCATTAATGTATTAAGAGAATTCCAAACTGATACATATATTAAAATTAATAGTATTACACTTCCCAACAAAATACAAAGAAAATCTGTCCGTACAAAACAAGAATTGCTTAGGTCAAATAATTAAAAAATGGTGAAATCTCAAGATTACATTTTATCAAATATGTTTCCTATATTAGAAAAAGTAATGTAAATTATTTACCATCATTAATTATGTTAAAAGACATTCTATTTTTAATAAGTAGTACAATATATTTTTTACTATAAAATGGACTTTTATTTAAATATCTAAGTTCTAAACAGTAAATAGAATAGTGCCTAAGTACCTATTTGTTCTCCCCAATTTACCTGTACCTAATTTGACCATCAATTATTTTATTGCTTCTCCCCAACTTACCTTCCACCTATAGTATAGGTCAGTGGTGGTGAGGGAATTTTGACTAATAATACTGCATAAGTTTGTGTATCAGAAATATATTTTTATTTAAAAAAAAAAAAATTTCAACGTTGTATACAATACATCGAACTTTATTAATAATTTTTTTAGGGTCTTCATTGGCATATATTTTTTTTCAAATTTTTTTTCTGTATGAAAATAACTTTCTCACGCCCACACAATGTTTAGCTTTTTTGTTGTTTGGCTTAGGAAGAACCGCAATTTAGCATGGCAAATTTTTGCGCGGTCGGTGAAGAAAAAGTTCGGTAACAAAGCCCTGAACACTGGAAGGTCCTTAGTATATCAACGCTTAAGGCTCAGTCTGTTTGACATACAAAAATAAATTTAAAAAAAATGTGTGGAGACGACTTTGCAAACCTTTCAGACATTCAAATAAAAAATCTCTTATTTAAACATCTCTAAGGCTGCCTTCAGATATTCTTATTTATTTATGCAACTTTTTTCACTTCCTCGTATTTATTTTATTATTAAACGTCCTTCCATAAGTAGGTAATTATTAATCCTTAATTAGTTTTGAAGTTAATAGGTCATCGCCGTTTTGAGATAAACTCATTTTTAGCACTCTGCTGTCACTGAATTTCTGCAAATCCGGGACGTCCCTTATTAAATCTATTTAATATTAACTTAGACCAAAAATATTGCGTTCTCTTGGCCCGAATCCAGGCGATTTTTAATTTTTATTAAAAAAATAATTGCTAATATCTTTTTCTTCGAATTTTTTTTGGCATGAAAATAACTTTACCACACTCAAATGTTCATTGGCGAAAAAAAACTCAATAATTTGCTGAGCTTTTTTGTAGTTCGCGCCAAGAAGAAACGACAATGTAACATGCGGTCCAGTGGCGTAGCCAAAAAATATGCTGGGGGGGGGGGGGGCTCAGTGGGCGTAAGTAGGACATTTTTTTTCTGGAGACAGGGACTACATGTATTTTATGATATTGTACCTAGTGAAGAAGGCGAAAAATTTTCGGGGCCACGCCCAAAGTTCGTTTAAATTTGACCTAACTACTACCAAATTTCGAAAATTAAATGATTACCTCTTCCCTTCTGCATGGTTGGATTAAATTTGTTTTTGTAAATGTTTTTTTTTTGATTTTCTTAGCTGGCTCTTCATTTAAAAAAAAACATTTTTTATATTTGTGAAAAATATGAATGAAATATGGTGTCAATCCAAAATTTTAAGATAAGACGTATGTATGACTCTAATCAACGTTTTTCGGGCTCGGTTTTTCATAATTAAAAATAAAGTAAATATCGCTCACCACGCTAAAATTGATGATTTTTTCAGAAATCATGTATTTTAGGAGCGTAGATCTAAGAGTAGTATTTGGTGCAAATGCTTAGGTTTTGAAATACTCGTTTTTAAGTGCCGTTTTCTATATTCATAATAAAGCATTCTCGTTTCTTCCCGAACTATTTTTTTTATTTGCCTTTAATTATATTTAATTATCACACTTCTTCCATAAAAAATGTTTCAATAAAATTGTTGGGGATTGCCCAACAGGAATTTCTTCGATATTGAAGGACCAGCAACTACTTCGTTGCAAATAAATGATTATATCTCCATAGGTCTTGGGGTGGTGAAAAACACTTTATTTTTGATAACAGGAACATATATTTACAAAGTTTTAACAATGCGACGGTAAATGGAAAAATAGTAAATGACACACGGTATATTAATAAACTAAAACTGACTATATTATTATTATATTACCGAGTTAGGTAACAAAAGTATCTACCGAAAATGACCGAAAGGAAAATTGACGGCTTTAATTGTACAGTGAGTATACACGAAAAATCTAACCCGTAGTACAGGGCGACAAAGGAAAACTAATGGTTTTAATTGTACAGTGAGTACACACAAAAAATCTAACCCGTAGTACAGGGTGACAAGCGAAAAGCTGTGTGCTTTTCTTGTAAAGTTAAAAAACCGACCGTCTTTGGCCAAGGAAAAAGTTGCACTCCCAACCGTTTTTATGAAATTTTATGTCCTCTCTTGTACCTACTTTATAATTAACCCTCTGGTCTTAGGGAATTCCAACCTACCATAAACAAATAAACATCCCATACCGAAGGCAGTTAAATTTTATTATTAAGGAGAATATTTATTTTATGGTTATGGTATGACAGGGTTCTTAATATTTTAATTTGTAATTTTTATAACAGTATGTAGGTACCCTACAAACTAATTGGAAAAAATGTAATTTTGAACAAAAATATTTACTTTAATTTTTCTCTTTAAAAATAAATACCTAATTGTTTTTATCGTAAAAATATTTTATTGCATTGGGTTATATACATTATTTAAAAATTTAAATTTAGGGTCCAAGCGTGAGACGAAAAATTAGGTTGCAATTAGACTTTTAGACCCGAGCTCCTAGGCTGGGGGGGGGGGGCTGCAGCCCGGCAACCTATATATATTTATCCTATTTAACCACCGCCAACCTCTCCGTAAATCCGCCTTTGGTTCTCAAGTTGGCAAGCCTCCCCTATAACGCGAACGCTGTACGAAAGATCTACATACAAAAGCAAACAAAACCAAATGCATATTTCATTTCGGTCTATCCGTCTATCACATATTCCGTAATTCCAAATAAATACAAATAGAGCTACAGATGTGCAGACTGACAATGAATAATGCATTCTGTTGATGAAAATTGCATTCGAGATTACGAAAAGATGCCTTTATTCTGTCAGGACCGTTTGCGGGCTAGAAAAATCCCATTAGACGATTAGAGGAGGGGTAGATGTATAAATCTCCAAGCAGGGCCGGCGCTAGAGCCCGGCAAGATGCCAAAATGTAGGGGCGCAAATAATGTGAAAGAACAAAAAGGTCCTAGTGTCTGTTTAAAGGTTGCACACAATGATGTTTCTTGAATGATAGAAGGGTTTTGGACATTGTCTTTATTTGTTTTTAAATCACAACGTTTCAACTGTACTATCCAGTAGTATTTTTACCAAAGAGAAAGAGGAAAACAATCATTTACCTTTCTTATAGGTCAACGTAAAGAAAACTGGCAACACCATCCTAACTTTAGTGTACAGGAAGCCTAGTCGTACAGGTAACTATCTCAATAATATATCCAATCACTCAACCAATACAGAACAACAACAAATAGTAAGAACTTTTGTGGATAGAGCAATTACCTTTTGCAACTAAAAAAAAGAAACTTGCCATATCAAGACCGACCTCTTGAAATTAGTTGACGAAATATTTTGAAAATCGTAAGAATCGGCCAAACGTACAAAAATCAAAAAAAAAAAGAGACACAACCAATACTCAACATTCCGTATATTAGGAGAGTATCTGAGAGAATAAGAAGAATAAGACCACGACACAACATCAACACAGTATTCTGCTCACAAAACACTTTAAGAAGCCACCCGAACACACCTGACGAAGACGAAACCAACCAGTCAAAAGTCAGGAAAAACTGTGTCTACCGAATCTCCTGCAAATATGGTCAATCTTTTATTGGTGAGACACTAAGATCACTCGAAATAAGAATCAAAGAACACAGAACTAATATCCTAAAAGTAGAGGCCGAGGAAGCTGACCATGCCTTGTCACACGCCCATCATATTACGTGGACAAAAGCCGAAATCCTAAATAAAGAACCACACTGGAGAAAGTAAGAAAGCTGACACCATACACCAGAACTTAGGTTGTTTTAGTAAGTGTATATAAGAAATATCTGGAAACCTTTGTTAGGTAAATGTCATATATCTTAGAATAATTAATTAAATGTTTGACTGCATCTATCCCAATTATGCTTTAGTGCGCCTACTAGCTAGTATATATAGAACTGAAGTTACCATACTTATTTAATATTCACCTGAGGACGACTAGAGATACTTACCTCACTTACCTGTTGAAACGTTATTATTTAAAAACAAATAAAGACAAGTTAAAAACTCTTCTATCATTTAAGAAACATAATTGTCTCCAACCTTTAAACAAACAAAAAATCTATTTTTTAGAACATTTTTGGTTTTCAAAAAATCCTGAGACACCTACAAACGGTAAGCTAGCCCAGAAATAATAAGGTGGGTTGTTTTAACTCTCCCTAACAGCAGCGGCGCCATTGGGGGGGCACTGACCCTAGAAACATGAGTGCCCACCCAAAATTGATGAATTCGGGGGAGGGGGGACTTGGCTTTGATGAGAAAAGAGTGGTAGGAGTGGTGTTGTATGTTAGTTTAAAAAGAACGATGACCTTTTTTTTTAGACGTCACTTTGGATAAGGGGGAAGGGAAGGGTTTGCCCCCACTTGTGGAGGAGGCGGCGACCTTTCTTTTTTTAGCATTCGCTTTTAATTTGGTGCCCACTCAAAAATCATCGGGTCCACCTGTGCCCACCCATTCTAAAAATCCTGGCGCGCCACTGCTCCCCAACTACCACGTATTCCATTTCGTTCCAGAAATTTTTTTGTTGAGAATTTTTTAAATCTGGAAACTCCGACCCTGTCAAATTGTTACTTATTACTGGTTATAAGGGGGAATTTGTGGCAATCAAGTTTAATTTGCTATAAATAAAATTAGATTACACCTTACAGAGCCTAGTCATACAGTATCGCCACAAATTTAAGAGGACAACTTTATAATGTTATTTTCCATCTTAAAAAAAAGTTTTACTTCCTTTCTTTCAATTTGGGAATTTATCGTTATTCCTTGGATGACAAGTAATAAAATCTGATTTTTTGTTTGTTCTTGTTGCTAAATCTAAAATAAGAAAATGCTATTATAAAATAAAATTTATAATAATTGTTTTAGAATTATTATCTTTATAAATAATATACCTAATATGCTGTTAGTAAATCTCATGAAAAAGCACTAATTTAAATTGAATACTAAACAATCCCAATAGAACAATTCACGGGTTGAAATATTTTGGCGTTTAGCCACAAAAAACAAGTGCCCAAACGTGATTAAATTAGCCATTATTCAATCTAAATGTTGCCATTAAATTAACTAATAGTCTTCTCCGAAATCGAAACCAATGTTAAATATAAAATATTTAAAAAAAAAATATTTTATCAACAGAATAGCTTTATTAATTTCTAACTGTTAAAATTTGCCGTACAGTAAACAAAAAACAGCGAAACTAACGGTTCTATGATCCTATATCTTCAATTTTAAATACAAAAACGGTTGTTAATTTCTTTGCGTTTCTTGAATTTTTTTTTGAATTTATTATATTACTATACGCGGTAAAATTCTATCAAAATATTATTCCCATTTTACAAGGACGATAAAGTTTAAGTTGTTTATTTCTAATATCAATTTTTTTTATTTATTTATAATCAACAAAAATCGACAATTACTTTTGGCCGGTAATATCTATTATGGTACATTATAGACTTAGAATAGGCGTACTTTGATGCATTAGCGGCACTAAATAACCACCCTGTATACATGGGTTCATTAAAGATATGTAAAGCGTACAATATTATTAAACTAAACAATAACAACAAAATTAAACTCAAAACATGATAAAAATGTTGTCATTACTTTCAAGAAGTTAACTTTCGAGCTAATACAGACCGACGTAAAAATATGTTTTTTCGTGATATCGGAACCGTCAGTTATCGATATCTGATAGATAACATCTCAAAAAAAAAATCAGGGCTACAGCAAACCCCCCCTCATTTAACCACAACAACACAACCAATATTTAAAGTACACGTATTAAATAATTTTTCTTAATTTTTACTTCTTTCTGTCAAAAAACTGTTGTTAATGAATTATTTATTTATTTTGTCATTATAAGACTATTTTCAGACGTTGGATAAGTGGGATATTCCGGTTAACTGAACGAATATAATTGACCAATCACAGTGATCAATTACAAAGAAACCAAATTTACACCTTGTAAATTTCATGCGTCGTTTAATGACATGTAATAAAAGTTAGGTTAAGAATATGCTCCAAGAAGATGCAAAACGTGTGTACTTTGTTGGTTTTTGTCCCGATTCCCAATCCCAATCGACTTAAAATTTTTATTACCTATTAACAGAGCTGGGAAAATCACTCGAAAAAATGCTCCGAGCATCAAGCTCTTTGAAAAAGTAATTGCCAGTATCAAGCATCAATCACTTTGAAAATTCTCAGTTTGCAATTACCAAAGACTATTTATAAAGGGCTTGAATTACCAATTACCAAGCATGGTATTCTAAAAGTGCTTGCAAGCACTATTGTGCTTGAAGTACTTTTGCGAGAACTTTCGAGACAATTACTGTCCAACTCTGCCTATAAACAAAAAATATAGAAAAATAACTGGTAAATCTTTCTTAAATGGTGGAAAATGAAGATAAGTACGGAAAACCAGATAAAATGAATTATAGGATTTTTGGAAATGTAGTATTCCATTTTTTAAGGTTATTGTATTGTTCTGTTTTAGGGTTATGTTATTTTGTTTTGCACAGAAAAAAATTGTTTGTTTTGGGTTGTTTCGTAAGCAGACAAAAAATAGATTTCAGCAAAACAATAAAAATGGCTATGGTTTAGAAAAGGAAATTGTCCATTCTTATTAATAAATATATCGCTTTTGTATGTTATTTTACAAAATGCCTAATGTAAGAAATATAGATATATTTAAAGTGATTTTGTGAAAATATAAGAAATGACCCAAAATCGACAAGTATTTTACAGTATAATTTGTTTGTAGATTTGTCAACGAAATACATTTTTCTGTCGTTGATTATCTTTTTCTCAAGAAGCCAGTATGAAAGTCGGAAGTTGAGTCGTAGAAAAAATATACTACACAACTCGTGGATTGTATTGCGTTGAAAATTTATGGACATCATATCCACTCTTGTATTACAAACTACTATATTTTCAGAATATCTTTATCGACCATAAAATATAATACTATAGTCAAAATTACAATATTAGATTAAAAAATGTAAATATGTAATTATGACAGATTATTATTATCAAAATATTCATTAATGGTTAATCAGCTTTTTTCAATAATAAATTTTAACTGTTTTTTTAAATATTTTAAGATTGATATTTTTGAATGTAAACTGGTAGATAGTTTTTTTTTTAAATTAACTCTAGACTTGAAGACAAATGGTGGCAACTAATGTTTTCCGTAATATGAAACTTAAGAAAAACGCATAGAAAAAACGAAAACCACAATGTTATCTGTAATAATGATCACAGTGGGTGGTTAAATTTTCAATTAAGTGAGTTCACACGAAATAAAACTTTTTTTTATAGAAACATACCACATGTGGTAACCGTTTTATTCGTAGTAATTAAACCGACAATATTTTTTGTTATTTTACCCTCATCGGCGTTATTTTAAGAAAGTAGATATCGATATCTCGTGGTTGGTGGCTTTCCTACTTTATAACTTTGTTTTGTCATTTTGTTATTATATTATGCGATTCTTTTGGAAACTTTGTTTTAAATCTTATTAGTAAAATGTAATATCGTCAAAATTCTAACCTTACTTCGCCTTTCGATGGATTTTTAACTATGACGACGCCAAATTAAATCTTACAATCAAATAAAGCAATACTTAATTCCAATACTAGCTTATTCTAGCTTAAATAATGAGATTAGGGTTTCTTGAATCTAAGAATAAAACATATTTTAGGTATAATAAAAAATCACTACAACTAGCGACTCTAGTTCCCATTCTAAAAATAATTCCTTCATATCTTGCATGAAGATGCCTCATACTCAAAGCCATATTTAGGAGGGGAGGAGGGTCCAGGGGTCCGGTCCAGATTCCCAGAAATAGTAAATATCAGTTTAAAGAAAGACAACCTTGTTTGGAGAAGAGAATACCTAACTAACTTACTATAATTATTCCAATATGCATAAGTACTTAGGATTTAAATGAATAAGAATGAATAAGATAATTTTTTATTAAGGGACCTTCAAATTGAATAAAATATGGCATTTATCTTTACTATTTAATTTGAGTTTTAATATAAACAAAGCGTTTGAAAATAAGAATGATAGCTCCTAAAAGTCAATACCTTATAAGTTCTTGATAGAAATAGTGATTTTTTTTCATGCATTTTTACTGCACGTTATTTACAATCAACAGTTCAGTTATAATTAATTATTTATTTCCTTTCACTTAACGACTAAATCCATTAATGTAAAGCGTTTATATCACAGTACATTAACTCGAGCGCCCAGACCCTTCGCCGACAATCTCTTAAGAAATAGATCCTTGTCCCCCGTCCCCATTCCCCCCTTTGCACAGTCTCCCCTATTCGATTTTAATTGCAAGGGTGTTTACTATAATGTCACAGAAATACCCTTGAAATACTTAAGAACGGAGAAGGCCCTCAGAAATGTCAATTGCAGATTGGGGGATATCTTGGAAAAATAATAATTTGTAAGATATAAAAAAGATAGTCTCAAATAGAACATTTGGGTGTTTTTAGATACTACTTATATTAAAACAAGACAATCTCATTCGAAGTACACAACTTAAAGTTAAAACATATGAAAATACTTAAAATAAGATTTTTCATATCTTCAACATATATTTTTAAAACAATTATTTCTACATTTCTATTTGATTTTGAAGGAGTTATACATTTTCACTTTGAATAAAAGTTATTTTAAAAATGATGATTGGTAGTTTCTAAATAAAGTGTTATTTTTTCTATCAAAGCCATTTTTTACAATGACCTTTAGTAGTTATTTTTAGGGTGTTAATCAATTGGTGTATCTTTTTCTTCGGACTTTTCTTCTGCATGAGGATAACTTCCCACACCCACATAGATCCAACTTTCCATTGGTGAAAAAACAACTCAATCATTTGCTTGGATTGTTTATAATTCGGGCAAAAAAACAGCAATTTACCAAGGCAAATTTTAGCGCGATCGGATTCACAAACAGTAGTCGATGAATCATCACGCATATATAGTGTATTTTCACCACATCGTGCATATTGTACCTGCGTCTGGCGATGGCAATAAAAATTCTTTTTTTTATATGCAAAGTTTTATAAAAACGAATTTCACGAGAATTAAGTAGCGCGGCGTCAGTGGACATTTTGAAAATAATATCGATGCATCGTTTGTAGCTTTAATGGAAAATAAGAAATTTACATGAATAGCCGTAATATTTCTATGTTCTGCACGGCGAATGTTGCAATTTAAACCTATATAATTGAAACTTTAAAATAAATTTTCAATTTTTTTTTTTTTGAAAAAAATAAGGTATCATTTGCCAAACTAATAGTATATTATTGACCAAGGTTTAGACAGATACTATTAGTGACAGAGCGTCGATTTAAGACGTAAGGGCAATATTAGTTGTCTAAACCGTGGTAAATATATTAATTTTTCCACTACTAACACATTTGGCGCGGCGTTATCATGTTGAAGATCTATGTAGAAGACTGTCTTAAACTTGCTATTTACTTAGAGTGACAACAAAGTACTTGGATTTCAATTCCTCTAAAGTGGTTTATTTTAGTAACTTTTTGTCGGTTTTGAGGTATGGTTTAATATTTTGGGGCCACCAGGTATCTAATCTAGAAAAGACCTTTGTGATTCAAAAACGGGCTCTCCGATTGATTTTAAATTTGGACTATAAGCAATCGTGTCGCGGAATGTTTAAAAAGCACAATTTCTTGACCGTTCCAGCAATATTTATATTTGACAGCATAATGTTTATTAAAAAACATCCTCAAAAGTTCTCTCACTTCAAAATTAACCATGCATACAGCACTAGACGTAAAAATATTAATTATAATTTTCCTGAACATAAACTAACCTTAAGTGAGAAAAATTGTACATATTCTGCCATTACGTTCTATAATGCATTACCTAACAACATAAAGAGTCTCGAAAGATTGGATATATTTAAACGAACTTTGCACAGTTATTTGTGCAACATAGAGCCCTATAACATAACTGAGTTTTTAACTAAATAGTATGTGTCTTTTATACCTAGTGTTATTTTATGTCTTTGTTATTTGACGTATTTCAAACTTTGTGATTGTACAAACCTGTTTTGAAATAAATGCTTCTTATCTTATTTACAACATTAAATTATTAATTGAAGTTAACATACCTTCTTAAGGTTGCTTCTGTTTTTTCAGTCAAGTTACCTTTGCTTTGAAATTTGCAGCATTTTATCTTGTCAGATGGCATTTTCAGTTGTCAGTATTTGTCGATTCATAAAAAAATTCAAGTCTTTTTGATAAAATGAGCGAAGAAACTATTATTGCTACGTGCACTCCTCCAGAATGAGGGTGGAAGCACAATAAATTAATGATGAGTTGCTACCCCAAAAATCTAAGGTTTTGTATTTAAAAATCTACTCAGGTGACAAAGAAAGCTGGAATACCTGGTTGTCTAACAACCAGTTGTCAACATGACGTTTTCATATATTTTTAAAATAAAAAAGGTCAAGTTGCCTGTTTTATATTGTTTTTGCCACAAGCCTTTATTATTGACCGTTGTCAATAACGACGGTAACTAATAGAGGCTTCTGACAAGGGGTAAAGAAAAACGATTTATAAAGTTAATCATCGGTCAATAATGAGTGAGTTTAAAGTTAGTAGTGGAAACAAGTTATTATAAACCCCTTAGTAAAATTTTTGTATTAAATTTTAAATTAGACAAGCCAGGAAACGATGCCGCGTTTCACGCTGGTATGAAAGACTGTTAAAGTTAAAAGTGATAGGAATAGATAGATACATACATTAAACAAACAGTTACGACAAGTAAAGGATTACTTGTTGGATAGACAAAGATACAGAGAGGTACAACTGTATTAAACATGATGACACTTCATAATCGATAAAACCTCCTTCCATTATTGAGATATTTATCAGCGAACATAAAAGTGAATACTTTGTTGCAAATTATAATGACCGACGTGTTATCGTATACTGGAAGTTGTAAATAGCCCCCCCTAACAGATGTATTAAAAATTATTACTGCTTTATAACAGATGAGTTATTCGATCCTAACATTATTTCCATAAAAACATTATAGCGATGTAATTTAATCAAAAGGAATCACCACTAAAAGATCGTCATTTACATTATACTGCAACAAAATTAATTGCTCGCCTTTGCTTGAGAATAAATGGACCCCCGCTTTTATTTGCGATAATATAGTGGGAGTGATAACAACCTGAAACCCATCGGGTTACAGCTGTTCCCTTAATTGATCTATCACAAATTACGAGTGACACCTTAGCGAATTATTCGCGTGATTAATAATATTATTTAGTTCTAGTGGATTCTACAACACCTTTCAGCGATTACATTTTTTTGTCCGTTTATAATGTCAATTAGGCGTGACGACGAGTTTTTTTTTACAGGAGGAGCAAATTTTGAAAAATGTTGTATCACTAGGTAATTAAAATTACATACAGGGTGTTCTTTTGAAAACTTTCCACCACGGATTTATCAAAAACCACTGATTAAAAGGAAAAACGCCGAGACACGTCAAAAGATGTGCCAATGGGGAAAACTTTTTAACCAAAAACGACTTCACCCCCTTTTACCCTCTGCACCCCGGGGTCATCCCCTTAAAAATTTTAAATGACAATGGGTATCAAGTAATATTTTGGTTGAAAGGTCTTTCAAAGTGCTTTATTTTGACTTTTGATTTTTTTAAATCGGTCGATTCGTTTTCGAAAAAATTCTTAATTTGTTCAGATAGAAAAAAAAAACACACGAAAATATTACTTTTTATTTCAATAAGTGTTCAAAATATTGCCCGTTATTGGCCAAACAATGATATAGCCGATGTTCAAATTCCTAACGGACATTTTCAAAAACATGTTGTGGGAGATCATGGCAGCTTTTGATAATGCGTTGACGAAGTACATCCAAAATTTCAGGTTGGGGAGTGAACACAATATATTTCAAATGGCCCCATAGAAAAAAGTCTAATGGCGTCAAGTCAGGAGATCTAGCAGGCCATTCTATAGGCCCTCTTCGCCCTATCCATTTATCTGGAAACTCGTCGTCTAGCCATTGCTGAACCGGAAGAACATAGTGAGGAGGACCGCCGTCTTGCTGGAAATATTGTATTTCAGCCTCATGAAGTATAGGGTTTCCACCGTCTTCGATTTGGTTTTCAATGGTTTTAGTGATAGATTGATGGTATTTTCCAACATATCTAAATAAATGCCTCCATTTAAATTCCCATTAATAAACAATGGCCCAATCACTTTGTTTCCTAAAATGCCTGCCCATACATTAAGTTTTTGGGGGTACTGAGTATGCCCTTCTACAAAAGCATGAGGATTTTCATTGCTCCAATACCTGCAGTTATGCTTATTAACAAATCCATTTAGATAAAATGTGCATTCATCACTGAAGCAGATATTCTTTACATGAATGGTATTATCATTAATCGCTGCAGTCATTTGTTCACAAAACTCAACTCGCCTATCGAAATCATCTTCGGTTAACTCTTGAAATATTTTCATTTTGAATGGATGAAATTTATGTAATTTAGTAACTGTGTGTACAGAGCCTATTGAAATACCAGTCGCATCAACAATTTTGCGTAATGAAGTATTAGGATTTATGCCATAGTGACCCAAAACTTCAACTTGAGCGGCTTCATCCAAAACTCTACGATGATTACGTTTTTTATTTGCAACAGATCCAGTTTGAGTAAATTTAGTAACAAGGTCCAAAACATACCTATGCGAAGTTATCTTTTCCGGATGTCTGGCGTTAAATGTGACGGTAGTTTGCCGAGCACATTGATTTTGGGCACCATAAATTAGAATCATTTCCACTCTTTCGGCTAGTGTGTAATTCATTTTGGAAGTACAATGTGAATCAATAAATTAATTTTCACTATCCCGAAATTGTCACAAAGGTAACTGATAGCAAATTGAATTCTTTCTTTTCCTTAGCAACTATAAAAAACTAAACAGGTATAAGAATAAATACAGTTCGACCATGTTATCTGTGTTGATAAACGGAAGGCGGAAAAAAATTCTGGTTGTTATTTGGTTGCTGCCACGTATAATCTTCCGAATTGCTGTTTATGTTGGTTTTTAAACACTGAAATAAAAAGTGATATTTTCGTGTGTTTTTTTCTATCTGAACAAATTAAGATAAATAAAGATTTTTCTAATTTTCTCGAAAACGAATCGACCGATTTAAAAAAATCAAACGTCAAAATAAAGCACTTTGAAAGACCCTTCAAACAAGGTATTACTTGATACCCCTTGTCATTTAAAATTTTTAAGGAATGACCCCGGGGGACAGAGGGTAAAAGGGGTGAAGTAGTTTTTGGTTAAAAAGTTGTCCCCTTTGGCACATCTTTTGACGTGTCTCGGCGTTTTTTCTTTTAATCAGTGGTTTTCGATAAATCCGTGGTGGGAAGTTTTCAAATGAACACCCTGTATATAAACAGATATTTCGCATGGTGCTGGTAACCTTCCAGAAGAATTTAGAAATTTTGGTCGGATTAAATTGGTAAGAAATCTTGGGAAAGACAAGAAGCCATTTATTAAAACGTATTAAGCAGGTAGTTCTCTAAGAAGAACAGGAAGATAGTTTTCTCAGACATTTTTTTCATGAGAATCACAAAACGAACGATTTCCTCTGAATAACTACGAGTGGGGACATTGCATCGTTTTACTTGAAGCAAAAACTGACACTTGATGTATATAAATTATATTGATGGCTACTAAAATCAGGTACATAGTTAACAACTTTTATTGACTCTGATTTAAATTTTATAATTTGAATTTCTTTACGGCAGGTACTGACATAGCTGTGGTAGTAAAATTGGCAATGTTGGTATGTCAATTTTAAACGTTATAAATCTTAGTGGACGATCATTCAAAGAGACAAATCCGATGATAAAATTCTTACAGTCGTAGGATTTTCTTCATTATTAACCTTTCATGCGGTAATTTCAGTACTTTATATTTGTTATATATAAATGAAGACAACAGGGAAAAAACGCGCAATGTCCATTTTAACTAGTTTTGAAAAATCGCGATTTTAAACTTTGAAACCAAGCGAGTTAAAATCAGGTAAAGATATATAGATTTTTTTACAAAATATAAGACCAGAAGAATGTTGTCCGGTATTTTTGGTTTAAAATAAGTTAAAATCTTTTTACTTTGTACCTAAATTTATTGAAAAAAGAACAAAAATACATAAAGTACAGGGAAAAAGGATACAACTCAGAATGTTTCTTGTAATATTGAAGCACAAATGGTAGTTAGCTATCTTCTAGTTTGGGTTTTTATTGTTTTTTAGTTTTGGTGAAAGTCTTGCTCGGGGTCTTGGTCGAGGCTTTGATCAAAGTTTTGGTCGAAGTCTTCATAGAGGCTTTGGGCGAAGTCTTGATCGAGGTCTTGGTTGAAGGCTTTGACAAAGTTTTGGCCGAAGTCTTAGTCAAGGTTATTGCAGAAGTCTTAGCAGCTGCCTTGAACGAAGTCTTAACTGATTCTCTTTTAGGCAAATTTTCATGATATTGATGAACAGAGTAGTCGCAAAATTCCATCAGTCCCTGAAGATTTTTGTATTTTTCCAGTGTAATCGGTAATCGCTCTATAATAATAAGAATAATTCTTTTGTACTTATGTAAGCCATACACTTACCATGATAAGCTCTCTCTGGCCGAAAGCGGTGGCCCTCAGGTTGGAAGAGTCATGATGGAACTTGTCCAATTTCCATTATATGAGTCGCGATGAAATATCATACGAGGATGATTGGCAGAAACCATTAATTCTCGAATCGGTCTGGAGATAAATGGACACTTTTTGATGTATTTGAAAGAGAGAAAACTATTCCAGTCCTGAACCATGCTGTCATCAACCTCTTCAATTTTAAAAGGAGCTGGTTTGCATCTGGCTGCCCTAAAAACTTCTATACAGTCCTTTGAATGCTCTGTTTTGGCCTTTCACTCAAGCAATTTATTAGAATATTTAAACACGCGTTTCCTGACTTAGCACGTTCCTTTCCTGTTACGCGCTGACTACACACGTTTTTTCCCAGTACAAAGAAATTTTCAATGCAAATATCTCCTGACACCGAACCATTTATGACACGCCAAACTACGGGTATTTATCTACTATTTACCAGTGTTAGTCAAAAATAGCAAAAAATTGACTTTGCACGTTCTTTCCCTGTTGTCTTCAAATATTATCAGACTTTTGGTCTGTCCACCTGTCGGTGTGTACTATCTATTGATCAGTTTGTTGGTTCAAACGATTTTAAACTACTTGACGAAGAAAGACAAAATTTTATATGGATTATACATTACCTTGCTTCCTACTCAAAACTGGATATAGTTTGGGTTTGCTATACAGGGCAAAAGAAAAGTACTTTGACAAACCTCTGGATATGGCTGCTGTCATTATTTAAGAGGAAAAGGTTTCATGAACTATGTCCTTTAACGGCTTCGTTTTGGAAATACAGGGTGTCCAAAATTTAAAAAAAGTAATAATTTTCAAATATTTAATAAACGAGTAGAGATTTTTAAGTTAAATTTGGTGAATAAAATGAAAACGTAAAAATGAATAATTTTAAGGTATGCACTCTTAGAGATAACCAGTGGCGTCGAGACAAAATTATTTTTTAACAATTTTTATGAATCCTTACTTTGATTTAGAAAAAACGGGTAGTTTCGTAAGTATATCCGTGATGGTTTGGGAGTAAATGGTTTGTCCAGGCTTAAATAAACAAGGTGCAAATAGGCTAAACGAGCATTAATCGAAATGATCCATAATACATAAAACAGGGTAAATTTATGAGAGAAGTACCAAAAAAATATCAAGCAATTATTTACATCAAGAAAAGTCTAATTATGATTCTAGAGACCACGTGTAAAAAATGCCACATAATTATTGCTAATAATTTCAATCAAGGTTATGTTTAAAAAAATTATTTACTCTTAAACAATCCCCTGTATAAAAAACACAAGACAGCGGTTTTATTACAATTAAAGTAAGAATTCATAAAAAAATAAAATATAAAAAAAATCAGTGGCGTAACATCGTTTTCATAAAAAATATCAGAGAATAATTTCGTAACGACGCCACTGGCTATTGTACTTTTAAATTAGTAATATTTACCTTTTCATTTATCTAAATTATCAACCGGTTTATTAATTATTTAAACATTACTTTCTTTTTTAAATTTTGGACACCCTGTATTGTCCAAACGAAGCAGTTAAAGAACATAGTTCTTTACAACTTTTCCTCTTAAAATTATATCAGTAATCATATCCTGAAGTTTGTCAAAGTACAATTAAATCACCCGGTATACAGGGTGAGTATCAGAAAATAATTAGGTAAATTTCTTCCCTTTAAAACGACATTTAAAAATATTTTTCTCTACGACCATTACTGAATGCAATAATTCCAAAATCATTTTTGATAATAGAATGTAAAAATTCTCGCTCTTGAGTTGGAATATTTATTCTGAAACACTTGCTTCTGCGTTTTGCGTGTATTTTCATTCCATAACAAGATACGGAATAAATATTCTGTAATTGATCTAAACTACGTGGGTTGCCATAAATTTCGAAACTGTCAATGTCAGCAGACAAATATTAGTGCAAGTCAAAATATGAGTGAAAAATCGAATGAATCAGATATGGAACTGGATAATACTCCACCTGAAATTACAAATACCTATTGCGAATAGTATTTTTGGTCGTGGAGAAAATATAGTCTGCTACTCGGTTAGAATGAAAATTCGACGCTCGCGTTCGGAATTTTCCACTCGGATCGAATTTTCATTCCAACCTCGTTACAGAATCTACTATTCCATAATACCCTGTAAAAATCTTAATAATCACTTTTGTTTCATTGTTAAATATAGGACTTTACTATTTACTGGTGCCCATCGTACCCAGGCGCGTAACTACAGGGGGGCCTAGGGGGGCCGGGCACCCCCCAGACGTCGCCAGGCCCCCCCCCAGAAAAAAAGGCTGACTTTGTAAGCTCGCTACTCGCCTCGCAAATATAATATTATTAGGCAATTTTACTCGTTGAACTTTGGGCATGTTTATTCAACGATGTACGAAATAATCTTGCCAAATATCACTCGACCATCATTTTTTTATTGGTTAAATTTTCCATTTTTCACTCAAACTTTTTTAACAATACTCGTTAAAGTTTTGGCTTGTTTATTCAAAAATTAAATCCCTCGAGCGTTGCTCTCGGGATCTATTCAGAATAAACATGTCCAAATTAAAAAAAAAATCAAAAAAAGTTTTCGTGACAGCTGAAAAATGTAACCGATAAAAAAACGAGGTCTTGTGATATTACTGTTGATTATTGACCAAATTTGTTAAAATTTCGGCGTGGTCCAAAAGAAATTTCGCCTGCGGCGCACTCTCTGCCGACCCGCATCTACACCTGCCGCCACTGCAAGTCACAATAACAGGCCCACCCTAGGCCACCTCCAGGTCAGAGAGCTAGTTACGCCACTGCGTACCATCATTTTTATTCCTGTCTTATCTTTTGGACCGATCTATAATCCAAACTAAAACATGTTTAAAATTAAAGCCCTGCTTGGCGAACGGATATACAAATGATACTTTATAAATAGCGCCATGTTACTAAATTGCTGCTTAATTCGTATATAAATCCTAATCAGATCAATAAACATTAAATGATCGTCTTTAAAAGATCATCGACCAGCAGAAAAGCACAAATTTAAAAATATTCAATAATTATTTTTATTGGTCGGTTACGGCCATAAAATACAGGAATTGCAGATTTAAAAAGTTTCTAATCCTTCCGACTACACATATTTGGGCAAAGCCGAATTTTCGTGATTTCGTTTTTATTTTTTTCTGACTTTATTTAAAGAGATTACACCTTTCCAGTGGTGAGAACAGAAATTCAATATCTTGCTTAGTTTTTTTTGTAATTCGTGTCAAAATAGTTATTTACGATATAAGTGTTGTAAAGATTCATATTACAACACGAGATGTTAAAGTTGTCAAACGAGGCGTCAGCCGAGTGTAATAAAACATCGAGTGTAGTAAATTTACAACAAGAATATTGTACAAAATTTTATCTACTTTCATCTATGAATAAAAATATTTGGCAAAAGGCATTTTTAAAATTAAAAATGCACCTGCTATTAAATTTACTAATCAAGTTTTTTATGTTACCTTTCGCATAGTTACTGTTTCGCATAGTTACTGTCGAAACTTTGTCAAAAATATTCGCGTTTTTCAAAATGAGCGATTCTGATGGAAGTTTACCCTCTGATATAGAAGCAACGGCAAACGAAGCGATCTCAAGTTTAGTTCCGACAAAATCCAAGGCGCGGTATGAGTTGGAGTATCAGAAGTTTAAAGATTGGTGCAAAGCTAACAAAATAAAGGAGGTGTCTGAGAAAATCCTTTTGGGTTATTTTTCCGTAAAGCAACGCTCCCAGAAACCATCTACACTATGGACTCACTACTCAATGTTGAAAACTATGATTTCAGTTAAGAAAAATCAAGATATAAGCAGATTTTCTCAACTAATCGCATTTTTGAAAAGAAGTTCAGAGGGTTACAAGGCCAAAAAGTCCAAATTTAAAGTGTTATATTTTAATTAATAATTGGTAATTAATTTTATAATTATTGTTAATAATAAATCATTCTTCTAGAAAGTGTGGTTTTATTTAACAGCAAAAATTTAACAAAACCGGTTTTTTTCATTACAGCACTAGTGCTGTAATAGATGCCCTTACAGAACTATAAAATTCATATTACTAAATGAAAGTAGATAAAGACTTTTACCTTATAAATTTTAACGTGGTGAGATCTACTTAAAGATTGGTTAAATAAATATTGCACCTTTGACACACACTAAAAAATGACAATAACCAAACATTAACATTTACGACAGGAAAAAATTGGCTTAGATAGAATCTACTACTTTTATTATTTTCCAATTTTATCTCCACCAAAGACAAATCATGAGGTAGAATGGAGAAGTAATCATTCGCACATACCTGAATGTAATCGCTCTTTAATCTGTCTTAAGTGACACGAACATAACGTGAAAGAAAACTCAGGTTTCTGACCAATTACGACCCTGATAACAAAAAACTAAAGGTTAAGTAACTACATTAGTTCCCTAGAAATGAAAACTGCTATATAAAAAAAGTGTATTCGTATTGACGCAGTGGCATACCTGGATCGAACGATCATAATAGATCATTTTGGCGTGTGTATTGTCACGTACAGGTCTTGAAGCATCTTGTAAAACTCTTGGCGCCACCAGGTATAGGTCAACGATCCGTTAGAAAATTATAATCAAAATTGTGGTTGGCGTTATTTTCCATGAGTTAATTATAAAAAACAAACAACTAAAAATAATTGAACCAAAGTGGAATTTAGCGTAAAATTCAGCCATCCTGTTTTTTGTAGCGGTCGCGACGTCTCCAAAAAGCGAAACATCCGCGACCTTAGAAGGCCAAATTAGTGACATCCGGTGGCGATTCTTCAACTTGCTTTCGTATCTTCGCGAAGACTTGGATAGCAGTGGTGTAGACACATGAAATAGACATGTATGTAGTACATATGTTAAAATAGCAAAATAAAATTTACCAAAGCTCGTTACGACCTCGTACGACCTACCCAAGTACCTACCAATTTTTAGTAATGCTCCGACTTGCTACTAATTTTTGACAAAATTTAACATTCGGCCGCCAAAAATGGTTGCCCAAAAGGGCCTACACTACCTGACGTTGTATAAACGTCGTATTTACGTTAATATATTTTAGTTTAGCATCACGACGTTAACTATCGGCAATTTAAGTTCTCGCTTTCAACGTCTTTCAAGAAAGACCATTCGTTATAGTTAATATTCCTTAGATTAGTTAACGCCGTTTACTTCAACGTACCCAAACGTCGCCTGTTGCGACGGAGACATATCCAACGTACAAGAACATTGTAAAGGCCAACTAAAACACTTTTTGGTGGAGGCCAATACAGTATGCCATCCTGTTCCCAAGAATGGGGAACAGGTTCTTTTTTAATTGAAGAGTGGAATGTATGGGCTAAGTGCCATTTCTTTACTTTTTAGTATTTTTGCTTAAAAATTATCTAAATGCCAACGCGGATGTATCCTAAAATAGGCTATTCGCCAAACCCATTATTTAACTACGTCACCCTACTAAAATACTGTAATTCAGGAAATGTGCCATCAAGAGTTTCCTTTAAAAGCGGCTAAGTGCCAAACGTAAACCACGTGTCTGTTTAGGCGATTAGTCTGAACCAGTATCTAGTACTAAGCCAACCGTTAAAGGTGTTGACCACGCGGTCTGTTCTTTTGGCGGGAAACATGGAAAACCCCACAAAAAATATGCCAACTATTATTTTGTAATAATAAAATGATATACAAATCTTAGTCGTTTTTTTGAGTACGGCAGCACATATTTTTCAGTTTTACTCTTAGGGCACATAGCCTTTTTTTAAATATTGCCTTATAGGCACTTAGCCTGTTCTAGTGAATAAGAACTTTAAAAATTATTTTTAAGATAATCATATAAGCTGGATTTCTAAATTTTTGTCAGGCTATTTTAATAACACTAAAATATATAAAAAACACTTTACTAGTAGGTATTTATATTGAGTCTCACAGACAGTTTTTTATTACTAGTTTGAAACTAAACTTTTGGCACTTAGCCCACTTATCCATTCCACTCTTCAATTAATTTCAAACAAAACTAAAATAAGTATAAAAAAATAACAACACAGTAAAATTGCAGCTTTCGAATTTTTTAGGTTATGTTGTTCCCTTTGGCGGGTTCTTTTACAGAAATAAGGTTTTAAATCAGTTGTAAATTATAAGAAAGAACAATAAATTTCTAATAATAAAAAAAAGAACACAAAATAGAATTAGCAGTGTAATATATAGAAAGAAAATAGAATCCGGTTCTGAACGCTGCGCTGGTAGATGACGCTTTTTAAAAAATAAACATTTTTTAAATGTAGTATTTCGTTAGACAAAAAAAAATGTACGAAATCGATTCAGAGGACTTTCTGTTGAATATAAACGTAATTTGGAAAATCTTCTATTTTGCAACTGCTTGCTCTGTAACAATTTCTTCAATATGTTGCGCCATTGAACGTCTTCCACTATTATAATAATAACAAAGTAGGAATCCGGCTTTTTCTCTCTGCAGTACCGTTGCCGTTGGTTCGAATTTCAGTCGAGAATTTTAAGGTAACTGACCCATACTGCCAAATAATCCGAATCTCTTAAAAAGTAATTAGCATGTGAAATTCGGAGCATCTTTGAAATTTTAATATCAGCATTTCAGTATCTCCCAGATTGGTTTTTCAAGAGTATTTAGTTTAAAAGTACTCTTTCTTTACTAAGTTAGACTAAGTTCTCTTGAGAAAACTACTAAATATGTAGCGAAACATGGGGAATCGACACCTAGTAAAGGCAGAATCTATTCAATCTATTATTTCTCATCATACTTCCTTTGCAGGTGGTAGTAATATGCACAAATGCAAGAAATATATTTTTTCTACTCCCACATAGATTTTTGCTGTTTCCTTTACACTAAAGTGATTGGATAAGTGTGCTATTCCCGTTAACTGAATGGATATAATTTTATATCCATCTTTGTTAGGGTATAAAACGGACCAATTTTTTTCTGACCGAACTAAAGATTTGTGCACAAAATGCACTTTCTCTTTTCAAAAATCTCCAGTTTTCCACTCATTTCCAGACAATTACTACAAGTTGAAGATATAGTCCATATTTAAGGTGGAGTGGAAATTCAGAAGGAAAGAAATAAGAACACAAGGTCTTCCTCCACTATTATATTAAAGAAATATTTATGAATTAAAAAAAATTCTCTACATGTTTCGAATGCAGAAGCATTCATCTTCAGGAGAATAAATGGAAAAAAGAAATTATGAGATATCACCTTAACGGAGCATCAAAAATTTGTAACTTCAAAGAAACCGGTTCAATGAATAGAACGGTGAGAAAATCATAATGTACATTATGGAAAAGAAAAAAAGTGTGGGTTATGGCTTAGGGCAAAGTTACAAATTTTTGATGCTCCGTTAAGGTGATATCTCATAATTTCTTTTTTCCATTTATTCTCCTGAATATGAATGCTTCTGTATTCGAAACATGTAGAGAATTTTTTCTTAATTCATAAATATTTCTTTAATATAACAGTGGAGGAAGACTTTGTGTTCTTATTTCTTTCCTTCTGAATTACTACTAGCTTTAATGCATAAAATGTATATACAAAATGAACGTTTGTACAGGGTGAGTTAACGATAGAGTAAAGTTTATTTTTACCTTTATCTTAAGAATTAGATAAAAATTCGAAATACAAGTTGTAGAGACCATCGAGGTGCACACAACCTGATGAATATAACTTTTTTTTTAAATGAAACAGCCCATAGGTGTATTGTAATATTTTCTGATTCCCCACAAAATTCTACGCTTATTTTGTAACCGTCATATATCTAAATTCAATAGTTTTTAAACTATTGACGTTTTTTTAGACTTTGACAGGCTGTTACATTGAAACGGTTCATCTTAGAGAAAAATGGGTTTCATATCCCACCTTAATTTTTTATTCTGTATCTAAAAGTTACAACTTCGAGTTTAAAATGTTGTCGATGACAATGTCATATTGCGCTCGGAACTTTGCGCACGACGCGTAGGCACTGCTTCGTGCGATATGAACATCATATCATCTCTTGTTGTACAAACTACTTTTATAGTACATCGGTATGTACATAAGACCGCAACATTAGGAGTAATTAACAATAAGGAGTACAGAAAAATTATCAAGCGGTATCTACGCGTGTACAAACATACCGTTTTATGTCAAAACTCCAAAGTTTAATGAACTTTTGTTTACAAACATTTATCACACAAGGTCGCACTATTACAACGCAAAAAGTCCATTTGGTTACCCATTTCAAACGGATTTCTTCTTGGATGTTTTTATCAATATATTAGGGGAATGTGGTGATGACAGGACTGTGTTATAATAGCAGTTTTTCTAGCGCAATATGGAAAATCCACTCGAGTTGATGAGAAAAATTAATATCGTGCAAATCCATGGACGAAATTACACTGTAACATGTATTTGTCAATTTGGATCATTTCTTATATTTACACAAAATTACTTTAAATATATCTGTGTTTCTCGCATTCGTTAAAATGAACAATATATTTTTCTGAACCATAGCCAATTTGATTTATTGGTCTGCTGAAGTGTATTCTTGTTTGCCTGCTTGCACAAGAATAATAACGACGGGAGATAAGCAAAATTAACTTATACAGGGTGTCCCATAACTTATTGGCCGTAGAGTAACTGGAGATACTAGACATCAAACTAAGCCGATTAAGTCATATAAGTTTTTTCGAATTGTTACTCGTTCTAGAGATACAGGGTGTTGAAAGTAAAAATTTATTCTCGAAAATAAGCCATAATTTTAAAACGGTTTAATGAATCGAATTGAAAGTTGGCAATATTATGTTTTTATGAGCAAGACATAAGAATTTGTAGAAATTTTTAAGTTTCAAACTAGAGGGCGCTAGTTGCATACACGGGGCTTCATAAATCTATGATTTTTTTTCTTACCTGTAATAATAGGTGTGTTTCAATTATAGTTTCTTAAAGAAGGGCATTTTCTGAGTCAAAAATGTGTACTTGATTGATCTTAATATCTTTAACGGTTTTCTAGATATTTCCCTTTAAACATCCAAAAGCATAAAAAAATATAGTACATAATTAAATAAATATTTTAATTATAAAATAATCGGCTTAGTTTGATGTCTAATATCCAGTTACTCTACGGCCCATAAGTTATGGGACACCCTGTACATTACCGAAACGCGTAGACAGTTATTGTTTTCATATTATATTAAAGTAGGTGAAGAACAAGTTTACTTTCTTATTTAGTTAGATGGCAATACTGTCGTCGTACCGGCCATAAAATTGACAAAGCAATACGCAAAAACATAACCTTAAAAATTGGAAATAACACACAGACTGAGTGACAGCCACGGAAATGGAAAACATGTTTTATTGATAGAAAACTTAGCAGACATTCTATAGCCTTTTAATCGCGACTAAAGGATTGGCCATTATTATATAAAAATCAATGTAGTAAGTAACATCATTTTTTAAACTTTTTTAAACTTAATTTCGTAGTCAAATTTACCTTTGGTATCTGCTTGTTCTCGCTTCCCCCTAAATTTTTTGAATGTAGATCATTTTATTTAAATTATACACTCGAGTGATCCAGCTTCTTCTACTACCAATAAGTGCAATGAAGCAATAATTATAGTCAAAACGGAGTGTTAGTTCTATGATTTGCAGATTGCATCTAGAACTAGGAGTCAATGCGTTATGGTACATTATTCCATAAGGTATTATTACAATTGTACATAGTTTAGGAGCATGTGGTACTAGTGTTTATACATTTATTATTATAATTTTTTTTATGAGTATCTTTCCATCAGTGAAAAAAGATCCAATAATTTACTTAGTTTTTTTTGCAATTTCAACCCGCAATTTAAGACGGGCCCGGTTGCTTCCACTTATCATATTTACTTAATTCTGTAAGGTTGTACGAGGTGCTGGTATACTTTAATAGTGTCTAACAACGGCACTAGATGTCGGTACATTAAACACCTCGCTTTTTGAAAAGTATATATTTAAAAAGAAAATATCCCATAGTTTTAAGTTTTGTAGATTTTTAAGTTTAAATTTTATGTTAGTAACACTATCAAGTTATTTATCATATGCAACCTTGATAAATTAATAAATAATTTTACCTGGCCACACAGAAATTATAAGACACAATACAACAGGCCAATTCATAAAAAATAAAACAGGTGAGAATTTGACGGTTGCTACTAGGCTGATTCAGCCTTTTCTTTCTGCAACTTGGCACTCGTTACTGCTAGTAGAGATATAAACTACATAGCTGCAAAGGGAGAAGTCGCTCCTTTCCCCAGGCTTTCTCCCTAAAAAACGTACCCGCACCGGGATACCTCAAAGTGTCAAAATGAAAAGGCTAGAATTCTGTTCCGCTTACTCCTAGTATTTGATTATCATGATTAACTTAAAAAACTATTTCATAATAATGTTTTTTTTTTATGATAAAACACCTGCACTGTAGGAAAAATCCTTTAAGGCGCTCTGGGAGCGGTGCGAGTGCGAAAAAAGCGATTAACGTTGGTCTTAAAACGTTGAAGATTGTATTCATTGGGAAACACGACTTCAGGAAGATCATTCCACAAAGATGACGTTCTCCAGATGAAAGAATTCTTGAACAATGAAGTTCGAGGAGTACTAAGCTGAACAACATATGGATGAGCGGCAGTGGTTCGCCGTGTATTTCTGTTTTGCATTGCTCTAGGTGGAATCAAGTGGGCAATGTCAGTCGAACACCTGCCATGAAAATATCTGTAAAAGAGAGCCAAATCACCAACCTGTCTTCGATGCTCCAGGCTATCAAGGGTCTTGGTCAGCTCGGGGTCGCCGATCAGACGAACGGCTCTCCTTTGAATGGAATCCAGTAGCCGAAGGGTGTGCTTGGGTGCAGAGCTCCAGACATGAGAGCAATATTCTAATGATGGTCGAATCTGGGCTTTGTAGAGTGTCAAAAGTTGATGAGGTGTGTACAACCTTTTGGTGCGGAAAAGTACACCAAGTTTCTGTGCAGCTGTCTTGGCAATTACGGCAACGTGATCATGCCAAGACATATTACCTCCCAGATTGACCCCTAGCAAATTAATAGACGGTGCCAGGGGAATTGCGTGTCCTGCCATGACTATATCCGGTTCTGCAATGTTAACCTTTTTGGAGAAGACTGCTGCCTGGGTTTTCTTAGCATTAAATTCGACTTGGTTACTTTCACCCCAAGCCAAAATTTCTTCCAGGTCCTTGTTGAGGCGCAATACTTCATGCTGCCTGCGAAGATGTGCGTCGGCAGCGGATGTTTGGGGAGTCAAGGTAAAAGATGAGACAAGTGTGCTGTCATCAGCAAAGCTATAAATTGGATTTTGGGTTTTCACTAGAAGGTCGTTAATATACAGTAAAAAGAGGGTAGGCGACAATATGGACCCTTGAGGAACACCGGCATTGATGGTGAAGGTGTCTGAGAGAAACCCGTCAACCGCCACTTGCAGAAAACGGTTCTTAAGGAAGCTGGTTAACCATAAACAAAATCCATTAGGCATACCGTAGGATCGCAATTTACTTAGAAGCCCATCGTGCCAAACACGATCAAAAGCCCTAGAGATGTCCAGTGTAACAGCCCGGGATTCTCCATGATGTTCGATGGTGTTGCTCCAAAGATGGGTGACATATGCCAGAAGGTCACCTGTTGATCTGGACTTACGAAAACCGTATTGATGGTCGCTGATAATGTTAAGCCCTTCCAGATACTTTAGTAGTTGTTGGTTAATAGCTTTCTCCATTACTTTGGAAATTACTGAAAGCAATGCGACGGGTCGGTAGTTGCTTGGCAGGGTCTTTTTACCTTTCTTTGGAATAGGCTGTTATTACATTACTAAAAACGATATCGAAATGATAGGATAGATTTTTTTTAATTTATAGACGCAAATTGTATAGATGCATAGATTATACGATATGCGACGAAGCTACAATCATTTAACAAAAATGGCTAGATTATAATAGTTCTAATCCGTAATAAAACACAAGACATTATTATTCAGCTACTAATTTTATGGACATATTTGAACCGGCGGCGGACATTCTAAAAATAGCACTAGCTTCTTTTAATGCGAGTAATATTGGGTAATTATATTTTTCTTTCTTTTTACCGTTAAAGAGTTTAAGAAATCACTTAACCCGTATCATTAATCTACATTATGTAAATCTCGGCTGCGCCATAGAAATTTTTGGTATCTACTGTGAATAAAAAATTGAGATCGATTAGTTAATATTTGACTTACATTAAAAAATTGGTCCTGAGCCTGAGAAATTTTTATATATTTCAATGATTAGGTAAGTAGTAAGTACCGTGAAGACTCTTATACTAATTATGGGACCTAAATGACATTGGCAGACATCATCTACTCACAATCAAAATAACCTAATTAGTAAACCAATAATTACGCTAACCGAGCCACTGTGATTCTGATAAAAATATTTCTGTCAAATGTCGTTCATGTCAAGGTAAAAGTTGTTGGTTAGTTAAGTATTGTTAAAAATCTTTATGCAACCCGACATACGTATATTTAAATCATTTTTAATTATTATCTGATATTTAAATCATTAATCATACATATTTTCCGTGATGACTAACTTGATATTGCGAGTCTTCGGACAAGAATAATTTTATAAATATTTTCATCTCATATTAGGTCATAACGGGAATCGTAAATACAAAAAATTAAAATGTAGCTACAAGTCCAGCCAAAAAAGTTGTGATAAGAATTGTATGTCACGATCTAAACTCCTATTGAAAGACTTTTTATAAATATAATATTGCTTAGAAGGTTGTTTGTCCTCCCAGCTATATAGCTGTCTTTCGCAAAATTAATATAGAATCAAGAAGATACTGACATGAATTTCTTCAGAAACAAATTTCTCATCAAGAGATTCGATTAAAGCAAAATAAATGTTTTAAAGAATCATTAACATCCAAAGAGGGATGCAAATGGGAGACCCCCTAGCAAGTATTGTTTTTGATATAGGCGTCCCATTATGTACTAAAAGTTAGTGTTTATTGGTACTGCCCCCCCCCCCCCCCACTCAACAGGGAGCTTTTTTAGAAGTGTCTTTGGAAAGGCAGAGAGATTTCAGCACGCCAAGGACCTTTTTATTGAAAGTCCCTTTACACCAAGAACCCACCATTAACAACGTTCTATTAATGCCTTTGCGAAGCATTGAATTGTCTAATTAGGATAAGGCATCACAACTTGAAGCCAATTTTCCATTCCAAGTCCATTAAAAGTACAATTTTAAATAAAGTGAATTACTAAAAATTTTATTAACTTTGGGTTGCTGATTATTTGATTGTTAAACATAATATTATTAGTGAACATTTAAAAGTTAATAATATTGTTAGTTTTAGTGATATTAAAAAAACATTAGTTTTACTAAATCTTAATTAATTTATTTAATTAATCCAACACAATATTTACTATGACATAATATTGTTGTATCAGTAGCAAAGATGGTAAATTTATTCTTCATAAAAATTGATACAAGATCAATTATATACATTAAAAATAGTAAAGGACCAGGAACACAACCCTGAGGTACTCCACAGTGAATTTTCCTTTTTTTAAAATTTCTTACCATTTAACAATACCGCTTGATTTATTTCAGACAAATATGACTTAAACCACATTAATGATATACCTCTATAGTCGTAGAGTTCAAGTTTTCCTAATAATATTTTGTGAATAACACAATCAAATGCTTTGGAGATATCACAAAATATTTTCATTGTTCAAGAAATGAAAAAATAACATCATTGGTGACTTTTTGCAAGCCAAAAAAATCCGCCGTAAAATCTTCGCACTGGCTGATACCTGAAACTGAATTCTCGATTCGCTGGAAATAATTATAATTGCCGCTGAATATGAAACAGGTTTTTACAAAATTGTTTGTGTGGATTCCGAGAAAATCACGTTTGAAATAGCGTTTAGAGGGATTTTGTTGGTTTGCAAAATGTCACTTTTAAAATAAAAAGTACCAAACTCGAGCAAAAATTATAATATCGTGTTTTTAATACAACGAAATATAAAACACAAATAAAAAAGATTTACAAAACTGATTTTTCCTCTTTTTTATCTGTCACATAAATTTACAGTTAAACATGAACGGGAAGGTCATTCTCGATGTTGCCTGCAAAATAAATAGAAATATAAAAAGTATTTCTGGTAATGGCTTATAAACAATTCACCTGTGTCCTAACGTTACATAATTTGTTTGATCAGACATCATACAATTTGCGTGGGTTCTTTACGAAACTACAGGACCGCAATTAATGTCACATTTAATTTTCTGAAATTTTTTTCAGTTAAAAAAAAACTTGGACCATGCTCCGTTAATTCGTTGCCTATGACGTTGTCATTTGTTATTACCACAATTACCGTTGCTATTTATGAAAACGGTTGAAATAGATATTATTGTTTCTTCGAAACGACCTGCTACATAGAAGTTTGATTTTTTGAAAAGATGGACAAGAGGTTTTTGAAAGATTCTCATAATTATAAGGTAAGAAATAAGAACACAAAGTCTTCCTCCACTGTTAATTATAGAAATGTTTTAAGCAACTCTCTACATGTTTCGAACGCAGAAGCATTCATCTTCAGGAGAATAAATAAAAGAAGAAAAACCAGTAGATATCACTCTAACTGAGCAGTGGAGGAAGACTTTGTGTTCTTATTTCTTACCTTATAAATTTCCACTCCACTTTAAGTATGGACTATTTCTTCAAATTCTCATAATTGTTAAAGTAGGTGTGACCTAATGATACGATATTTACCTGTTGGCTGGTGATTATCTCAATAAAATCCCCAATCTTCTAATCTCTATCAATTGTACCTATTTCGGCAGTTTATTAAACATTTTTAATAATATTTCATTGTCCTATCCTGTCTACAATTATTTTTACTGTCTACGCTGGGCCGTTAATAAAACAGCGTGTAGGAAATTTAGCCATTAAATTTCTCACACAAAATTAGATAATACCATTATTAAGTAAAAACGCAAATAGATATGATGGACTTAAACAAAGAAATTATTTGTGTTAATAACCAAACGAACCAGACAATAAAAACGGTAAATAAATATTTAAAATATGTAGAGAAGTTGTAAGTAAATTATAAATTGTTTTATAATAACTATGTTAATTTTGGCAACATAACAGAAGAAACAGTATGTATACAGAATGAATAAAAAAAAATGTCGGGTGCCCAAAGTATAAACGGGCAACTAACTTATTGATGAATAGTGACAATTTTACCTTCAACCTTTACTAGCCCAATGTTTAAGTTTTAAGAAGAATAATCCATTTTTACTTTCCTCTTAAGAAGAAATAGTATATTCTGTACCTGGACTAAACGCATCATACTATTTTTTCTGAAATCGCATCAGTGTTGTTATAAATTAGAAATTTTTGTTAATTCATAAAAAAAATTTCATTACAATCTAATTTCTTATGATATTGGTGACATTTTGCAAACCAACAAAATCCCTCTAAACGCTATTTCAAACGTGATTTTCTCGGAATCCACACAAACAATTTTATAAAAATCTGTTTCATATTCAGCGGCAAATATAATTATTTCCAGCGAATCGAGAATCCGGTTTCAGGTATCAGCCAGTGCGAAGATTTTACGGCCTGAAAAATCAATTAGCGGGATTTTGTTGGCTTGCAAAATGTCATCATTGTTTCGTTTGCCCTTGATATGTTTTAATATTTAAACGCCTAAAAAAGTGTGACCTGGGAATCCGAATTTATATTCGTCTTATATTTTGGGTTGTTGATTACGAATCCGGTGTCAGAGTAACCCACCACCCTTCACTTTTTCGTAAATTGCGAAGTTTTTTTCACTAAGTACTTCCATAATTTTACAATTTTCATGTATGCAAGGAGAAACAACTAAATGAGGCGATGTGCCTATTTGCAGTGTTCCTACCCGTCTCTAAGCGCACGTATTGAACCAACAATAAGAACCATTGATTTAATCTTTTATTAACTTTCTTTGGTCTTTGTACGATAAATTTGCTTCTTGTTAAAAATTCAAATAATTAATCATCATACTGGTTGATAAAAATCATGATTTTTTAGAAAAAATCAAAAATCGATGATTTTTTTAAAAAATCATGATTTTTTTAAAATTTTTATCAGCTTTTACAAATATTATTATTTTTTAATGTTTCTAACTGCTTATATTTTGTTTTGTTAAGTAAACAAATAATTTTAGGCAGGAATAGTACAGATACGAAGCGAAACTGGAAAAATGTAAATTTTGTTCGCGTAGTTTTACAAGTTTGCGCCTTTGTCGAAACTTGTAATAATTGGAAGAAAACGCCCGACTATATAAACGATAGGTAGGTACGCACTTATTTTAGTTTTATCAGTAATATTTTTGCTGTGGGGTTAATCTATCAAAACATTTGGAGTCATGCCAAGCCGGGGCAGAAAGGAATGTAGTGTTTGTAACCATTTTATAAAAAAGAAAGTGGTAGGCAAACTAGGTTGAGGAGCAGTATGTAAAAAGTGTGGTAAAGAATTGCAGGTCTAGCGGACACACTAAAAAGTCATTGGGAAACCTGCAAGAGTGAAACTAGTGATATTAGCACACAGTCACAGCCTGGAACTAGCCAGAGTGAAATTATCCAGTTGGCAAAGAAACAGAGAAGCGATAACTGTAAAAAGGGAAGTGTAGGTGGACGTGAAAATAGTGGAAGTAGCGGTCATTTGGATTTGGATTGGAAAGCAGCTAAACTAGTATTTCTATTTAAGCATTTATAACACTTAGGTTTTTTTATATTTCTTTTTTGTTTAAATTAAGAATTTTTTCGTATTAAAAGGGTTTTTTTGGTTTTATTTTTTTTAAGTTTTATTTTTGTAATAACCAACTGTTCTTTTCAATTATTATAATAAAATAATAAATAACACCACATAAAAATCGTCTGAGTTTTATTTGTTGTATAAACAAATACATTTTAAGTGTTAAAATTTTAAAACTCTTTTTTAAAAATTAATCATGATTTTAATTATCTTAACCCTGGCTTAAAGTTCAAAAACACTTTTGACAATTAGTTATATTATTGCATTAGAGAAATAGTGACTATTTTTCATTATGATTTTTATATTTGGACCAAAAATGCTTTAACAAGTAATTAAATTTATTGTTATTAACATAATAATAAATAAATTTGAAGCAAATGAAATGTTCTTAAATATACTACTATTTTTAAATACAAAAAAATGCATTTTTCTGTATGGTAAAGGTTTTTTCCAATTTTTTTTTTCGATTCTTGGGTTCTAGTAAACACTCGGAATTTTTTGACCCGATTTAATGTACACACAGCGTAAACTTAAATTGTTAATAAGAAATTCAAAATTTCCTTTTTACATTATGCAAAACATGTGGCGAAGAAAAAAATACCTGAATAATTAAATTTAAATAAAAACAAGCAATTTTGTAATGTAAAACATCGCGAGGAGCTTTCATATTCCCATCAAACGGTTTAACAAGATTTATAACAAATCGTAAGTATGTAAATAGCCGAAAAAGGGGACACCGTACGACTTTGTATGCCGAATTAACATAGTTACGTCAAGAAAGTGTTTTACTAAACTCGATAAATATAAGCCAGACAGACACGGAATGCCGTGTGTTCGTCACATACAAGCAATATTAATTGTTTTTTTTTTCAGCTTCTGTACTGCGAATATTGCTCGTTATAAATAGTTATATTTGTTGATTCATTGTCAGGGATAGCCTTTTTTATTCCCCCCTCCCCTTTTCTATAATAGTAGTATATAGAGAAATCAAAAATCAATACAGGATGAATCTTTTAAATGGAATAACTTCGGTCACAAAAAATCCATCAATACTATTCCCAAACACGGCTACTTTTTTTTATTGTATTTCCGTGAATTTATCCTTCATCGTTACAGCTTTAGTTTAGGAGGGGACTTGCTGCAGCCCCCCCCCCCCCCCCGATCTCGGATCTAAGAGTCAAATCCATGTGGGAGTAGAAAAATTATATTACATGCATGTTTGCGTGATACCTGCAAAGGAAGTATGATGAGAAATAATAGATTTAATAAATTCTGCCTTTACTAGGTTTCGATGTAATCGATTCCACATGTTTCGCTACATATTTAGTAGTTTTTTCAAGATAACTTAGTAAAGAAAGCAGTGGCGTATTTGGGGGGGGGGGGTGCAGCTTAAGAGCTCGGGTCTAAAAGTCTAATTGCAACCTAATTTTTCGTCTGACGCTTGGACTCTTAATTTAAATCTTTAAATAATGTATTCTTGGCTTAGATTACAAAGGTCTTGTAGGAAACGTTTAATTTTTAAACTTTTCCTTCTAAAATTCCTGTTTTATATAGAGATGCAGTTTTGAAGGAAAACGAGTAAAAGAATAATATTTTATAGTATTTTTATATTATATACTTGTCTGTTCCGTTTTCCCTTTTTTAGAACTATTTTAAATAAACAAAAATTTAACCCAATGCAATAAAATGTTTTTACAACAAAAACAATTAGGTATTTATTTTTAAAGAGAAATATTAAAGTAAACATTTTAATTGAAACATTTTTATGGAAGAAGTGTGATTATTTATAAAATAAAAAATAGTGCGGGAAGAAACAAGAATGCTTTAATATGAATATACACAACGGCACTTAAGAAGGAGTATTTCAAAACCTAAGCACCTACACCAAAAACTGCTCTTAGATCTACGCTCCTTAAATAGATGATTTCTGAAAAAATCATCAATTTTGGCATGGTGAGCCATATTTACTTTATTTTTAATCATGAAAAACCGAGCATGAAAAACGCTGGTTAGAGTCATACATACGTCTTATGTTAACATTTTGTCTTAACACCAATATTAAGAAGAATAAAAAAATATTAAATAAAGAGCCAGCTAGGAATATCAAGAAAAAGGGAATCTAACCATGCAGAGCGGAAGAGGTAATAATTTAATTTTCGAAATTTGAGAGTAGTTAGGTAAATTTTAAACCCCGAAAATTTTTCGCCTGCGACGCTTTTCCGCCTTCTTTACTAGGTACAATATCATAAAATACATGTAGTCTCGACTGTCCCTCTCTCCAGAAAAAAAATGTCCTACTTACGCCCACTAAGCCCCCCCCCCCGAGCATATTTTCTGGCTATGCCACTGTAACCCATTATTAACCTTTGAATTTCTGTAATTTTAAAAACGTGACTTCTTAATTTTTTTATTATATTTTATTTATACCGTCCAAATATTGGGGTTTTGTAAACGATGAGTGTGATTTTCCCGAATCTAGCGAAGAAATTTTATATCTCCTACCTTATCAGTTGCCTAAACCAGTGTGCCATTAATTTATATTTAAATTATTTGTAAATTCTTCATTCCTCGATTTATCTAAAAACAGGTCATCCCATAAGCAGAAACCATCTCCATTAAACCGCAATAATCTTTTTAAACGTTCAACGTTGAAGAAATAGCTAAAAATAGTCGTGACGGAAGAACCAGGATATATAAAAACACAAAAACAAATCCTGATTTTTGATACAACACGAGAAGGATGAGTAACTCGCTAATCGGTTCATCTTCATTGGTTCATGTCGGACACGAATACCACTTTAAAAAATAAAGTTGTTGTATAATTTGTTTAAATGAATGAACAACCTGCTAGATTTTGCTATAGACGCCAGATAGTAGGTTTCTGGGAATTTGGGTTCGTCATTGTTGCTGCGGAAGAATTCATTCTAGATTAATTATTATTGATTTTAAATAAAATTGATTTTTACTGAACTATAGGCGTCAAGGGGGGGGGGGGGGGGGGGGGTGGTCTAATAGCCCAATAGAAAATAAATTTTAAAATACTTTCTGGTCCACCCTATTCATCGGATTTAGCTCCTATGGGTCACTTGTGTTTAGCTAGAAGTAAATTGGATTTACCAAAGACAAAATTGAAAGAATTTTAATTTTATCTGTATGAACGAAGAAATAAACACAATTGCTCAGATTAAATTTACACGTTATTGCATTACCGCTTCTTCTTTTAAGGTACTATTCCATTAGATGAGGGCATAAACCAATAAACGTCATAATTTGAAATACATAGTTACGGGGCATAAGAATAAAAGTAAAACGGGTTTTCCATTGCCAAGATTCCCACCGTAACGGTTAGAAATAGACATTTAAGGCACAAGATGCGGTACTTTAGATATATTTTATACACTTGGATATAAAGTGGAATATAAAATGGGATATAAAGGACGGTATGCTAAAAATGGGGATAAAAAGGAAGTTTTGTTACCAGGTCTATTTTTAAGAGAGGTCACGAGTTACGTAATGACTGAAAAAACTGAAGAAATGAGTTTTTTCATCAATGGAAAGGTGATGGTATATATATATATATATGGATGTGGGAAAATTATTTTCATGCAAAAAAAACAATCGAAGAAAACATGTGAGCCAATGAAAACACTGAAAATAATTACTAAAAATTATCGTATTGTAAAAAATATTGAAAATATTTTTTTTAACAAAAATAAGTTTCTGACACTCCAATATCTATAGTGTAGAATTTTTATAAATCCAATAATAAAGATCGCCAGGATTCGGACAAGAGAACGTGTTTTTGATCTAAGGTGTCAGAGATGGTTAAATTTGAAAAAAGTGGCGCCCTACTTAATTCTGCAACATTGTGTTTTCAAATTTAAAAAACTTCAAATCCTCCGGAGATATTTGGGCGATATCGAATTTTCATGATTTCGTTTTTATTTATTTTTTTAACTCTATTGGAAGACATATGTTAAAATACAGTTTATAATCTCATTACCACTTTTTCTCCTCTACAAGTTGGTATGATTATATTTTTAATCCGACGTTTCGTTTTTTTAAAACCATCATCAAAGTCGGGAAATTTTATTTTAATATTTTTAAATTCCTCTCCTTCTTTATACCGTCGTATCATACCTAGATTAATAAAGCTTGGCGCGCACTTATGCGAAGCGCGGCGAAGCACGCCGAAGCGCTGCACGCCGTTGCACGCCTAGGGTCCGCTAACTATAGCGCGGTTTGGTGCACGCAGTTGCACACCTTATTTGGTATAATTATGTTTCCAGTTCAGTGTCAGCAGTGTTGCCAACCCGAGGGAATTTTCCCTCCACCCAATAAGGATAAAGGGAATCTTTTTAGCTTTTTCCAATTTGCAGAAACTTTTCAACATAATTCTACTTCTGCCGCATTCAACTAACTTTTTTTTAACTAACTTTACATAGACAAAAAGGAATAACAGACTGGGAAAAACTTTGTTAAATGCAATTTGCACCTTTCGAAGCTGTCTTCAGTCTAATGAAAATGACGTTAAACCTATGATGTAAATGAAGAGCATCTTAAATTACACAAATTAGATATGTATTCGGTTAATAACAAATATTAATTCATTATACTTAAAATGTACTACCTAATATTTTAGTTATTTTTTCGGATTTGCTGGAGGATGAAAGAATTTTTTGAAACTGAGTTACAAAATGTCCGTTGAAGAAAAAAATCTATTTGAATTTTATTAAGAAATTTTATCTTATTTTAAAATGTAGTGCTGTATTTTATTCCAATTTCATTTGACCTGTTCAATATTTTTACTATATTGTCCAATACCTATTTTACATCTACCTATATGAATAACCTCACAAAATTTCTTCCCTGAAGAAGGAAATCAAATTTCCCGAAAGCTTGGACCAACTTTAAAGGGTAGTAGGTACTCTTTCATTTGCTGCATATCCCAATATTTCCCTAGTTTAATTCCTAACTAGTCAGCAACGACTACCCTATCTCTATATATTAGGGCATGCGGTTTTTACCAGTTTTCTTTCTATTTTTTATTTAAATGACAATTTATATATCGTTCTAATAAAATTTTTTAAGAAAAATTGAAAAATCCGGTGATTACGCAAATAGCGCCCTCTTGCAGCGACAGATATAACAAAAAATAGTCATACTATATTTTAAATGGTACTATAAGACAAGCTTTTTTAAATGAGACCAAGTTTGATGAATTTGGGTACGGCAAATCAGAGTTATGAGTAATTCTTTTAAAAGAGGCCCCCCCTTCACCCCGCAGTTTATTTTGCGAGTTAGATTAAAATGTCGTAAAGCAAAGTTAAGTTTGTCTAAGTTTTGACATAATTGTATTTGGCATATTATCTATAAAAAAAACTCTGTGGTTAAACTTTTTTTTCAATTTAAAATATTTTATTAGTGTCTTAATCTTGGGGAATGTTTATACTGTTTTCTTCCCATATTTAAAGAAACACATGTAAAATGGTAAGGATCATTCAAAAAATCAAACTAAACAAAATGTAAAAATTATAGGTTATGAAACTTTGTTTGGGGGGTCTGTGATAAAAGAGTGGGTTTGGTGGGTTCCTGGAAGTTTCGAAAAATATTTTCTTCATAAGTTTCGTATCTAAATGGATGGATACCATTATTTGGTAAATATTTCGAAGCAAAAAAATCCCACACCACACCTCCATATAGTTTAATTAAAAATGTTTCGAAAAATAGTCACTATCCGCATGTGTCGTTAATGTATGGACACTATGGTTGGTAAAGTATTTTAAAATAAGCAATGCTTAAATGTTTCCAATAACTGAATTCGAAAATGTGCTGCAATAGTTTCTTAAAAGCAAATAACTTTTGTCTAAAAATGCTACTTGGGACACCACTCTAAATAAATATGGAATTTCTGTAAAGTCGCCGATGATCGAAGGTTTGGGAAAGTTTTTTTAGAATTCACTTTTGATCCTGGGCTCATTCTAAAAACATTAAGCCCGCTTATGCTTACCCATTATAATTTTTCTGGCGCCGCCACTGAGCACGCCGAAGAGAATTTCTTCGCTCAGGATTCTAGGCTTGCAATCCCAATCGAATCGACACGCCGTGCAGCGCTTCGCTTCGCTTAAGTTAGCGGAGCTCCATAAGAATACATGTAATTTAATCCAAAACGCCTTCTTCGGCGTGCTTCGCCGCGCTTCGGCGCGCATAAGTTAGCGTGGCACCTTCCAATCTCAACCGCATCGACGTGCCGCGCCGCGCTTCGCTTAAGTTAGCGGAGCTCTATAAGAATACATGCAGTTAATCCAATGCACGGTTTTTCTCCGCGCTTCGGCGCGCATAAGTGTGCGCCAAGCTTTAGCGTGGCACCTTCCAATCTCAACCGCATCGACGTGCCGCCCCGCGCTTCGCTTAAGTTAGCGGAGCTCTATAAGAATACATGCAGTTAATCCAATGCACGGTTTTTCTCCGCGCTTCGCCGCGCTTCGGCGCGCATAAGTGCGCGCCAAGCTTAATACGTTTCGAACTTAAAAACACATTATCAATAAGAATAAGTCCTATAATTTATTCATTTCAATTCACTACAAATAATCTAAAGATAAAATAAAATTTTCCGACTATTTAAAATAAACAAAGTTGATGATGTTTTTGAAAAAATGAAACGTCGGATGAAAAATATAACTACACTAACTTGTAGAGGAAAAAAATGGTATTAAGAATGTAAAGTTTATTTTAACGTGTTTCTTCAAGAGTCAGAAGAAAGTAAAAACGAAATCGCCAAAAATTCGGTTTTGCTCAAATAAGGATTTGCAACTTTTTTTCTAATTTAACCATCTCTGTATCTTTATGGTTTACGAGATCCCTATAGAGTGCATCTGGGACACCCTGTATATCGCGTGGAGTCGAAATATTCGTCGAATGCGCTTAAACTCGCAACACGGAATGGTTAAAGTTAAAAGAAATAAATTCTTTTTTTTTCGGCTTCAAAATACTTTGAGAAAAATTTGAATCTGTATTGGGACTTTAATCTTTACCTTAGACAAATCAAAACCTTTTGGATTCAGGGTGAAAGTTAATTCAGAGGGCACAACGAAAATAAAATAATTTTACGAAGAAAGTGTAACGGTATTTCTATATTTCCTATATGCGCTTGTGCGTTTGATTGATCGGAAACAAAATGACTAAATACAGTCATAAAATTAAACATTAGAATTTATTTTCATCGATGATGATCTAATCCTTTTAATCATTTTCCTCATATACTAAATCAAAAAGTCATTATACAAGGCTTATTTTAGTTATTATTATAGAAGCCATGTTTGCGATGTCATGTCTGCTAGGCGCGATAAACAAATCCGTCAACAAACAAGTATTTTATTTTGAGTAAATAATAATTTGACTAATGGGGCCTTGTAGGCCGACCAAAACCTTAATTAGCTAATTGTTTATTAAATTTTAATTAATTGCAAATATTAACGGTTGCATTTTTTGTTTTGATGTATAGTATTTAATGATTTCTGCAAGGAAATCAATGACGTAATGATGGCATTTTTGTTACTTATTCATGCGCATTAATTGTTTGGATTTTAGATATAATGGAAAATGTCCTTGTTATAGGATATGTTTTGCTTAGCTTTTAAAATCCAACTATATAACTATAAACCAGATTGTTTTTGTTAGTTTGATGTCAGGTTGCATAAAGATTTTTAACAAGTATCAACTAACCAGCAGATTTGACTGTGACATACATGACATTGGCTGAAATACTTGTCTCACAATCACATATCTTAATTTACTAATCAGACAACAAGTTGCCTTTACCACGTTTACATTTTTTAAACCAAAGATGTTTTAACATCTTAGTTAATGTTTTGTTTCGTTTGAAATTGTTGAAGTGAATCCGAACAATATCTCAAAATACTTCTCTAAAGTTACCAACTACTTATACAGGGTGTTTTTTAATTGAGTGCCGATACTTAAGGTTGTGAATCCTTGGGTGATTTTAAGAAGAAATGTTGATATTAACATATGTCGTAAAGCTCTTCATTTATGAGCTACAGGGTGTTAACATTTTTTAAAAAATACAACTTTTTTTTCATAATTATTATATCACTCTTAGATATTTTTATAAAATTGTGTACACACCTCTTAATCATTAAGGAGCATTTTTTAACTTATAAGGTTTTTTTAAATTTTTACCAGTGACGTCCGTACGGGGTTTGAATTGAATGTTTTTAAAGAAAAAAATGGTACGCCACTGATTTTTCTAAAAACCAATTTTATATTAAAAATCCTCATTTATTTTGGAGCAAATTTGGTCCTTAGACTTACTTTCGTATGACGCACCCTTTTTGCATAAAAAAATAAAAACCAAAAAAACAATTTTTTTTCCTCGGTTCATTGAGACTGCTTTCGATATTTTGTTGAAAAAAAATGAATAAGCTTTAGGACATATATGTTAATAATAACTTTTCTTCTTAAAATCACCCGAGGATTCACAACCTTAAGTATAGGCACTCAATTAAAAAACACCCTGTATATAGTTATATCCAGTTATCTATATAATATATATATTAAAAACATGACATTCTCTTGAACCGAATCCTGTCCATGTTTATTAACGGATTTTGAAAAACTTTTTAAATTAGAGAAAGTTATTTTCAAAAAAAAATTCATAATAAAGTTGACAATATAATGAACTTTAGTATTTTTTACGATTTTCATTCAAATTCAAAATCTTGCTGAGTTTTTTTTGTAACTCGGATTTTAAAAAACCGCAATTTAACAGGGGAAATTTTAGATCGTTCGGATTCCCTTAATACCGATTGGGGATTTCATTGTATAAATATTGACGACTAGCACTGAGGATGGCGATAGCCGAAAGCGCTCTGCTAAGATTATAAATAAAAATTCTAAATTTACACGTAATACAATATCTCCTTTCGTCCATAAAGTTCACTATTTATAATTCCAAATTGGTAACACTGACATCGGCCTGCGAAATTGCGATATACTGCGTGTGGACTTCTTCAGCAGGTTCCGCCGTCGTCCGTGCAGAGGTCGTTAGCATCGCGGCGACCAGGGGCCAGGGGCGGCAGTGCGAGTATTTTCGTCTAGGACAAGATTGTCACAAAAACGCTGTACGTTGCCAATTTTGCGCTGTTAAAAGGATCCGACCGCACCAAAATTTGCCGTGTTAAGTTGCGGCTTCTTGGCCTGAATTACAATTATTGGGTTTCACATCGTAGAAAAAGATATAAGGCAATAAAAATCATAACAAGCATGGCCACGATTCGTGCCAAAAGAACGCAATTTAACATATTATTACATAGATATACTTTCGCATGAAGCTAGTAACCTAGGAAATCGTTTGACAAATTAGGGTATAAACTATAGACCATTCATTAGCAAAGTGGCTGAATAAGGGAAATTAGAATAAGGGCATATTTTGAAAACCCACCACAAACTCTCCAAGGGTGTCAATACCCCACTAAAGATTCCTCCCGACAAAATAAAAATCAAACCCAGGTCGACCATCATAACACCTTTTTTTACGGTAAACATTTTATATTAGAAATTTTACCCAGATTTTCTAATATTTAGCCTAAAATTTTTAACGCGGCGCATTTTTTCCTGCGACCTACCTTTGTATTAGAAAGTAGCTGCGGGCTATATTATTTTTTTATATGCAGATATTTTGGAAAAATACTAATTATTCAAAAATCACAATATAATTTAAAAAAAGCGTTTTGACGTGCACCAAATAGTAAATTAATTTTTTATTTATTTGAACATAATAATTAATTACAAAAAGCTTTAAATTGCTGTTATTCAAGTAAACTTGGCATCGCGAAAAATTGTAGCTGTTACGACACAGACGCTAGGCGAGTGAGTGTGAGTAGCCACCACTTCGCTCAGGAACGATGTCATCAGCAGGCGCCGCTGTGTTACTGCGTCCATCGCCTGTTGTGCTCGTTTTAGAAATATGCATTTTGGTGTAAAAATACTGCTTCAACTGCTCTTCATTTGTGGGATATTCATATTAGAGCCTATTTCATGGCAGTATTTATTAGGAATTTTAATATTGAAAAATTCTCACTTCTTGGTTATACCGACAACCGACAGTAAATATCATTGAATAAAGTTCTTTATTCAATGGTAAACATATATAAATATAACCTTTAAATTTATTTTTAAATTTTTATTATTTAACCTATAAAATTCTATCTTTTCAATCAGTTTTGAGAAGTATCACATCATCCCTAACACTGTAATCTATAAGTTGATTTAACACACCCATCATAGCCTAGTGAATGTTACAGAATTTCTAACCCTTTTATTTCTGAACTTTGACGAACTCAGATGAGGGGAAGTCATTGAGGGGGGAACCTGGTGCAAGTACTACGCACATTCTTAAGTAAGCAAATCGATGTCAACGTCTTGTGAATTTACAACCAAAACTAACCTCAAAATATATTATTTTGTCATCAACGCCTTGACGTCTTGATATTATTTGACAAACAAAACTAACCTTAAACTATTTAGTTCTGGCCACTTACATGGAGGTCACCACTGTGCGTTAAGCCCCCTCAAAGATGTCCCCGCATCCGGATCGATGCTTTAAAGTTCCAAATGAAAGGACTAGACATGCTGTCTCCCTCATTCTTTTTAAATCGAGAAATCTATGAAAGTATTTTAATAAAAAAAAATAATTGTTGAGCCTCAACTGTCTAAATCCGATATATCTAGATGGTTTTAATTATTGTCAATTAAAATTCAACTCATACCGCTCATAAATACCAAAAGCAGTCGTTTTAATTTGCGATAAAAAAACTAAAACTGTTTTAAATTTGCTTTCCTGCTGCAACAAGATTACAAATATGCAAAGTTCTTTTCTTTTTGCAATGCCCGGTCCATGTTCCGAAATTTACGGACCGGTTCTTTGCCGAATTCTTTTGCAGGGTTTAAGTTTAACTGGTTTTTTCTTAGTTTATGGGGGTCGATCAAAATATCTGTTTAATATTATTTATGTAGGTATGGTACCAATAAAAAAAACATGTTAAATTTAATTCAAATAGAAGTGAAAAGTTTTGCATGCCATATTGGCATCCATATGCCATCCGCCATAAAATTTCTTTCTCTTCCATGAAACTTATTTTATTTTTTAGTTTTGTACAAAGAATAATGTAGAATACATAAATATTTTCATTTTAAACCTTCTTAAAATGGGATACCGCAAACAGCAACGTTATAATATTAGCAACGAATAGTTTCTATAACAAAAAATATTTTAGTGCAAATCAAGACGCCTCACTGGCATATAAAATGATAACTTTTCACGTGATTTTTAAATGAATTTTATTCAAACAATTATTTTAACATGTATTTGTGAATGTTTTGTGTTTAAATTGATTAACCCCTCTAGTTTTTAAATAAAGACACTGATGAAGGCAAAAATATTGCCGAAACGTCTCAAGTAATTTATTGAAATAAACAAAATTTGGAAAAAAACAACCCTTTTTCAACAAGAACCAAAAGTCCCAAGAAACTACCTCAAAAACAAAAAATATTTATACTTACATACAACCACCATAATAAGCCCCTCTTGATCGCATTCTGTCAATAATTCCTCCATATCTTGCATAAAGATGCAGGAAAGCAGGATGTGCGGTGTCCCGAGAAGAGTTAACACGTGACTGACGTGACGGGGTTTCCAACATAAACAAATTCAAATTAAAGAGAGCCAATTTTGTTTGGAAAAAAGAATACTTAGAGTTAAAACATCTAAATAAATCTACTAAAGTTTATTGAAATATAAATATGGATTAAACCAAAACCTAGTCCAATTTAAGTAGTTAGGATTTAAATAAAGAATGGGATAATTTTTTTTAAGAAGACCTTTAAATTAAATAAAATATAGCATTTATCTGGGACGAATATTAAATTTGAGTTTTAATCTAAATACAAACGTTTCAAAATAAGAACGATACCTCTCAAAAGTCAATGTTCTTGACGGCAATAGCTCTTTTTACACCCAACAAATTATACTTGAATTAAATGTTTAATTACATTAGCTCAATATTTAATTAAGGATGCGTTTTTTCGTGTAGTTTAAAAGTATGCATAGATAATATTAATAATGATATATTACAGCTTTAAGACGTCGAACCATACGGAGACTATAACTCCTAAAACAAGAACTCACCCATCTGTAGGTTATCATTTTCCCCTAAACTTCTGCTCTTCTAGAATTATTGGTCGTCCATGGTACAGTTTTACCTCAACAACAAATTCACTCAGGTCCGGCCATTAATTTTCGAAGCAGGCATGAACACTCATTAAGCGTCTTTATGGACCCTTAAATCGTGATATACGGCTTATTTAAGGTGAAACAGTTGTAAAAACTGATATAATATTATCTGAGTCGAATCCCTAGTATTACTGCTTTATTGCTTTTTTTTGCAGGGATTAAACCAGTCGCCTCGTGAATTTTTATGATGCCACAACGGAAAACATCCAATATAAGTAATAGGCTTACGTTCCTTTCAACGATTATCCAATTTTTGAAACAAAACGGCTGTTAAGTTTTTTTTTTGAATACATTGGCAGGATACGTTAATGGATCCACCGATTTGATTAAAAAATCTTCACTGTAGTATTTGAAGGGTGCACGAGAATATGACGCAATAGAAGCAGAACGCCTAAAGATGGACAATTATCATATTTGCAGAAAAGTGGAAACAACGGTTCAAACTGTAAAATCAGAACAACCTCCAGGTACGGTATCCACAAAAATATACTAAAGTACGCCTTTTATAAAGCATCATTTTACAGCACGCGACAACTACACTAATCGCTTTATAAAACATGTATTTTATACTAGTTTTTCTATTCTATATTTTTTCTACAAATATAAAAAAAGTTATGTTGGTAATACCATTTTTCAATTTATTTATCATAGTAGCGTACATAATTAGCATATTACATAACAAGTGATGAAAGTGATACTTTTTAAACGAGAGATATTCAGCACGAGGTGTCAGCCGAGTGCGGAAAATCGCCTAGTTTTAGATTAATCAGTTTCATAGGAGTAATGTACACTACTTTTTCTACGACCACAAGGAATTATTAAAAATGCCTTTGACTTGTGAAAAAACTACAACACTAGTGTTGAAAAAAATATATCAACACTAGTGTTGACATTAGCATACTTAGGATTATGTTCCACTTAATATCTGGTTTCATAGTTTGTCAATAGGTAAAGCGTAATGTTATGTTTTTGATTATGGATTAATGACACACGCGCTGAATTAACTTATCTTTATTCACTTATTAACAACAGTAAAAGACTTAAAGTATAGTACATATCAGCGGGCGTCTCTATATCGAATCTTCGTCTTCATCCCTTCGCTGCGGGTACAAGTGGTGGTTGCTCGCGCACCATTAGGGATCTCCGACACACCACCGTTATTAGGGAGGCACTGTCATAGTTCGCAACATACCGCCCACCTTGAACACTTCAGAGTTCGAAACAAATTTAATGTTTTTAGTACCATTCAACATAATACTGTTTAGTCACCAGTTGGTAAAACACAAAGTTTACGAACGGCACGTTTAAATAGTCCTTTTGCAGTTCTCACTGTTGCCACACGTACAACACCGTCAGCACCTGGGTGTACTTCCTGCACTCGTCCAATGTGCCATTGTAATGGTGGTAGGTTGTCTTCCATAAGCAGAACCATTGCACCAGGAGCTAAATTGTTTATTGTGGAACCTCGGCCGGAACGTGTTTGTAATTCAGTTACATAGTCCTTGGCCCAGCGTACCCAGAAATGTTGAATAATCTGTGTTAGATGCTGGTAGCGTGTCAAACGATTGGTATTCAATTCCTTCAGATCTGGCTCTGGAATTGCCAACATGGAGCTGCCAATTAAAAAATGGCCGGGGGTGAGAGGACTTAAGTCGTTAGGATCGGTTGAAAGAGGGCAAAGAGGTCGGGAATTTAAACAAGCCTCTATCTGCACAATAATTCTATGAAATTCTTCATATGTTACAACAGCTAAACCCATGATACGACGTAAATGATATTTGATAGCCTTTACCGCTGACTCCCACAATCCTCCAAAATGCGGAGAACGGGGGGGAATGAAATGCCAATTTATATTTTCAGTTGTAAAAAAATCAATAAACACATTTTGATGTTCTATTTGGTTAAGAAACTCTTTAAGCTCTGAGGTTGCACCTACAAATGTTGTACCGTTATCTGAATATATATTTACGCACCTCCCCCGACGTGAGATAAACCTTTTGAACGCATTAAGGAAAGTATTTGTTGTGAGGTCGACCACCAATTCCAGATGTACAGCCTTAGTCACTAGACAAATAAACACGCATATGTAGGTTTTTACTAATTGCCTACTTCGTGACAATCCTACTCTAGTTTGGAACGGACCAGCATAGTCGACAGCGCAATTTAAAAATGGTCTAGCCGGTGTTATTCTATTAGGAGGTAATTGACCTAACAGTGTATTAGTATTAATTGGTTTTACCTTAAAACATACAACACAAGCCTTTAACACCCTTCGAACTTCATCTCGACCAGCAATTGGCCAAAAACGCGTCCTAACATGAGCTAGTAATGCCTGAGCTCCTGCATGCAGCAATTTTCGATGCTCATAGGTAATTATTAACTTTGTTAAAGGATGCCCCTTCGGGAGAATGATAGGATGTCGTTGATCGTATTCAAACATAGATCGGTTCAGTCTGCCGCCCACCCTCAATAGATGGTCAGAATCCAAAAATGGATTCAAATGTAACAGTTTGCTTCGTGAACTGATCGGTTTATTCTTAGACAAACATTTAAATTCATCGACAAACGATTGATTTTGAGCTAGTCTCACCAAATACTTTAAAGAAATTTCGAGTTCATGAGGTTTGAGAGGTCCTGCTTCAATTATCTGTTTTAAAGCATTGTTTTTAAAACGAATTATATATGCAACAACCCTCTGAAGTCTTAGAAAAGAAGAAAATTTTAAAAATAGGGACAAATCAATTTCAGTGGCAACCAAAGTTTTAGACATATTTTTTCGTTCAGGTATATCTGAAATCTTTATTGACATACTGGAGGGCCATTGTTTACAATCATATTGAAGCCACTGGGGACCCTGCCACCATAATATGGAACTATTAAGATTTTCAGGATTTATTCCTCTAGATATTATGTCTGCAGGATTATCGCCAGAACGGATATGTCTCCAATTTTCCTTGTCAGTGAGCTCCTGTATTTCCGCAACTCGATTACCTACAAAGGTTTTCCACTTATATGGTTCGTCCATAACCCATGTTAAAACTATACTAGAGTCACACCAATAATATAAGTGGTCAAACGGCATGTCAAGAGCCTCAATAGCAGAATTACATAACCTTGCGGCCAACAAAGCACCACAGAGCTCCAAACGAGGAAGAGATAGAACCTTCAATGGCGCAACTCGAGACTTGGCACATAGTAAACGCGTAAAGAAGATTCCATTGCTATCCAACGACCTAACATAAATGCAGGCTCCGTAAGAAGTCTCAGATGCGTCACAAAATGCATGAATTTCAACCCTAAGAGGATCTGAACAAGTTACATGACGAGGCACAGAGATAATTTTAAGGGTTTGAATTTGATCTTGGTAAGTTTTCCAGCTGGAATAAATTTGAATCGGAACACTCTCATCCCAGTCCAAGGAAAGCTGCCACAACTGCTGCAGAATTATTTTAGCCTTAATTATTATAGGCCCTATTAAGCCCAAGGGGTCAAATATTTTGGAAATATATGATAAAATAGTTCTTTTTGTAACATATTTCTCAGTCACATTATTATGCCGCAAATTATATTGGAAGACGTCGTCCTGGCAGTTCCAAACCAACCCCAATGTTTTGGACTCTTTATTTTCGGAAAATGCCAAACGATCCTTCGCATTGTTATCATTGCAGCTGATGGATATGTCATTTGATCTCCACTTACTAAGCTCAAACTTACCTTGTAACAAAATTTGCTTCAATTCCAAAACTTCCTTAATGGTATTACCTCCAGAAATAAGATCATCTACGTAAAAATCATTCTTAATAATTTTACTTACCTTTGGATTTTTTAGCTCATTTTCCTCTGCTAACTGATACAGACAGCGTATTGCTAAATATGGAGCAGAGGAAGTCCCATATGTAACCGTATTAAGCGTGTATGATCTCAAAGACTCGTTGGAATTACTTCTCCATAGAATTGCTTGAAGATGCCGTTGGTCCTGTTGTACATCAATTTGACGATACATCTTAACACAGTCCGCAGTTATAACATATTTATGTTTACGGAATCTCAAAATGGTAGAAAATAACTCTGGTTGTAGCACAGGACCGACCATCAATATGTCATTTAGTGAACTTCCTGAGTCGGTCTTTGCAGAAGCATCGAAGACTACTCTTACCTTTGTTGTCGTAGAAGACTCTTTAACCACGCAATGATGTGGCAAGTAATTTATAGACGGCTGCGTTTCTGGATTGACCTCGGACATATGGCCTAGTGCCTCATACTCCTCCAGAAACCTGTGATACTCAAACTTTAGTTCGGAATTTTTCTGCAATTTCCTTTCCAAAGAGTAAAAACGCTTGACAGCCATTTGTCTTGACTCTCCTAACTTGGATATGTCATTTCGTAATGGCAACTTTATCAAAAATCGACCATCATCCTCTCGACTATGAGTCGCGACAAAATGTTCTTCACATGCCTTCTGCTCTAGAGACCATGTTGGTTTGGGTTCACAATGTTCAATTTTCTAGAAATTCTCTAACTGTTTTTGTATATCCTGCGTGGTCAAAAAATGACACAATGTTTTTTGAGGATTTTTATGACACTGAGATACCTGACCCGACAGAACCCAACCCAGTTTAGTTTTTTGAGCAACTATTTGAGAGTTTGACAATTTTATTTGTCCTATACAAAGTAAATTCCAAAATATGGATGCGCCTAACAATGCATCGATTCTGGAAGGAACGTGGCATAAAGGATCAGCCAACTTAATATTATTTGGAATTTGAATATTTTCAAAATTGATGTGGTTTAAAGGTAAGTTTTCAGTTATATGGTCGACAACAAGAAATGAAACATCTGATTTAAAATTGGTAAATTGGGATTTTATTGTTGCATGAATTCCAAAAGATACGTTCGTGCAAATCTGACCTAAACCAGAAATAGGAATATTTAATTTTTCTTTTGGCAATTTAAGTTTATCACAAAGTTCTCGCGTAATGAAATTACTCTGTGAGCCAGAGTCCAATAATATTTTACATTCATGTTGGCGTCCAAAAACATCACTTATATAAACAATGGCTGTAGTTAAAAGCACCTGACCATCATTGAAGGTAGAATGAGCAGTTACCGATTTATTTGATGTTATTTCAGAACGACGTGAGGATTCACCACCATTATTTAAAGTGTACAAATTGTCAGAATTGCTGTCGAAATGAAGCAATAAATGGTGTTTTTTATTACAAACGCTACAATTTCTGTCAACACTGCAAGATTGGTAATTATGTCCTGTACACAAACAGTTAGTACAAAGTTTATGTTTTTTTATTTCTAAGTATCGTGTCTTAGGACTTAGCTGTAAAAATTTATCACAAACCGTGATTTTATGGGACTGTTTGCATATTGAACAAGAATCAACACACAAGTAAGATTGTGACCTTGACTGAGGAAGACTCTTGTTACTATGCTTAAAAGGTTTAGGACTAAATGGCACTACTTGTTTATCAGGCCCTTTACAATCTATTGTTTGGAGTAAATTGCAACGTTTATTTAAAAATTCAATGAAATCCTTTGTCGTATGGTTATCCAATGTATCAGCAAATTTTTCCCACTCACGTCTAGAATTATTATCTAGCTTTGAGCATACTAAATAAATAATTAATGTGTCCCAGTACTGAACAGGTTCCTTTAATGTATCTAACGCCCTTAAATGTTTATTTAGACTATCTAACAAATGTCTTAACGCAATATGAGATTCTTTATGAATACTTGACAGTTCGAAAAGTGCTTTGATATGGTTATGTACTATCAGGCGCTTATTATCGTACCGATCTTGGAGCAATTTCCAAGCTGCATGATAGTTTGCTGAAGTAGTCTCCAGACCAGAGATAACTTGAGAAGCTTCACCCTTAAGAGAACTACGAAGGTAATGAAACCTCTCAATGTCGCTCAACGTAGGATTATCGTGAATAAGGGCCTTAAAAGAATCATGAAAATTCATAAATTCCTCATAATTTCCAGAAAAAGTGGCCAAATCAATTTTTGGGAACTTTACACCTGGAATTGGAGGCACACCAACATTTGATGTGGAAGAAGGGGTATAATTATTACTGTTCGCATTTAACCGAGTATTTAACATAGTGGAGGCCTTCGAAATAATTTTAAAATAAATATCTTCGAAGTTGGTACGTTCAACATTCTCTCTCCATCATCATCAGACATTTCTATTTGTATTTGCAACTCATTAAATTCTGATAAGATTTTCTGACATGCTTCGAAACGTATTTTTAATTAATCATAATCGTCGCCATTAAAGGTTCTAACATAATTTTCGAAACGTGTTAACTGACCTTTGATCTCTTCTTCTTAATTTTAATTGTGCTTCAGTATCCATTTTAAATTATACAATAACAGAACAATATTTATATAGAGAAAAAACCACAAAATTACGTATTAATTTGTGTTACTGTGCAAATAGAGTATTGTTGAATGTCAGGAAAATAGTAATAAAAGGATTAATACGACCTGATGTGATGTACAAGCTCCTCCTTAATCGGCACGAAAACAGTCTTATTTTGCATGAGCCGGGCCAACACACATATTGCATTCAAACACTCTTGAGTTTAGGGCTGGTAGCCTCGCACAGGGAGTCTTTTCGAGACGACGCTATGAATTTAGCACAAGCTCGATGGGTCGCCCACCACACGTGTAGGGGCGCCTTCGCAGAAGACTTAAAAATGGATTCTCGGATATCGGTGACAACGACAACGCACAATGCACTGACGACGTTTTGCACAATTTATCCGACTCGAACGCGGACCAATAAAGCGTAATGTTATGTTTTTGATTATGGATTAATGACACACGCGCTGACAGTAAAAGACTTAAAGTATAGTACATATCAGCGGGCGTCTCTATATCGAATCTTCGTCTTCATCCCTTCGCTGCGGGTACAAGTGGTGGTTGCTCGCGCACCATTAGGGATCTCCGACACACCACCGTTATTAGGGAGGCACTGTCATAGTTCGCAACAATAGGCTTTTCCTTTATTTGTAGTTTACCTTTTCCATATTTTATACATCATAGGAAGAATTAATCCTGGATTGACTTCTAGATTAACCAGAATGAAAAATTTTAAATTTAATCAAGGAAAGATGCATTTAATAAAAATCCACCCAACAAGGAAGACTTCAATTTAAAATAATTCTATAAATGTATTTAATGTTTTTATTTAAAAAAAGGCAAATACTCCTGATGGGGATTTGAAACTGTGACCTTGCGATATGTAGGCTAGAGCTCTATTCTCTACGCTATCGATACCAACAAATATTTATTGTTTAATACATGACACTTTCTTCAGCGCGATTTGTTTTTTCTGGTAATAGATTTTCCAGTATATTATTAACATTTTTTATAATTTCAGATCAGAGTCGTATTTTCACACTCTAATTCTGAATCACTCGACAAATACATGATAAATAAGTTAAACACTTTACAATTACTGCTTTCTAAAATTTGTTCTTTTTAATAAATAGAGGTGGTCGGTCAAATTGGCACCATATGTTTCAATTAAATAGTGTGCCTTGTATTTCAACACGCGTGTGATATTCGGCGCTTTCGAGCCAAGTTAACCGTGCTTTTTTCTTATTTTCATAGGTGGTCGTGGGAAAAAATACATTTGTCGTGACCGCTATTGTCATGAAATTTGTTTTCTAACTTTTCTTTAATATTCTTAAAAAATCTGGAGCTAGAAAAAAACATGATTGTTTAACTCACCGTCAGTTAAGATAAGATATCTTTACCAGAGAAATTCCGGAATATATAAGAAAAAGAAGCATTCACAACCGGGTGTAAATTTTCTGAAAAAATTTGCCCGCTATTTATGTCAGGTTAAAACCGTCAGTCGCGTCATAAGGTTATGCAACCGTGCTCGCATCCTCGCTCGCGACAATATGCGCTGCGATGTAAAAATTTCAACTTGCTGATTGACATACCATTCTAGGTGTATCGTGAGCATGTCCGTTTATGAATTCGTTAGCTGGTTCGTCATATACGTCTAACATACCATCCAACGTGAATCGCCCTGTATATATAAAATTAATTATTTAAAATGATCTGCAATCACAGTTTTAAACATATTTCTTTTTAAAACACTTAAATATTTGGTTACTTGACCAAATCCGGGTACAAAATAATTAGTAATCAGAGAAAGATTAATTAAAAACGAGTTGTAAAATGACGAAACAATATTCATTCATTCCATTAACATCAGATAAAAATAATAATAAAAAACAATCTAATTTAAAAAAGCTTTTGTTGCGATTATCTGAATCATCCTCATTTGCTCATCGTTTTACGTGGGAAAAAGGAAGTATTATTATTCAATTTGCAAAAATTTTGAACTTGAAGGTTATTTTCCGTCTCGCAAAGGGTAAATAACGTAAAAAGAAGATTAGCGAAATAAAGTACCGTGCAAAGAAATTTGCAATTTTATTTTTATATGTAATTCTTTAAACCTGATCTGCTTCCTTTCCTGCAGTACCCACAATCAATGGTAGGTACTTCGGGCTTTTTAATGCATGACATGGATAATGAAATCAGGCGCCACACGATACAGGTGAGAGAGCATTAAATCGACCGATGGCAACATTTTAATATTAAAATTTATGTTTATACGGTTGTCCTTGCAAAACGCGATTCAGCCATAAAGTAAGTTAGAATCTGCATTATTTTAATCATAAGCCGTTCTTGACGTTGATTTGATATCTGGGGCAGCTTTTTTCATTTAAGGATACATCTTGATACGTGTTTTTTTAGTAGGAGAGTTTCTAGAAAAAGTGTATTCCTTTGAATAAGCACTTTTTAATAAAGAACACTAATTCGGTGCAAAGTCCGACACTTAAGATCTGGTAAAATGTTGTCGCTGGTACAGCAGAAAACGATTTCATCTCCTTTAAACTGTATCTAGCAGACTATAGAAGAAAGGAGACTTTGTTTGTATTAAGTTTAAATTCTAATTATTTATTTAAAATCTTAGTAGAGCGCTTTCGGCTTATGCCATCCTCAGTGCGAGTCATCAATATTTATATAATGAAATCCTCTGGACCTCAATTCTTTCAGCGGTGGAATTTGTTCACTTAGGGAAATATTCCGGTTCCAACGTCCCCACAGTAATCCCCAAGACCCACTTTTTTGAAATTCTTAAGTTTAACTGAAATTCCAGTGGTCTTATTGGAACCTTTGCCTACGAAATGTGTTCAAGAATAGGAGATCACCATTTTCATGGGAAACATGGCATATCCCTATGGGAAAGTCTACTCCCATGAACGACGAATTGAGGCCCAGTCGGGTAGATTACCATTTTGTCCACTATAACATTAGATTCAAAAAAACAATTTCAAACGAAACAAATCATTACTTACAAATTAAATGTAAAAAAAATATTTGATTTAGGCAACGAACAAATCGCATGATTTTATTTACTTTTTTATTTATTTATTTACCAAGTTTGTTTTTACATTTTAATTTGTAACGTTTTGTTTCGCTTGAAATTGTTTTTTTTAAATTTAATATTATGATTATGGAATTTTCTCGCTTAATATACTATATTTTTTGGGATTCATCGTGAATCAATAGACTCAGATTCCTCAATATATTGAATAACAATAAAAATAAAATGGCACAAAACAATTATTACAACCTGAGGTCGGTAGCAGCAACGGCACGCAAACAAGTTGTCGCTTATTATTTGCAAGTTTGATACAAAGTTGCACACAACAGTTAATACTATTGGCACTAAACAAGAAATATAAAAGACACAAAAGAGGCTGTTAAAACAGTAGGAAGTAAAATACAATCGAAATATTTCCGCAAACATTCTTACCGTTTGCACAAGACGAAATGGGCACTTCTCTTAAAATGTCTATTATTTGTAATTTTGTTGCATTTTACAAATTACTTAAGTGTCGGTACGTGCTGTTTTGGCGACGCTATTTTGACGACGCGGCGCCGACGCCGTTATGAAACATATTTATGGCACCGACAAGTTTGTTTGTTTTTTTTGGTTGTCGTACCAATGTAATTTCGAGTTATGTACACAACCTTTATAGTAAAGAACTATGAGTTTCTAATTTATGTACTTCATATATAATTAGACCTGATGACGTTTAATGTACAATTAAACAAAACGTTGGCGAAAAAATAATTGTTTCTCCATCCATACTGCGCGTTTGTTCGTCAGCCATCTAACGTATGATTTATAGTGTTGCCGCTCTGTTACAATCGTAACAGATCTGTTAAGCTGCTACACCCTAAGTGATCTGTTACTTTTTGTGAATCTTAACTCACTGACTATCCTTTAAGTCACTTTTTGTAGGAGGTAGAAGGAGGAAATTGGTAGGTAGTGATTGCCTTTTTTAGAGTTATTTTGGTAGGAACAATAATTTTTAGAATGCTGATATAAGCAATTATGTTCTGATTAAAAAAAAAAAAATATGGGTCAACACTGATGATTTATATTAGCAGCTTGCTGAGAACTTTTCGGCCTACATCGCTTTGACTAACCTTACCTATTGTTTTAATAGTTCGTGTATTGAATATAGTTCGCGGCTGATGTTTTTTGCAGTTTCTACGCAATCAATTCAATGACTGTGTGAAATTTTAACAAAATATGGGGAGAATAAGAAAATTTTGATACTTTTGAACATCAATAAGTAAATCCGCATAAATTCTGTCAAGTATACCTAAATCCAGAAATTTATGAAAGAACGTGTGGCATTTTAAAGAATGTCCCCAATAAACGTAAGTATGCAATCCGCAGATGACATTGATGACAATTTAACACCTGAATGCCGCAGAGCATGTAGACAAGAGACATTCATACGATGTAGAGTTTATGTTTTTGGTTTTCTATGACTTAAGTGCATAATGTGGCTTAAAGTTGTCAAGTACCGGTGCAAATGTTTGCCCATTTACAGAAAGACCCATGAAAAGTGTTCACTTTTAAAGATATTTTCGGCTCAATTCTTAATTAGGGCTTGTTTGCAATTTATTGTCGCTTTAAATATAGACTGTGCATTTTACAATGTTTTATGGTTGTTTTCATTATACCGGGTGGTGCATCGTGATTAAAAACACAGAAAATCCCATGGAAGTTTTAGACTGTCCAAATATTTGCTCCTCTGTAAACTTTAGAGCTGGGTTGTAGGGAAACTTTTTTAGGGTCTCTGTGTGGTGAGTGAACATACTGCACATACGGAGTTTGAATACTTTTGGACAACCCGATCTTAACTTATTTGAATAGGATTCCGGTTGGTTTATCATTGGAATTCAACAGGTAATTCTGCGGACACCAGCATTGATTGGACTTGTCAATCTATGATTTGCCATTGTCAAATGTAATTTGCAAACGGTAGAGTTACATTTTACATCGGATTTAACTATAATTTTCAATTAAAACGAACATTATTTTCAAAATGGATTTTTTAATAGAAATGAATTATTTTACTTACAATGAAACCTATTAAATAGTATTAAAATCATCAAGAGTTGCTAAGAGGGGAAGAAAATAAGAGGATGTTTAAAAATAAACAATTATTTCTAAAAAAAACAATAATTTTATTTTAAGAAAACTGTAAACTGTTTGAATTAATAATATTGCTTATTTAAATGAAAAAATAAACTGCCATTGGCTGCTAAATAATATCCTAAACGATCGTAAAATTCTCTACGATTATTAGCGAGTTGGTACTGGGTAAAAATGAGATCACATCAAACGACACCCATCGAGTTGATAACTTTTCGAATGGTGGCAAATGGATTTAAAATCACTTTCCGAAGACTAGGATGACCAATCTTTATTATCAGACTCTCCGTAAAGGCTTCTTATCTCCAAAGCAACGAAATATTAAAAATATTATTTGTTTACTTCAAGACACAGCAGCGCCGTATTTTTATAATTGTTATAAATAACTAAGCTATATCAAGAAGATCTAAAAACTAATAAAAAAGCGACAAAATAATAAAAATAAAAAAAATACTGCCATATATAAAACACAGCAGGATATATCTCGGACAACTTTTTCGGTCTCAGAACAAAGCAATCCAAACGAAGTTTTTATGACCGGCGGTCATACCGATATTTTATGACGCTGCTCGCGTCATCATCATGTCAAAATTGCAATATAACGCGGTTTTTACATTCAGGGTTGTCTGCGATATGTGAGATATTGATTTTATCACGGCTATACGGGGTTAGTCAGAAAACATAGAGAAGTATACAATTTTAAAAATTCTATTTTTTCAACAACTGAAACCGGTACTTTTCGCATGACTAGCATAGCCTGCAAATTGCATTTGGCCAGTGGCGTAATCTTTTGGTACGTCATGTTTTCAATTTTATTACATAACATACAGTGGCGCAGCCAATGGGGGGGGGGGGACTGCCAGGTTGCAGAGAGTTTGTAAAATATTTTTATATTATGCATCTGCTTACCTTTTAACTTTTATATGATACTTTCTTCTCTGTCCTTGATAGTTTAGATGCTATCAAAGCAAGATGTCTTACTAACGCAACCTGTAGATGCTAAATGAGACTACGCACTACGCTCCTTATCCATTTCAACTAAAATGTTTTTGGACATGCATTGTCTTTATTTGTTTTAAATTACAACGTTTTAACTGGTTAGTATCTCCAGGTGACTAAAAATTATGTTTTATTTGTATTGTCACTATCAAAGCGTCATTTTTTCAAATAATTTAAAGTTTTTTGAAAATGCAAGTAGGTACTTACAATTGTTTTCGATTCTGTAAAAAGAAGAATAGGAATATGTTTGAATGAAGGTGAACAAGTCTCTCATTTTAGTTTAAATTTATAAATTTTAGGTTGGTTCGGGTTTATCCGAACTTTGCAGCTCAATCAGGTTGAAAATGTGGTTTTCACTAAAAATTAGGTAAGTGAAAATTGCATTCTAGTTATAATGGATGAAGGCTATATATAATCCTATTCACCACAGTGGTGGCGCTAGGATTTTTGGGATGGGTGGGCACAAGCGGGCCCGCTGATTTTTAAGTGGGCACTGCCCAAATTAAAAGTTACTTCTAAAAAAAAAAGGTCGCGGCCTCCCTCACGTTCTATAATGCCATAAGCAAGGGCAAACAAAACTTCCCTCTTGTCCAAAGAGACGTAAAAAAATAAGTCATTGTTCTCTTGAAAATAACATACTACGCGACTCTTTTCTCATCAAAGCTTTCATAGCCAAGTCTTCTTCCCTCCGGAAATTCCATTACATAACCGAGTCCATCAATTTTTGGTTGGGCACCAGGGTGGGCACTCATGTTTCTAGGGTGGGCCGGTGCTCACCCTGCCCCCCCCCCCCCCCCCCCTGGGCGCCGCCGCTGATTCACCACATAATAATATTCACCTTCTCCTAGGGGGATCGATTCTAGGGTGTAATGTGAGCACATTTTTTTATTCTTGCGTTACTTCCATGTTTAATAATAACAGGTTAAAAATTTGTAGAACAGTATTATGGGTTTCCGAGCCGACCCCATGTCGGATTTACATCTTCTGGCTAAAGATAAAAGGCCGTCAACCCGTTTTTTTGCTTGCATTTCCCGGGGCAGATGCACAAATGCATCTTTGCCCGTCCGCGAACATATGGGCTTCTTTGAAATTGAATGACTGGTGACGTGCCGACAACGGATTTCTTGGAAGTCCAAATTAAGGACCGTCTCGGGACCGACTCGCATGTGTTGTCTGTTAATGACGTGTTAAATAATGGGGGGGCATGCTTTTTATCTTGTTGAACATTTATCACTGTTAAAATAAAAAAGCGCAATGGACTTTTGTAGGATATTCAAAGTTATTTTCGGTATTTAATTTAGGTATTTTTGGTGATTTAGATGACTACATTTTTTAATTCCGATAATGCACAAACAAAAAAGGCAATGGCGAAAACAATTTTGGGTTCCACGCCTAAAAGGGTCGTTTCTTGCCTATAAACAAAATAACATAATAGTTGTTCGTGTGTGTATAAACGGTTGAACTAATTCTGCAACAAATGCATGAGAAAACTAAATAATTCAAGTGTATTACCCCATTAGCATGTTGTACCCAGCGTGATGTAAAGCGTGGTATTATGTCTATTTAAGTCTCTCACGACATTATGATTGCTGAGGGCAAAATGCGCACAAACGCGACTGCCAATGCCCTTTTGGGCAAAATGTTATGAATAACAAACTCTCATTGAAAATATGAATTAATTTACACCGCAAAAAATAGATAATAAACGAAGAATTAAAGTGAAAAATATACAGATTTTGTTGTAATTAAAGTATAATTCTTGTTTACATTCTTTCTAATTTTGATTTAAAAAAGCGGCAAATGTAAAAAAAGTATGGTAAAATTTCACAATATATTTTGTATTTTTATGCTATATAATCAGGAATTTTTTTCACTATATACAGTGTTTTGTCTTAAATTATCGATATATTTGTAAAAATAAAAAATATTTTTTAGTGTAATTGCATATTAGAACATAGTTGTTCATACCGAACAACTTTTCATAATCACAGTTTTCGATATTGTCAAAAATAAAGGTACTTTTACTCTTGGACAAAATTCATATTTTTTGAAAATCCTCGAATACTACTGAAAAAATTTAACATCTGATGGTTGCATTTTAGGTTTTGGACCATGCAGAATTTTTTATGAAGAATTACTTTTTTTCGTAAGTAAAGTTAATAATAAAAAAATTTCCCATTTTAAGTAGACACACTGTATAAGCTATTTCCATGGGTAAGTAATATTTCTTTACTTTATTGTAAATTTAAAGCTTTTATAAAAATTGACTAGCGAAAAATATGTTTTTGCTATTTGTTATGCAAAATTACAGTTATTTATTTTTTACAGCTTTTTGAAATAAAAATATTTTTTAAGCTAATAAAGGACTATATAAAACCCAAGAGCGTTGATACCATAGATTTTAGTATAAAAACTTTCGCTTGGTATGGTATGAACACCTACTGAGTTCGAAACCGATCTGCAGGTGGTGACACGCTATCAATAGTAAAGATTCATTTCAAGTGATTTGAAATTTATTTTTCATGCATGCATTTCTTAAAAAATGGGTAAGTTTTACAACCAATATTTACCCTATATAAAGTGTACTTTCACAAAGAACTTCTGTACTTTTACTATATAAACACTCTAAAAAATTACATAAAATCTACGGAAATTTCTTATACAACTAATACTTTAATATTTTCACAGTGTATATTGTGGTAATAAATTGCCAACGATAAATAGTGTAATTATTTTTTTCACATATTAAGAACTAAATAGGAAACCGCTTTTCCAAGTTTAATGTCGGGTTGCACAAAGATTTTTAACCATAAATAACTAATCAGCAAGTTTGACTGTGACATAACTGACATTGACAGGCATTATGAACTCACAATCACAGGTGCCTGATTAGTAAATTAAAAATTAACGGGGCCCGGTTCCCCGGTATGACTGTGAGAAAATAATTTCTGCCAATGTCATGTATGTCACAGTCAAACTGGCTGATTGATTAATTATTATTAAAATTCTTTGTGCAACCCGACATAACCATTAAAATATTATTTTTGTACTCCCACATGGAAATTTGCTGTTTCCTTTACACTTGAGTGGCGAGTAAAGTAGGCTATTCCGGTTAACTGTGCGGAAATATTTCATTTCCATCCTAGATAGATAATGAAACTGACCAATCACAGTGGTCAATTACAAGGAAACCAAATTTACATGTTACAATAGGATGTACAGTGTTGCAACCTTTAAAAATAAAATTTCCCATTTTTATAGAAAACTTTCACGAATGCAAACAATACTGAAAAAGTCTTTTATTAGCAGATTACAACCACAAGTGATCCTAAAGAATATTCTACAAATATAACACTGTGCGTAAAAATTTTCCTTTTCCCTTTGGAGACAGCGCCAACCTATCGTTCCTCTGTGCTTTGTTCTCACGAACCCGGAAATTTTCCATTAGTTGACAACACTGTTATGAAAATTACATTTCTTTATTTTCTTTGTGGTGTATTTAAAAGCACTGACCAATCACAGTATATTATATTTACTGAGGCTCCGACTTCTTTTGCAAGACACTAAATTATATAGTTTAAATGCATATGGTACAATTTGTTATTAATTTGTTCAATATAATAAAATCTAGACGCATTTATAATAGATTTATTAATAATGCAACCGGCTGCATGAACATAAAAAATTAATTTTATGTAGCATCATTAATAAGTTGGCTTTCCAACAATTAGCTTAAGGTTTCGATAGTCCAGAGAGTTAGGGCGTTGTACTATGGATCCAATGGTCGTGAGTTCGAGCCCGACAACCAGAAAACTTTTTTTACATTTTTTAGCATAAGGTTTGTAAGTTTGGTCGTAGAAAAAATATACTGTTCAACTCGAGTGGATTGTCCATATTGCCCTCGGAAATTTGAGCACTCCGCCTACGGCGTCGTGCTCAATTTACTTCCTCGTGCCCTCGTGCGATATGGACATCATATCCACTCTTGTTGTACAAACTACTATTAAAATTGTCCCGCCACAGAGACGTCATACGGTCCTATGGTGTAAATTGTAAGGTTAACACGTCAATTATTTTAACAAAAGTGATACATCAGGGGTGATAGAATGGTGACCTCCAAAGCTATAATTAAACAATAGAAGATATATTAATAAGAGATAATTATAAAAAATTTTTTACAATAAATCGGAAATAACATATGAATACCCAACAGTTATTTAATTTTTTTCTACGAGGAAGTCCTTTAAGTAAAAAAAATACACATAAATATAACTGCGCGTGCATTTGCAGAACATAATCCTTTAATTAGCGGGGACAGAACCATTAATTAAATTGAATATTATAAGCGCTTATATCATTGATAATTTATTCTCCATTTCTTTCGCGATTTCTTTAGCTTGTTTGTAGTATTAAAAGTGACAGTTATATGGTAATGTTGATAATTAAAATGAAAATAAAAACGTATAAGTTAAAACTTATTGCAGTATAATTTTTTATTATATACCGATCACGCTTTGCCAAATTTCAAGGCTACGTTAACTCAACTACATAAATATTGTAAAATATAATAAAAGTTTTACAGCACCTTTCTTTTTACACTCTTTCTAAATAGACGCATGCTCTAAAGTAATGTGTAAATAAAACTTATATTACTGTGGACTAAATTCGTAAAAAATGTGCTTTAAATATGTAGGAATCCTCTGACACTCCTCTACCTTAAGATTAAATAATGTTACTTAACTACTTACTACTTATCTGTAACGTAGATCTTTACTACCCGTTATGTTAAATGCCTAATACAACAACTAAACAAAGGGTATTCTTTAAAAAACAATACTACAAGTTCATGTTGAAGTTTTTTTTTTCCCACAAAAAATATCATTAGCTACTCTAGATATTTTAGAATAAATAATAATAAAATAAATGCTGGTTATTATTAACAGAAATGGAAAATTAAATAATTTACTGGTATTCAACGAAATAGCATTTGTTCTTAAGCCTTCCGAACCAGCATAAAACGCGACATCGTTTCCTTGCTTGTCTAATTGAAAATTTGATACAAAAATTTCACTAAGGGCTTCACAAGAACTTCTAGTTTGGCGGATGATACCTTATTTTTTATTATCATCCGCCATGCAGAACATAAAAATAGAAGTACTACGGCTATTCATGTTAATTTCTTATTTTCCAATAAAATTACAAACGATACTATCTTAAAAATCTCCACTGACCACACTTAATTCTCGAGAAATTCGTTTTTATAATATTTTAATAAAAAACTACATTTTATAACCATCGCCAGACGCAGGTACAATATGCGCGATGTGGTGAAAATGCACTAATTCTTCGTGATGACTCATCGATCACTGTTTGCTCTTAAACACAAAAATAATGTGATCACTGGAACTCAGGGCCCGCTCTAGCAATAACGCCGCCCTGGGCAAAACAAGAAATTGCCGCCTTTTTCATCCCTTCTTCGTTTTATACCTACCACAACAGCAAATTGTCTGTCTATTCCTCGCCGCTCGCCGGCTTGTCCTTTGCTACTTTACTTTACTTTTTCGTGTCCAAAACAACAACTCATAGTTTTTGCGCCCAATATTGGGCGACGTCAATGGCGTTCTGTTCTGCATTCCATAAATCATTTAGAGAGCAGGTGTTGGGGCAGTTCCTGCAGTTCGTAAGATGTGCCATGTCCTGTACTTCTCCGCAGCCACAGAAGGCGTCTTGATGGTCTGTTTGGTTCCATCTAATTTTGTTGGTTTTCACAGCTGCAACTCCAGTTCTGATCCTATTTAATGTTTTCCACGTTTGCTAGTCTAGGCCCATTCCTCCAGGATCTTTTTGACATAGTGGGTAATTGTCGGGAGGTTCCTCACCAACCATTTTAAGGAAGCCTTTGCGTGATTTTAGCCTTCCATGTATCACGTATGTCCCGTATAGGGGGTGTCTCTCATCGAAGGTCTGCTTAAATTTTTCTGTGTATTCAGCAACCTGGCGGCGCATCGGGGGACTGGCAAAACCGGCCGCTCTGTAGAGTGCTGGTAAAGGTGTTGCTTTCATGCAGCCGGTGGTTATTCGACATGTCTCATTGAAGGCTATGTCGACCTGTTGGGCGTGGCTCGATCTATTCCATACTGGGCAGGCGTATTCTGCGGTGGAAAAACTTAACGCCTCTGCCGTTCTTTTAAGCACCAAAGGTCGAGCACCCCACTTACTAGAGGCGAGTTTTTTGAGAGCATTATTTCTTGATGTTACTTTTTGCCTCGTCTTAATACAGTGCTGTTTATAGGTAAGCGTTCGGTCCAAAGTAACACCAAGATATTTTGGGAAATCCGTGTGTTCCAACTCGCTACCCTGCCAACTGACTTTTAACCTCCGTCTTGCCTGTTTGTTTCTTAGATGAAAAGCACTCACTTGGGTTTTCGCTGGATTGGGCCGCAAAGCATTTTCTTCGTAGTACTGAGCCATCCGTTCTAATGCTTCCTCTAGTTTCAGTTCAACTAAGTAAAAATCCTTATCTTGTACCGCTAAACCAAGATCGTCAGCGTAGACAAAACTTTTTGAGTCTTCCCCAAGAGGCTGGTCGTTGGTGTAAATATTAAAGAGGATTGGGGAAAGAACACTCCCTTGCGGAAGGCCGTTTTTTTGATCTCTCCATCTGCTTTTCTTACCATTTAGAACAACATAGAAACGCCGGTTTTGTAGTAGAGATGATATTACTTGCGTGAGTTTGAAGTCTTTGGTAAGGTTATACGTTTTTATTAAAAGTTTTTTATGGTTTACGGTATCAACACCCGTGATAAGTTTTTCTTCAAAGCCCTTCTCTATGTGTTCTGTGAGTGCAAGGACCTGGCCAGAACATGATTTTCCGGGTCGAAAACCTGCTTGTTGCGGTATGAGTTTAGGCTCTATGGTTTTTCCCATACGATTTAAAACCAGGCGTTCATAAACCTTAAACAGATGACACAGAAGGGAGATTGGTCGATAGCTGCTGGCAGATTCCGGGTCTTTTCCTGGCTTAAGTAGGGCAATCACCTTAGATTTTCTCCATGACTTTGGAATTTGAAGGTCTGAAACGCAGTTGTTAAAAAGAGTTAGCAACCAGTTTTTCGTCACCGGACCAAATTGCTTTATTTGTTTCATACACATGTCGTCCACTCCAGCGGCCTTTCAATTTTTATTGTGTTGACGGCCTCGTTCGCCATGACCAAAAAAAGTACCGGTGCCGGTGCCGGCGTTGTTCGGCTTGCTTTGTCGCGGAATTGCTTGATATTATTATAATATTAAAAAGAAAAGGGATCCGTCGAAATTGTCACTGTTTTAAAAATAAGACGGCACGGCAAACCAAATGAAATTAAATTTGTTAACTGGGAATTGGAATGGTTCAAACTTCATATATACCTAGGAACGTAGGTAGGCAAAACGGGGATTTATGGTGTTTTTTTGAATTTTTCATGCCGCTCTTCCAACTTGCCGCCCTGGGCAGGGGCCCAGGTTGCCGCCCCCTAGAGCGGGCCCTGCAGTGGAACTACACGTTTGACAACGCGGATAATAACCGAGAAGCATTTTAAAAACAATATAAAGTAACAATAAAAAAACAACGCCGCTCCCTTATAGCTTTGAATTTTAATCTCTATAGAAGGACGAATAGATAGGAACTATTCACAGTTTTATTCTACACAGAGTTATTTGTCTGGATGAAACGATCGTAGCACGAAGTATCTAGGTTAAGTAATTTATTTGCAATTCACACAAATAAATGCATCTGTCTGTAACACACATACGTTTTATTCCTTAAGCTGTGACAAGAATTTATTGTATCTAATTATCAAGTAATTTTCCTCCAACTGCGAAATAAGTAGAAATGTTCAAAATAGGTAAAACAATTGAGCTCTGAATCCTAAAATCGTGCTTGACTATTTTAGGGAACCATAATTTACCTCATTCGACATTGAGGAGCAATTTATTTAAGACGTTTTAATTTGATTTGTTGAAAAAATGGCAGAAAAAAAATCTTGGGAAAATGTCATGAAACATCTGAGTATTTACTTTTTGTTGCAAGTTTATACATTTTAGGACTGTAATCGCATTACAATTAATTTCAAATAAGAGGAGAGCTAATGATGCAACTCAATTCTCTCGGTTTCCGAGAAACGACAGCAGTAATAATTTGTCATTGATCAGCTGATTTCGATATCCCATAATTTCCCCATTTTTAGTAAGCCAAAACTAGCCCACACGTCACGTTGTGAATTGTGTTATGGAAAGTAAACACACCAGAATTCACGTGTCTTTGAGTCCATCTTGCGAGAGTACTAAAAAAAATCTACTACACAAGGAAAATGTAGGAAAATACATTTTTTTAAACCAGTTTTTGGATTCTTGAATTTTTACGTCTCTTGAAGTAAAAAAAGGAAGTCCTGCAAATGGTTTTACATTTATCAAAAGTACTTAATTTTGGCTATAATCTGATACCAAACACTAACGCTAAATAGAAATGTATTACCTTAAAATAACTAAAAACAACATATTTACGGAAAATTCGGACTTATTTGGCAACATCGACATGTCCTATAATCCTTTTACTTAAAAATTAAGGTAATTAAGTAACAATATTTGTTTATGCTATTTTTAATTAGGGTAAAAATTTTGAATATCCTAAAAGTCTAAGATAATATGTAATACAGAATTCGATAAATCTGTTATAGTAATATTTTTGTTTAGAACGGTTTAAACTTTAAATAAATGAAATTTCCTAATCTGTCTAATATTTTTTAAATTTTTTTGAACCCCAGTATTAGTTTGTTATTAATTATAACATATGTATCCTAAGTAAAAATTGTATAAACAAATAAACAGGATTATGCGATATGTCGGTGCAGTCAAAAATGTTCAATATTCCCTAAAAGTGTTTTTTCAGTTAGGTATTTTGAAGTTATACATTTTTATTTTGTATTAGTGTTTGATATCATAGAATAGAAAAAATTAAATACGTTTCGATAAGTAAGAAATGCAATAAGGTTGTCATAAAGAAAAAGAAAGTTGATGATGGTTTCACGAAACCAAAACGTTGTAACTAAAACATGTCCAAGTAGACATATTTTATGTAAAAAATGGCTATAAAAATGTGTTCACAGATTTAAGTTACAGCTACCGATCTAAGGATATTCAACATTTTAGTTTTTAATCGTTTTTCTATCTCTTAGAAACTGCTGGACAATTGCTTTCGAGCAAGAAAAATTTCGCCTAAATTTAACAGTTAATATTTTCTGTACCAGATATGATATCGACCTACGGTTTTGAATGATTGATAGATTCATCCCTTGAGAAACAATTGTCAATGTTGGATTTTCTTTAACTGTCAGAAAATTTTATATACAGGGTGTTAAAGAAGACGATCATTTTTGCTGCAATTTTAATGTCGTGTAACTTTCACAATAATATTTTTAAATTTTATCACTCTACGTCAATTGAATCACTGGTTTATAGCAAAGAAAGTAATTTGGTAAATTTTTGATATCTGCTATATTTTAAGAAATATCGATTTTTTCGGAAAACCTTGCTTTGTTTTAACTTATTGGTAGCTAGATCTCACTGGGCGTTGTATCGTGCAAACTTTGCGAGTGATTATTATACCTTATGAAAAGCTTGACTATGTTCAGTAACAATAGTTATACCTACCTAAATGTTATGATGTACAGTGGCGTACTTATATGTCTATGGTTTATAAGTATCTTTCATATTTTTCACGATTGTTTTATATTGGAAAGTACTCGCCCCTAGATTAGGTCAATTTTTTCTTATTTTTTAGTTTTTCATATCGCACTACAGGTACCTATATTATACAGTGCGTTTACAAAATTTTAACAAAGATAAATTTTATAATTTAATATTTGGAAAAAATTTATTTATTGATTTCTAACTTTCTAACACTATACTTAGAAACCATAGACATATAGGTGTTTATATGTACGCCACTGTACATCATAACATTTAGGTACAACTATTGTTACTGAATATAATCAAGCTTTTCATAAGGTATAATAATCACTCGCAAAGTTTGCACGATACAACACACAGTGAGATCTAGCTACCAATAAGTTAAAATAAAGCAAGGTATTCCAAAAAAATTGGTATTTCTTAAAATATAGCAGATATCAAAAATTTGACAAATTACTTTCTTTGCTATGAACCAGTGATTCAATTGACGTAGAGTGATAAAATTTAAAAATATTATTGTGAAAGTTACACGCCATTAAAATTGGAGTAAAAATCATCGTCTTCTTTAACATCCTGTATATAAAATTTTCTGACAGTTAAAGAAAATCCAACATTGACAATTGTTTCTCAAGGGATGAATCTGTCAATCATTCAAAACCGTAGGTCGATGTCATATCTGGTTCAGAAAATATTAACTGTTAAATTTAGGCGAAATTTTTCTTGCTCGAAAGCAATTGTCCAGCAGTTTAGTTTCCCAGATCGCAATACTGTTATAACCAATTTCGGGCACTCCATATAATAACTAAATGCCAAATTCGTAAAAATTTCGTCCTTCCTCGTCCAGTGGGTTTTGAACTTTCAGTCAATACACAAACAGACAGACTGACGGAAACAAGCTTGTTATGATCTAAACCCCCCAAGCTCTGTTATAAAATCACGAACCATAATTTTTTCTCTACTACAATTCCTTCCACCTAAGAAAGCAATAATCGCGTCTGTATAGAGTTTACTCTCGGCAAAATAGATAAATAAAAATACCAAACTACCATTTATAATCGATTAAAACACCCTATAAAGAAAAGTAACACTTTACGTGCTCCGTAAAGAAAATGAACAAGTCCAGATAATAATCTTATGTCTACTTGTTAACAAGTGGTGTTAATTAAGACGCGTAACAGTATTGCCTGACTAATCTGGGAAATTAGTTACTTTGCAGCTAACTCAAACTAGAAAATAATCCGCTATGTATTATTACTTTATTGGATAGTTATTATTATTAATTTATTATTAACTTGATATAAAGCACTTAATTTTTTTACAAACTCTTAATAGCTAGGGAGGGCTAGCGATGCGTTAGCCATTTCATTTTTTAATAATAATAATAATAATAATACCAATAATATATTACATATTGCTAAAAACAGATTTACCCAATTTATATAACCTCGAGTATAAGTTTAAGGTAAAGCTAAGTCGTGGGTTAAGTGTAAGATCAACCTTTACAATAGTAAATGATGAAGTTCTCTTTGGACCCCGACAGTCGTAAAAATCTTCGGCTTAATTTATATCTACTTAGGGCTGGCTTATGTGCCGGTTTAGCGACTGTGCAACGGAAAAGTTTTAATTAAGTGACACCTTAAGTTAAGCCCCACCTAAAGCGTCTTAAGTGGAACCCATGCAAACGGCCCTTAGTATACTGGCTCTTCCGCCAACCCCTGCAAAAAAAAACTTCGCCTTTTCAGAAGTTGAAATATGTTCCATTTTTTTATATTCTATATTAAACTTAATGAATGAAACTTCTGAATAAAGATTTTATTCATTTATTTATAACTTATATTATTTATAGTTATTCTTTGAGCCTCCTCACTCGAGGAGAATCTCAAGTATGTCAACTTGACATTGGCAGTTTCTTAAAAAATCCTTAAAGATTAATTTGTGTCTATAAATACGGGCTTTATGCCACATTTATGGCGACACACCGTATACAATGTGTCCACGGATAGAGTTTGGAAAAGGAAAAACTTTTTTATTAGTAGGTATAGAAGAAAAGTCATTCTTTATAAAAACGCCTGCTTGTGCTGAAACTACAATTTCGAATAGGTATTAGATTTACTATACAGGGGTTGTCAAAAAAAACATTTTTAGTTCTTTGGATTTCGTTTAAAATAAATTTACGTAAAAACAAACAGTTGTTGTTGCCTTCTTACTTAGAATATGATTTTATATCTGGTCGTATAACGATTTTATTGCAAGAAAACTATTTTTCTTTGTCTACTTTCGAAGTACTTTTATTAATACATTCCTTTAATTTATTCAATCATAAATTATAAAAAATTAAAAATGTTTTTTCTGTCCAACCCTGTATAGTTATCGCAAATCTGATATTCGAAATTGTAGTTTGAACACAAGCAGACCTTTTTAAAAGAATAAATTTTTCTTCTATAGCTACTAATAAAAACGTTTTTCCTTTTCCAAACTCTATCCGTGGACACACTGTATACTTTTTCAAAATGTTTAGTGTCGTGATGGCCTTTACGTAGTTAACAAATTTTATGTTTGCCATATTCCATGGGTTTCATTTAAGAACAGGCAAAATCGTCGATTCCAGTAAATCTCTCACAAAAAAAATAATTATTGTCGGTTTTAAAATTTAAACTCCTTATTTACCTTCAGCGAGAGACTTTCAAAAACCGCTATTATTTTAGAGCACCTATTGTCATACTTCCTATTATTTATTACTAAAATGTTAAGTCATCTCAAGTACGTGAAACAGAAGAAATAATTGGCAATTTTTTTCCTTTTCTACCTATGCAAATTACCAAAGCTTTTAACAAGGTGCTAAGAGTCAATAATTTCAAGTACATAACTGTAAAATTACGAGAAAAATTGTAAAATAAATTACCAACTAGACATTTATAGGAGTGCACTTTAGGTTTTCTTAATAACGGACCGTTGTGCGGGGGAGGGGCGAGGAAGTAGCGCATTTTCTTCTCTTAAGCGGTTCTAGCATTAGTTCATCACCCTAAGAAGATTAAAGTAGTTTATAGGTACCCAACTGTTATTTTATTACCGGCACTTAGGTACAAAAGAAATTTAAATTACAAAAGAACATTTAAATATCAGGGATTGGTGCAAATTTTTTCTATTATATCAGAGATTATATCTCATTAATTGGGTTCATTTTTAAAATACACAACTAAGTAGGTACGTACCCTACTGAATTAACTGAAAAATAAAAACAAAACTAAATCACCTAAAACCGATATCTATGACCGTAAGTTTAGCGAAGCCTCAAAATAAATACATTAACTAAAGTTAATACAATGATTGTGCATACGACTGATCTATTTTTAAATTGCCCTTTATCGTAATACAAATTGTTGCATGCTGTTTGCGTGACTGACGTCACGTAACCGTAGCAACGGTGAAAATCAAAGATATGTTGGGCGTTGGGTCTTCACTTGCTTTGCTAACGAACACGGTCGCTGGGTCGCGCCAGAATGCACGAGTGTTTATATTATTGTCCATCGGAGTTAACCGTGGCCCTATTATGCATAGCTACATTCGGATTAAATTAATATTATTAATTCGAACATAATTATTTTTTAACGGTTAAAATGGTAGCTGTATTAATATTAAATATTGTCAAAAAACTTTCCTTCTGGTTTTATTTTATTTTTTTGGTGACGAGCCCCTTTACCTAATTTACCTGACGAGCCGCCACTGCTATTTTAGTGTATAGAAGGCATTAAAATAAACAACTTTTTCAAATACCTTTTTTTTAAAAACTCAAAAATAGGCGAGGTAGAGAAGTAGAAAATCTAAGTGCGGGCCTCTGGCATCAAACATACCCCGCTATGGTTTCTGTTGTTTTACTGTGAGTGTGGCAAAGTGCTTCGAGATTATACACAGAACGCTTTTCCTTGCGGGCTCATCCAACACCCAGAAGTTTTCTTAATGTTATTCAATGGGCAAGTTAGGCAGAACCGTATTTGATTCGTAGTGTAATAAACGAATGTAAGTACTTTATTTTTGAGTTTTTTGAAAAAAGGTATTTGAAAATGTTGTTTATTTTAATGCCTTCTATACGCAGCTAAAAAAGAAGTATCAACTTAGGCATCACCCTGTATATTTTGTGTTTATTAATGCCGGTAAATAATTTGTTATCGCCTTTGTTACACCACTGTTAAGTTAGGATTTAATGTCAACTGAAGAAACCCATCTTACATTCAATGCAAATTGAACGTTCTGTACAAAAGATGGGTGTGGTGCCGGTAGCACCATCTAATCGATATCAGCCTACGAGGTGACGACAGGTGCACCACAGTGAGAAAAGAATAATGGGCTTAACTTTTCAGTGGTAAATTATTCAATAACCCATAATAATAATGGATATTATTTACTAGGGTGATAATCGCGAAATAATAGACGACGAAGCTAAACATAAATACTGTCAGATGGGGTAGGAGAACCTTAAGTTTCAGCCAAAATAAATTAAATTAGGATATTTCATATAAATCATCTTTATTTACAACATATTCCTGAGCAACGACATTGCGATAACAACTTTAATAAAAAGTTTTAATGTGTAAAAGTGATCATGTTGTGATCATCAAAATATATTTTATAACTGCCTAAACTAATTACAAAGTAAATTCAAACTTTCTTATCATATGGTGTTCTTTTTTTTCCAATAGATTCCAATTTATTAAAAGTTTGCAAATCTATCAAGTCACAAATGGAGCTTGCTACGAACATTATTCAGTATGTGTTCCTAAAGAAAAGAAGAGGAGTACTGCCAATTTGCAATAATATTGAGCTTCGTAGGTTTCTCATTACATTGAAAGAATGAGATGTAATTGAGTAACTGAATCTTCAATTAAATAAATGGCGAAATAAAAATTGGAACGTGAATTTTTATTCGCATTTTTCGTTATAAGGGGTCAGCTACGCAAACACATTTCGTTTTTATGTCTCAATAAACTATTTTTCTTTAAAATTGTCTTTTATACCCATAATAAAATACGTCAAGGCTTACTAAATCACGTAAACAATTAAACTATGAACAAATCGGCGCCAAGGTATGATATGATTTTGTGGTCCATTCTAGGACCTAAGGACGCAATTCTTACCTTTCGCAGTCTTATAAATATATTCTAAAGAATTTGGTGCATTTTACAATTTTTTCGACCAAATTTAACAAAAGCGAAAAATAATGTTCTGCCGGATCTCCTGCGATTATCTTCTATAAAAAAGTACAAAATAAAAGAAGAAAGTTGAATTTACTTATCACGAATACACTGATTTAACAAAAAAAACAAATAAAATAACTATCTAATTATAAGTACAGCGTAAGAATCATATTAGCTAAAAAATACATCGCTAAACATTAGAAATAATAGGAATCACTTTATAAAAAAAAATTATTGTAAAAACGGGTAAAACTAGTGTTAAATGGCACCATACGTTAAATCAACGTAAAGTTAAAAAAAATAACTTAGGTGATGGCAAGAGTGAGGAGTATGCTCTGCTAGCTGTGAAATCAACACTATGGTCAAAAACTAGTTAGAACGTAAAAATATGTTTAGGTTTATGTTTTAAGGCGATTTGTGCAATTGTTCTACTATAAATATATCAAATGTGTTGTTATTATTAATATTTTCGAAGCAAAGGTTATTGCTCGGGTAATTATTTTAAAGAAAATATGTTTCATACCACCAGGTAAGGTAGTTCCGAAAATTTAATGAAAAAGCCGAAAAATTACAATGAAAGTTTTCCCAATTTTCAGAAACACTATAATGTAGAAAAGATCTTTCAAATTAAATTAATTTTTAGAATTCCATTTTATTAAAGCGGTTTTTCTAAAATATTTTTTAAAGTTCAAGGAAGGCTTTAATTTAATATAATATTGAAATAATCTTTTACATTTCGTTGCAATTTCCGGCTTTACAAACAAATATTCTGAATTATCTAATATCCGTGGATGGGATTTAAAAGAGGAAAAATGAACCAGAGTGGAATATATTATAAAAGTTTTAGCTTGTAAAATAAAGAGATTTACGCTACGAAAAATTTAATTTTTTATACAGGGAGCCAAAAAAATACAAAAATGTTATTTTGCGTAAGAGTAAACATACTTTGTATATCACTCTTAACCAAAAGAAGAAATCGTCGGTGTTCCGAGGTAGTGATGTATCTCAAAAAATTAAAAATTTGAGTCACGCCAGACTTTTTTCGTATCTTCTTATGATCCGAGAAAATAACAATCCAGTTATTTATTTGATGATTACTTATTTGACATATTATGTAAGTTTCAATAATTGACATATTATCGAAATTTCCTAGCTAAAGTCCTTATAATTACTGGCTAGATGCACGTCACAGCTTCTGACGTAATTTTTAATTTCAGTCATGTGATGGATTAAATCGTATTTTTTTTTTCAATTTTGTCAGGATTTAAACAAGCTTTAAAATTAGCGTTTATTTTTTAATGAATAATGAGACATATTTTCAGAATATGTTCCATCTAATTATTTGTCGCTTTAAAAACACTTTTAACGCGTAAAATAAAGCTCTTCGGTTGTCAAAACGAATTTATCAATGTTAATTGATAACAGACCCACCTTTATTTTTTGTTTCTGTTATGATTATATTTGCGAGTTGTGACGTACAACCTGCTAGTAATTGCAAGAACCATAGCAGAGTTTTGACACCATAATTCACAAATTTTGCAATCAAACATATAAAATTAATATAATAAGTATTATAGTGATTCATAATCATAACTGAGCATGTTAATTTAATCTTCTTTTGGTGACTACTCAAAATATTAATTTGTACATTTAAAACAATCCTTGATAAGTTAGTAGAAAATCAGTCATTTTATAAATTTAAAAATAATCCTAATTTTTTTCTATTAACTAAAAACTACATAACCTTAAAGATTTTGTTGTCTTTGATTTTTCAGTCACGTCTTTTATTTACAATAAATTGTATCTGATTATGTACAAAAGGTTAGTATAGTTGTAGGTTAGCCGACTTAATCAAAGATAAATTGTTAATAAGTACCTACATACGTACCTTTGCAAGGTACCGTTATTTTTTAGAACTTTACGTCTACGTTTTGTCATATTTGCACTAAAAAGACTTATATATACGCTAAAACTTAAAGAAAAAAATATTAAAACGGCACTTTAGGCCAGTCTTGTTATATCCTGCATATTTTAATATTAGCACTGGTAAATAATCCACGAAAGTTGAGTAATTTATTATTACAAAATGAAACACTTAGGTACAATATTATTTTAAATTTTACCTAAAATAGGAAATGTTATTTGTATAAATTTAATTTGTAAGCTTGATGCTAAATCTAAAAATTATGTCAAGATTTCAGGGTAATTTATTTCATTACCTCAGGACATACAAATTATTTTTCCAAAGATATTTTTGTTTTAAAATAAAAATGAATTTGACCATCTCTTGCAGACCCCACACAATAATTCAGACTTGATAATGGAATGGCAGTAACACAGATCATGTAAAACTCATCTATCTCAATCAATAAAATCCTCAATCTTTGACCGGACTGATATAAATTCTCATTATGGGGACCCTACATGATCATTCACGCATCAGTCCTGCTTCTAATAAGAATTTACAACAGTCTGGCCATCAATCCTTGAATTTTGCCATTACGCGTTCATTATTACTGTATTTCTTTTATCAAGACTGTCAGTCGGAACGATCGTGTAAGGTCTAAATTAAAACAAGACTTGAACCAGTGCTTGAAATGGCACCTAATATAAAAAGGTCTTTAAAAACATTTTTCTAGGAGATTTGGAAAAAAGTTTTTCTTATTCTCAAAGATAAAGCACAGAGAGTCAAAAGCAGTAATATTATCAAAAAACTAAATTTGTATGTTCCAAGGTAATCAAGCTTTAACAAATAAAAATAATAACTATTAAAATATTTGAAAAAAAAACATTTAAAAATTTCTATGAAAAAGGCGAACAAGAAATTTTTTTTTAGCATTAGATTGATATTTAGGGACATAGACATTGTGTCATAATGTTCCAAAAAAAGGTTTATTCCCTAAAAAAACACGGAGTGAACTTACAAAAGTTTCTTGCCGATAAAAATCGGGCAAAATCCATTAAAAAACAAGCAGGTATAAAAATAATGGGTTTTAATGAGGAATGACAATCACAACCCGGATATGTATATATAAAAAAACTAACTATAAAACAGCTAAATAAATAAGTTTAATAGCATCTGTATGACCTTAAGTATGAGCTGAAGGAAAATTGCGTCGTTAAAAACTATTTCTATTAAAACTTCTTGATTTTGATTTAGGTATTTGGGGTTAGATTCTGTTCGTCTATTCTTCCGATTCCTTTTGTTAAAACCTACAAAACCGTTTAATCTCAATATTTGTTATTCTCTGGTTACAAAAACTAAGGTAAAAAACCCAGTGGCGTATCGTATGACTCCTGACCTGAGCACTCATCTCTATGTGCTTATGGTCAAAAAATTTAAAATGAACACCCAATCATTTTAGTTAATTGCTTGGAGCTATCTATCTTGCCCCTTCTATATTCCTTTTTAATAAAACAGATACCGTAAAGTAGGATCACTTAAGAGATGTTGCAACTTTAGATGTTCCTAAAATCGTAACCGTTGAATCTAGATCAACCAAACCTATGTCCGTCTTGGGTAATAGAATAAATCTATATACAAACTTCTTTGACAGTGGCATCTTGAAGCTTGTTGTTTTTTAATTTATGAGTGTCATTACAAATTTTTTTTAACACAATTTTTAAAATTATGTGATTTTGTTAATAACTTTTCTAACTTTTGCTATTTATAAACTGCTAACACTAATTATATGCGATCACAAATATTAACTGGACAACAAACCTATGAAGTTTTGTATCAAGTCACCATACAGTCTCAAGTGACCCGACTTTCGGGTAAGAATGAATGTTTTTCGCTTACCTTTTTCTTAGTACCTCGCACACATCCATCCAAGAGCATTCTAGCAGGCTGGCAGCCTCGTCGCGCGCACGCGCATTGTCGTTCATCCACCCAGGCCGGCCCAGCGCATGAAGTCGGGCAACGCGCGCACCGGTACATCCCGGGCATGCGCTTTCACGCGCAGGTTCCGGTCCTCTGTTATCAGGACCACTTCGCGGACCAGGTGACGAGGTTCGCCTGAAACAAAGGCAAATATAGTGATATAAACAGGGTGATTCATTAAGGTAGACGAGCGGCCATATCTCGGAAACTACTGGGCATAGAAATTCAGGAAAATAAAATTGATAACCAAAGTGACCCTGATAAAATTCTGGAAATAATTTTTAAGTTCCGCATTTTGCCGCAAGAGGGCGTAATTCAAAACTAAATTTTAAAATTTTACATATCTCCGAAAATTTCACATTAACGTATATCTTTGATAACACCATTAAAAAGCTTGGACAATTTATGCATCATTTTGGTCTTATGCTCATTGGCGTACCGACTTTAATAAGAGGGGGGAAGCTGTTGAAAGTGTAATCATTTAAATCGCTGTTACTTATAAACGACTTATCCGATTTAAGCAAACTAAAGACTGTTTAGAAGAAAAATGTATGCACTTTCACCAATCGTATTTAGTTGTCCATAATAGTTCTCAAAAAAAAGGCTAGAGGGCGCAATTTGTAATAATAAGACATTTTTTGATTTTACTCCGAAAAAATAAATCATACGGTATAATTATGATACCATAATCGAAAAGTAGATGAAATTTGCTAGGAAAAATATTTAAACCGCAGCTCGTTTCAGCGTTATCGCCAATAGAATAATTTTTAAAACTTTAAATGAAGAAGTGATTATATATTTTTTAGAAAAAAAGTGGTACGCCACTGATATTTTTCCATGTGGATATAATTTCTGATTAGCCTGGTCAATTCTGCATAAAAATGGTCTCTTGCGTTTTTCTCCTCAGGCACACCGTTTTTAACTAAAATAATTTAATTAAATTAGACGGGCGAAAGCATACCTATTAAGTGAAGGTGGTAATTTCCAACAATTTTTATAAAATAAAATTTTTCATTATCAATGTTAATAATAATAAATAGTAGAGCTAATTTAATTTAATTATTTTAATTAAGAACGGTGTGCCTGAAGAGAAAAATGCAAGAGGTCATTTTTATGAAGAATTGACCAGGCTAATCAGAAATAATATCCACATGAATAAATATCAGTGGCGTTCCACTTTCTTTCTAAAAAAATATATAATCGCTTCCTCTTAAAGTTTTAAAAATAATTATTCTATTGGCGATAACGCTAAAACGAACGGAGATATCGAGCTGCGGTTTTAATATTTTTTGTAGCAAATTTCATCTACTTTTTAATTATGGTATCAAATTATACCGTATGATTTATTTTTTCGGAGTAAAATCAAAAAATGTGTTATTATTACAAATTGCGCCCTCTAGCTTTTTTTTGAGAACTATTATGGACAACTAAATACAATTGGTGAAAGTGCATACATTTCTCTTTCAAGCAGTCTTTAGTTTGTTAAAATCGGATAAGTCGTTTATAAGTTACAGCGATTTAAATGATTACACTTTCAACAGCTTTCCCCCTCTTATTAAAATCGGTACGCCAATGAGCATAAGACCAAAATGATGCATAATTGTGCAAGCTTTTTAATGGTGTTACCAAAGATATACCTTAATGTGGAATTTTCGGAGATATGTAAAATTTTAAAATTTACTTTTCAATTACGCCAACTTGTGGCAAAATGCGGAACTTAAAAATTATTTCCAGCATTTTCTCATGGCCACTTTAGTCATTATTTTTTTTCCTGAATTTCTACGCCCAGTAGTTTCCGAGATATGTCCGCTCGTCAACCTTAATGAATCACCCTGTACAGCAATAATTTTGAAGTTGTTTTTAAATAATGTGGTTAAATATCTAGAAAAATATTCTGCCACTTAAACAAGTGTAACACGTCACATTCTTTGACAGTAACTTACCTTCTACTGTTTCAGGTTGCTGTTCCTTCCCATGATTCTTACACAACACCAGGCAGGTCGTCAGTATCTTGTCGTCATTTTTCATGGTGGCATCCCACGTGGCGTCATCTTCCGTACAAAACGACGTCGACGCCAGCACGGCGCCCTTCGTGGTGACGCATTTGACGGCCGAATGACGCGTCTTGAGGAACTCCAAGGCCAGGCGGGACGCCTGGGCTACCTTTTGCACGTGCTCGGGGCTGGGGGCACTCTTTCCTCGCATGGTAGGAGACGGGGTGCCCTTGCTTAGGCCTTCTAGTTCGCTTAAAACTAAAAAAAAATTAAGGTTGCACATTAAAATGCTCCCCCTTGAGAAAAATATCAACAGAACCTCCGCGGGAATCGCCCTTCCTCCATTCGCTACTGACTATGTATAGGAATAAAAGAACAAAAATTACAAGCCTAGCAATATTAACTTGTTCTTTATTAAAGACCTTAGAGGCATTATTTTACGTTTATGCCTTTGCCGTCGGCTGCGAGTGATGTATTATAGGTATGCAAATATCCGCGCACAGAAGACTATGCACATTCGGTTTTTGCGCGACGGCAAAACGGCGTTAATCACGCACATATTTTAAGGTTTCCTGGCCATTTTGCGGGGTAATTTAACTTTTTACGCCCGCCATCGTTCGGGAGACGACGCGTCGCATCGGCCACCGATGCAAAAGGGAAGTTAGACTAGGTGAGGAAAAAATGCGATTTACTGGCTGGGTCTCTGAATTAAACTTTATACTAGAGAGGTTTTAAGGAACCCCATAATTTAATAATATGAAGAAAACAATATTTTTTAGTATCGTTTAATAGATAGGTTATATTATGCGGGAATTAAATTAATACGTCTAACGTTACGTCAAGTAGCTGATACAAAAAATATGTAGATTAGAGCAGTCTCAGATGAATATCTGGAAAACTGTTTAGCTTAGGCTGTTGCCGTCAGAAGCCTATTTAATTTTCCATCTCTAGAGGTTATATCGTTATTTTCGAAATGATTATAAATGATCGAACGCATTTCCGTCCAACAATAATGGTCAAATGTTGCAGTATGAGGGAATTGTTTAATAGTTAATTCGCCACTCATTAAAAAATATTCATCGTTTAAAGAATTCTAAATTGAGAGCTTTAAGAAATGATTTTTCCTATAAAAACTTATAATTGGCATTATATTTATATATATACAGGGTGTCCATGAAATGACTGTATAACGCTTCACCACAAATTCCTACTACAGGCGCTACAGGGCGCTAAAGTTTTCAAATTAATATTGTTTTTTCGGAATAATTTCTATAATATCTAATCTTTATCGATTTCCACTAATTTTGGAACTAAGAATGACAACTATTAATAGCGTGTTTTGACGTATGCGCCTCTTTTTTCAATACCTGCAAATTTAAATTAAAAATTTTAAAAATTGTCATGTTTCTCGTTCTGAATAAACAGTAATAATGAATTACACGGTATGGTAAATAATTTTTTTGCAGAGAAACTGCATGTCTGGCTAAAATTTTACAAGAGACAAAAAAGTTTCAACGTGAAGTCAGCTAGTGTCAGAGAAATAATTTAGGTCATTTATACGGGGGGTAACAAAAAAAGGAACTTTTAATTATCAATCACACGCCCTTTTCAAATTTGCAGGTATTAAAAAAAAATGATGCATACGTCAAAACACGCTATTAATAGTGGTCATTCTTAGTTTCAAAATTAGTGGAAATCGATAAAGGCGTTTAGAATTTATTCCAATTTAATTTGAAAACTTTAGCGCCCTGTAGTGGCAAAACGAAGCAACATTGCATATAGGTAAGTTTGCCTAGATCCCCTTATTTTTGGTTAAGGAATTTGTGGTGAAGCGTTGTACAGTCATTTCATGGACACCCTGCCTCTGTATATATTCAACTATAGCGGATCCCAATTTGCATCTGTGTTCTTCTTGATAGTATTACGTTCTTCTCCACGCATTTTATATCATAACAATTTTATATCATTCAAGAGTGAATGTGAAAGCTCCCGAAGCTTATAGTATTACATTAAGTCATAATTTCCGAAGAAAAGTTACACTTTTTTAGCTACAACTGCACATTTTGAAACGTAAGTAAAAAACGGCAATTGAACCCTGTTCAGACTCTAAATCTTAATTGCAATGATTGAATCAAAATTAAGCTGCATCCGATTGGTTTTATTCAATCAAAAAACAAAATACAGCAGCTTTTTGCCAGTCAAAGACGATAAGTAGTTTTATTAAAAGTCTTTTAACGTTGTACGTTTAAGTATTGTATAAAACGAGATTGCTATTATGAGTTTGTATAGATAGATAGATAACTGAAGGAAGGAGGGAATTATATCGTTTCAATTTATATTTCATTTATCAGCGAATTAGTGTTACTTATTTTAGAATCAATTTAAATCATAGAGATCGTATCAAGCCATAGAGTGAAAACTGATAGGATAAAACAAGTAAAACACACATCGCTATAGCGAATCTATTCTTGATCGTTCATGTCTTTTTTTAATTCGACTGCTTGAAACTGACTTCTTGCACCTAGTAATTTTTTTTACCCTTACACTTCTTTTTACTTACCTACAATTGGTACCATTAACGTATACGTGTGAGATTTGGTAACTGCTTGAATACTATCTAAGTGGTCAATGAAACAATTGGTATCGGGAATTAAGTACTTTGGTCGAATCTCTAAGTGAACACTTACGACGGATTGGCTTAGGATTTTCTGAAACAAAGAAAAGTATATTGGTGACAGTCGAGACGCTAGAATACAAGCAAATCTCTTAAATGAAGACATTTATGAATGCGATTGCAGGTGCAACGACTTTAATCTATTAGACAAAAATGTTTCCTTTGAAATAGGCATCAACATCATCTTCCTGGAGTGATTTTGCAAATTTTCAGATAAAAAGAAGTCAGACCTTCAGGCGAGGTGAAATCCGCGGTTTGTACCGACTATTTTGGAGGTGGAAACCCCATATGGACCTGTTACATTGAATTTTGTTTCTGTATTCAGTGATATACCCAAGTAGGTATAGTATAAAACAGTATAAATACTGGGTCTCCCAAAAGTCCCGCATAAAATTAATATCAATTAAAGGAAAAAGATATAGGAAAAACGCTCGGACCCGTAAAGTTTTATTTTTAATTGTGCATTTTTTGACATAAAAAAAATGTTATACAGGGTGTCTCATAGAACTGTCGTCACGTCTTTGACAATTTTTTTTAATGGAACACCCTATATATTGTATTATTTTCTGATTCCCCACAAAATTCTACGTTTATGTTGTAAATGTCATGTGTCTAAATTCAATAGTTTTTGAGATATTGTCGTTTAAAATATGGCATTTTTTGACTTTGACAGACATTGGAACGGTTCATCTTAGAGATAAATGGTTTTCATCTCCATATCTTAGTTTTTTATTCTCTATCCAAGGAAACCAACCTCCGATTTACCATGTTAAACCAATAACCCGGTTTTAACGGTTGTAAAAATTGTCAAAGGACCGCGCCTTTTTCCTAGATCTTTTTCCTTTAATTGATATTAATTTTATGAGGAACTTTTGGGAGACCCAGTATATACCTACCGACCAGTGAATTTTAGTGCTGATTAGAAAGTAAAGAAAGTATTTTGCTTCGTTGTTACAGAAAAACGTGTTGTAATATAATAAATAAATATTCGAGGCAGTAAGCGCCAAAAAAACACAACAGTGAACCTTATCCTACCATTCCTCCCAGTCTAAGGCTGGAGATGGTATACCGTTATTGTCGCCAGCTCTCCGTTCTTTAAAGAACAGAAACGAGCGAATAAAAATCCTCCACCATTGCATGTAATTTATGTTTCAACCCAGATTGTTTGCAAATTTCCTGCCGAAGTCATTCTGCCAATTTCTGTAACACGATCGACAGCAGGCCGCTTTACCAGCAGCACAACACGCGGCGGTGGCAGCTCTTCTCGACCGTTTGCATTCCTGCGATTAACTTGGATAACATACAGGCCACGCAGGACAATAAATCACCGCAGGACTATTGTCGTCCGTCGTTGATTAGGCGATGCTGCTGTCGCGACCACTTTCGTCTGGGTCATAACAGTCGCAAATTTTCATCTCTGCTATGTTGCCAAAAGAATCAAAATATGATACTGAATATGTCGCAAAGCAATTATATGAACATGCTTTTTTATATAAAAATGCAGAATTTAATATTTCTAACTGACGAGACGTACATTATATTTTCGTTGTAAAAAAAAAAATCGAGTGAAGCTTGAATCAAAGTGCAGGTTGTGGTACGTGGGTTAAACGATTAACATCTAACACACTTGGTAATGTGTTGATAACCGAATTCGGTTCCCGTTACGCCCTCTGGCGGTGATGTTTAACAATGAAGATTTTATGTGAGAATTAAAGAGATGTTTACAGTTTCTGTGTGGCAGTAATAAAATTCGGTCATGTCATAAGGCGATCTCAACACAATGCAATTGCATAATAACCAACTAAAACTTGGCCGTATATGGAAACCATTATTGATTTTTTATTCTTATTGAAAGTTGCTGCATTAGGAAGAACTAACTATTTGTGCCACTTGCAAATTTTAATTATGACATACAGGGAGGGAAAATAAAAAAAAATCCTTTACAAATTGATATATTATTTGTAACCAGTTTTACAAAATTGAAAATATAAAACTTTCACGAACCAACTAAGTACGGACCTGAGTGATGTGGGGTAAGTTGGTTGGCTTTTTATTGACTTATAAACGGCTGTCAATACATTGGTTACTCCGCAACCATAAACGAAACGTTGTATCATACTTTTCATTAAAGAATATTTTGCAAAAAATAAGTGCATGAATTTTGACCCAGTATATCAGCACCTACGGTACTGTCGCCCCGTTCTCACCTAAACAAACGTCGCATTATCCATTTTGTCGTTGGATTTATTGTAACCGGGAAGAAAGCCAACTGATTTATTTGGGCGATTAAAGCAAACGCCTACATCCTTGCTTACATTTCGCATGCATACCAATCGTATGAGATTTTAAACGATTCTCATCCTCCCATACAACGGTGTCACTAATGTCACTCTTGAAACGGGCCTTTTCCTGCTACTCTGTGCAGTGCCCTCCTGCAACCGCTTGGCCTGTTAAGTGTTTAGTCTGGTGGTTAAAGGTCATTCAATCATTGTTGTTCTGTGAGGCTTTGTTAGAATATTTATCCACATACTTCACAAGTCACCGGCATCGGTAACGCGATTCTGGGAGGATTTGCGAATAAAGCAGAAATAGATAGACATTGTAGTAATTTTTAATCTGAATTTAAATTATAGTTCCCAGTTACGGTTTAGTTCAGAATAGATATCCTCAATATAGGTTAAAACCTTGGTCTCTGCTGCATAGTAAGTTTATTCACTTGAGGGTATTTTTGGTGTAAGCGCTAAATATGCCTTTCTTCTTGACCCGCATTACAAAAAATTTAGCAAATTATTGAGTTTTTTTAAACCAATGGAAAGGTGGTATCTATGTGGGTGTGGAAAAGTTAATATCTGTAGTCCAAATTTAAAAATCCACTAATAAATATGGCCAGGATTTGGGCCAAGAGAACATGTTTTTGGTCTAATTTAATATATATAGAAAGAATTTATAAATATTGGTTGGATGCTCTTAATTTATTGTGGTGGCTGTGATTTATAAAAATTCTTAAATTATGCCTGAAAATACCGGGTAATAAGCTGTTGTAAACTTTTTTTTAGTGTATCATACCGGCCACCAATATATTATTTAAAATCTATGGTTTATTCAACCCCCTCCCCCCCCCCCCTTCCCCATTAAATAGGTCGCCGTATGTTGTCGCTTCTCGGTTCAACTTCAAAAAAGTATGTAATGAAAAGATACATACAAGAGGAGTACTCCGCCATGGCGTTTAATTGCATATATTGAAAAACCGTCTATTAACACACATTTCACAGACTATTGACCTTATAAACTGTTCACGGGTTATTTTGTACAACCTAATAGTAATATCCTATCGTAAAGCAATAGTTTTTATTTTCTGTTAGCCTACGGACTAAAGTTTTCCAGTAACTGTGATACTACAGTGTTAACTGTAACGGTAATACCGATTTTTGCTACTGGACTGGTAAATATTCAGGACGAAATGTGTCACCAAAACAGCACTCATTTATTATGGAAATAGTATTTTAAACCTTTTCAATTAAACAAAAAGAGATCAACTTGAAGAAATAGTCGATACTTGAAGTGGCGTGGGAATTTAAATGGAATGAAATAAGAATTTTTCCTCCAATAATATATTTAGTTTTTTTTTTAAATTAGAATCTCTCATGTTTCGAGTGTATTAACACTCATCTTCAGGAAATTTACTTTAATAAAGGAAATAAAAGGTGACTAATGTATTAACGGAGCTTTAGATTCATGGTTAACTTAGATTGTGTTCAGAAATTTAATAACTACCAAAATAAATGTAGAAAGGGACCAGTGATGAAATTCTGGATAGCACACACAGCTGTAAGGTAGAAAGTATCATTGAATGAAATAGTTATAGTAAAAGTAGAAGTAGTATTGAAATGATTTATGAGTTCGGCATAAAATAAAATTGATATAGAAAATTCTTCAAGCTTTTTTTAAAAGGAAATCTGAAAGTTACAAGCTCAAAAAGTATCTTATTTTAGATTTAGATAAGTTTATAAATGAGGCTGAAAATGGAAAATTTTATCAAATGTCCAGTGACATGCATTGACCTATTATGCCTCTGTGCCACATGTCTGGTCTTCCTCGGAGATTTTATTAAAACGTCACAACAGGCCATGCCAGACGTCAACAGAAAAAAAGATTTGATTAATAATATTACCAACTTAAAAATAAAAACAGCTTCATAATAAGTTGTTTTTTTTTTTGTTTTTTTTTTATGATAAAACACCTGCACTGTAGGAAAATTCCTTTAAGGCGCTCTGGGAGCGGTGCGAGTGCGAAAAAAGCGATTAACGTTGGTCTTGAAACGTTGAAGATTGTATTCATTGGGAAACACGACCTCAGGAAGATCATTCCACAAAGATGACGTTCTCCAGATGAAAGAATTCTTGAACAATGAAGTTCGAGGAGTACTAAGCTGAACAACATATTATGGATGAGCGGCAGTGGTTTGCCGTGTATTTCTGTTTTGCATTGCTCTAGGTGGAATCAAGTGGGCAATGTCAGTCGAACACCTGCCATGGAAATATCTGTAAAAGAGAGCCAAATCACCAACCTGTCTTCGATGCTCCAGGCTATCGAGGGTCTTGGTCAGCTCGGGGTCGCCGATCAGACGAACGGCTCTCCTTTGAATGGAATCCAGTAGCCGAAGGGTGTGCTTGGGTGCAGAGCTCCAGACATGAGAGCAATATTCTAATGATGGTCGAATCTGGGCTTTGTAGAGTGTCAAAAGTTGATGAGGTGTGTACAACCTTTTGGTGCGGAAAAGTACACCAAGTTTCTGTGCAGCTGTTTTGGCAATTGCGGCAACGTGATCATGCCAAGACATATTACCTCCCAGATTGACCCCCAGCAAATTAATAGACGGTGCCAGGGGAATTGCGTGTCCTGCCATCACTATATCCGGTTCTGCAATGTTAACCTTTTTGGAGAAGACTGCTGCCTGGGTTTTCTTAGCATTAAATTCGACTTGGTTACTGTCACCCCAAGCCAAAATTTCTTCCAGGTCCTTGTTGAGGCGCAATACTTCATGCTGCCTGCGAAGATGTGCGTCGGCAGCGGATGTTTGGGGAGTCAAGGTAAAAGATGAGACAAGTGTGCTGTCATCAGCAAAGCTATAAATTGGATTTTGGGTTTTCACTAAAAGGTCGTTAATATACAGTAAAAAGAGGGTAGGCGACAATATGGACCCTTGAGGAACACCGGCATTGATGGTGAAGGTGTCTGAGAGAAGCCCGTCAATCGCCACTTGCAGAGAACGGTTCTTAAGGAAGCTGTTTAACCATAAACAAAATCCATTAGGCATACCGTAGGATCGCAGTTTACTTAAAAGCCCATCGTGCCAAACACGATCAAAAGCCCTAGAGATGTCCAGTGCAACAGCCCGGGATTCTCCATGATGTTCGATGGTGTTGCTCCAAAGATGGGTGACATATGCCAGAAGGTCACCTGTTGATCTGGACTTACGAAAACCGTATTGATGGTCGCTGATAATGTTAAGCCCTTCCAGATACTTTAGTAGTTGTTGGTTAATAGCTTTCTCCATTACTTTGGAAATTACTGAAAGCAATGCGACGCGACGGGTCGGTAGTTGCTTGGCAGGGTCTTTTTACCTTTCTTTGGAATGGGCTGGACACGCGCCGACTTCCAGCAGGATGGAAATATTCCTTTTTTGTAGGATAAGTTGAAAAGTCTACAAAATACTGGTGTAAGTTCATCGGCGCATGTCTTGAGAACAATGATAGGAATTTCGTCTGGACCAGAAGCTTTATTGACGTCGAGTCCTTTAAGAATCCGTTTAACAAGACGCTGACGGAACACGATTTCAGACATTTGCGATTGAACTGAGGGAATGTTGGGTGGTGGTTTTCCCTGAAAGTCTACAGTGGAATGCGAGGAAAACAGTTCAGCAAGTAGGTTTGCTTTATCCCCGGCTGTGGTTGCTATTGTGCCGTCGGAACGTGTTAGAGGTGGAATAGTTGACTTTGTAAAGTTTTGGCTGACGGCCTTAGCGACTGACCAAAAGGAACTTGATCCGTTAGGACTGGCAAGAAGTTTGTTTTTGATTCTCTCGTTATGAGCTTCTTTGCTTTGGTCTATCATTTGCTTACATTGGTTTCGGGTGGTAACAAAGATGGCGCGATTTTCAGGAGTAGGGTTTTTACGCCACTGTCGGTAAGCCAGGTTTTTAGATCTGACAGCACGCTCGCAATTCTTGCTAAACCAGGGCTTGCCGTTGGAAGGGCGCTTTTTGGAGAAAGGAATAAAGGCCTCCATGCTAGTTAGAATGACGTCGGAGACCTCCTTTGCACAGACAGATGGATCATCCGAAGAAAAGCATACGCTTAGCCAGGGAAAGTTGCGAAAATGGTCCTTTAGGTCTTCCCACTTAGCTGATAGTATAGTGCCAAATCTTACGGGGTTTAGGAGGTTGTTCAGAACTAATTGGCAGCTCGCTTAGGGTTGAAATAAGTTTGTGATCGGAAGAGCCCAATGGTGGTTGTACGGTGACCGTATATAGGTCTGGATTTGAAGTTAAAAAGAGATCTAAAAGACTAGCAAAATCCCCAGCTCGGTCTGGAACCCGCGTTAGTTCTTCTACGAGTTGAGTTAGACCAGAACTGATCGCAAAAGATTCGGCCTCGCGGCCTTGCTCATCGTTGGTGTTTGAGTATTTAAGCCAGTTGACATTGTGGACGTTAAAGTCGCCAAAGATTGCAACTTCGGCATTCGGATGATTGGTTTGCAAGAAGTCGATTGTGTTGGCTAGTGATGAGAAGAGGGCCCTGTAATGCATGTCGCTTGGAGGACGGTAAAGGCAGCATATAAACTTAGTGATTTTTTGTGAAGATATTTTAAACCACATTACATCAAAGTCTTTCGGTTCCAGTATCTCCTCCCGTTGGCAGCAAAGATCATCTCGAATGAACAGACAGACCCCAAAGTTGCGTCTAAAACGGAAGTGAAAATCATATCCAGGATATAAATAGCTGACGGTGTTCGTTGACGCTCTGACTTTTGTCTCGGTCAGTGCAAGCACATGAGGCTTGGAAGATTGTAAGTTTATACGATACTGAAAATGATATCGTAATCGATGATATGAAACCAAATTAGAAAAAAAAATTAAAGGACGAGATCTTAATATTGACCATCGAATTTAGGACGCGTTATACAGGGTGTTCCTTAATGACGTGCTAGTATTTTAGGGTGTGATTCCTCAAGTCATTTTATAAAGAAAAATCCATATAAACATAATGTCCTAAACGGCTTAAATTTTTTGCTACAGGGTGTTGCATTTTTTGTTTCTTTAACTCGTTTTTTGTAATATCTCCGAAAGTACTTTAGATAATATTTTCAATTTGGCATGTGCTAATAGGACATAAAACTGCATACATCTTTTAGTAATAAAAGTTTTTTTTTGTCCCACCAGTGGCGTCCCTGCAAACATTTCCTCTGATATTTTTTAGAAAAAAAGTGGGACGCCACTGATATTTTTTCATGTGGATATTATTTCTGATTAGCCTGGTCAATTCTACATAAAAATGGTATCTTGCGTTTTTCTCTTCAGGCACACCGTTCTTAACTAAAATAATTAAATTAGCTCTACTATATAATATTATTATTAACATTGATAATACAAAATTTTGTTTTATAAACATTGTTGGAAATGACCACCTTCATTATTTAATAGGCATGCTTCCGCCCGTCTAATTTAATTTAATTATTTTAGTTATGAACGGTGTGCCTGAGGAGAAAAACGCAAAAGACAATTTTTATGCAGAATTGACCAGGCTAATCAGAAATAATATCTACATGAAAAAATGTCAGTGGCGTACCACTTTTTTTCTAAAAAATATCAGAGAAAAAACATGTGGTTTTATGTCCTATTAACACATGCCAAAATTGAAAATATTATATAAAGTGCTTTCGCAGATATTACAAAAAACGCGTTAAAAAAAAATAACTCAACACCCTGTGACAAAAAATTTAAGCCGTTTAGGACATATGTTTATGAACTTTTCTTCATAAAATGACTTTAGGAATCACACCTTAAAATATTAGCACGTCATTAAGGAACACCCTGTATAATGTAGAAATATATTGTTAATGTCCAACATGCATTGTGCGACTAGTGACCGACTGAATAGCCAATAAACATTGTTCAATAATATGTCCCAGACCATTAAACGTAGCGCTGCCCACTATAAGGTCAAGAGCAATAAACAAAAACGCATCACTGCCGCAGCCGCGATTATTTAATGGCCTTTCAAAACAATTTCCATATATTGCGTAAAGGCTAATTATTATTACCGTCATTCTTCGCCTCTCTACTCGCACATTTAACCCGATTCTCACCGACAGTCGGATTCCAAATGGAATCAATGATTCTTTTACATGATATGATGACCATTGATCATTTATTTCAGAAGACAATGTAGCAACTGCCGCTATGCCGGCGATGGGAAGAAATAAAACATAATGTGAAACCAGAGAATCAAAGATGAAATTAATTTGTTTATTATTGTCTATATTTTTAATTCCTCCAAAGGTAGAATCATTTCGTTCCCTCGACTGTATAAAAATTATTTTAAAAGGTAACGTCAGAAAAATAATATTGATTTCATCAAAACATTGACAATCTATACAAAACAAAAGGCCTTCCTTGTCGCTTCAAATATTTAAAAGTTGTTTTTAATTGATTAAAATGTTTGTTTTTCTTGGGTTTTCGGTCACTCTTGAATAAAAGATTTTTCTTTATAAGGGGTTAACGTTTCGGTTTTATTAGGAAACCATCATCAGAACTATAAAAAAAAATATTTGTCTAAACAATCAAAAGAGAAAAGAAACTATTGTATACAAAAAATTAAAAAATATAGAAAACTATAATCAAGTATAAAATATAAGCTAAACATACCCTTATTTAATTTTTTACACTTCACAAAACTTTAAATTCACAGTATGACTATCATATTGGAAATGGTCAATATTTTTTTTTTTTTTTATGATAACACCTGCACTGTAGGAAAAATCCTTTAAGGCGCTCTGGGAGCGGTGCGAGTGCGAAGAAAACCTGTCTTCGATGCTCCAGGCTATCGAGGATCTTGGTCAGCTCGGGGTCGCCGATCAGACGAACGGCTCTCCTTTGAATGGAATCCAGTAGCCGAAGGGTGTGCTTGGGTGCAGAGCTCCAGACATGAGAGCAATATTGTAATGATGGTCGAATCTGGGCTTTGTGGAGTGTCAAAAGTTGATGATTTGTGTACAACCTTTTGGTGCGGAAAAGTACACCAAGTTTCTGTGCAGCTGTCTTGGCAATTGCGGCAACGTGATCATGCCAAGACATGTTACCTCCCAGATTGACCCCCAGCAAATTAATAGACGGTGCCAGGGGAATTGCGTGTCCTGCCATGACTATATCCGGTTCTGCAATGTTAACCTTTTTGGAGAAGACTGCTGCCTGGGTTTTCTTAGCATTAAATTCGACGTAGTTACTGTCAACCCAAGCCAAAATTTCTTCCAGGTCCTTGTTGAGGCGCAATACTTCATGCTGCCTGCGAAGATGTGCATCGGCAGCGGATGTTTGGGGAGTCAAGGTAAAAGATGAGATAAGTGTGCTGTCATCAGCAAAGCTATAAATTGGATTTTGGGTTTTCACTAGAAGGTCGTTGATATACAGTAAAAAGAGGGTAGGCGACAATATGGACCCTTGAGGAACACCGGCATTGATGGTGAAGGTGTCTGAGAGAAACCCGTCAATCGCCACTTGCAGAGAACGGTTCTTAAGGAAGCTGGTTAACCATAAACAAAATCCATTAGGCATACCGTAGGATCGCAATTTACTTAGAAGCCCATCGTGCCAAACACGATCAAAAGCCCTAGAGATGTCCAGTGCAACAGCCCGGAATTCTCCATGATGTTCGATGGTGTTGCTCCAAAGATGGGTGACATATGCCAGAAGGTCACCTGTTGATCTGGACTTACAAAAACCGTATTGATGGTCGCTGATAATGTTAAGCCCTTCCAGATACTTTAGGAGTTGTTGGTTAATAGCTTTCTCCATTACTTTTGAAATTACTGAAAGCAATGCGACGAGTCGGTAGTTGCTTGGCAGGGTCTTTTTACCTTTCTTTGGAATAGGCTGGACACGCGCCGACTTCCAGCAGGATGGAAATATTCCTTTTTTGTAGGATAAGTTAAAAAGTCTACAAAATACTGGTGTAAGTTCATCGGCACATGTCTTGAGAACAATGATAGGAATTTCGTCTGGACCAGAAGCTTTATTGACGTCGAGTCCTACAAAGTATAGTAACAAAGATGGCGCGATTTTCAGGAGAAGGGTTTTTACGCCACTGTCGGTAAGCCAGGTTTTTAGATCTGACAGCACGCTCGCAATTCTTGCTAAACCAGGGCTTGCCGTTGGAAGGGCGCTTTTTGGAGAAAGGAATAAAGGCCTCCATGCTAGTTAGAATGACGTCGGAGACCTCCTTTGCACAGACAGATGGATCATCGGAAGAAAAGCATACGCTTAGCCAGGGAAAGTTGCGAAAATGGTCCTTTAGGTCTTCCCACTTAGCTGATGTATAGTGCCAAATCTTACGGGGTTTAGGAGGTTGTTCAGAACTAATTGGCAGCTCGCTTAGGGTTGAAAAGGGTTGAAAATTAAGATGAAATAAAAATGGTTTTAATTTTTATGGGGGTAAGGGATGGACCAAATGGGAATTCCATTTTACCTAATACATTTGAATAACTATCTTAACTTAATTATTTAAAGGTATTAAAAGTAGAATGTAAAAATTTGCATTTTATTGTGTAATTAAATTATTATAGACGTTACTAAGATTTTCTGTATCAGTTCTGAAATTAATTGTGTTATGGGTTTTTTTAATATGAATCATTTCTTTAATATTTCTTTTTTTGTAGTGTGTTTCATCATAAATAGGAAGACAAAAATCACAAAGTCATGGTCTCAATCATTTAATAAAAAACTAAGGTGACATGTTTCGCTCTCTACGGAGCATCATCAGACCTAAAATTGTATAGAGGTGTGACCACATTACATTTTAATACTATTTAACAGCCTACCTTCATTAAAACCAATAAATGAACTAACACATTAAAAACAAGACGAGTACCATGTCAAAACAAACAAGTTACGATTAATCTTAAAACTAACACAAAAAACGACAGTTATAAAAAGCGGGTAGAAGGGAGAGTGAAGCAACCATACAGGAGAATACGACTAACAAGCTAAGGCCAAGCGTAGAAAAAGCCAAAATATATAAACGAAGAAGTCCCCCCGCCCAATGTTATTGTCAATCTGCCAAACCAATTTAGGCGAGAGAACCAGAACAGGTTATAAAATATTCAATAATTTAATTTAAGTTATTAAAAATAAGATAAGGTTCAAAGTTGAAAACTTCATTAACGCAATTAAGGACTGGGCTCTTTTTTGCCCTAGTAATTTCAAGTTTCTCTAGTAAATCTAACTTTTTGCTCTTATCACATTCATGCAGTATGTTTACGTTTTCAGATGTTGAAAATTGATGTCCCGAATCCAACAAATGATTTGCAAAGGCTGACTTGGTGTTAGATATATCCGTATTCTGGTATTTATTAACTAAACTAAGATGTTCATGGACCCTAGTGGAAATTTTTCTACCTGATTGACCTATATATACAGCAGGGCAGTCAGCACAATTCAAGGAATAAACGCCAGACTTAGATAGTGGATTAACTTTATCTTTTATTTTAACTAAATGTTGTTTTACAGTGTTAACGGTCTTAAATCCAAGTGAAATATTAAAAGGTTTGAAAAATTTTGCTAATTGTGAAGATATATTTCCAAAAAATGTTAGAGACCTATAATTGCTTGGGTTGTTTACTGTATTTTGATGTAAAATATTATAAGATAATTTGTATTTGTTGACAAATTTATAATAAATTTTATTAATTAACCTAGAGGGAAACCCATTGTTTATTGAGATTCTTCTTATTATGGAAAGTTCTTTATTAAAAGCCTCTCTAGATAGGGGTAAATTGAATAATCTGAAGAAAAAAGCTTTGAATGATGAGACTTTATATGAATAAGGTGAGTTCGAGTTAAATTGCATAACATTGTCCGTCGACGATGGCTTTCTATATACTTCAAATTCGATTTTATTGTTTTTTCTCATTACCAGGACGTCCAGGAAGGGTATCTTTCCGTCCTTTTCTAGTTCCATTGTGAAACTTATATTCGGGTGTAAGTTGTTAACAAAATTAAGAAAATCGGCCAAAACGACGTCATCACCAGTCCAGACAATAAAAATGTCATCAACATATCTTTTATATGCTAATAGAAATCTAGAAAAATAGCTAGCCATAATCGATTTTTCCAAGTTATCCATGAAAATCCATTGAGAAAATGGACGATTTTTTCGAATAGTGTGTTTCATGATCAAGAATTTGGACAGTATCAAAGTTAAAATTATGTAGATTATCTATTGCATGTTTTGATAAAGCGGTGGGGGATTGATTTTTATTTCGAATGCTGTTTTTATGTTCTTTTATTCTATTTTTAAGATATTGTTTTGTTTGTCCAATATATGTTTTTGGACAATCAGAGCAGTCGATTTTATAAATAAGATTGGTTTGATTTAAGTTTGGTGTTTTTTGTTTTAGTTTTGTTAATAAAGTTTTATTGTTGTTTTCTGATTTTTCTGCAATATTGATAGTAGATGAGTTTTAATGTTGTTTTTAATCATATTCTAGCCCAGCTGACGAACTGATATAGCGAAATACGTCTAAGAAAGGACCTGCCTGGTCGCCAGTGTTGCCGATCTGTCACAGTTGTAACAGATCTGTTACGTTTTTAAAGGATCTGTTACGCTTTTAAGCAATCTGTTACGTTTTCTTGAGCTGTGATTTTTTTTGGGTAGGAAGGCAGAAGACTTTTTTTTTGTTTTTTTATCATTTTTGTTCGAGTTCGCCCTTTACGTAGCTCGGGTAGGGGTGTTGATCTTTTTTTTTAGAAGTCACTTTGGATTGGAAGAAGAGATAGGGATAGAAGTCGATTGGGAGAAGAGATATTCTATAATGCTGTTACTATTTTATTAAATCTGTTACGGTTTTTACTTTCTGGAATGTCGCTACTATTTTGGTATCCCGGTTACGTTTTTTAAGCAAATCCGTTACGATTGAAAAAAATTCTGTGGCAACACTGTACACTACACATTTAAACTTTACCGATATCAAGTATATCAAAATATTTCCTACTTATCCATGAATTTCCCGGACTATTCTTTGCATCATTTGAAATCGAAATAAATCTTCGAAATTAGGCTAAAAAGTCCTAAAAGCCACGTTAATGTATGTTAGTGTGAAGTGTGTGTTCGGGACGGACGAAATTAGCGGCTGAGATGTCGGCCGTGAGAACAGCACGGCATTGTCTGCGGCGATTATCTCGAGATACGCCTTTTTGGCAGATTGTGCGTCGGTATGTACTTTGAACAATAGATACAGGGTGACCGAAATTAGTGACGACAGTATTGATATCTTTAATGAAAATACTGTAAATAATGTTTTAGAATGGTTTTTAAGTAGATTGGCATATTGTCAAGAAGTTAATGGTTTGCATTTTCAACGCTTAATAAAATAATTTTCGTTTTATGATGTAATTTTTCTCTAAAACCGTTAGAGATAAGGATATGGTATGCTACATGAATTATGTGCAGAATTTGACGTAGAATTCAAAATTCGATTGAAAAATAGGGTTCTATTTAAAATACCAATAATTTTTGCTACATCTACTTTTTGACACATCCTGTGTAATTTCTTTTTGAGGCAAAAAATCCGGAAGAAAAAATTATAATCGACGTGTACGAGCGTTTTTTCAAAAAAATTAATACCTGTTTTTAAATGAATTTGTTCCATATTTTAGCCCATCACTGTATATAAGTTTTTGACAATATTTCTAATAACAGGAACAGCACAACAGACGTAAATCGTGCACATTATAGAAAACTGTACATATTTCTACTGCTAGTAAAGGTACCATTGATAGCGCCGCATGCGAAAACTTTTAATGCAATTAGAAAAGATTAAGAATATTTTCGGCACCTGTCATCATTCATGGGAGGAGGAGAATTGCCACTAATAACATCCCCCCTCGCCGCGATCCCGTCTTTGCTCATCATGCTTTTTTAAAGTAACTACAGGTATTTAATAACGACCTCTTAAAGACCGCCGCAGAATGCTGTAAACCATCCAGTCATTATAAATCTCTTCTCCTCTGCAATTAAGTGACCCGCGCGTCGTAAATGGCCCTAATTAGTCGGGATTGGCCGACATATTAATAAAACAAAAGGCTAGCGCCACCGGCGCCCGTCGCAAATTCGAACTGCGCTTGAATAATGCATCTAGATTGCCGTGCAAACCCGCAAACTTAAAAATACCCAGATTGAATAATTCATCTGGGTAGGCCAGGTTATCTTCTACACGGTGACCTGTTTTGCGCTAGAAAAAATGATGCCGATTTGAACTTATTTCGGCGGCAACAGAATGCACAATGAGCTCGATGCGGTCGAGTGGGTGATTGTGGTGCATCGGGTTGCAATCATTTGTATATTCTATCGATTTGTTGACTATGAACATTGTCAATTTATTCGTATATCTTTAAAAATAACGGGTTTTGTGATAAATATATTCTACTTTTATGTTGGGTTGCATAAAGATTTTTGAATACAATTAACTAACCAGCAAGTTTAACTGTGACATAAATCGCATTGACAGGCATTATTTACTCACAATCAAAGGTGCCTGATTAGTAAATTAAAAATTAAGGTAACCTGGGCACTGTGATTGTAAGAAAGATGCTGGTTAGTTAATTATTATTAAAAATCTATGTATAATCCGACACAAAACAAAAACAATAAAATATTATATAGTAAAAATTAAAATATTGGCTTAAAAAATGTAAATAATAATAATAGATTATCAAAATATTCATTTACAATATACTAAAAGCCTTTTTCAATAATACTATATTAACCGTTTTTTAAACATTTTAAAATTTCATATTTTTTATATAAACTGAAACATAATTAAATGTTTTTTATAGAATCATAAACTATGAATTTATTTACAAAACTTAATATACAGGGTGTTCCAGACAAGGATGCACTCTACAGGGATCAGATCGAATTTTCGCGATTTTTTTTACTTTGTTCTGACTATATTTGAAGAGATATGTTAAAATAAAGTTTACATTCTCATTACCAAGTCCGAAACGTGTTGGTAATACTAGGTTTGATACGTCCTTGAATTATAATGGAGGAAGAGAATTTAAAAATATAATAAAATTTTCTGACTACCTAAAACATCAGAGTTGAAGATGGTTTTAAAAAAACGAAACGTCGGAGTAAAAATCTATTTACATCAACTTGTAGAGGAGAAATAAGAAAATAAACTTTTTTTTAACATACCTTCTCAAATATAGTAAAAAAAAATTAAAACGAAATCGCGCAAGTTCGGTTTTGTCCAAATATCTTCGAAAAATTATTTTCTTATAAAAAAAAAGGTTGTTACAGAAATTAATAAATATAATTAACGTAATATACAGGGTGGGTCAATAAGGTGTCGGGCTTTGATAGCACCTAAACTATCAAAGATAGGGAAAAAAGTGTGATACAAAAGTTAAATGGTTTGTTAGGATGCATAATCTAAAAATATTTTCTAATCTACAGGGTGGTCCTAAAAAGTGGTACTGAATAATAAAAAAGAAAATTAAATAGGACACCCAGTATAATTTTCCAGAATATGATTCAATAGAATAAGAACTTTGCAACCATCTTAAAATTTTTGAACTAAAATGCAACGTTGCCAAGTAATTAATTTTTTTCCGAAATTTTAGTAATTTTTAGGGTATCGTAAAAAAATCATAGTAACCTGTGGATTACCCCTAGGCAAATATAATTTACATTGTGGGTACTTTAAGGTACGATATAATGATCAATAACAATGTTTTTTAAATCTCTTATACAGAGCGTTCGGTATAAGTTGGACAACTCGACAGTTTTAAAAATGCTTTATTTTAATTTTTTTAAATGGGACCCCCCTAATTTTTTTAGGCAAAAGGATGTATCTTTCGAAAACCTTACTTTTTTGTTAAACATGTCATATATCTAAATATCATAGTTTTTGAAATATTTTAGGATTTGTCTTAAATCAGGGTAAAAAAGGAAAGTTCTAATTAAACAATTTAGTCAAGATTGCTTTGGAACAAAACATAAATAATTTTCTTTGTCACAGCTGTCATTGAAAAATTATTTCGCTAAGATTTTGTGCCTTATTACTGTTTAAATTTTAATTTCCTGAACTAACGTTATCGAAACAGAAAAATATGAATTTTTCAAGAGAAGAACTAGTTGACATGATCTACGTTTTGGGCGAGAGCGACAGAAATACATTTCTGGCTTCCAGAGTATACGCAGAAAAATATCCACTTAGAACTCATCCTGATCAAAAATCGTTCGAAAGGGTAAAGGAGAGATTTGAAAGAACAGTTGATTACGTTAAACATGAAAGAACTAAGCCAGCTACCAATGATGAAAATAAATTTATGGTTATGTTAAGTTTAATTGAAGATCCCCACAAAAGTACGAGACAGCTTGGCAACAAATTTCCGTTCAGTGCGTCCTCAGCATCAAGAATTATCCGAAGTGAAAAATTGCATCCATATCACATACAATTATTACAAGAATTAAATGAGCAAGACTATGAGAGGAGAGTTGTTTTTTGTCAGTGGTCGCAGGACATGATACAACATCAAGCGCAGTTTTTCGATTATGTAATGTTTAGTGATGAGGCCACGTTTCATAACAATGGATTTGTAAACCGGCATAATTTTCATTACTACGACACAAGTAATCCTTTTTTTACTAGAGAAGTTAGGAATCAACATAAATGGAGTATTAATGTGTGGGCTGTTCATGTTATTGGGCCACATTGTTTTGAAGGAAATGTTACAGGCCAGATATATCTTGATTTTTTACAGAATGATTTACCTGGACTTTTAAATGTACTACCAGAATACATTCGCGAAACAATGTGGTTTCAACAGGATGGAGCACCACCTTATTACAGTATGCTCGTGAGAAATTTTTTAAATCAGCGATTTAATGATCACTGGATTGGTAGAGCAGGTCCAATATCGTGGCCTGCAAGATCTCCCGATCTAAATAAGCTTGATTTTTTTTTATGGGGATATGTAAAGGAGAAAGTGAACCAAACAGCTCCCACGACAAGAGAAAACATGCAAGCACAAATAAGGGAAGTTTTTCAAACAATTACTCCGACTATGTTGAGAAATGTAAGCGAATCTTTTAAAAAAAGAACTCGCGCCTGCATTTTAAATTTGGGAGGTCATATTGAACACTTTTTATAGTATTTTTATTATGTCCCCGTTGTCTTTTGTCACCAAAATTTTGAGTCTTCTAAATATTGTTAATTTTTTTTTTAATTTCAATTTTTTGCCTCAATTTAGCTTCCTAGCCCCCCCCCCCCCCCCTCTCTAGGTGGGCCTATGTTTTGCCTACTTCTTGTTTTGTCAGTGTTCTTAAAAATAAATGTGTAGTTTGTAACTATTTTCTTCCAACACAATCTTGACTAAATTGTTTAATTAATCCTTTCCTTTTTTACCCTGATTTAAGACAAATCCTAAAATATTTCAAAAACTATGATATTAGGGGGGTCCCATTTAAAAAAATTAAAATAAAGCATTTTTAAAACTGTCGAGTTGTCCAACTTATACCGAACGCTCTGTATAAGAGATTTAAAAAACATTGTTATTGATCAAAATATCGTACCTTAAAGTACCCACAATGTAAATTATATTTGCCTAGGGGTAATCCACAGGTTACTATGATTTTTTTACGATACCCTAAAAATTACTAAAATTTCGGAAAAAAATTAATTACTTGGCAACGTTGCATTTTAGTTCAAAAATTTTAAGATGGTTGCAAAGTCCTTATTCTATTGAATCATATTCTGGAAAATTATACTGGGTGTCCCATTTAATTTTCTTTTTTATTATTCAGTACCACTTTTTAGGACCACCCTGTAGATTAGAAAATATTTTTAGATTATGCATCCTAACAAACCATTTAACTTTTGTATTACACGTTTTTCCCTATCTTTGATAGTTTAGGTGCTATCAAAGCCCGACACCTTATTGACACACCCTGTATATAGATAAGAACGGAGGAAAGCCGTATCGGCGGGTCGACTTCGGGCGATCAGAAATACCGTCCATTGGTTGAATTTTGCATGATGATTAATTTCTTCCAATGACAAACGGAAAATGGGCTCAAAAAGCCAATAATGTTTATTAAAGTAGGTTTTCTTGGACTCTTTAAATTCTTCGCACAGAAACATCGCTTTCTTTGTTATATTTTTGATGGTGTTTTCTACAGAAGACAAACAGGAATGCTATATTTGTGGAGTTTATGATCTACGTCTCCGCGGGTACGCATTGATTCTCCCTTTTAAGAGTAAAAGACTTACTCGTATCGCAAATTTCGTATAACTATGTACACACAATAATGGCTTATTTATGAATGAAATACTTTGTCTATGGTAATTGGTCTGTGGTTTTTTCTATCTTGCAATATATTCGATAGCTTCAGCCGTTTTCTAGTCAACAATCATAAATGCGATGCGCAAATATGACAAATACCCAAAAAGCGAAGGTGGATCATTAAACAAAAAGATGAGTCATCGCGAATAAACTGTTTGGGAGATGGCAATAAAACTTCTTTTTTTATATACAAAATATTATAAAAAAAATCACAAGAATCAAGTGGTTTGTAGTCAGTGGAGATTTCAAGGATAATATCAGGGCATCGTTAGTAATTTTAGTGGAACATAAGAAATTACCATAAATAAATTGAAACTTTGAAATAAATTTTCATTGACAAAATAAGGTACTGTGTTAAATTTTAATTAGACAAGCCCGGAAACGATGCCGCGTTTCACGCGGGTATGGAGAGCTCTTAAATTAATCCATGTACTTTGTAACCTTTAACTAGGATTGTGAACGCAACCCATCGGGCAACAGTAGTTCGATTGCCTTCAAAACTCCCCAGGCGGATGCGACTAGGAAATAGTATTTGTTACAATAAAAATCTTTCGATAGTAGAGTGTCTTAATGGGCGTATTATATAATATTGCGGTAGGTACAACATAGGCGCACTTAAAAAGTCGTTTGAGATTGTCTTTGGGAGGTAATTTACGGGGACTGTCAAACATTTGCAACATTTTAACCACTTTCTGAATAATTCATCCGGCATTTCGAGCTTCGTGGGAGTCAGAGACGATTTACGGTATCGACTTTACAGAAACCATGTAAGAATGTCATTTCTTGGTTAAAAAGAATCGATTTTTTTCTATTCGATATTTAAATTCGTGCCAAAAACAAAGGAAACTGCAAAAATAGGGTATTATCAAGTCTCAGAAGCAAACGGTTAACGCCCATCCAAAATTTCATTGAATTAAATATACCGGGTGATTCATTAAGGGTGACGAGCGGCCATATCTCGGAAACTACTGGGCATAGAAATTCACGAAAAAAAAATTATAACTAAAGTGGCCATGAGAAAATCCTGGAAATATTTTTTAAGTTCCGCATTTTGCCGCAAGAGGGCGTAATTGAAAATTAAATTAAAAAAGTTTACATATCTCCGAAAATTCCATATTAAGGTATATCTTTGATAACACCATTAAAAAGCTTGGGCAATTATGCATCATTTTGGTCCTATGCTCATTGGCGTACCGACTTTAATAAGAGGAGGGGAAGCTGTTGAAAGTGTAATCATTTAAATCGCTGTAACTTATAAACGACTTATCCGATTTTAGCAAACTAAAGACTGTTTGGAAGAGAAATGTATGCACTTTCACCAATCGTATTTAGTTGTCCATAATAGTTCTAAAAAAAATGCTAGAGGGCACAATTTGTAATATTAACACATTTTTTGATTTTACTCCGAAAAAATAAATAATACGGTATAATTATAATACCATAATCAAAAAGTAGATGAAATTTGCTAGAAAAAATATTAAAACCGCAGCTCGATATCTCCGTTCGTTTCAGCGTTATCGCGAATAGAATAATTTTTAAAAATTTAAATAAAGAATATTTTTTAGAAAAAAAGTGGGAGGCCACTGATATTTTTCCATGTGGATTATTTTGAATTATTTTAATTAAGAACGTGTGCCTGAGGAGAAAAACGCAAGAGACCATTTTTATGCAGAATCGTCTTCTTTAACACCCTGTATATAAAATTTTCTAATAGTTAAAGAAAATCCAACATTGACAATTGTTTCCCAAGGGATGAATTTATCAACCATTCAAAACTGTAAATTATATCTGGTTCAGAAAATATTAACTGTTAAATTTAGGCGAAATTTTTCTTGCTCGAAAGCAATTGTCCAGCAGTTTATTATACTTATTTAAACCTGAAAATCCTAATATAAAATCACATTTCAATGTCGTTTTGCTACAATAAACGAGAAAAGTCACCACCATTGAAAATTCGATTAAATCGACATCTCTAGCATCTAATTCCTGATATTTTTTGGCAACAAGCCAGTCCGATTGCACGCACGTTTTCTGCGTTCACACAATAAATTTAAATGAAATGCATTCACTCGGTTCGTCTTAATTGATTTGACTTTTGCATTCTCGTAATTTAAGCGGTAACACTGCAACAACTATGAATGGAATTTTCTCTATGGCGTGTAAACTTAACGCTACATGCTTCACACAAAAACGATGGTAAAAAAAGGTGGTTCCGCTAAAAGTAGAACGGCGAAGTTCTTGGAACGAGAGAAAGATCCATAGCGATACGCCTTGAATATTGAAAAATTATCATAATTTTTAAAAACACATTGACAGAAATTGTGGACTCACCATTACTCGTTGTTTATGTAAATCTTGACTTCTCTTCCTCTTTTCTAACTCCGATTTTCTGGTTAAAAGGTCCTTTACTTCCGATGACGTATCGCACGACGGGCTAAGGTCCCTTGAGTCAGTTTTATCACTAGCTGTCTCATCTTCGTCTCCACTGAACGTTTCTAATAAAATTTCACCACTTCTTGTCTAAAACAACAAAGAATATTGGTTTTATTACAACCAATGCACAAAATATATTTTTTTTTGTTTCGAAAAGAAAGAGCAGAAATAGTTGTTTTCTGAAAAGACTTACTTTATCGAGCGGTAAAATAAACAAATAGATCGCCCTCTTCTTATGGTGGCAAAGTTGCCAAATTTTGTGCCCAGTTATATCGTAAAAAAAAAATTATCTTGTACTTTTTGAAATATTCGAAAAAAAACTAAAATTTTGAGTGTATAGAATATGATAAGATAAGATAAGAAGCATTTATTTCAAAACAGGTTTGTACAATCACAAAGTTTGAAATACGTCAAATAACAAAGAAATAAAATAACACTAGGTATAAAAGACACATACTATTTAGTTAAAAACTCAGTTATGTTATAGGGCTCTATGTTGCACAAATAACTGTGCAAAGTTCGTTTAAATATATCCAATCTTTCGAGACTTTTTATGTTGTTAGGTAATGCATTATAGAACGTAATGGCAGAATATGTACAATTTTTCTCACTTAAGGTTAGTTTATGTTCAGGAAAATTATAATTAATATTTTTACGTCTTGTGCTGTATGCATGGTTAATTTTGAAGTGAGAAAACGTTTGAGGATGTTTCTTAATAAACATTATGCTGTCAAATATAAATATTGCCGGAACGGTCAAGAAATTGTGCTTTTTAAACATTACGCGACACGATTGCTTATAGTTCAAATTTAAAATCAATCGGAGAGCCCGTTTTTAAATCACAAAGGTCTTTTCTAGATTAGATACCTGGTGGCCCCAAAATATTAAACCATACCTCAAAACCGACAAAAAGTTACTAAAATAAACCACTTTCGAGGAATTGGAATCCAAGTACTTTGTTGTCACTCTTAGTAAATAGCAAGTTTTAGACAGTCTTCTACATAGATCTTCAACATGATAACGCCACTTTAAAAATGAGTCAATATACACGCCTAAAAATTTACTCTCGGTCGCAACACTTATATTACTCTCACCGAGAGAAACAGTTTCAGGAAAATTTGATTTGTTCTGTTGTGTTCGAAATATAACGCACTGAGACTTATCGGCATTCAGGATCAAACCATTGTCATGGAGCCACTCTTTAATAGATAAAAATTGATCGGCCGATTTATTTATTAAATTAGTTATGTTTTTATCTCGTATAATAATATTTGTATTATCAGCGTAATTAATCAAAGAAATAAGATTACTACAGGCATCTGGCAGATCATTTAGGTAAATTATAAAAAGTAAAGGACCCAATATGCTGCCTTGTGGTACCCCGAATTTAATAAAAAGTGGATCAGATTTATATTTAGATTGACCAGTATTATTTACTACATTTTGGGTTCTTCCCCTTAGGTTATTAATCCATAATCCATGACAATGCACATCCCCTAATACCATATTTAGATAACTTATTTAACAAATCAACATGGCTCAAGCAATCAAACGCTTTGAAGAGGTCGAGAAACAGACCCAATATGATCTTTGGAATACAACAATATTTTACAAGAATACGTCCTTAAAGGAAGCAAAAAACCTTTCTTAAGTTATGGGCCTTATAAAAAGCCAATGTCAATGCCCTTAAAAGGGACAAACCGGTGGGGTCATTAAGAAAGTTCATTAAGGGTAGATAAGAACGAGGCTATGAAGGGCGAACAAAATTTAATCTCATAAGTTTCTTGTAATTACTTCAGACTTCTCATTTTGACTACAACGCGAACAAATTATTGTGTTACTTCGTCGAGATCGTGAGGAAAAGTTTAATGAAATATTCCACTAAATCTTATGAAGGGCCTGTCGTACCCTTTTTTTCTACTTAGGGTTAATTACTAAAATTAACACCCTTAATATTTAATGACTTCATCGACACTGCGTATTTTATTTGAAATAAGAAAAAAAAAATTTTAAATAAAACCTCTTTCAAAAACGCTTAAAAAGTATGAAACTTACTCGCGTGCGGTAAGTGCACTTTACTCGACAGTTTTTAGCGTGCGTTAATAGTTTTTTTGATGTATATTTTAAAAACTAAAGGTAAAATTTTGCTCCAATTTCATGCGGAAACTGTCTTTACCGCCTCTAAAGGATACCAAACTGCTTCTATGCCCTGAGCTCTCTTGTGACCGATTCGTTTATTTTTTGTGATTATTTTTATGGAATATTTAAGTGTTGTGTTGTTTTTGTTACAAAGAAACTATCTAGGGCAATTTGAGTGTCCTTATAAACCACCTCAAATGACGATATTAAGCTCATTTTGTGAATAATACAACAATGTATTTTTATAACAAAAAAACATTTGAATAGAGACAGCGATAACGGTCCGCTTTAAAAGCGATCAAATTCAATCCCCTGCATTTCTAGAAATAAATAGACCAATTTTTCACCTCAAATCCCAGCCTTAAGTGCACGCGCTGTTGCCCAATCTATTATTTAAAGCACTTTCATCAGTATAAGTGGGGGCAGTGAAATAGCGCCACATAAAACACTGTCCCGGCCTCATTATTTTTTCAACGAGCCGCTAACCAGAAGTTGTGACGCTTGAACTACTCTTACCTAATTGAAAGTGGGCTTTGAAATGGCTAAAAAGTGTTTTATTGCCATTAAAGTCAACAATCTAGAGGGTCATATTCTTGTGAGATAAGATGATAAACTTCATTATGTCAAAAAAGAGACAAAATAAATTAAATCCATCATAAAAATAGATTCGTCACTACAACAGGACAACTTACCAAAACTGCTTCCTCCCTAGGCGAATCCCTACTGACCACAGACACATAGTCTCTCCTGCCATCCTCGATCTCCAATTTTAAAACGGGTGGTTCCAGCCCGCACAGGTACACCGTGCCAAAAAACAACAGTTTCGCCATGCGAAGTCGCAATTGAGCAGCTTCAGATTCGAAAGTGGGAGGCGCGTACGCAGCTTCGTCGTTAAACATCAGGGGAGTGAAACCGCACAAGGTCGCGTCCTCTGGAAGTCGGACGGGTTCATAGCCTGAAACACAAAAATAGGATAAAATAAATATTAGTGATCGTCATTTGTAAATAACAGACTTCATATGGAAAAAAAAAGATTTTCTAATAAGTATTCCATTTTATAGAACCGAATATACAGTGTGTCCACGGATGAACTTAACTACTACTATATTTGCACTTATTCTTACTGATGATGAGTTTTTAAGTTCGAAACGTGTTATTAATACTAGGTGTGATACGTCATTGAATTATATAGAAAGAGAATTTAAAAATAATAAAAAAAAGCAAAGTTGATGATGGTTTTGAAAAAACGAAACGTCGGAATAAAATTCTAATTACACAAACTTGTAGAGCAGAAAAAATGGTAATGAGAATGTAAACTTTATTTTAACATATCTCTGCAAATAGATTCGAAAAAAATTAAAAACGAAATCGTTAAAATTCGATTTTGCTCAAAAATCTTCGGAAGGGTTCGGAGTTTTTTAAATTTAAAAACACAATATTGCAGAATTAACCATATCTGTATCTTATATAGTTGCAGTACATCCTTATCTGGGCACCCTGTATATAGATATAATTTCGAACGGAGCTGGTAACATTGGAGAAGAATTCCAAAACACCTTGTATACAATAAGCTATTACTAGAACGCCTCGACCATTAGTTGTCCACATCAATTAAAAATAATAAATAGTCAAAATAATTAAAAAATAGTCGTTGCACAGCTATCACAGTTGGGGATGGAAGCCGCGCATTAATAATTATTTTAGACGTGAACGTATGTACGTTTTCATTGTGGGTAACTATGTAGATCATCATAGATCATTTTAAACGATGATATTAGGTTGATTGATGATGCAGTCGCCAAATTAAGCTCAGTGCAAGTATGTTTAACATTTATCAACTACACGCAAGTAGTGAACTAAATGTAACATGATTAAGTGTAGACTTTTCTCTTGGAAATGATCGTTTTCGTATGCCGCTGGACGCACGTCATGACTGAGTTTTTATACAGAATACACAAATGTAAACAATAATGTTATATTTATGACGGTCACTTTACATTGAGTACTATTTTTTATTTTGTTAAAAACAGCTTGTTCGTGTTAGAATATTTGTAGTTGTACCTGATGATGGTCTTTGTGACTGAAACGCATTGAAGGAGTTATTAATAAATTTGTGAAGTATTGAGTTTCTTTTTTCTCTTAATAAACAAAATTTTACTTCGCCGGCCGGTCTATAGGAGGTCTAGGGTGTCGGCTGCCGTGTGAAATTTCATTTTGGCCGTCTCACTAAAGTACACTTTAGTGAAATGGCAAAAAAAAAACACTTTCATTTTATTCACAGCAACCCTGCTGTTAGACTATTAATGCTGCATAGTGCTTGTCAGTGATTATGTCAGGAATGGCAAATGTATAGTGTGTCAGTGATTGACAATTTTTCAGACCTGGGATAGAAACTAATTTGGTCATAATTTTAATTTTGAAAAATTACGTAAGCCTTGGAAATTAACTAAAAACTTATTTTTTTCACTAGTAAGGCGCGTTTTCACTAGGAGATACGAAAAAATGTTAGGCAGAAAAAGTGGGTAAGAATACAAAATTTTAAAATCCTATGCCTACTTTAATATTTTGAATTATTTTCATTCAACCCTCCCTGTTGAAGACATTAAAATATTTCGATAAAAAATGTTGTTCAAAAGAATAAAGCGATTGTCTCTAATTTATTATTTTGAATAAATTTTCTTAACGAAGTTTTTGAGTACCTTGACAGGGAGGGTCGAATGAAAACAGTTCAAACTATCAAAATGAGCACAGGATTTTGAAATTTTGTATTTTACTCAATTTTTCTTTCTAAATAACATTTTTTCGGATCTCTTTCGTAGTTTTTAGTAAATTTCCATGGCATACTTGATTTTTCGAAGCTAAAAATATGACCGTGGATCCGTCAAAGGGCCACAATGAAGAGGCAAGAAATGCTGTCTCCCTCACACCTTTTAAAATCCAAAAGGCTATGCGACATCCAAAATAGGAAAAATCAATTTTTATACGATTATATAAATTGTCGACGTAGGCAATATATTTAAAAAAATTGCAATTAGAAGTTTAATTAGAATTTAAAAAAATACTTTTAACCTCTTAATGAGATAACGGCACAAAAATAATGGCCTCCCAGGGGCATTCCACTTGCCGCCAGTCGTATCGCAATTATTTCTTTAAAATGCCTTTGTTTCGCTTTCGGCTGACACACGTAGTGACGTTTCGAAAAAAGCTCTCCCGTATGCGTTGTGTAACACAGTTGTTCGCTGCCGCATTGTTCCTCAACAAAAAAGACTCAAGATCTGTAATTAAAGCTAATTAAGCTGGGAGCACGTGGACTGTATGAGCTTCTTGTTTTGTTGGAAATGTGAACAGTGGCGTACAATCGAAAAATGTTTACTTTTAAAACGTTTCAGAACGTAAAACATAATAGATAGATGGTCAAACTGTCTAACCCAAAACGTCCCCCACACACGTTCAGACTTTTACTAGGGCCAGTCTGCGCAGACAGTTTGTATAGTTGTACAGTCGAAACCTTTCTTAGAATCTTAAATGAATAACCCTATCAATGTTCGCTCAGAGGGAAAATTAGTACCAAAACAAAATCATCTCCTAGTCCATGGTACGTTTATACCACTATCCCTCTCGAACAATGCGAATAAAATAATCCTGAAAGAAAGAGAAAAATTTATACACGCTTAAACGAAAGATTGAGATAAATATACAATGCTTGGCCACCCTGTGAATTTTTTCTAAATAATTTTTCGATTCACGTTCCGATGGACGTGTGGGAAAAAGACGTTAGGAGTTAAGTGGAAAAATATCGTAACATAGATGATGTCAGGTGATTTCTGTAGTCTGGGTAGTTTCTTTACTTTTCCTCGATTGTTAATTTTCGAATTTGGATGGGTTCCGGTTGGGCGCGATAGTTTGTCGGTTTTTTATATTTTAAATTAAATGGTTGCAGTAAAATGTCGTTTGTGCACATAAAATTCTAAAGAATATACAAAAGAAGCTTAGCGGCAAGCGGACAGAGTAGTGCGTCTATCTTTTGCAATAAAGTACACAGGGTCTCCAAAGGTAATGGAATCCCTGGGGCACAGGTAGACAATGACAGACTGTTTCGTTCTTGTTAGAACTCATCAGAAAGTCATAACCCGTAAGCGACCCCCAGTATAGCGAGCCTGTTCTTTCAAGGCGTTTTTAAGAAATAAAAACGCGATTAAAACCCAGTAACGCCATCAGAAGGAATCAACTCAATGCAAAAGATATAGCCATCTAACGTGAAAACGTAGAAATATAAATAAATCTAAATAAATCAAGCACGGAACGGCCACTTCACCAGTATAGGAAACATTTTTTCGCTTCTCCATACATCTCCAGCTTTGTGGATTCAGATCTAGATCGCGCTGTGTCGCCCACTGGTTCGCAGCGCTATTCCGTAGAATAGCGCTGCAAACCAGTGGGCGTGTGCTTGGCGTAGTGCTTGATTTATTTAGATTTACTTATATGGGTTTTAATCGCGTTTTTATTTCTTAAAAACGCCTTGAAAGAACAGGCTCGCTATACTGGGGGTCGCTTACGGGTTATGACTTTCTGATAAGTTCTAACAACGAAACAGCCTGTCATTGTCTACCTGTGCCCCAGGGATTCCATTACCTTTGGAGTCCCTGTGTACTTTATTGCAAAAGATAGACGCACTACTCTGTCCGCTTGCCGCTAAGCTTCTTTTGTATATATATTTTAACGGACACTAAATTCTACTATTTTATTCTAAAGAATTAAAGATTTTAAAAAGTTTAAAACGAATAGTCCACAGGACGAGACAAATTCATTGTACTGTTTTCTATGATTGTTTTTTTTAAATAATATGCAAATAATGTGGGGTTAAAGCATATTTTGTGCACAAATAATAATTAACCACTCTTTAATTAAGTTTTTTCATAATAACAATACAATAAGCATTGAATTGATGCAAGTAAATACGTAGGCGATGTCCTTAAAACGGGCTTTTCTTCAGTAAAGTTACCTGTAAATGACCCCCAATGGCCTAGTCTATTAATAAATAAAAGATTATTAAAATTAAAAAAAAAAAAAATAGTTTATTAATGGGTCAAAAATTTAAATGTAACTTTAAAAAATTATCGATATGCCACTGTTAAACAACTCTTAATTAACTTGAGCTTATTAAATCCGATTCCCGAGATGGTTGTTTTGAAAACAAGCCGATTACAAATTAATGCCGTTATTACCTACATTGTTTATTAGCTTATTCTCTAAAGGCGACAGTGTCATTGACGCAACATCATAATTAATAATATGTTTTTGTATGTGAATTGTGAATCCTTTTATATAGAAAATACGAGTGTAGATCGAAATTTTTAAAAATTACAACACAATTCCAGGGCATTTAATGTCCAAAAGCAAACTAATTATCAGGGAATGATTTATTTTTTATGCTCCAGAAACACCAGCTCTCTTGATGATGATTTAAATGCTGACCCCCATCTAATGGAGATTTCGGAAACTTTTTAATTAACCCTCGGTTTCGGTTCTTCTTGGACTTGTAAAAATACAATATTAAACATAGCCAGTATTCGAGTCAAGAGAACGCAATATTTTTGGTCTAATTTAATATAGTTTATATAGATTAAATATAATTCGCATGGAGCTCGTAGCTTTGGAGAAGAATTTAAAAATCTTAAGCGCTTAAGCACGTAGAACATTTTCTTCATTAAATAAGTTTTGTACACATACATCAATAAACTTACCTTCCTGGGGTTCGTTAGTAAAAATTTCCATAGAATCTTGGTCTATTCGTTCCAGTATATTCATGAGTAATCCCAACCTAGACCAAAGATCTCCAGAAGGTCTAAAACAAAAAAAAACTTTTCTAGATGTGAATGTACTTACATATTCAAACTTTTTTAATATGAAGTTACACGTAAAGGATGTAGTACTAAAGATAATTCCATTATTAAATGTTCGTCTGTACCATCAAAAATGACAGAAAAAAACATGCCTCCTTGCCAAAACCTCTCCGCTAATTAAAAGTCACTTCTAAAAAAAATCGTATCTTCTTCTCAAAACTTCTCCCTCCAATCAAAAGTGACTTCTGAAAAAAATTAAACAGGCCACCCAAAACTTCCACCCCCTCACCTTCAATGGGTGTATCACTGTGTAGGCTTGCAGAATAATCTCAATCATGAATAATTTGATAACTAAGTAAAACTTACCCAACTTTAAAATCCTGGGTACTCGGCGGCGGATTCCACACCGACGTATGGCACAACATCCAGTCGCACCAAATCTTAATAGCAGGGAGCAGGACATTTGCGTCATGGGGTAACGAGTCCAGGGGCGATCCAGGCTTGGCCTGTTGAGAGAAAGCGATGACGTGGTCTTGCAGGATGGACACGCAACGGTCCAGGATGAGATTAAACATCTGTAGGGAGACTATGAGAGCTCGTTCCTGCAGCTCCGAGCGATAGCCGGCGGATTGTTGAAGATGGGGGTCTGGAACAAGAAAAAATGATAGGAAAATTTTGCCAATCACTGTATCAAAATATCCGAAACAAAAAACGCTATGGTATTATTTAAACCATAAGAATATCATAAACAAAAAACAACTAAATATTCAGCAACAGATAAAAATATAACCATTAATTATTTTGAATAAAGTAATAATAAACTTTTAATTTTCCTACATATACATCATGTTCTGTTCTGAAAATAAATTTCTTGATACACAAACAAGGTCTAATTTGTTTTTAAGTTAGGTACTCCTTGAGGCCCAAGGCTATTGGTAAATAGGTAATTTGTTTGCATACAAATGGGGTAGACATTATAAAACCTATTTATAATATTTGTAATTATCTAATCAATATTATTGCATCTAACGAGACGTCAAGACTAAGACAGTTTTTACACGCACTCTATTTATAATATAATATATTGCCTCATTTTTTGTTCTTTTGCGTCTACTTATTTTATCTAACAAGTTGACAAAAATCCAAAAAAAGACACATTGTGGCGCACAAGACCCGTGCTAGTATTAGAGATAAGTATGAAGTTCTTCTGGCAGTACAAAACGCGTCCCTTCCTTGAGAACCAGTAATGCGATTTTCAAGAGCCAGAAACCTAGAAAAAATATTACTTGCAGGACGAAAAACTCTGTACAAAATTTCCTTCAGAAACAGTCTTGCAGGATAAAAATATGTACACGTTCTGTCTGGTTAACAATAATCATGTAAAATTCGAGTTCACGCATATGCAAATTAAAATGTTTTTGAATCCGGTGGTTCGCATCCGCGGACACTCCCAATCTCACACAGGGCCGCATAAAGCGCAACATTGTGATTAAAATACCGTACGACGAGTCGAAGAAACAAGAAATAATATATTTAAAATAGGCACCAGCAGAATTCTATTAGTCAATAAATAAAATGAGCCGTGGTAAATTTAGGACTTCCGCACCCGGCTCTGGACGTGAGCACCGCTACGTAATCCTTCTCCGCTTTTTGGAATGCATGCGGGTTTAACCAACGAAAATTTACCCGGAACTAATTTCTTAGAGAAGATCTGATCATTCTTTTTCGCCAGTTTTTAGACGGCCCAATAAAAAAAAAGGTATGGAGTGTTTCTCCAGGACACCCAGGAGTCAATTATTACAATTTAATGCGTCAATGCCACACTGAAAAAATAATTTAAAACAAGACGACCAAGTTGTTTATGTGGCGTAACGGAAAAGGAAATAATACGTGCTAACCATTTCATTTGTTTTTAGCCATGCCATCGCTTAATTTGTGTTAAGTCAACAAGACATACATACTGTAATAATTAGTACCTACAATGTATTTAAATAAATGTGATTACATGTGATAAGAAAAACAAAAACTAAACAGCTGGAAACAAAGTTTCCAACTTGCCTCTAATGGAGGTCGCCAGGAAGGAAACCTAGGAGTCATCATAATGAAATGCAATACAACTCTAACTAACTAAGTTTGTTAAAGTAAATTTAAAATAAAGTTACTTTCATGTCATAAAATATTGTTATAGAGTATCATATTTTTCCTACGACCACCTATGAAAATGAGAAAAAAAGCACGGTTAACTTGGCTCGAAAGCGCCGAATATCACACGCGTGTTGAAAGAAAATATTTCATCTCTAGAGTGGAAATACAAGTCACACTATTTAATTTAGGCATATGATGCCAATTTGACAGACCACACCTATTTATTAAAAAGAACAAATTTTAGAAAGCAGTTTAGTTTATTTATCACGTATTTGTCGAGTGATTCAGAATTAGAGTGTGAAAATACGCCATCTGAAATTAGAAAAAAGTTAAGAATATACTGGAAAATTTATTACCAGTCAAAACAAGCCCCGCTGAAGAAAATGTCATATATTAAACTTAAGCAGAAAATGTTTATGGGTCGCTATAGCCTAGAGACTAGAGCCATGACCTACGAATCGAAAGATCACAGGTTCAAATCCCATCAGGACCACTTGACTTTTTTTTATGAAAACATTAAATAATTTATAGAATTATTTTAAATTGAAATCTTCCTTGTTGGGTGAATTTTTTAAATTTATTTTTAATGCATCTTTCCTTGATTAAATAAAAAAAATCATTCAAGAAGGAAGATTTCAATTCAAAATAATTTTATAATTTATTTGCCGACGCACATCTTCGCAGGCAGCATGAAGTATTGCGCCTCAACAAAGACCTGGAAGAAATTTTGGCTTGGGGTGACAGTAACCAAGTCGAATTTAATGCTAAGAAAACCCAGGCAGCAGTCTTCTCCAAAAAGGTTAACATTGCAGAACCGGATATAGTCATGGCAGGACAAGCAATTCCCCTGGCACCGTCTATTAATTTGCTGGGGGTCAATCTGGGAGGTAATATGTCTTGGCATGATCACGTTGCCGCAATTGCCAAGGCAGCTGCACAGAAACTTGGTGTACTTTTCCGCACCAAAAGGTTGTACACACCTTATCAACTTTTGACACTCTACAAAGCCCAGATTCGACCATCATTAGAATATTGCTCTCATGTCTGGAGCTCTGCACCCAAGCACACCCTTCGGCTACTGGATTCCATTCAAAGGAGAGCCATTCGTCTGATCGGCGACCCCGAGCTGACCAAGACCCTCGATAGCCTGGAGCATCGAAGACAGGTTGGTGATTTGGCTCTCTTTTACAGATATTTCCATGGCAGGTGTTCGACTGACATTGCCCACTTGATTCCACCTAGAGCAATGCAAAACAGAAATACACGGCAAACCACTGCCGCTCATCCATATGTTGTTCAGCTTAGTACTCCTCGAACTTCATTGTTCAAGAATTCTTTCATCTGGAGAACGTCATCTTTGTGGAATGATCTTCCTGAGGTCGTGTTTCCCAATGAATACAATCTTCAACGTTTCAAGACCAACGTTAATCGCTTTTTTCGCCCTCGCACCGCTCCCAGAGCGCCTTAAAGGATTTTTCCTACAGTGCAGGTGTTTTATCATAAAAAAAAAAATGTTTTTATAAAAAAAAGCCAAGTACTCCTGATGGAATTTGAACCTGTGACCTTTCGATCTATTAAATTGGCATCATATGTTTAAATTAAATAGTGTGCCTTGTATTTCCACTCTAGAGTTGAAATATTTTTTTCACAAATCAAAGGTTTTTTTAATAATTCTTTGTGGTCGTAGGAAAAATAGTGTCGGCTGACGCCTCGTGCTAAATATCTCCTCGTTTGAAAAGTATCACTTTCATCACTTGTTATGTAATATCTACTAATGTTGTTATAATATGACGATAGGTATTTGACGACGATAAGAACTTTATTTTCTGAAATTTGATACGATATGACAATAAAAATTAGAGATGAAACTATATTTTCCTCACAATATTTTATTGTTAACAAATATAAATACAAAACACTGACTTTAAAATCGGACAAGTAATAGGTTCCAGAACCACAACAAGGAATTATTCCGTGGTAGCGCTCCCGTTGGAACGGCAGAAAACTGAAATAACGATTTTTCTTAGCCGTGTATGTTTTGGTCGTAATTTTGATTTAGAAGTGACTTAAACGACGCTTTTCAGTTACTTTAAAATCGTCTTGCGCATATTGACAGGCTGGCCAATAAATCGCGTAACGACTCTTTGTTAAATGCAACGTTTAGCCACAGATTAGGTGTTTAGAGCGGAGGTTATTGTCTTTTAAACGACGTTTAAACTGGACAATAAAAATAACAAACACGCATTCTTGGGCATCTGTTATTGGGCATGTTGCATGGGCGCGGTAGGGATGATAACGGTTTTAAATTAAAAAAATATTAATACACTCAATAAAAACCGTATATTATATCAATAAAACTTAAAAGAAGAGTTGCCGCGTTTTTCAAGAATAACAAATATCAGATTGAAAAGAACCAATCTTGTTCGGAGAAGGGAATATTTAGTGCTAATTCTCATATGGAGTTAAAACATTTTATTGAAATAAATCTACTATTCTTAACTACGCGTTACTGACTTACAGGTCATATTGATCTATGAACCTCAAACTTACTATTAATTAGTTCAATATAAGTACTTATGTTTTAATTGAAGAATAAGATAATTCTTTATTAAGAAGACCTTTCAATATAAACACAAACGTTTCAAAATAAGAACAATAATAGCTCTTGAAAGTCAATACTTTATAAGTTCTTTATCGAAATAGTGACTCTTTTAAACCCAATAAATTAAACTTGTATGAAAATTATGAAATCTTAAGTTACAAGTGTTAGCTTATACTTTTTTTTCGTGCGTTCCGGTAAATAAGTAGGCCATATTGGTCTTAATGGGGTTGTTGAAAGACTCCTGCCTTTCAGTCTTTTTTTCAATGATATGTACATACAGGGTGTTACAAATTCGACATACCAGCATTGGAATCTCGGAAACCATAGAAGTTAGAGAAACGGTTAAAAGCAAAGACAATTCATCATTATGAGAAAGTAATATTGCCATTACATTTTGAGGGTAGGAGGGTTTAAAAATCGGTTAAAAAAATCCAGGTCCGTTTAAAAAAGTAAAGTTGGTGATGGCCGCTCGGAGACGAAACGGCGGCTCTTTAGTTTAGTAACGTCATTTTGTAGAGAAAAAGTGGCAATGACAAAATGTCATTTATTTTTAAATAGCTAGTCGAATGAGCTCAGGAAAAATAAAAACGATTTTGCAAAATTTCGTTTTTTTTCGAATAAAATCGGAAGTATTCGGAATTTGAAAACTTTTAAAGTGGCATTATAATCAGCACCGAATTGCACAACTTTGCCCCCTTTTAACCGTTTCTCTAACTCTTATGATTTCCTAGATTCCAATGCTGGTTGTCGAATTTGTAACACCCTGTATATAATAATATAATGGAAAAATTTAAAAAAATGGTAAACAGAAAATAATCACAAAATTTAACTGATAAAGTATCTGATATAACATGGATACGTGCCTCGAACAAGTGACGCGAGAAAAAAAACTGAATGACACAACATATTAAGTGTCCGACGGTAAACCCGGCGACTGGCGCCATCTTCATCAAAGAGAAAAAGAAAAATGAGTCAAGAAAAGAGTTGCGTGAGCACACTCACGCCACGGGACATTCCTTAGTTTCGTTTTCTTCTTCTTCAGATGAAATACTCGCTCGGGCATTAGCATAAACCGGTCGCAATGTAATGTTGCGAACTTTATAGCACACCCAATGATATAGTTGCTTTTGATTGGAAACGCGCGTAGGTATTTCACCAAAAATTTTTTTTATTAATATGTAGACCTTCCTGATAGTATAGACCCTGCCATTACATATTGTTATCAGAACTACATAGATTTTGTTAAATTATTTTTGATACTATAACAAAATCCTTTTGCTACTTTCTACAATAAGGGCTGTCGATAGGGAAGCAATAGTATACGTTCTTTAGTTAATTGAATAAAATGCATAGTTATACAATTCTAAAACTAAATTAGCAACATCGCAAAACACTGTTGCCTCGAAAGTCTACGCAAAAGACAAGCGTCTAGGTACAGCTCTCGACTATCGATTTAAAGCCTCACACGCGAAAGAAGCCTTAAACCTTGCGCTTTATTGGATACTCAACTATACCACACTAACTTACTAGGTTCGTTAAATAGTTAGTTAGTATTTGACTACGATAATAATTTGATTTTCAGAAATTTGATAGTTATAACGATAAAATGTGTAAAACATATAACTATATTTTCCTTCGAAATCCCATCATTTATGCCTGTCATATTAGAATTTAAAATACTGGACTGTAAGTTCAATTGTAGTTTGAAGCCCTTGTTATATCATAGGTCAGGAATGGCTGCGGCACCGTGGCAACAAACGCAAACGTAAAAACGAAATAACAACATTAATTACACCAAAAAAAAAATGTTCTGCTTTGTTGATTCCAAAAACACCAGAGTTCATTGTCACGAAGACGAATTATTTGGTAGCAGTTCTTCTAATCAATTATGATGTTATCTTTCTTAAATTGAAATAATGGTCCCGCAAAAAGTCGACCGCCCGAATGGTCGGAATACCCGCGCGCCAAACTAATTTGACGAAGAAATGCCCGTCTTTTTTCCAACCGTGAGGAATTTACAACGGAATTCTATTTGAAATTTTTTTCTCTTATCCATGAAGTTTTGGGAGATAATTTTTTAATGGATTGCAATGTACACAACGCACTCTAAAACAATATTGTTAAATCTATCAAATTTCAGAAAATAATGTTGCTGTCGTAGTCCAATACATATCGTCATATTATAACAATATAATATGTTACACTATAATATATAATATGGCAATAGCATAAAAGTAACTATACAGGGTGATTCCTAAGTTGATACTTCTTTTTTAGCTGCGTATAGAAGGCATTAAAATAAACAACATTTTCAAATATCTTTTTTCAAAAAACTTAAAAATAGACTAGATACAGAAGTAAAAAATCTAAGTGCGGGCCTGGTTATCAAAACGTAGCCTGCTATACTTTATGTTGTTTTTGTCTTATTATTCATGCAATTTACGGATCGGTGGTCAGTTATTTATTTGGCAATCTGCTGAGGTGTATTTTTCTGAAGCAAGTTAATTTTAAATTGGTGACACGTGAAAATGGTAAAACTTAAAAATAATGAACTAATAGATATGGTGCTAATTTACGGTGAGTGTCGTCAAAGTGCGGCTGCTGCTTCGAGATTATACGCAGAGCGCTTTCCCTTGCGGGCTCATCCTACACCCAGAAATTTTCTTAATGTTATTCAACGGGCAAGTTAGGCAGGACCGTATTTGATCCATAGTGTAAAAAATAAATGTAATTACCTTATTTTTGAGTTTTTTGAAAAAAGGTATTTGAAGATGTTGTTTATTTTAATGCCTTCTATACACAGCTAAAAAAAGAAGTATCAACTTAGGAATCACCTTGTAGTTTAAATTTACTTTCACAAACTTAGTTAGAGTCGCATACATATGCACTTCATTATGATGACTCGTAACTTCACTTCCTGGCGATCTCCATAAGGGACAAGTTGGAAACTTTGCTTTCTTGCTGTTTAGTTATTGTTTTTTTTTATCAACAAACCACATTTATTTAAATACATTTTGATAATTATTACAGTATAGGGAGGTGTTGTTGATCCAACACCAATTCACAAAAGGGAGGTCTTGTTGCCCAAATACAAATTAAGCCGTAGCAGGCTTTAAAATAAATGAAACGGTTAGCATGTATTATTTCCTATTCCGTCACGAGACATAAACAACTTGGTCGTCATGTTAATACTTAATCAATTATTCTCAGGTGGACAAAGTAGCGGGGGTATAGCTCGGGGTGAAATTGAAACCAATAAGATGCTAAGCGGCGGAATTACAAAGGCAACTGCAAATAGTTTCTATTTCGAAGGATTTTGTCTGCGAATATCTGCAATTAAGTAAAATAGATGATAGAAATGTCAAGATAAATAATATTTTATGCAATTTAAAATTTATTTTTGACTGATAGAAGAGTTTTGGACTTGCATTGTCTTTATTTGTTTTATATCTTCAGGTGAATACTTAAAATTTATTATTTTAATTATGAAATCTAAGCACATTACTTAGTTTGGTTCATAGGCGTGCGCACAGGGGGGGCCGGGTGGGTCATGGCTCACCCTAATCAATTCTTAAGGTCCTAATATCTATGACAAAAAAATTATATATATAATATTTATGTTTGAACCTTCCAGAAATAATTATCATTTTCTTTTTTTCGATTTACTCCTTCATCTTGATCTTGGGTACTATTGCGTAATGTTTCTTAGATTATTTGTTAATTTGTTTTTTGGTTCAATAAATTATTTTGTAACTTATTGTATTGCGTATTTATTTTTATTAGCTGTGAACAACCATCGATAGTTTTGAGCCTTAATGATTGATTGTTATTGCTTTTTGATTTTATATTTTGCCTTGTTTTTTTAACGATCTTAACGACTTTTAGTTGAAAAGGGGGCGTGACACCCAAAAATTTTTTTGCCTCCGGCGGCGCCTACTTTCCTCCTTACGTGGCCCACCTTTAATAAATAGTCTGTACACGCCTATGGTTTGGTTCACTATACAAAATAGCGACTTTGGCAAAAGTTTATCTTTTGGTATAGAATAAACACTCCATTTCCTAATTTAACATAGACAGACGCCATAGTTGTTGTAAATTTAGTTACTGTAATCTTATGTTTTCTATGAAACCTACCTATGAAATAGTATAAGCTACGCATGTATTCTTTAAGGTCTACGTACCCCGATAGAAACCACCGACATGTAGCCAGCTACGATATTAGTCGACTCTCCTAAAAAATATGTATCAAAGATTCCCCTCTCCCCCAAATAATTGTGTCTATTATTTCTTATACTCTAATAATAATTTAATGGTAATCATTATGGTAGCCCAGTCATACTTCAATTATAATGATTATGTCAATCTGCTTAATTTGTTTTGGTTCGATTGTTTTTATGCTTCTTAGTGGGATTTTTATTTTTCTAAATATAATTTATCTTCTTATTGTGCTCTTATTTCTCCACGTTTTTTTTCTTGTTCGCTAAAAATTTTGGCAGTTCAACGACTACTCCCGACCTTGCTATTGTTTTTTTTTACCCATCGCTGTAGGTCATTAGACTGTTCTAATAAAAATAATCTAGCAAATATCTCAGCTTTACACGGTTCTTAAATTTTAAAGTACCTACACAGGAAAAAAAACTGTGTTAAATACATGGTTCTAAGATATATTTTTTTAATCTGCCCGTCTGTGGGAAGGATAAGGAAATTGTTGGGCCGAGAGGCTAATTTTTAAGTGCTACCGACCAATATTTTGAAATTCTTCTGTTCTATGTGAAATTATAAATTAAATTAGGCCAAAAACATTGCGTTCTCTTGACCCGAATCCTAATCCATTGTAGTAATTGTGGAAAAAAATGGCAAGTTTGCTGGATAAGTATGGAGATACTGAATTCTACCATTCCATTTGACAATTTTCACTCATTTAGGCGTTAATGACTTTTTACCAGTGTAGATGGATCTTAGGCTACCTTGGTTCTTTCAATATAATCTAATCAAGTTGGCGGTCGCCAATTCGGCGTCGATCGCATCGACCCCCCGCCGAAGGCCGTTTCAAGGTCGACCGTTGGCTCGGAGGAGCGCTTCTACGAGGACTGGAAGTTGTGTCCTGACAGTCACAAACTTATGTGTTGCCAAATCGTGATAAAAATAAAATGATAACGGCGAAATTAAAAGTATTGTAATAAATGCATCGGTGAAAATAAAATTCAAAACTTTGTGAACACGTAAAAAAAATGAGAGAGCACTAATTCGCCTCAATAAATTAGGTATTGAAACATTTAAACAAAATTGTATATTGTTCAGATAGTACTCATTGAAAAAGAAGAAAATTACCTAAAAAAAAATATTTTTAAAGGTTCGCAACTGGTACTTGACTTTCCCAATTCCACCCCACCGTAATAATAGCGAAGTTGGCAACGTAGTATGGGCCAGTAAAATTGGTGGCTACCATGACCCAGCCGGTACTTTTACGAGGTCGTTCCTTCACATCACCGACGATGCTGCCTGCTTTTATTACCGGCCTTTTTATTGCCCCCGACTATTTCCCCTTTACCTCCCCGCGATCACCTGTATGATGAAGATGATTCTAATGGCCGGTCTAGCGCCATCTTGGGTCGAGGAACCTCTCGATATTTGCATATAATCTGCGAATGAAGCGAAATACAGGGATGGACAAAAGGCTGGATAAGTACCAACATCTTTCCAAATAGAAAAATGTTGGTAAGTATCGGCATGTCATCGATACATGTCTCTGATCATTTGTATAGTCTGCGTAACCAATTCTATCGTTTTCCGACAGACGACAGCAGTAATTTGTCATCGATCAGCTGATATCGGTACCTCCTAATTTCCCCAGATTTTTAGTAAGTCGTAATTATCCCATACGTCACTTTGTGAATTGTGTTATGGAAGGTAAACATACCAAAATTCACGTGACTTTGACTCCATCTCGCAAAAGTACTCCAAAGATCTACTATACTTGTATTAATCGTACGGAAAAGCTTACCCGCTCTAACGGTCATTTTGAAATATCATTTATTTATCAAGAGTCTCTACATTAGAGTAAATGAAAATGACATGTTTCGACCCTAGAGATGGTCATCATCAGCAATAAATGGGTAAACAAAGTATAGGACTCAAGCTTCAACCTAAGGAACATAAAAGAAGTAAAGAATACTTTATTATACAGATTAGTTTAACAACATTGAAAGAGTTTACGAAAATTCTACTATGACAATTGACATTAGGTACTACCTTGAGGTATTTGACAGGAACAGGAAAAGAAAATAAACTTATCTCCTTACGCTTACGTTTTGTATTGAGGAAACGATATGGTGTAAATGACCTTGTTACAGGATTAGATTATTTAGTTAAAGGGGTGTTTTGAATGATATTTGTGGTTTTTGAAAAATACATTTTTTGAAGAAGACAGAATACTTCGTCTACTTAAACTTTCTAGAGGGCCATGAAAGTACATTTCAACACACGTAATAAAAAATTAATGTTTTCAACCCGCGTATGATATAAACCAGTTCACCGTGCTTTTTTCCCATTGTCATAGGTGGTCGTAGAAAAATTATTTTTTCTTGTTCCGAATTGCTACCAACTGGCCCTAACCTTGTTCGGTATTCACTTCGTATTTAACAAACTCTGGAGGCGCCATTTCGCGTAAGTAATTTACTAACGAACTTAGTTTTTGTCTTATTCATAATGGAAAAATCAAGGTAATAAATAATAATGAAAAGATGATTCTAGTCTAATTTGGACTTCACATTAACGGTTCCAAACTCATTACAATGAGATTTTTCACATACTCGTTAGCGTAAATGCTTTTTTTCTGTTAGTTTTACGCATGGCCGCTTTTTAAGAAAACAAAACAAAGCGATGGGGAATTCAAAGCTGCCATCTTAACAGATTGAAATTTGCATTGGAATTTGTTGATTTTAACTGCGAACAGATTACGAGAGAGTATACGTCACGTAATTAAGGATATTTAATCAGTTGAAGTAATCACTTTGTTTATTTAGGAGTATTAATTAATTTTATTACGAATTTTAAAACACTGAAATGTTCTTAACCCTTCAATATTAATTAACGCAACGTAACAAAGCCTAGCCAAAGAAAAAGGAATGGTTAGTCTGTAATTTATTTTTAACACACAATTATTATATTTGTCAACTGTCATTAAAGAACGGCGTGTGAGATTTAGTGGTAGCTTTGGAAACATTTCCGAAAAAATTGCTAATTTTTTTGGTAACATTTTTTCCATTTTAATAGTATTAGCCCGTTTTTTCCAACCAATAAAACCCCGCTAATGGAATTTTCAAACGATAACATTTGGACACTCACCAACTCCTGAAACCTGAATTTCGGTTCGCTAGAAAGAACGATATTTGCCGCTGAGTATGAAATATATTTTTACCATTTGTTTGTTACAAAAAAATATCTTCTTAGAGGTATTTTAGTGGCTGGTAAAAATTACGGTAATGGTATTTTAGCTCATCTCTACTTACGTATAAAAATAAGTCATTATAAGATGGCACCTTGAAATAGAACGCCCTGTATATTTAATGTATGCCTTACACGGCAATAATTCTCAAAACTTCCTAATTGGATAATTATGGACATCGGCCAAAATCTTTCGATGCCAATAATTGCCGCATAATCTTGTTTTTACCAAGAAGTAAGACATTTCGGGAGGTGAAAAACCCTAAATTAACGGTTAAATAAGCGATTTACGACACAAGTGGATAAATACTGTGTATTATTATGATTATATTTATTAACATCAATGTTAATTATGTTTAAAAATGCAGTAACCGTTATTTCTGTTACAATCAAGCCCACTTTTATTTTTTTTTTAGATATTTCTGAATTTTACTTGAGAAGATCCAGGGGCGGAGACGAGTTTTTAAGTTTTCTACAAAGTTTTTTTAGAAAAGCCTTTAGGCAAAATCATGTTGTATTTTTGACGTAATAACCTCGTAAAATTATAGAACTTTCGTTTCGAGTTTTGGTCATAAAGAACCTAAACTCCTGGACCAAATTTACGCAACATCATTTTTGATTCCTTGAAAGTGTCGTAGCTATCGCTATTTAAAAAAAAAACTTATTATACCGGGAGTCATAAAAATGTTACGTTTTTTCTTGTAAAATTCATATCACCCTGTGAAGTATCCTAGCAACCATAACTTATACGTTATGAAAAAAAAAATCGATGAACAAGTTATAAGCCAATGAAAACCTCAACAATAATTTTATTACTAAAGTACATTACAGTGTAAATAATAAAAATGTTTTCCAAGTAGGCTGTGAACCTCCTCTGACATTTCAAGCAATCAGAATACGGAACGCTAAAATGGGAGAGAAAATACACAAGGCAATTTTCAGAAATGTTGAGTGATAATGCAGTTTTCGGTGTTATTGGGAGTTCAAAAATCAATGTTAATCAATAGATTTTATAAAGAAACTTAGAGAAGATGGTTCTATATCTACTAAGGTTTCTCTAATCGCTGATGTGTTGCAAATTTGATGTACCGTATATTTGGCAAATTGCATGAAAAAATGAACAAAAAAATATATCATCTTAAAGAACAACAATTGAGGTCTGATGTTTACAAAACACAGTTCCGGGAACTTCGGGTAATTAAACATTATTACCAAAATTTATTATAAATTTAACGCCTGAACTTGATGATGACTCGCTGAAATTCCGTAAATTAGTTTACCTACAGTTTTACCGCTACTTGACCTTCAAAATATGTTTGTCCTGCGGACAATAATTGCTGCACCAATTTGAGCCAAATAGAGGGATCGACATTGACGAATCTTGTTGTGTTTGACATATTTATTTTTTTAAACCCGCTTGCAAACTCACAATAAAGTTTGTTTGAAGGTTGGAGACAATGATATTTCTTGAATGATAGAATTGTTTTGGACTTGCATTGTCTTTAATTTCATTCAAACAGGAAACTAACTACATCAAGACCGACCTCAACAAAAATGGCTACCCCGGGCATCTAGTTGATAAACTATTGGAAAATCGCAAGAATCGGCCAAATACACAAAAGAAGCTAGTAGAGTCACAATCAACACTCAACATTCCATATGTCAAAGGAGTATCTGAGAGAATTAGAAGACTAGGACAACGATACAACATTAATACGGTATTCAGCTCAAAAGACACTTTAAGAAGCCACCTGACGAAGACGAAACCAACAAGTCAAAAAGATAGAAAAAACTGTGTCTATCAGATTCCCTGCGAATGTGGCAGATCCTACATTGGTGAGACTCTACTAAGGCCACTTGAAACTAGGGTCAAGGAACACAGAAACAACACGCTTAAAGGAGAAACCGAAAAATCAGGGGCAGCTGACCATGCCTGGACACACGGTCATCACATTAAGTGGACAGAAGCTCGAATCCTGCACAAAGAACACTATTGGAGAAAGAGGAAGTTCAAGGAAGCTGCTACCATATACCAGAACCCAGATTGTTTTAGTAAGCCCTCACTAGATATAAGAAATATCTGGAAACCTTTGTTAAGTAGATGTAAACTTAAAATACCGCACAAGAATTAAACGCATGACTGCACCCATCTCAGTCATGCATTTAGCTAGTATAAATAGAGCTGTAGTTACTTACTTATTTAGTATTCACCTGAAGACGACTGGAGATACTTACCAGTTGAAACGTTGTGATGTAAAACAAATTTAAGACAATGCAAGTCCAAAACTATTCTATCATTCACAATAAAGTTCTTTGAGATTTTTCCTTTTCTCCAAATTCCCACTGATTTATTTAAAATTTATATCTGATCACTTATAAATGACTAAAGAGTAACTTGTCCTTATCGATGTTAGTTGCTACTGCCAACAGTGAAGATAGAAATACTTGAAAATTGTAATTCTTTTGATAGCAGTTTTTTTACACTTAGAAATACACAGTTTCAAAGGTCAGGAGGTTTGCTGTTGAAAGAGTTACTGCATACTTCAAAAATTAAAGTTAAATATGAAGATCCCTTATACACACTGTTAAAGGATGCATCTGTCCATGCCTAAACATAGAAGTTAATCGTATATATGCTCCAATTGTAATTTAGTGATAGTGAAGGGCAAAAAATGCGTTTATTTTACTTTCAGTTCCAAACTCTTAAGAGTTAAGACTAGTGACGCATTCGCCATATCGTTTTTTGGTCAATATTTTGTTACTTTTCCGTTTTGTCAAAAAATCCGGTAAATACCCCTGTTTGGGGCATAATTACCCATAGTTTAACGTTAAGAATTTTTGAACTTACAAGGAAATAAAAGCAGAAAAAGAAATATGGGCACATTTCACAAAATTTCGTTTTTTGCTCTTATTAATTCATCATTCAATTTTTTTTTAATTAAAACTGTAGGTAATGGCTACTTAAAGATGAGTTTTTGGCCGCTTGTTAGATAAAGCGATACAAACTATTAAGCAAAAAATAAAATGGTGAATGCACAACTAGACTTTACTCTTAAACCAAAATTACACAAATTGAAAAATCTGATATAAATATCGATTTCCTTGTACAGACACTTCACATGATTTTCCTCATCAGCGAGCGGGAGGAATGTTCAAACTACGGCTGGTAATCAGTAATCAGTGCATCATATTCTATTACCCACTGTTTATGCAACAACTAATAAAACTTTATTCCATTAAAATAAGTGCACGTCGGACGCGTAGACGTGGATAAATAGAAAGAAAAAAAGATCCACTTTATATAAGGTTATTTTGAGGGAATTCGTGTATAGACGATCTTCATCGCTAAAGGATTTGCTAAATTACCGTAATCAGCTGATTGCGCTCGTCACTTTCAGATTTAAATTGAATCGTGAAAATAACGTAGAGCAATAATAATTGTTTACGGTGCACACCTCACGGACTCACACATACGGACCGGCCGGAATCTCGCGGGAACATCCAGAATTTAAAAGTGCACTGCACGATGGTACAATAATATGATGACGAAGCAGTGGTGTAGATCCTGGCTAGATCTTTAGGAATAAAATGAAAATAGTTCTTTTTCCTTACCTTCGTCAATTACATCCCTAGGCGCGTTTTGCCATATCATGGCTCATCAGTGGAGCTATGAATTGGTCTCTTAACTGAAAAACTCTTTTCGCCCAAAACCCTAATTCCCTTGCCATTTTTAAAATATTAGAACAATTATTTTAAATTCATTTCATAGAACATGCCCAAAATGTTAACCCGATCACGCTAGCTCGGCCGCTATACTGCTTCTGTATATGCATCCCGTCCGCGATTGCGTCGTTATTTGCTTTTTGAATAAGTAATGCCAATAAAGATTTTAAGAGAGGTTTCTCTTACGCCAAGAGAAATATATCTTAGATGAAGAGCCTCCCATATCAGCTTGGAAGGCGGCATCGTTTCCTGGCTCATCTAATTGAAAATTAAATACAAAAATTTTACTTAGAGGTTCACAAGAACTTCTTGTTTGGCGGATGATACCTTATTTTTTTTTTTAAATTGAAAATTTATTATAAAGTTCCAATTATATTATCCGCCATGCAAAATATAAAAATAGAGATATTGCGGCTATTCATGTTAGTTTATTATTTTCCATCAGAAGTACAAACGATGCCCTGATATTTAAAAATCTTCACTGATGCCGCAACACTTAATTCTCGTGAAATTCGTTTTTATAATATTTTGTATATAAAAAAAGACATTGCATATCCATCGCCAAACACAGGTACAATATTCGCGATGCGGTGGAAATGCACTATTTCTTCATGAAGACTCATCAACTACTGTTTGCTCTTAAATAAATTTATCAAATAGTTTAATTGTAAGGCAAATCGCTATTGATTCAAGAAATATCGCCTTTGTTTCAAGAGATAAACAACCAAGAGAAATTTGAAGGTTTTTCAAGAGAATGTTTCCTAAACGAAGAGCTTTTCTCTTGTGACAATAGAAATTCTCTTACAAGAGAGTTCACTATACTTTGTGCCATGAGCACCTTTTTTCAGTGGATAAACAGCGAGTTGTCGGCTCTAGGAAAAAGTATTTTTTTACGAATGAAAAGATTGATATATCTTAGTTGATCCGTAATCATGCACGTAGTTAGCCCCCCCCCCCCCCCCCCCGAAGACCATACACTTATAAAAATAAAATGAATTTTATGTGAAATATCCATATATTATTAGAACCTGATTTCGACAATATAGGCAACAACCCCTCCCCCTCCCCCAGCACCTCGATTATTACCGGGTTTGTGTTCTTCTTTTCCTGAGGATTTTGTATTGTGTTTTGTTTTTTATTTTTCCCACTTGAAAACCAAGCACCATGATTCAAAAAAGGGCGTGGTACCCAAAATACTTTCGCTTGTAGCGCTTTCTTTTTTTACCTCCTACGGAGCAGTTTTAATGAGCAGAAAAAATCCTGGCTACGTGCCTGTCCGTCATTGTCGTTAAAAACCTATATAAAGTAGATTGAGGCCAGTGTCCAGTTTTTTACACAATTCCATTATAGGTTTTTTTAAGCCCTTAAAACAATATCGAGGGATTGTAGTTATTCATTCAAGAACACGTGCAAAAGTTGCAAGTTTAAAACAGCATATTCACCTTATAACATTCGCGCTCATGATGTAGGCGCGTCACATTCAGTTCACAGTCTCTCATTAAGCGGATCATATGCAACATTTACTATATTATAGCGTCAATCAAAATGGCAGCAAAAATAGAGACAGGTGTAGCAGAAACGCACAAATCGTGCAAAGTCCGATGAAAATAAAAGTTGTTAGACGAACGAAAGTTATGATCTGCATCAGATGTGTTATTTTCTCGGATGTACTTTTATGAAAAAATCTCCTCCATTTATTTAACATAATTTACCAAACATCCTTAGCAGAAAATGTATCGTTAACGAACATTATTTAGTTATTATAAAAATAACATTCTTTAAAAATTAATTAAAGTAAATTTTTTTTATTTGAGGGTTTCTCTGTTGTTATTTTTTTGTTATTTTAATGACAATTAGTTTGGATGCTCTTAATATGAAGATGTCTAAATTGTTTCTTTCGGAACATCGATAGGGCGTAGGTGGATTAAGCTCCATGATGATGGCCATCGATATTAAACAATCCTGAGGTAATTATTATTTTCGTGCAAATACGGTATAGCCGGTGGCATAACCGACCCGAAGATAATAAAATAAGATTAAAACTTAAATGCATTTAAATTTTCGCATTCGATCGTACAATTTATTCCGACCGAATAAAATCCGCCTACGAATTTGATTATCTCAATTATGTGGGCGGCTTATTATAGCAATGGCATCGAATATATTTTCGCCTAAAGCACGACGGTCATCATTTTTATTGCAGATCTAAAAATCCTGTGAAAAATAGTTTAAGGATTCCATTATTTAAATTATGATAAACACAACTTAAGAAAGCCTCTTCAATATCATGAGGAACACAGAGCTTAATAATCTCCTCCTCAATCTTTAAATCTTGACAAATACAGGTTATAGAAGTTTCGATATCTTTATACCATGAGAAACTCAGGTTTAGGACGCCTCTTTCAATATGTTTAAATCGTATGTGAGGTTTGTCCGTACCAATTTGGAGAGAGCGCTGTCACTGAATTTTGCAGAGGGAAAAAAATTAGTTTCGTTTACATGGGCGGTGATGAACTCTTAAAAATAAATAATCTATTTTACTGTCAACTAAAACCACAAAATTAATACCTACTGTTGTGGTTAGGGCTTGGCAAAAATCAATATATCCAAAAACTATATTTTTATCGATACTTAGATCGAATAACTATATTCCTATCGATACCTATATCGAATAACTAGATTTCTATCGATACCTATATCGAATAACTATATTTCTATACACCAAGCAGTTTGGAAATTTTAAGTGCTTGAAAGCACTTTAAATGGGTTGAAATGCGAAATTCAATTATCAATTACCCATTACCAAGCACTTTTTATAAAGAGCTTCGAATACCAATTACCAAGCACTGTATTTTAAAAGTGCTTGCAGACACTGTGCGAAGCACTATTGTGTTTAAAGCACTGTCGAGCCAATTATTGCCCAGCTCTGCTGTAGAGTCCAAATAGATTAAATCCAACTCTAGTAAAACGCGGTATTTTAAAAGTTTTTCTTATAAACACTTTGTGTCAGAGTAGAAAAAAAGAAAAAGTGGTATTTTTGGAGCTTTAGGACACGAATTATTTTTAAACATTAAACATAATATATGAATCATAATAATTTTGAATTTTTTTTAAATGTATAAACTACATAGGTACCTATATCGATTTAATTGGTATTTCCGATATATCGCCTATATTGATATTAAATTTTCAATATCGCCCAGTCCTAGTTGACGTATTTTTAACAGAAAGTGACAATGAGCAAATTTCTGACAGTCAGGACGTAGTTGAATACGCGAAGAGGAAGTCTTCGTGCACTCTCAGAATTTTTCATGAGATACGAGATAAAATTTTGGCATATTTAAATAGATGAAATTTATTAAGTTGTAACACTGCCTACGGCTACATTATGTATAATCTGACTTATCTGAAATGCGTTTTAAACATTTTTAAACTGATTGCCTTTCCTGTTACATAATTCAATTCAGCATATACCGGGCGATTCACCATACACTTCGGGAGTGGTTCTAAGGTGACTACTAAAAATATTTTTTGAACCTTGGCAGGGTTTTATGTAGATTTCGACCGAATTAAAATATTTCCAATATCTTTTTGTCTTAGATGACATTTAGCTAATTAGCCATACAGCCCGTCGAAAATCGCCACTGAGGTCTGTCAGGGCGACATTCTGTTAATGCATACAAAGAATGAAGACCACTATCAAAGGGAAAAACACATAGGGATTCACAATAACTCTTCCTTAGATGTGTGTTGTGCCAAAATGATCAATTTAAAGTAATCGTCACAAATATAACATTATTGTTTACATTTCTGTCCAAAATACAATAATAAATGCCGCGTCTTTGTGAACAAGAAGCGATAAATAGTAGGATCTTTTATTTTGTACAGTTATCAAATTATTTCGTAATTTATAATATTTTCAACTTAATTAGCATAAAAGAATAATAATAATTTTCTCATAAAAGATTTGATTACCGAAATTAATAAATATAATACTGAAAACACTAGCGAAAATGAAAATGAAAAGTGTAATGTAAAATTAAACGTTATATTAATTTTTGACTCAATACTTTTCGGTATAATTTTACTTGCGGTTGCCAGGAGCGATTTTGTGCTATCCCTTTTTAACGTGACATAGTATATAAGAACAAAGCGAAACCGTATCGGCGCTTCGGCTACTTGCAATCAGAAATACTGTCGATTGGTCGAGTTTTGCATGGTGATATTAATTTTTAACTAATTAAGCCAACGAGGAGCGGAAAATAGGCTTTGAAGGCCAATAGAATATTCATTGGAGTAAATTAGATAGGGCTTTTTTATAGTCCACGTTGGCTCTTATTAATTTTTCTTACTTTGGTATATTTTTTGTTTGAGTTTTTACAAAAGATGGAAATGTAAAGAATAATTTCATGTTTGTGGCGGTTACTTTATTAAGTTCAAATATCATTATTTTATACAGAGTGGTATGGAATAACCGAATTATATTTAATTGGGTGACGCCATGAGCGTCCTAGAGAAACTTTTTTTCTTTTGGCTAGTTTAAAAAGTTGAGTAAGGACTCCTAAAATCAGCCCGTATGCGCCACACGCGAATGAAAATACTAATTATCATAAATCTGGAGATATTTTCCGTGTCTTTTTAATACTGTAATGGGGCAACGCTGTATCGGCTAACTAAAGCTTGAACCAACAACGACGAATAAAACTGAGTAAATGTTTCTTTGGCTTCTACTACACACCGATTATCCATTGGAATTTTTTTTTAATTACATAAGTATTGACGGACAGTTAAAAATAATGCGGTTTAATGTAAGATTAAGTTGAAGAAGACAACAAAACGGCCTTTCTAAAAACAGTCCATCAACATCGGAGCGGCGATACGGCCAAATCCGTATTATTACGATAATGGACTTGGATTAACCGTAAATATAGCGAAAGCGGAGTAGAACAAAAAACGCACTTATTATTAAACAAATTATTTGGTCATTACCCACGGCTAGTGGCAGGCAGGACCGCATTAGGGGTATCTTTTTACGTATACAGTCGTCGTAGAAAAACACGAGGCGCATTTTTTAGTAGGTATCGTATCCTCTTCCAATTAGTTACCACCCGTCACTAAAATGACGTCCCTTCAGGTACTATTTCTTCATTCCCTTTGTTATAGCTTATAAAATATTTAAAAATTAGGGTGATTATTAGATTAATATTTGTAAAAAATAATTTAACCATGATTTTGGTTGCAAACTAAGTATATTACTTTTGCGCCCATACTATAGCGATGATGCCATCCATAACTTCGGTTGGTTCTGCGATATGGCGTTTAATACCTGCTAACTCATACAACTAAAGTAGTTTTCAGGTGAATACAATATTCACCTGAAAACGACTGGAGATAATTACCCGATTAAAAGTTGTAATTTAAAAATAAATAAAGACAATGTCAGTCCAAAACTCTTCTATTATTCAAGAGTGAATATGATGTTTATACTAAAAATACTACTTTTTCCTGTTTCAATAAAACACTTCACGTCTTTCGCTTTAGTGTCCGCGCCGAACAGATGCAGTGAGAGAAATGTGAGATCAGCATTTGTATAATTGTAACAACTACACCCGTTCCGTGCGTAAACTATAGTCAAAATATCAAAATTTACGAATTCGGCCTAGACGTAGATAGATACATTTTCAAATAAAAAATATTTAACGAAAAAAGCCTTACGGTTTTCAAAAGACATCAACAGAAAAATTAAAAATTTGTCGGCCAATGCGAAAGTCGCCAATCCGACCCTGTATAGCACCGAGAAGACCCATCAACCATAAGAGGGGCATCTCACTTTTGCCAACCTTGCCAAGGTTGCCCGTTTGAGGTTAATAACTCCTGTCATTTTGCCCGACAACGAATAGGACGGCTTACGGTCTTACACTATGAAGAAATAAAACTGACGAATGAGCACTTTTTACTAATTTGAATTTAATGCCATTTGATCTCGCGGCGACTGCATGAAGATTGTTTTTTTTCTCCTGGAAATTGATTTATTTTCGTCTTTGCCATTAACAAGAAATGAAAAATGTTTTATTCTGCATTTCTTAAATTTATAGGGAAACAGACCTTACTCTCCCCCTTAACCATTGGCGCCACTGGGAGGGGGGAATTAAGCCCCTTTTCCTAAGATGTTCATTAGCTCCCTCAAACAAAGTCGCATTATTTAGTTTTCATTTTTAATATTGCAAGGGGCAACCGACAACTTTTCGCTTAAGACCAAAGCAAAATATGAGATTTTGTATTGCAGGAATATTATTTGTATTTTCTTATTTTTAATGAATTTTAATATGGCAAAAGATCATAAATTAGATATAAGGTTCTGTCAACTAACTTAAGAATATAAGCAGTGTCATATATGTACACAGTACTCATGGGCGCCCGTAGGGAGGGGCAAGGTAGGGCAGTCCCCCCCTCATCTTGAATTCTGGAAAAGGTCGTAGATATACGGTAGCGACAACTTGTTTTTAAAACTACTTTTCATTAGATAAATATAACGAGGACTTATTATTGTCACTTTCGACAAGAACGGCTGAAGCGTTTCTTTCAAACTCACTTGGAAGAGAAGTTTTACAGTAGTTTTTGGAATGCCCCCCCCCCCCTGAAATGTACTTTATGGATACCCACGTCCGTACTTTCTTTTTGACTGTTGGCTATCTTTTGAAACTTTAAAATATACAGAATGATTCCTAAGGTACTTTTTATCAATTTTTATAAATTAACTAAGTATAGAACTCACTAAAGTAAAAAGTTTCAAATAATCCAAAAATAAGTAAAATATAAACCCTTACAAAATTACGAAAAATTCTAAATCGGTCCCTGTAGTCTGTTTATGTTTATTTTAATTCTATTGAATCACCAAAGGTCAGTTAATGGTCAACTAGTCGCGTGGTGTTTATGGGAGTATTCTGTTACTTTAAATTGGTTAAACGTGAAAATGGAACATAATGAAAGTAATAAACTAGTAGACAATATGATGATTCGGCTGTATGAATATTAAGTTATGTCACGGTACAGTGGTGAGGTCGTGCAGAACGTTGTATTAAAGTGATGTGTAACTTTAAAAATTTTCATGTGCGGTGCATTTTTTAAAAAATTGTACAGTTGAGGTTAAATACCTAGGTCTCCTCATGCTACTAGTGCCTCTGCCTTAAACTTTAATAAAATTAGCTTCATTAGAAGAACATAAAAAAGTAAGGGACATTTGCCGTTGCCGTTCTGCCCTTCCTTCGAATTAGGCTTTTTTCCTCTTCGTTCGCTGCCAGGGCCATTCCCGAGGGGACCTACAGTTTAACGTGGGTTCCGAACCACGATCCTCAGTCATGCGACACCCCCCAAGGGCTATCAACCCTTGGTTTATTGCCATTGCATGACCTACCGATTGGGGAGTGTGTACCTTCTTTCGCACCCCACGAGATGTCCGATCTCATCCGGCCTGGTTACCGGCCTGAATTGGTACACTCTTCCCTGCACTCTTAAATCCACTAAATTTCGGACATACTTTTTTTATTGTACGTATGCCCACTCCGGGAATCGAACCCGGGTCGCCGAGGTCGAATGCCAGTAGCTCTACCTCTGAGCCACAACCGCGGTTAAGGGATATTTCAATTGACGAGTCGAAAAACTAGACTGAAAGGATTATGTTGAAGCCAAATTTCAAACTTCAACATGAATTGAAATGTTGTTAACAATGTTAAGAGACAAAGAGACTACATTGCAGAATATTAAGGTTAGACTGGCCAATAAACCGAGGACGGAGGGTCGTTTGTATACAGCAAAAAGATTATTTTTTTGATTTGTTGCCATAATACTTTAGTGCATGTAATTTAGGTATTTATAAAGTTTAATAATATATCTCGGCAATAACAGACCTGCTGAGAGTTTACTTAACGGCCATTTATGACTGCTCTAATTATGAAAATTGCTGTAAAAAACTAATAAAATTACCTCTGGTCAAGATTTTATACGAAGTCGTAAAGAAAATATATGGTATTAAGTCGAATGATGTTTTATTAGTAATTAATTGTTAGTCGTCTGCTTTGTAGCGCATTATGTTGGGCTATACAATTTATACAAATTGAATAAAAAAATATATTACCATATAAAGGTATGCACAATGCATAGTGCCATCTCGTACAAAACGGGTTATCATATTCAGAGTAAAAAAATTACATCTTAAAATTTTGCTAATTATTTAATTTACCTAATTATTATTTTATTTGCAAGTTTATGCCGCCCACCAAAATCTCGGCAAACGATATTTCAAACACGAATTTCTCTGAAGCTAAACAAACAATTTAGTAAAAACCTGTTTCATATTCAGCGGCAAATATCATTCTTTCTAGCGAACCGAAAATCTGGTTTCAGGAGTTAATGAAAGCGTTTAAAAATTTGAAAAGCGGAGTTTTGCTGGTTGGCAAAAACTAGTTAGACCCGGCTCCGCCAACGAAGCGGGGACGGAAGATTAAATCATTATCGGGGAACTAAACCAGCATGAGGTATGGACTTAAAAGCGGCATATGTTAAAAATATTTTACATTGTACAGGGTGGCTCAAAAAAGTATGGCGGACTAAAGTTGCATTTTTGTAAATAGAACACCCTACATATTATAATATTTTCTAATTCCCTACAAAATTCCACGTACAATTTGTATAACATGTCTAAATTCAATTGTTTTTGAGATATTGACGTTTAAAATATGCCATTTTGACAGGTTGTAGCATTGGAACGGCGCATCTTAGAGAAAAATGGCTCTCACCTCCTTATCTTAGTTTTTTATTCTCTATAAAAAAGTTGCAACTTCTGGTTTAACATGTTAACCCGCAAAACCATTTTTTTGGTATCTTTGGATAGAGAATAAAAAACTAAGATAGGGAGGTTAAAACCATTTTTCTCTAAGATGCGCCGTTCCAATGCTACAGCCTCTCAAAGTCTGAAAATGGCATATTTTAAAAGTCAATATTTCAAAACACATTTAGACATACATATGACATTTTTTACAAAATATAAGTGGAATTTTATAGGGAATTAAAAAATAATATAATATATAGGGTGTTTTATCCAGCCACCCTGTATAATGTAAAATATTTTTAAAATATGCGGCTTTTAAGTTCATACCTCACGCTGGTTTAGTATTTTTGATTCTTCCTCGATAATGATTTAAACTTCCGTCCCCGCTTCGTTGGCGGACCAGGTATATCTCTTAAAACTCACTATTTCAAATGTACTGTAATAATCGATTTACATTATTTCATTATTATTTTTTTCTGACGAATCCTGTTGAGTACATTATGTTATAGCTCAACCGACCATCCTCCGAAAATCCTAAATGAAAAGGGCGGTCGAGTGATACCTTATTTTAAAGGTCTTTATAGATTTACTACTGAACTGAAGTACATGAATTTTACATCTTTATAAAGGGAATTGAAAGACCTTTAAAATAAGGTATCACTCGACCGCCCTTTCCATTTAAGATTTTAGGGGTGGTGCAACCCCCGCCCAGGGGGCTGCACGTGTTTTTTTGCCAATTTTGTGTCCCCCTCGAAAACAAAATCGACAGGTCTGAGCGTTTCTCCAAAAAAATAACTGAGCTACCAGTAAATGTCTCTGTTTCGTTTTCGATGCGCCACCCTGTATAAACTTAAAACATTACACACAACAATTAACTACCCGTTTATGTGGAGGGCGAGGTAGCTTAACAGTGTATATAAATAAAATTTAAATCTGAAAAATCATTAGATGATAAACACAGTGTCTAGTGTGGTATTTTAATTACTGTTGGTCAGTCGCTAAGGCCGTCAGCCAAAACTTTACAAAGTCAACTATTCCACCTTTAACACGTTTAGACGGCACAATAGCAACCACAGCCGGGGATAAAGCAAACCTACTTGCTGAACTGTTTTCCTCGCATTCCACTGTAGACTTCCAGGGAAAATCACCACCCAACATTCCCTCAGTTCAATCGCAAATGTCTGAAATCGTGTTCAGTCAGCGTCTTGTTAAACGGATTCTTAAAGGACTCGACGTCAATAAAGCTTCTGGTCCCGACGAAATTCCTATCATTGTTCTCAAGACATGCGCCGATGAACTTACACCAGTATTTTGTAGACTTTTCAACTTATCCTACAAAAAAGGAATATTTCCATCCTGCTGGAAGTCGGCGCGTGTCCAGCCCATTCCAACGAAAGGTAAAAAGACCCTGCCAAGCAACTACCGACCCGTCGCATTGCTTTCAGTAATTTCAAAAGTAATGGAGAAAGCTATTAACCAACAACTCCTAAAGTATCTGGAAGGGCTTAACATTATCAGCGACCATCAATACGGTGTTCGAAAGTCCAGATCAACAGGTGACCTTCTGGCATATGTCACCCATCTTTGGAGCAACACCATCGAACATCATGGAGAATCCCGGGCTGTTGCACTGGACATCTCTAGGGCTTTTGATCGTGTTTGGCACGATGGGCTTCTAAGTAAATTGCGATCCTACGGTATGCCTAATGGATTTTGTTTATGGTTAACCAGCTTCCTTAAGAACCGTTCTCTGCAAGTGGCGATTGACGGGTTTCTCTCAGACACCTTCACCATAAATGCCGGTGTTCCTCAAGGGTCCATATTGTCGCCTACCCTCTTTTTACTGTATATTAACGACCTTCTAGTGAAAACCCAAAATCCAATTTATAGCTTTGCTGATGACAGCACACTTGTCTCATCTTTTACCTTGACTCCCCAAACATCCGCTGCCGACGCACATCTTCGCAGGCAGCATGAAGTATTGCGCCTCAACAATGACCTGGAAGAAATTTTGGCTTGGGGTGACAGTAACCAAGTCGAATTTAATGCTAAGAAAACACAGGCAGCAGTCTTCTCCAAAAAGGTTAACATTGCAGAACCGGATATAGTCATGGCAGGACACGCAATTCCCCTGGCACCGTCTATTAATTTGCTGGGGGTCAATCTGGGAGGTAATATGTCTTGGCATGATCACGTTGCCGCAATTGCCAAGGCAGCTGCACAGAAACTTGGTGTACTTTTCCGCACCAAAAGGTTGTACACACCTCATCAACTTTTGACACTCTACAAAGCCCAGATTCGACCATCATTAGAATATTGCTCTCATGTCTGGAGCTCTGCACCCAAGCACACCCTTCGGCTACTGGATTCCATTCAAAGGAGAGCCGTTCGTCTGATCGGCGACCCCGAGCTGACCAAGACCCTCGATAGCCTGGAGCATCGAAGACAGGTTGGTGATTTGGCTCTCTTTTACAGATATTTCCATGGCAGGTGTTCGACTGACATTGCCGACTTGATTCCACCTAGAGCAATGCAAAACAGAAATACACGGCGAACCACTGCCGCTCATCCATATGTTGTTCAGCTTAGTACTCCTCGAACTTCATTGTTCAAGAATTCTTTCATCTGGAGAACGTCATCTATGTGGAATGATCTTCCTGAGGTCGTGTTTCCCAATGAATACAATCTTCAACGTTTCAAGACCAACGTTAATCGCTTTTTTCGCACTCGCACCGCTCCCAGAGCGCCTTAAAGGATTTTTCCTACAGTGCAGGTGTTTTATCATAAAAAAAAAAAAACTGTTTCTTAATTGAAGTTAGTCGTATGTACCAACTTGATGACAGCGGAGGGTAAAAAAAGCTTTATTTTACATGCGGTAATCAAGTCTTAAGAAAGAAACCAGAAATTTTTTCTTAATGCATCAGGCAATAACCTCCAAACAAAAATTTCGTGTTGTACTGCGCTTTAATCTTAAATAAAAATCGTAATCGCTGAAACAACCAGATTCGGTAATTATTTTTGGCAGATTCTCGATTCCGAACCAGTTTTTCGATACAAGTAATTATTTAGGACCACTTTTTGGTAATCTGATAGCGCTAAGTGATTCTTACACTTTAATTGAATCCTGCCCGTTGCACCGGACTTTTTAACTGTACCGTCGATCTTTGATACAACAACGTACCGTTGCATTTACGAAATGTTAATTTAGGAAAAAAAACAGGTATGCATCTACACGAAACATCAAATGAAAAAAAAAACGGTTATGACTAATATGTTTTTAGCTGTTGGCTGTTGGACAGTTCTTGATGGTGCCGGAACGTGAATGTGGAAAACTTACTTTTGCCTCCACGTATTTTAAGATGTTGCGTGTTAATTTGTTATAATTTTTATGAAACGTGATGCATCAATTACCTATCAATACTAATATCATGATTATTACGCTTAATTCGAGTATTTGTAAACCTGACACTGTCTCACCATATTTTTTTTTATAATTAACCCACAAAACTTTCAAACGCTAAACTCTCACCACCTTTTATTTATTAAAGCTGAAACTAAATAATGTATTGTTCTTTATGTCAAAATTGCCATTTTTCATTTCAGTATTTTCACTTGCTACCGCTAGGAGGTAAACGTTGCCAAGTTTTGCATGATCGATCCGAAAAATAAATGTATTATGACTGTTCGTTTACTGTGTGTTAAAGGCAATTATAAAATGTTATCGTAATATCTGCTAGTTTTATCATTCCTAAAATAAAATAATGCTTGATTCCAATACCACCTTAATCTTCAATAATAAATTAATAAAGATTAGGATTTCTTCAATCTAAGAATAAAAAATAATTTAAGTATAGTAAAAATAGTGAATTCTTTATTTTAAGAAAAAAATAGATATCCCATTTTAGTGAGATGTATTTTGGGACGTAGATTACGAATTTGAAAACAATTTTTATCGAAAACGTGTAGTTTTTGAAATATTTTTGTAGAGGTAAAGGCCTTTTTATATTAGGTGCAAGTTCAAGCAAAATTGCCTGAAAGCATGCGCTTCGATGATATTTTAATAAGTTGATGGAAGTTTTTCTATTTAAAATGACCGTTTACTTGCACCTAATGTAAAACTGCATTTAGGCTTCGGATGCTAATGAAACATATTGATTCTTTTTTATTACTATTTTTTTACTGTAAATAACCACATTTACCTTTCATCTTCATAAAAAAAAGCGGAAAAAGCATAATTATTTTTTTTTAATTAAAATGTTGTTTGCCCTAATCAATATTCTAGCATTACTTACAGGAAGATGATTGCGCATTGTTTGTAATCTGTCACAGCTTGCTATGTAAATATATCTTATTGCATTCGGCTTTGCTCCAGGCTATATTTTTGATTTAAAATAATTCTTAAAAAAGGAAAACGGGACAAAAGGCACTAAAGAAGGAACATCTCAAAAAACCAAGCGTTTCCAAGGGAAACAGCTTTTATATTCGTAATCCAAAGAAGTCATCAATTCTAACTTGGTGCGGGTTAAATGGATATTTACAAAATTTTATTTATTCGACCGCGCGAAAATTTGCCGTGTTAAATTGTAATTCTTCTTGGCAAGAATTACAAAAAAACTAAGAGGTGTTTTTTTACCAATGAAAAGGTATCCATGTGAGTGTGGAAAAATTATTTTCGTACAGAAAAAGAACTCGAAAAAAAGTCAATGAAAACTCTAAAAATAATTACTAAATTAATAAACATGACCATAATTCGAGTCAATTTAATATATAAAATTCATAATAAAAAAAATTCGGGAACCTGAAAGTTTGATCCCTTATAACTTTTTTGTTTTTAATCCGATTTTTACAATTTTTTTGTCATTTTACACACACATCTCTGTTTGTACGAAATACGTGTAACTTTTTCAAAAAATTGTTGGTATGAAAAATAACAGCCTAAATATCTCCACAGGGTGTTTAAAACTTAGGAAAAAAACACATTGATTCATTCACCCGGTTTAAGGTCACCCTATCGAACATGACGTATCATTAAAAAATTTAGCACATTCCTAATTAAATTATCTATAAAATGGCGAAAGCATTGTAAAAATCGAATTAAAAAAAAGTGTAACGGATCAAACTTAGTAAAAAATCCAGGGTGGCGGTTTTTTTTCCTAGAGTTTATATATAATTTCACATGGACCTTGAAGAATTTAGAAATATTGGTTGGATGCTCTTAAGCAGCTAAGCATCTTTTAGCAGCTTGAAAATCAAAGAAATAAAATCGCACGTACTATAAATTTCCTCCACTCTAAATGTACGCCAAATGTCATCCCTCTAACCATGGTCGTTTAAGAAATTATGCCCCGTGACAGACGAACGTCTGAGCGAACTTCCGTACATGTAGCTTTAAACGAAATACTAAAAATGAAATCGCCTTGTTCGCGAAGAGCCAATTATTACTGAATATTTATAACTACTTAGTCATTGATTTTTTATCTGTCCTTTCAAGTAAATTTTCTCAAAAGAGATATCCATCTCAAAAGAAAGAAAGGTATAACTGTGCATCCACCTCGCAAATAAGAAGAAAAAATCCACTCAAGTACCCGGTTATGTATAAACCACTTCTCCGTGTGTAACTTGTCAATATTGATAACTTGTTCGGTACATTTTCAACTCGACTTGGACGTCCATAACGCATAACGGTGCGGGAATGTAAAGTGTAAGTTGCCTGCAACTTCTTGAAATTAATAGGAAAAAATAAACTTGCATATTCATTATACAGGGTTCTTCATTAAATTAACAACAACCTATTATTCCGACATCATACAAATTTTTTTTTAAATATAAATGTATGTAGGCAGGGGCCGTTCTAGACCCAAAATATTGGGGGGGCACCACATTAGCGTAGCCAGAAAATATGCTCGGGGGGCGTAAGTAGGAAATTTTTTTTTCTGAAGAGAGGGATAGTCGGGACTATATGTATTCCATGGTATTGTAGCTAGCGAAGAAGGCGGAAAAGCGCCGCAAGCGAAAAATTTTCGGGGCCACGCCCAAAGCTCGTTTAAAATTCACCTAACTACTATCAAATTTCGAAAATTAAATTATTACCTCTTCCCCTTTGCATGATTGGATTAAATTTTTTTTTTGATATTCCTAGTTGGCTCTTTATTTAAAAAAAAAAACATTTTTTATAATTGTGAAAAACATGAATATTGGTGTCAATCCAAAATTTTAACATAAGACGTATGTATGACTCTAACCAGCGTTTTCCGGGCTCGGTTTTTCATGATTAAAAAAAAAGTAAATATCGCTCACCACGCCAAAATTGATGATTTTTTCAGAAATCATGTATTTTAGGAGCGTAGATCTAAGAGCAGTTTTTGGTGCAAATGCTTAGATTTGGAAATACGTATATTTATATTCCTAATAAAGCATTCTCATTTCATTCCGCACTATTTTTTTTATTATAAATTATCACACTTCTTCCATAAAAAATGTTTCAATTGAAATGTTTACCTTAATTTTTCTTAAGAAATAAATACCTAATTGTTCTTGTTGTAAAAATATTTTATTGCATTGGGTTATATTTTTGTTGATTTAAAATAGCTCTAAAAAAGGGAAAACGGAACAGAAAAGTATATAATAGAAAAATTCTATAAAATATTATTCTTTTTACTCGTTTTCCTTTAAAATTGCATCAAAAATCAATAACTAAAACGATATGCGTGTGAAACCTTAATCCCTATATAAAACAGGACTTTTAGAAGGAAAAGTTTAAAAGCTAAAAGTTTCCTACAAGACCTTTGTAATCTAAGCCAAGAATACATTATTTAAAGATTTAAATTAAGAGTCAAGAGTCCATGCGTGAGATGAAAATGCAGCCACAATTTTTGGTAGCCTTCGCAAGCAAATAATGCCACAGCCCAAAATTTTTTAGGATCATGCTCAAATTGTATCAAATTATGTAAATATTAAAGCACCCGGAATTTTTTTTATCAGTGGCATAAATTTTATAGTTTTTTACAGAAATGTTGGGGGGTCCTGGGCCCCCCCAGCCCCCCCCCCCCCCATAGAACCGCCCCTGGTAGGTGTAGGTACAGGGTAATTCTTTATATTTTACTAAATTGATATGTCCATTAATATTGGTCTTACAAAACGTTTCAAGAAGCAATTTTTATGGACATTTAGGAGGCGCTTGCTTCTACAGCTGCCTTATATGAAAAAATATATTATTTTCGAAAATTCTCCAAAAAACTTCAGCAAGCCAACAAAAAATAAGCAATTTCCCCAATTTTACAAAATTTGAAATAAAATAGTTTTCTTGCATATTATTACCAATATTCTAATAGCAGGAATAACATTTTTAATAATCTTATTAAAACTAAAAGTTTTCTTGGTCACGGCCCCGCTTCTCGCAATAATATTTCGTTGACCAAAATGCGCAGATATACCGTTGACCTGTACCCTAGGGAAATTCCATAGGTGATACCTGGGCAGCCCAGCCTAGTTCTTCTGCGGGAATCGACCATGAAACGACTAACCAGGGTCAATTCGTAGGAATGGCCGGTTTTTTCATTAATTTATTGAAATTTCGATACCACGATATTCGAATACTTGTAACAACGGACAATATCGATTATCTTTTCAAAAATTTAAGGCGAAAATATTACGTATCCATGTCTGTACGACATATTTTGCAAGAAAAAAAGACACAAAGTCTCGGCAAGTCTCAAGTCTCTTGCAAAATATCAAATAGCAGGTCTCTTTGAGTAAAAATGGACGAATTCTTCGAATTTCTGTACGACATGCCTGTAAACTTGGGACACGTCAGGGTGGAACCGATCGGCGATGTTTAAGACTTTTCGTCAGATTTACTCTCGATCTATGATTGAAATATAACTAATAAGTTACTATGTATAACTGAGCCAAATTTCACCTCTCTATATCAGAGGATCTCTGAGAAAAAGTGCTGTGAGGAATAGATACCAGACACCAAGGCGATTACACGTTCCGTTTTAAATATTCTTTTGGATTCGAATCGACATCTCGGGCCATATCGATACATCGTTTCCATCCCTGAACGAAAAAAAAATTCGATTGTCTAGTTTGTGTAGGTCAGTGGGTTAGCAAATATTGTGAGGCACTAAAACTCTATGTGAATAGTATCGTTAGATTCGGTAATATAAACGTTATAAAACTGCAATTTGATTATTTTCATGAATGCTATATAATTACCTCGGCTGTGATCATACATCTGATCCGTTTTCATGAATTATTGATATCGAGCCATGGAATTACCTTTTAAAAAGAATGGGGTTTGTTCCAACCTAAATTAGAATTTATTCAAAGCATATTTCAATAACAAATATCAGCTTAGGGTAAGGCGGGGTGACACACTAGAGACAGGACATATCACATCACCAAGTAAAACTTAGACATAGACATGGTTAAACAGCAATGAAATTTGTATTTTGATACTGACTACCACATTAAATGTATACTTTACTTTTACTTTAAAATCCTTGATAGTCGAAAGAATACATTCTTGCTGACAAAGTAATTTTGTGTGTAAATTTGTTTAAACAATGTATAATCTACAAGTAGAACTATACTTTTTATACCACTATTTTTTCAAACGGTATACCATACAAAATGCATCATTACTTGTTTTTAACATAAGGTGAAGTGGGGTAAGTGGGGATCTGGGGCAAGTGGGTTTTTTGTAATAATTGTAAAAAAAATTACTTTTAAAAACTAAAACTACAATAAAATGTTTTTTTGGACTTTTATAGACCCCAACATATTTTATTATTATATAAAATTTTAAATTTTTTTTTAAAGTAACAGCTTATGGCATATGTATCTAAACTTCGTCTATAGTTACAAGTTACGGCAAAATTTTTTTATCTGTACTAATTTAAAACTTAGGTTCAAAGTTTTTACATCCTCACAGTTGTAATCACTAACGTTATCTCTTGTATTTTTTTAACACTTCAATTTTTCAGGTTTTCACTTTTAGGTCCATAGTTCCCACTTGCCCCGCTTTTTTTGTTAGTGGGGTAAGTGGGGAATGAGGTCCCACTTGTCTCACTTAAATCTTTTATATTAATAAAATTCAAAGTAAAAAGTTTTAAGAAGTTGAAAAGTGAGATTGTGCGTAATCTGCAAAAACTATAGAGTAAATAAAAACCGTATTACGTCATTTTAAAAAAAGTTATAGAAGAAGAAATCTCTAACATATAAACTTGTTAATTTTAAGGAATTTTTTAAATCTGAAAAAAGCCTGTTGTTGGTGAAGTCGCAATAGATTAACCCATTTGCTCCAGTTGAATATAACATTACTCGAACGCGATTTATAAGTTGAAAACCCACTTACCCCAGTCAGTACCTGGGGCAAGTGCGTTCTATGGGTACATTTTCATAACAATTTTTTGTTTAAATGAAATTCTTGGGTAAATAATTAAACAAATTTTGTTGTAATTGTAAATATCACTAAGTACTTCCTGTCTAAAGCGCATCAAGTTATGTGGTTAAAAGGCGTATATTTTTATCGCCACTTACCCCAGTTCACCTTATCTAAAAAAAAATTTGACTACCTAAAATTGATGTAATTTTGGCACAACGATTTAACAGTTTTATTATTTTTATAAACTTGCGCCATCTATTGGTAAATTTATGAAAGTGAGCCTCTCACGGGCACGTCCACGTATGAATGATGATTATTACCATTTTTCAAAAATGGATCCGCTAACATTTGCCATGATAAATTACCGTTCTCCTTAGCCCAAATTACAAAAAAAACTGATCAAATTATGGAGTTTTTTTTAGTAACGGAAATGTTTTGTGGTGGTTATGTAGGTGTGGGAAAGTTATTTTCATGCAGAAAAAAATTTCGAAGAAATGAGCCAATGAAAACACTAAAAATAAAAATAAGGTCATTGTATTGTAAAAAATATTAGGAGATATTTTTTTAATAAAAATAACTTCTGAATGTCTCTAATATCTGTAGAGTCCAAATTTAAAAAACTGTTTCAAAGTTCCATTAGTAAACATGGCCAGGATTCGGGCCAAGAGCACTCAATATTTTTGGTCTAATTTAATATATTTTCGCATGGATCTGGTAACCTTGGAGAAAAATTTAGAAATATTGGTCGGATACTTTTAACTTGAAGTTTGAAACAGTTCAAATTTGACAATATTATTTTTTATTATCATTATCATCGATTTTATTCCTTTCTTGTAAAATAAGAATGCCAGTTCGACTAGCAGCGCCCACTAGAAAATTGTAAATTGAGGTCTTCTGCTATTTTTGCTCCTGCATAAAGTGCAATACCCTGCAGTAAACCTGTTAAAACTTTGTTGTAAATTCATGTATACTCAACATTTTGCTTTTCTTTTGATCTGTTTACTCACTAAATTATGCACGATATTGTGTTTGCTGACGTATTTCCGGTCAAATAAAATGCAAGTTATTCTCAAGAAAACATTAAAACCTAGTAGCTTGTATTTTATTTCGTTACATTTTAGGAGACCTCTTTATTTAGAAATTTTAAAAAGAATCCACAAGAAGATTAATTTTGAAAAAAATAGCCAATTGAGAGAGGATGTTGATAATTTATGTCTGCCTGAAAGGCTAACCATTTCACCAAAAATAATATTTTATGAAAAATAATGTTAAAAAAAAATATATATTCTGTGTAAACTTTCTGCCGGTTACTGTATAATTTTAAATGAAAAATAAATTCTATATATTATTTGTATTGCATTTTAATAGAGGACGTTTCTCTAAGAAGGACCCAACTGCAACAGTGGGATACGATTTTTTGTTGCACATATTTGTGAATGGACTAAGAGGTCTCTTAAGTAAATGTTGATTACCGATTGAGAGGGTAAAGCAATGAACTTCGTCAAGAGACGATGTGTTGCTATGGGGGAATTCTTTTCTAATTCAAGTTTACTAATTATTTGATAATGGCAAAATCACCATTTTTAAGCACCTGTAAAAATTGAAAATATTTTTTTAACTTTTAGCTTCTAACTGGAGTGACTTCTAAAATAGTCTCCATAGTTAGCAGCACCATGTAAAATTAAATCTATATACAGGGTGCTTTATTAAGGCTGGCCATCGGTTATATCTCGAAAATTACTGGGCATAAAAAATCACTAAAATTTTTAAAAATCCATTAATAAGCATGGCCAGGATTCGGGCAAGGAACGCAATGTTTTTGGTCTAATTTAAAATATTGACGGATAATTTAGAAATATTGGTCTAGTGCTCTTACTCTCTAGGTAGGAAAATATGTATAATGTACGTTCCAGGGAGAAAGAGCATTTTACCCCCAGAGTAGAACATAGGCAATATTTATGTCGTATACAATAATATACATATAATCCTTAACTTTATTTATTTAATTTTTCTTAAGTACCTTCGTCGAGGTACCTCTGTAAACTAGAACTCTTTGCGCTTCCCATGGATGTCTTTAATGCAAATAATATTGGTGCATTTATCACAGAGATTAAGTGCGAGAGCGTCAAACCGAACAATAAATAAGCTTATCACAATTCTTCTAAAGTTTTCCGAGCAGCTGCGGCAGATAGTGATAAAAAATAACTATAGAATTTGGAAGAAATAATCTTAAATCAAAAGTCAATGCTTCCCCCATCGCTGAGGAAGATGAGTTATTGCAAAGAATGATCAATGCTGCAGATTATTTTAAAAACAAGCCCGACATGATGCCCAAAGTACAGTTTAATTATTTGAAAGGAATTAATTTATGTATTCAGGAACACGGTGAACATTTCGTACAATCGTTAAAAAATCAAACTAGTTGGTAGTTATTTAGGATTTAAAAAATTTTCATGTTTTCTCAACACAAAAAAGTTTCAACATGAAGTGAGCTAGTGTCAGAAAAATAATTAAAGTCATTTATACGGGGGGGGTAACAAGAAGACAAACTGTTATTTACCAATCATACGCCATTTTTAAATTTGCAGGTAAAAGATGGCGTATACGTCAGAACTAGCTATTAATAATCGTCATTCTTAGTCCCTAAATTAGTGGAAATCGATAAAGGCGTTTAGAAATTATTCCGAAAAAACAATATTAATTTGAAAACTTTAGCGCCCTGTAGCGGCAAAACGAACCAACATTGCATATAGGTAAGTTTGCCTAGATCGCCTTATTTTTGGTTAAGGAATTTGTGGTGAAGCGTTGTAAAGTAATTTCAAGGACACCCTGTATAATAAATATTCATCAATTGCATTATTGCAGACACAATAGACGAAACCAACAAGTCAAAAGACAGGAAAAACTGTGTCTATCGGATCTTCTGCGAATGTGACCGATCCTGTATTGGTGAGACACTAAGACCACTCGAAACAAGGATCAAGGAACACAGAAACAACAAACTTAAAGGAGAAACCGAAAAATCAGCTGACTGAAAAATTGACTAAAGAACCACACTGGAGGAGGTTCAATGAAGCTGTTGCACTCTAGAACCTAGCCCTCACTGGATATAAGAAATATCTGGAAACCTTTGTTGCGTAAATGAAATCCAAGAATAAAACCGAGCACCTAGCAAGCATTAAAAGAGCTGTAGTTACTATTTCATATATATAAATACGGCTGACGATACTTACCAGTTAAAACGTTATCACACATACAATAAATGCTTCTTCAGTACTTTACTGTGTATTATTTGGATTCGGATATTCTTGAAAGGAGTTCGAGAACGATGCTAATTTGTAAGTGAATGTTTTAAGTCTATCTCGAATTAATATACAGTTATTGAATGGTGAATTACAGCATTTTCTGTTACGAATAGTGGTGTTCCTGCAGTTTAACGTAACATAAAACAATTTATGACAGATAAATAGCTTCTTCTACCGGTGTCAATTTTTTTATATTTGACCTGCATTTTGTTGTTTGAGTCCGCGGAACGTAAATCAGCGCTAAAAATGACAATTACTGTCTTTATTATGTTAGGTTTTGTGGTTGGTCTAGCATATTCCAAATAGCGCTAACCAACCCAAGCATTTTATTTGGCACCGTTAAACCGCCAGATTAGTCTTAGCAACGCACTTTATGTTCTTTAGTAAAAAACACTGCCCGCTCCTTTTTAATGATTTGTGACTTCCGTCGTAAAATTCAACACTTTGAAGCGCGTCTTCTGCTCCCATTCCCTTTTCTAAAATGGGAGACGACACCGTTGGGAATGGGATCGATTTATCGATATTGTGTTAGAATCGATTGTCGATAATAACCGATATAAGGTCAGAGATTTTTACAGGGCTATTCTATATCTTTTTTAATGGATTAAGTTATTAAGGCGAAGTGGGGTAAGTGGGAATCTGGGGCAAGTGGGTTTTTTGTAATAAAAATTACTTTTAAAAACTAAAACTACATTAAAATGTTTTTTTTGTACTTTTATAGATCCCAATATATTGTTAAAAAATTTTAATATTTTTTTAAAAGTAACACAGCTTATGTCAAATGTATCTAAACTTCGTCTATAGTTGCAAGTTACGGCAAAAATGTTGCAAAATTTTGTATCTGTACTAATTTAAAATTTAGGTTTAAAGTTTTTACATCCTCAAAGTTGTAATCACTAACATTATCTCTTTTATTTTTTTAACATTTCAATTTTTCAGATTTTCAGTTTTTAAGGTTTTCAGTTTTAGGTCCATAGTTCCCACTTGCCCCGCTTTTTTTGTTAGTGAGGTAAGTGGGGATGAGGTCCCACTTGTCTCATTTAAATCTTTTATATTAATAAAATTCAAAGTAAAAAGTTTTAAGAAGTTGAAAAGTGAGATTGTGCGTAATCTGCAAAAACTATAGAGTAAATAAAAACTTAAAAACCGTATTACATAATTTTAAAAAAGTTATAGAAGAAGAAATCTCTAACATATAAACTTCTTAATTTTTGGGAATTTTTTAAATCTGAAAAAAGCCTGTTGTTGGTGAAGTCGCAATAGTTTAACCCATTTGCTCCAGTTGAATATAACATTACTCAAACGCGATTTATAAGTTGAAAACCCACTTACCCCAGTACCTGGGGCAAGTGCGTTGTATGGGTACATCTTCATAACAATTTTTTGTTTAAATACAATTCTTGGGTAAATAATTAAACAAATTTGTTGTAATTGTAAATATCACTAATTACATACTTTGATTTTTGTCATTTCAGCAAAAGGTATTCCACACGTGGACTAGAACCATTAGTTATTGAGATGTGGCCATTTATAAGTTTCATACTTTTAAGAATAAGTCTTACTACGGTCGATTTTTTTATGGTCTATTGCAGGATTTTTTTTTAAATGTTAAAACCCAAACATCAGTAATTTGTTTATAAAAGTTTTTGAAAATATCGAATTTTTACAGTATCGCGCATGCCTACACCAGCTGTTATTTACTTGCCAATTTATGTTAATTTCGGTATTCTGGTTTTATAAGTTTATGATTTTTTCAGAGATTTATTGGCAGTTAAAGAAGGAATCCATCTTAAAACGGCCGTTTTACGGTTTTCCAGAATCGCCATTGCGGCGGTTATACGACTTGACACTTTAATTGCAAATTTTAGAGCCCCCGGGGTGTCATTAATATGAACCAGAGCCTAGAAACATTTGTGTCAACGTATTTATATTCCTATTTTTTGCGTTGGAGTAACAATTTTAGGTTTTAGGAGTGAGCTCAGTTTTTACAAAACTTTAAAAAAGGCTTTTCGATATTTAAATGACAATTTTTCGAAAATCAAAATTTTCGGTTTACTAAAAAGAAAAGGGCGGATAACTACATGATTTTTGAAAATTTTGAGAGGATTTCGTCTTTTCAAAAGTAAATACATTTATGGAGTTTATTTTTAATTATTTTAATAAGGTGAAGTGGGGTAAGTGGGGATTAAAAATATAAAAGGTCGTAAAAAATTTAAATGGGACAAGTGGGAACTAATCCCCACTAACAAAGAAAAAAGCGGGGCAAGTGGGAACTATGGACCTAAAACTGAAAACCTGAAAAATTGAAGTGTTAAAAAAATACAAGAGATAACGTTAGTGATTACAACTTTGAGGATGTAAAAACTTTGAACCTAAGTTTTAAATTAGTACAGATAAAAAATGTTGCAACATTTTTGCCGTAACTTGTAACTATAGACGAAGTTTAGATACATACACAACAATATGTTGGGTTCTATATAAGTGCAAAAGCCCATTTTATTGTAGTAAAGCATTTTTTTTACAATTATTACAAAAAAAAAACTAAAACCGAGTTGGGCGGACTTCAACGAGCGCATGACGACATACGGCCGGCCGACCACGTGTTTAACGTTTCCAGCAAACAAAATTTACGTTTCCAATTGAGTCTACGCGCCGAACAGTGCAACCAGGCAGCTGGTTTTTTAGTTTTACACTATTTAAATGTTTTTGTAATTAAATGAACAATTTTTAGTGATGAGTTGCTTAAAAAGATATTTAAATCCTTTGGGCACAGTTGTATTTTGTGCAGTGTGTAGTAAATAGTGTCAAATTTTAATCGTAGATTGGATTTAGAGTTATGGTTTTTAATATTGTTTTGGATTTATTGAGGAGGTGGCAACAATGACAGAGTCTACTTCAGAAATCATCTCATTTGTCAACACTTTCTTTTATAATCCAGGAAAATAATATTCAAGGATCCATGTTTGCTGTTGGTAGTTATAACGACGAATTTAAAATGTACATACATTCGAAAAATGAAAATATTTTACAGACAAAAACACGACAGAATAAAATAATACGAACTTACACTTACCTTTAAGCTGAGTACTTTCTATGGCGAACATGTTGAGGGCTAAAAGTTGCAAAAACCTGTTGCAGGGCAACGGCACGGGTGAATGCTGCAATAAGGCTCTGAACTCTTTCAACATTTGCATGGCGGCGTCTTGAAAACTTTCCAGGCTAAAAAAGAAACACAGAATTTAATTTTTGATGAAAAGTTTTCAAGATTACAATAAAGTTTTGAAAAATTAAATAAATGTTAAAGAAAAATCTTTTATACCCTACAAAACACTTCATCGACGAAGCAACGTCGAAAATCGCGTGTACATAGCATGATAACAATATGGCATCATGTTGCACTCGATCACAGTAGAAAATTTCAGCTCTATAGTCTATTTCAGAAAGGTGTAGAGTAATAAAATGGCAAATTCCGTCCAGTTCAGCTCAATTTCGGTGTCGGCCATAGGCGTTGGTGAATTTTGTGCATTAAATTATTGGATATTATAGCAAATTTACACAAACATCGTGTTATGAAATATGCCGTGGAAGATATAGCTGAAAACATAGTGTAACTGTGCTACGCACACCGCTATATCATTGGGAACTAAATCCTATAGAACTTATATGGGCGCAAGTAAAAGGATTTGTAGCAAGACACAATACGACATTCAAAATGAAAGACGTTAAGTTACTGTTTGATCAAGCCATTAAGGAAATGGGACCAGAGAACTGGCGAAAAGCAGTTCATCATGTCATGAAAGAAGAGAAGAAAGTGTGGAATCTTGACCACCTAATCGATCGGACCGTCGTCGACCCGTTATTAAGTATAGTATATTAAAATTAAATTTCTGTATAATGTATTTTTTGTATTTTGTATTTTCTTTATAGTGTTTAATAAAAAATAAGTGTACCTGATACTATGTACATCATACACGCCTTTGTCACACCATTGTCAGTGTTTGTGAATGGATAAGTGTACCTGATATCTATGTACATCATACACGCCTTTGTCACACCATTTTCAGTGTTTGTGAATGGATAACAATAGGCAAAACCAGGGCCGGATCTACGTATGGGCTTAATAGGCTGCAGCCCAGGGCCCCCGGGTTCCGGGCCCCGTTTCCCGTTAAGATAAACAGAAAAAACTTGTTGACGTTTTTCCAAATTTATATACCATCAACTAGTTGTGAAGCGGAGCGTGCGTTCTCTAAGTTGTCCTTTATAGAAAACAAATATAGGACAACAATGACAAATACAAGAGTTAAATTATTTATCACTTCTTTCTTTCAATTCTGATCTCACCAAAGACTTGAAATGTGATAAGCAAATAAAAGAATTTGCAGCACAAAAGTGTAGAAAAGTTATTTTATAAATTTCATATTGTTGTTATGTTATGTTCATTTATTAATACTCTCAACTCTGTCTTGTTTAAGTTATGTTATGTTAAGGTTAAGAATTAATGGCTTTAATTTTATGTTCACCAAAGATAAGGAAGGTGCCTGTTTATTTTAACTACTTTTACCTAAGTTTATAATGTATTTTCGTTTGAAATAAAAAACTTTAAGTTTCGAATGTTAAATTTTCCCGCATAAACCATTTTTTAGGAAAAGGCCAATTTTATATAATTTCGTGGGGCCCCCAGATATCGTTAGCCCAGGGCCCCCAAAGGTCACGGTCCGGCCCTGGGCAAAACTCATAAATTGACCCAAACCCGGATGGTACTACCTGCACTTGATGAAAATAAAGAATTTTGCAATAAAATCAATGCCAAATTATGAAAGTGGCTTCAATATTCGTTGGGTCACTTTGTAGTCCCTTTGCATACCTAATGAGCTTTTATTACTCTACACCTTTCCGAATTAGACTATAGTAACAGATGACGTGCATTACCCTAAATTGTGCGACTCCTACACTGCCTTTCATTCTAATTAATAGTCATATTATTTCCAGATATTCCAGTCTATTCTTTAATCGAGTCTAGTCCTGTACTCTTCCATGACTCATCGACCAGATGCGGACCGCGGCAGCAGCCGCACAATACGCCAATCTTGTTCTTATTATTGTCTGCCTATGAACGTCTGCTTGAATTATGTCTCTTGTCTAATAGTACTTTTTGTTTTTGTCGTTTCCTTTTGTGCGTTCCCGGACAGAAACAATGCGACCGGCATGCCCGTTCAAAAGGTATTGACAGGTTTATAAATAGCGGCTGAGTATTAATAGAAGACCATAGGAAGACGGAAAGATAATAATGGACGGTCGGCCCGTGTGAACTATTGATACGTGTAGGACCAATGGAAAAATAATTTCAATATAAAATTAGTTTATATGCTGGTGAGCACAAAAAAAACACCTCAAATTTTATATAAAATACTTTAAAACTGCGTAAAACTCTGCTTATCGCGAAGCCTATGGGCTTCCGAATATATTTAAGTCATTTGCCACAATGCCAAGGACAATATTTACGTCAAATAACTTTGTACACAACCAATTACGCGATTTTATTTTAAACAAAAAATAAAATACAAGCGTTAGAACGTAACGCATATAGCTCTACTGATACTGATATGACTGTATATCATTTTAGATGTGCTGGTGGGAGATGAATTACCAAACTGATTAGGCGCCACATTCCATTATAAGTTGATGCTTTGCCGATTGCCGCGATAGAATTGCGGATCAACCAGCGACATTTCAACGTTATTTCAGCCACACTGACGCGGAATACAGTGTTGCCAGTGGGTATCAAGAAATTGTACAAATCACAAACATAAAATGTACCAGATTTTGAACTTTTGTACAGCCATCAAAAATTACTTATTTTTTATCCTCGTACCAAAAACAGTAATATTAATATTTTTAATTATTTATTTAGTAATTTTGAGCTATTATTACGATCGGTCACGCAAAAAATGTAATGGTATGTGTATAATAGTATTAATGCATTGTAGCACTATCAATCAAAACACAAACTTAATAACTTGACGTATTAATTAAGGGACTTTACCCCAATAAAAACTTGAAGAATTATGACAGTTCCCCGAACTATATGATTCGGATTTGCGCCATATTTTGTCAAAGAAGATTTTCAAGTTACAGTTCCGTCAGATACCGCCGTGATCTGCTAAATTTTTGAGATATGACTTCATTATATAGATGGCGATAGGGGGATGAAATATTAAAAACTTTACTGCAAAACTGTCTGTGAGTTTTAGCTATTAAATGATAAGGGGCGGCACGAGGATGAAAATGTACCAGAAAATGGTGTAAATGTACTTTTGTACAGATGCGTTCGAAATGTACCAGATTCGTACAATTGTACCAGCTCTGGCGGAATATCGCCGAGTAACGAAGGTTGTAAGAAAGTTGCGGGCAGCGTTGCCAATCCTCCCGATTTACCGGTAGATCTCCGAGTTTATTTATCGTTTAAAAAACATGAAATAAAATTTGTCATACTTTTGGCAAGGGGCAGGGGCATCGCGCAGATACGCGGCCTCAAGAAGAAGCCGCCAGTGCATAATGGGTATTTTTCGATTAGAATATTATTGGTACTTTTTGTTTCGAGGAGAGTGAATGGAAAATAGAAATATTATTTAACTTACCCGATTTTAGTTATGAGTTTTCCATGAACATGAAGATAGCTTATGACGAACCTCTTATTAACCTAAAAAACAATACAAATTAACAATAATTACATTTATTTCCTATTCTTTAACAAGAACTGCAGCACCTACACGATCATTCAGCCTGACATTAATACTGGTCGTGTAAGGGTAAATTGTAAGGATTGATAGCAGGACTAATGGAAATCCTCATTAGAAACAAGACTTATGCGAGAATAACTGAAGATCGATATCATGAATGAATGATCGTATAGGGTCTGCTAATATTGATATTTTTGGATAAAACCCCTCATTTTCCTCTGTTCTCAAGCGATTTTTGGAATTCTACATCAATACACTGATAAGATGTGACTCAACAAAAATCTCAAACCTTTTACTTAGTAATCATTGGGTACATTGAATAAAAATATACGAAGGAACATTGTCATGCAGGGCGGGGGCAAACATTTTTCGTCGGAAACCGATTGTTGTTAGAAAAATATGTGAAACATTTTTATAAACTCACGTCAACACTGCTCAGCGACGCCAAATCCTCCTCCTCAGAATCCTGAAGTTCATCGTGCAAGGCCTTGGTAGTCCTGTGCAACCTCCGGCCTCCCTCAGGATGAATCCACGTTTCCTTTCGAAGAAAATTCGGCGTGCCGTTTTCTTCCGACTCCTTTTGCTTCATATGCTGTCTCTGTCGCTCCAAACGTTCTTCCCTGCGTTTTTTCTCGCCTTGTTCGTACTGAATAGGAAAATGATATTTTAATATACTATTTTATTTTTTTCTAACGATCGTATTCAATAAAACGATCATTATTACTTGTTTTGACTAGTTCTCGTTGTTTGGGAAGAGTGAACAATCTCAAAGTAGAATAATAACTCAGACATAGATTAGAGGGGACATAAGTTGTTTAAAATATTACCTGTTCTTTTCTTTTTAAATTACAATGGCAATAATATATTATTTTTGCATCTGCACCTTAACCTGCAGGATTTCTATAATCTAATCATTAAGAAGGTATTAAATAATTAGAAATCTACCTTATTATAGACGTAAACTAAATATATGTATATTTAATAGCACCAACAATAATAATGGGTCTCCCCTCTTCGGTTTCTTTCTAAAATTCTAATTTGTCAAATGTCAAAAATCGGCAATGTTTAAATTTTATAATAACAACATAGATGGCTCTATTTGGTACTTTCAGATCGCAGCCTTTCACTCACTCCTTAAATCACATGGCTTCAGGCACGTTACAAAATTATCCATCAACCTTTGAAAAAACAAAGGCAGTTTCGAAATATATTTTTCTACTATTAAACATCCTAGAGTCTAGAGGGCCGAGGAAAAAAAACCAACTTGACATATCGCCGCTGTATAACAAAATTAAACGTCCTTACCTAAAACAGGATAATTTCTACTTCTTTCTACTTCAAAGAGTGCTTTTTAAATCATGAAGTTAAACAATGATAGAGAATTGTGTAAGTGTCCGGATATTTTAGACTCATAAACTTAGGATGTCGCTATTCAATGTTTCAATCATTTGATAGTGAAGTAGACAAGAAAAAAATGGTCTCTCTATTTTGAATCGATCGTAAGTATTTTATTATTTTAGAATAACAAGCATGTTTTTATACAAATGCTTGGGTATAAAAACTCCCGCAAAAAATGCCTTCTTGTAAACAAGAAACGTTTTTTTTACAGAAGACAGAAATGTAAACAATAATATAATGTTATATTTATGGCGTATACGAATTTTAATTTATTTTCTCACTAAAGGGCAAACATCAGGTTATATTTGGTGAATCCACGGGTTAACTTAAAAACCCGCCAAACAGTATTCTTTAATCACGGAAATGACTGTTAATATGGAAAATTGAACGCAACAAATTAAACATTTATGTAGGAATGTAGATACGGTTGTCTATCTAAGTTCCAAGTAATAATTTTTGTGGGTGTAAATGATTATTTTATTAGCGGTTTCTGAGATACTTGACCCTGTTCATACATTAAATGTATGACATAACGTGTTGTTGGTTTTTGTTTCAATTTTTAAAATACGCTGTCGCCTGTCCAAACTCAGTCAGCCATTACGAGTGACTCTCGAATGGGGGAAAGTGGGGAATAGCCAGCTTTAAAGTATTCTCGTCAAATCATATTACGCGTAGCTAAAATTTAAAGCTATATGCAACTCTACACTTCCTATAGAGTACATAATTATATAAAATAATTCCGACAAATTAAACATATTTTTTATGAACGCCATTTGAAAAACTGTACAGAATTGAAGTATTAAACTGACATTTACACTTTTTGACTTTTAAAAAAACGTGTCGTCTCTACCAAAGCTTTTGCTCTATTCAAAAGTAACTTCCAAAACAAAGGCAAATTTTATTACAAACTTTAAACATCTGCAGATTATAAGGGCTCGAAAAATGTGCTGACTGCAGAAAAATTTACTATTCTGGTTGTAATAGAAAGAAAAGTTTGCGGCAAGCGGACATCTATCTTTTGCAATAAAGTACACAGGGACGTCAAAATAATGAGTTCCCTGGGCACAAGTAGACATTGCAGCTGTTTCGTCCTTATTAGGACTCATCAGAAAGCCGAAATTCGTAACAAACTCCAGAAACAGCGAAAATGCGTTTTCAAGAATTATTTAAAAAACAAAAACCGCTGTCATTATGTACCTGTGCCCCAGGGAACCCATTATTTTGGCGTACCTGTGTACTTTAATGCAAAAGATAGATGCACCACTTTGAGCGCTTGCCGCTAACTTTTGTTTCCACTATTTTACTGGTATAAAAATTTATGTATGTAATTTAAACAGGAACCATTGTCAATGGTAAGTGCCCTAAACCCTTATTCATTGGCGGAACACGATTCGTTTAATATTACCCCCACCGATTGACGTTCCCCGCCTTACCCTAAACGCTTGACCACGGGATGTTTCCGTACGGTACTTGTCAAGCTTTTCAAACAATAACTTAGGTCAGGTACTGACATCTCGACTTACATATACAATTTGTGTACACAGGGAACAGTTAGAAATTAATGGTTTTACTACAAGGGCTAGTTTTTGTCAATCAATTTTCAGATAATAATTAACGGAGCATATACGGCCATGGACACTCGGATGTTTTTTTTTTGGGTGACTTGACAGATCGATTTGGAAACTATTCAAGCGTAGAAACGAAAAATAAATAATATTGTATCGGTATATTTAAAGAGCGAATTGGTTTTAAAGGATTTTAATTTATTATAAACTGTGATATAAAGATAGTACTGTACATTCCTATGAAAAACAAAAAGGGGCAACTATACCGGGGGACACGATACCTCAATGTTTTCCGTAATTTTAGAAGCAAAGGTTTAAAAATAAAAATATAAAAAGTAATAGTAGAAATTAACAAAAAAATACCATAAATGTAATTTCTAGACATGCATAAGTCATAAGAAATTTTAAAATGTAGTTATTTATGTTGGCGTCTGTAAATAATTTTTAAAATGAGAAATGTTTTTGCCGGCGTACAGACCAAATTAAAATTGAAAAAGTTTTACGCCTCAGTTGGGAATCGAACCCAGAACCTCTCTATTAGACCTCAAGTGCGCTGCCAGTGTACTCCCAGCGGAGGCATAAAACTTTTTTCAATTTTAATCGTGTCTGTACCCCGGCAAAAACATTTTTCAATTTAATTTAAAAAATTTAAAACTGATCTATGCGGCCGTTTTTAATATAAATAATAATTCGGAGACACAGTGTATGTTCATATGATCTTTTCTTCATAAAATGACCTGAGAAATCACATCATAAAATGAAGGAACACCCTGTATATCCGAATTGGAGAAGGGATGGTTTTTAAACATATTTATTTAAATAAAGGAATATTTTTAAATACATACACATATCTGATGAAGGTACTGCAATGAGAAGCATGTGAGAAAAAAAAGAAGAAACATTAAAAAACATGTACAAATTGTATATATATACAGGGTTATGATGATAAAGAAACGAAATGGCGGGTAGTATTAGGAGCTGCAGCACCTGTTCTAATATGACAAAACAATTTTATATATTTGAGGTCATAACAAAAAAAAATCTAGTGCCACCAATATAACAAGTATAAAATTCCTACCGATTCTTGACAGAACGTCGATTCTACCGTGACGCCTGAGTATTTTAGCGGGACTGGAACATAGTATTCATAATTATCGATAGCAATGTCGCTAGAAATCGATCGTTTTTTTTAACATAGTTGCGTCCCTGGTATCTGATGAAAAAATTTGGATTTTACGCAAATCCAAAACAATTTTAGTGTCGCAAAACAATGCGAGACCCCCCAGTTTGATAGTGCGGCACTGAATTTGACGTCCATGTATATGTCTTGTTTAATAGTAGTAATAGTTGTCCACTTTACTTCACTGACAATACTTAGCGCCGAAGTAATTTTATGCCTTGAGGATAAGATGTGTTGATATTAAACTTTTGAGGTGTGATGGGATATATACAGAATGCGTTACAGCATTTTTGGATAATACTTAGAATTCTACACCTCTTTTATATGGCACACTACATGCCTAAATTCAATTGTTTTAAGATATTGACATTTAAAAAAATGACATTTATTCCACTTTGACAGGCTGCTGCGTCCAAATGGTGCGCAAATTAGAAACAAAACTGTTTTCACTTTCCTATCTTAGTTTTTTATTTTCTACCCAAAAACACTAACTTTCGGTTTAGCGTTTAAATTTTTCAAATCGGTTTTTTTCAGGTAATGATGCTCACTATCAATTCGAAACCGAATCGACGATTTTAAAATTGGTCGAATTTGTGCCGGTTATCAATGAGCTGAAAAAAAGTTATGGTTTGACCTAGCAACAATTCTATTGATGACTTAAAACAATAATTTAAAGAACTATAAAATATGAGAATAGTGAAAGAGCCCAATATTATACTTATGATTGGACACTAAAAAATTTAAAAAAATAAAAGACCCTACCTTTTTCCTATTCTCGTCAAACAACGAAATTAAATTCTCCTTAGCGGACGGCACTGGGTTGGATGACATCAAACTTCTCATGTAATAATAAACGGCGTCAAGTTTTCTTCTCTAAAATACATGCATGTTAAAAAAAATTAAAAAATCCAGATTTATAATTATTTTTTGGAAATAGTTTTTTAAAATTTTTTCAGTTTTTCATTTCAAATACTATATCAAAAAAATTATGAAAATTAAAAATATACTTACAGAAAACACAGCTAATACGGCCAGTCGATTATAAGGTTTTCCATTTTTGGGATTTATTTCATGAGACTTAATGTACCACCTAAAATAAACATAACTCCTTAAGGGCAATTTATTACCAATGGCGCATCCAGAGCTCAAGTCTAGAGGGTGTAATGGGGTTAATGGTATGCACTTATTTTAATGGATGATTTCTTGATCAATATTAAATTGAAAAGGTCATATAAACGTTTATCCTAACTTTTTTTTCGGTTATTGTTTTTTACGGCAAAACAGAGAAGAAGATCCAGATAGAAAAACTGCAAAGAGACCACGCAATGGAGACTAAGAGCCTGGAATCACCTTTTACAGTTAAAGAGTTGAACGAGGCCGTCAACACAATGAAAAATGGAAAGGCCGCTGGAGTGGACGACATGTGTACGGAACAAATAAAGCAATTTGGTCCGGTGACGAAAAACTGGTTGCTAACTCTTTTTAACAACTGCGTTTCAGACCTTCAAATTCCAAAGTCATGGAGAAAATCTAAGGTGATTGCCCTACTTAAGCCAGGAAAAGACCCGGAATCTGCCAGCAGCTATCGACCAATCTCCCTTCTGTGTCATCTGTTTAAGGTTTATGAACGCCTGGTTTTAAATCGTATGGGAAAAACCATAGAGCCTAAACTCATACCGCAACAAGCAGGTTTTCGACCCGGAAAATCATGTTCTGGCCAGGTCCTTGCACTCACAGAACACATAGAGAAGGGCTTTGAAGAAAAACTTATCACGGGTGTTGCTTTCGTTGACTTATCCGCAGCGTATGATACCGTAAACCATAAAAAACTTTTAATAAAAACGTATAACCTTACCAAAGACTTCAAACTCACGCAAGTAATATCATCTCTACTACAAAACCGGCGTTTCTATGTTGTTCTAAATGGTAAGAAAAGCAGATGGAGAGATCAAAAAACGGCCTTCCGCAAGGGTGTGTTCTTTCCCCAATCCTCTTTAATATTTACACCAACGACCAGCCTCTTGGGGAAGACTCAGAAAGTTTTGTCTACGCTGACGATCTTGGTTTAGCGGTACAAGATAAGGATTTATACTTAGTTGAACTGAAACTAGAGGAAGCATTAGAACGGATGGCTCAGTACTACGAAGAAAATGCTTTGCGGCCCAATCCAGCGAAAACCCAAGTGAGTGCTTTTCATCTAAGAAACAAACAGGCAAGACGGAGGTTAAAAGTCAGTTGGCAGGGTAGCGAGTTGGAACACACGGATTTCCCAAAATATCTTGGTGTTACTTTGGACCGAACGCTTACCTATAAACAGCACTGTATTAAGACGAGGCAAAAAGTAACATCAAGAAATAATGCTCTCAAAAAACTCGCCTCTAGTAAGTGGGGTGCTCGACCTTTGGTGCTTAAAAGAACGGCAGAGGCGTTAAGTTTTTCCACCGCAGAATACGCCTGCCCAGTATGGAATAGATCGAGCCACGCCCAACAGGTCGACATAGCCCTCAATGAGACATGTCGAATAACCACCGGCTGCATGAAAGCAACACCTTTACCAGCACTCTACAGAGCGGCCGGTTTTGCCAGTCCCCCGATGCGCCGCCAGGTTGCTGAATACACAGAAAAATTTAAGCAGACCTTCGATGAGAGACACTCCCTATACGGGACATACGTGATACATGGAAGGCTAAAATCACGCAAAGGCTTCCTTAAAATGGTTGGTGAGGAACCTCCCGACAATTACCCACTATGTCAAAAAGATCCTGGAGGAATGGACCTAGACTGGCAAACGTGGAAAACATTAAATAGGATCAGAACTGGAGTTGCAGTTGTGAAAACCAACAAAATTAGATGGAACCAAACAGACCATCAAGACGCCTTCTGTGGCTGCGGAGTACAGGACATGGCACATCTTACGAACTGCAGGAACTGCCCCAACACCTGCTCTCTAAATGATTTATGGAATGCAGAACAGAACGCCATTGACGTCGCCCAATATTGGGCGCAAAAACTATGAGTTGTTGTTTTGGACACGAAAAAGTAAAGTAAGTTTCGGTTATTATCAAAAATCTCTAAAACTGTTTGAGATATCACACTAAATTTTGGTCTAGATCATTATGACCTAAAGGACATATCAGCTGCGTAGGCATGGCAAAAATGTTTGCAAATATGTACGTATTTTGTCTGAAAGAAGAGTTTTGGACTTGCATTGTCAGAGGCGTATTAACACTTGGAAGCGCCCAAAGCCCTGGGATATTTTTGCGCGCCCCTTCTACAGTGGCGGATTTGTTGCCGATGGCGCTTTTTTGTGCCGCAGGCGAAAAATAACCGTAAAGCTTAATCTGCGGCAATATGCCAGACTTTAAAAAACTACGTTTTTTTCTAACCACGGTTGAAATTGCTTAGTTTCATATCTTGTTTGGTTATCTTAGTAAATGTAGCGCCCCTTTCAGATTTGGCGCTACAAGCCTAGGCTTGTTTGGCTTGTACTATAATCCGCCTCTGTGCATTGTCTTTATTTGTTTTATATCACAACGTTTCAACTGGTGAGTATCTCCAGTCTATACTTACCAGTTGAAACGTTGTGATGTAAAACAAATAAAGACAATGCAAGTCCAAAACTCTTCTATCAGTCAAGAAACATCATTGTCTCCAACCTTCAAACAGACATGTAGGTACGTATTTATTATTAATTTTTTAAATTTTATTAATTAATAAATTAATTTTTTTAATATTCTATTTTCTAAATAGTAAGTGTTGTAGAGAAATATTAAAAGTTTTTTTTTTGCTTAAATTATTTAGTTATAATTTTTTTATTAAGAACGTCCGACCAATATTTCTAAATTCTTCTCCAAGATTACCAGCTTCATACGATTTTATTTAATTAAATTAGACCAAAAACATTGCGTTCTCTTGGCTCGAATCCTGACCATGTTTATTAATGGATGTTAAAATAATAATTTTCATTTTTTCCATTTTTTACAATACAATGAACTTTAGTAATTATTTTTAGAGTTTTCATTTTATTAGACATTTTTTTCTGCATGAAAATAACTTTCTCACGCTCACATAGACACCACCTTGACATTGGTGAAAAAAAAACTAAATAATTTGCTTAGTTTTTTTGTAATTAAGGCCAAGAACAACCGAAATTTAACACGGCAAATTTTAGGGCGGTCGGATCCACTTAATAAAACTAATAATTGATTATTCAGTTAAATTGGATTAGCCTCATTTTTGAATTTCTCATTTTCTCTATTTTATTGGTATTGCTTTCTGTCATTTTCCATGTAATAATTTAAAATAAAGGTATTTTAAAGTAAAAAAAAATGGTTTAGAAAGCACTTAACAATACCCTCATTGCACAAATTGTCATTTCTTTCCCAGTTAGTTATTACTACTTTACTACTTACTAAGAGATCTGGGAGAAAAAGAGACAAAAAGTAAAGAAAAATTAAGGAATATAGGTAAAATAAAGGTTGCCGGTTGGAGTCGGTGTCAGTGAGGTGGAGGTGAGGAAAGGCAGAAGCCAAGGAAACAAGAGAAAGCTATTTACTGACTTACTGTCTACATTTTCCGTAATTGGACGTTTCGTTGACCTGCTCCCTATATCTCCCCAAATCGCCCAAACACAAAAATATTTTCTGCGCAGAAACCAGCGCGAGTCCCTTGAATCCCAACTTCTTGTGTTGCACCATACTGTTGTTCCCTATGTAATCAACGACTTTGAATGTATATGTTTCTTCTAGTATACCGATGAGTCTTTCGAAATATTTGGTACCTGAAAATATTAAAAAACTTTTTTTTAGAAGTCCTACATGTCATACAAGCAAGGTCAAATTGAAATATTTCCTGCATGAAATCTGGCAGTGGCGTATTTAGGAGGGGAGCTTAGGAGCTCGGGTCTAAAAGCCTAATTGTAACCTAATTTTTCATCTCACGCTTGGACTCCTAATTTAAATTTTTAAATAATGTATTCTTGGCTTAAATTACAAAGCTCTTGTAGGGAACGTTTAGTTTTTAAACTTTTCCTTCTAAAAGTCCTATTTAATATCAAAATTAAGGTCTCGGACGCATATCGTTTTAGTTATTGATTTATGATAAAATTTTATAGGAAAACGAGTAAAAAGAATAATATTTTATAGTATTTTTCTATTACATACTTTGTCTGTTCTGTTTTCCCATTTTTAAGGCGGAACTTTGTGCAGCAAGAAATATATTTGCAAGAGAGTCTCACCCGAAGTGGGCATACTAGCGAGCTTATGACGTGGTGAAAAATATTCCGTAAACATCGACACACACTGAAAGCACGATGCAAGGCGGTAGGTTCTTTATTATGCTAATGAGTTTTGGTTGATTTTATTTCGGAGACCAGAAATTTGTTTTGTGGGAAATAAGTATTTTACTTGTTATTGTATTCTAAGTTAAAATAATGCATCTAATCGTTATACGGATTCTTATTTTATTAATATGTACAAAAAATAAAATTAAGGAGAGCAAAAAATTTTGGAAAATAAAATCTGTTAATTTTATAAATTCCTTGGAAAAGCTTATTATAATGATTTTAATGATTTAAAAAAGGTAATAAAACTTCTGAAATCGTATTCTAATTTTTAATATAGGTACCAAGATACATGTCTGTTAATCTTATTATTACCTACCGACTAAAGTGTTAATTAATTAATAGTAGGTATAAGAACACCTGCATATATGCCAGTGGCGGCGTCAGGGGGGAAGAAGGCACAGGCATACCCTTAAATTAAAGTTGCCCATCCAAATTAAGTTTAGGTACTTAGGTAGTTTATACATAACACAATGTACAAACTGTTTTATTGTGAATTTTTCAGCATTGGTGTTGAAATATTTTGTAAGGTCAATAGTTTTTGAATTAAAATTCTCTCATATGAATAATTTTTCACCATGCTTATTTATTAAACAAGAGAACAAACGAAGTACCTAGACCTTTTTTTTAGAAACACAGTACCGTATCGTCGCACCTATACGAGAATGGAATAAAATAATTGAATTTCAGCGCCAATCCGATACAGAATATACATGTGATAATAGAATAGATGCAATGGTCTCATCGGTTTTACCGCTTACTATTGCTAAATAATAATAATAATAATAATAATAATAATAATAATAATAATAATAATAATAATAATAATAATATTAATAATAATAATAAAAAATCATGTTATTCTCTGGAGCTAACGCAAAGATAATGCGACACGAGTAGAACCGATAGATATTGTATATCGCATCACACGGAAAGCGTCAGCAAACAGTACCAATCGACGAAAAGTCGTGTACCTACTTTTTAAGCTCAAAGGTTTAACTTTTCGTCTAGAAAAGCGATAAAAATATATCTACAGTAAAAACTAAACAATAGCTAGATACCAGGATCTTATATGCCTACCTCAAAAAAATCGGATCCATTTACATTTTTCTAGCACCTCCACGCCACTGATATCTGCTACCTAAGTACTTAGCCTATTTTTGTGAAAGAAGGTTTTTATTTTGGTAATTGGAGTATAATTGAATATAAAAACTAAGAACTACATAGATTTTTATTCATTTGTGATTTGAACTGTTCGTTGTGAATCTATTGTGAAGTTGTATCTACAGTGTGTTTCTATTTTATATTATCAATATGCCGCAAAAGTATACTAGCACAAATCGTACTCCGTGTGGCCGTCGACGAAGTATTCAACAAAAACTTAAATTACTCAGGTGAGTACTTGCAATCATTTTAGAAATAATTGCAAAGTTGTATAATTTTTATTATCATATATAATATAACAAGTGCATTGAAAATTATCGGTAATTTTAGGAAAATATGCTTGAATACAATTTGGAGCCAAAAAAAGCATGAGTGCACGTAGTGCACGAATGCTTTTGCTTGCTCCAAATTGCATGACGGCATATTTGGCTAAAATTACCGGTAAATTATCAATGCCCGCGTTATATTTGTAAGGGAATTTCATGGACTGATGTTGCTTTTTGTTTGTTATGACTGACAAAAAGAAAATATGTCAAAAAATTATCACGATAATTTTTTGCAACAATAGAATAACCATGGTAACACAAAATAAAATTATGGTATTTAATTGTTAAAATATGAAATTTGACAGGTGAATGAAATTCTCAAGATTATTGATTTTGCTCCTTTTCATATGCTGTAGAAATAAAATAGAACATAACGTGCATAACCGTTTCATACGCTCAGTTTTAAAAAAGTACAAGTAAAGCCGTACAGAAAGTTTAAAATTGTTAGTAAGTGACATTTTGTTAGTTGTTTTTGTCATGTTACGTTGTAACGTTGTTTTATGACCTACAATATTTCGGGAGTATTCGAATTTTTTTTAGGCCCTAGGCCAAGAATTATCCTAATTATTTTAAAAAAGCATCCGTTTTGGACACAACTACTGACATCAGCCCTATGATGCTTATGTACGCTGTTTGTTTTCTATTACAAAAAGAGGTAATTGATATCTCGATTAAACTCCTAGGATAGGTATTATCCAAAAATGTATCAAGAGATCCTAAAGCATAAAAACAACGTTTTTACAAAAACATAAACCTTTCATAGCTATCTTTTTTAAATTTTAATAACGCAATTATCTTAACTTTTTCTTACTCTTTGTAATTTGAGTATAATATGTAACGAATATATTTATTTTCTTATTTATTTTTTATGAAAAAAAAAATTAGTTTATTTGAAAAAAAAACACAGTGTAAACAAGCTGCTGTCACTAGTTGTGTTCAGACCAGCTGTTCTTTCAAATTAGATAATTCTTGCCCTAGGATATAAAACAAAAAAAAACGAAATTATCCTGAAATATTGATTTGTGATGTTGTTTTCCAAACTACACACCTAAAAGTGTTAAAAAAAATTTGTCGAACATTATGATGAGTTATGAGACATTTCCATTGATACCAGCCAGTCAACCGATTTCCAGAATCCCTTTTCTATATACTAAGTAGTTTTTTGGTAAATTCAGTTTCTTCTAAATTAAAATACTGGGATTTATCTCTACGTTTTATAAAGTGTGAACAGTGCTGTTATAATAAGCTTAAATACTAAAGAGGGATATAAATTATTTTTATATAAGGGTCGAGAAACTTACTCACAATTTTCAACAATTTGTTTAAACAAATAATACAGCTGAAAAAGAATCAAATGCTTGTTTTAGAAATATATTAATATTGGTGTAAATTTATGCTCCCCATTTGGTGATAAACAGAATTCTCCTGTAAAAAATACTGGTTTTATCTTACCTAATATTTCTTTAGGCAACGCAAAAAACTGACAACTCAGGACACCGCCACCCCAAGTAAAAAAGTTGTCAGTATTTCTAATTTTGCCATGGATTTACCTACTTCGGAAGTTGCAGGACCATCTCATGATAGGGTTGAGAGCAGTAGAGATATGAAAAAACTAAACTTGATAGATTATGACAGTGATGATAGTAATTCCAAATCGATTAGTCCAGAACAAGTTTCTAGTTCACAACCCGAAACAGAAATTTCAACCGAATATTCTGAAAAGGTATCCCAAAGATGTCAGACCATATGTGATATTTCCGGAAGAAGAATAATTGATATTAATTTCTTCTTTAACGAAGTAACTAATTTTAAACATTTGGGCATTTTTGGTTGCGAGAGTACAAGTTTAAAAATAACAAAAGAAATATCTGTTGGATTGCAAAGCACGTTTGTAATTAAATGTTCCATATGCCACGAAGAAAAAAGAATATGTACAGAGAACCCTGACACTGCAGACTTAAACAAATTAATCGTTTTGGGTATGATTTCAACCGGCGGAGGCTACAGCCAAATGCAAGAAATTTTCAGCTACTGCGATATACCGATTATGTCAAATTATACGTTTTTGAAAATTCAAAGTGAAATAGCTGATGCAATTCATGCAACCGCTTGGGAAGAAATAAAGAAAGCTGGCGAAGAAGAGAAAGCAATTGCCATCGAAAAGGGAAAAGTTGATCCTGATGGTATTCCATATATAACCGTTATCGCAGATGGCGCATGGAGTAAACGATCATATAAAGTTAACTATAATGCACTTTCTGGAGTGGTAAGTTATACATATTCTTTTAAGTTTCGTTTAATGGTGATGGTTTTATATAATTTAAAAACTAGACCAATTGTAGTCCAACCTATCATAAAGCATGTAAAAGGTAAACAACATTAACGTTCTGGTGGAAGGTAAATTATAAATAACATTTTTATTTTAGGCAATAATTGTTGGACAAGAGACAAAGAAAATCCTATTCCTGGGAGTTAAAAATAAATACTGTTGCATATGTACAAGAGCACAGAGCAAGAATATTGCCGCAAAAGACCACATTTGCTACAAAAACTGGGACAAAGCATCAACAGCTATGGAATCCGAAATTATTGTACAAGGATTTTTACAAAGTAACGAACTGCACGGAATAAAATACGGTTATTTGGTTGGAGATGGAGATAGCAGTGTGACAAAAAAGTTGGCAGAGGCAAGACCATACCAGAATAGATCAGTTCAGAAAATTGAATGTAGAAATCATTTGCTAAGAAATTTATGTACACGCCTTCGAGAGTTAGCCCAAAAAAGAACCAGTTCGAAGAACAAAGTAGTTTCTATAAAGGAAAGAAACATGCTTTCTAATAATGTTAAAAGAATAAGATATGGAATTGTAGCAGCAGTCAATTACTACATTGAAAAAGAGGATCTAAGCTACGCTCAAAAAATTATTCATTTAAAGCGTGATATTACAAATACTTCTAGTCACGTCTTTGGAGATCATTCAAAATGTGCTAACTACTTTTGCCAGGGACCAAAAGAAAATGAGATAGATTTTACCAATATTATGAGAAGTTCAGGCTTATTTTCAGATATTTTAGTAATCATTGAGAGAATAGTTAGAAATTCCGAAAGTTTATTATTAAACATGGATAATAACGCTGCTGAACTTTATAATGCCTTATTAGCCAAAACAGTTGGTGGCAAAAGAATTAACTTTTCTTTAAGAAGATCCTACGAAATGCGTTGCGAGAAAGCTGCAATTTCGTACAATGTTGGAGCTGAGTCATCTCGACTTATTCAAAAGAAACTTTGTGGTCGAAGTCCAGGAAATATACATACAAAATTTATTAAAGAAAAAAAACACAAACGGAGTTGGACTAAATGCCGTAGACAATTATTTCCACAAACTCACAAAAAAAAACACGAAGATGCTCCTCCCGACGAGGATTACGGCTTACCAGCCATAGATATGGACGAGGATGAGTACAAACTGCAACAATCTTTCTTCATAACTTCCATTACGGTAGATAAAGAAACTGCACATAAATTAGAACGTGATACAGTCGGACAAGCAGACACACTGTTATGGATGGAAGAACGTGGAAAAAGACTAACAGCAAGTAATTTTGGAAAAATTTGTAAATTACGTAAAAGTACACATTGTGCAAACACGGTAAAAGCCATCTTATATAGCAGTTTTACCAGCAACAGTGCTACAAATTGGGGCAAAGAGCATGAAAAAATCGCTATAACCCAGTTTGAACGAACCACCGACCTAATAGTTGAGGACTGTGGACTTTTTGTCAGCACAAAGCAATGCTACCTTGGGGCATCTCCAGATGGTCTAATTGGACAAAATGGAATTATAGAAGTTAAGTGCCCCAGATCCTGTAGTACCAAAACTCCTCGTCAAGGCATCGAGACTAAAACAATAAAATTTGCTACAATTGAAAATGGAAATTTTACATTAAAACGAAATCACCACTATTACTATCAGGTACAGGGACAGTTACAAATAACGTCAAGGCAGTACTGTTATTTTATTGTATGGACACCTCTACAACTAGAGTATGAAAAGGTAATGAAAACCACTTTTAAAATAGTTATTTTCTAGGAAACGATGTGTTTATAAATATTATGTCTCTATCTCAAAAACAGAACAAAAACTTTTTTTTTAAATACATAGATACTCAGGAATAATATAGCCAGAAAGGTAAAACCAACAAATTTTCAAATTTTTACAAACCGTGTAAAGTTTTCCTCACAGTGCAATTATTTTCTATTGGAAAATATGAGATTCTTATTCCAGAAGTATTAAATGGGGATAAAACTAGTTTATCCTATTTAGCCTTCAAAGATAAAAAAAATACTCTTCTCAATATTTTCTTTAAAAATTTAATGGCTGGGCATAACTTCATCAATTTACGAAACAAAAAGTAAATAAGAACACTTTTTAAAATATTTAATACATTCATTTCATATAATATTTGATCGTATAAGTATCTATGATTTACAAATTTTATGAAATAATAATTAATGTAATTTTAACAATAATAATTTTGTTTCAGATATACAGAGATGACCAATTTTGGCAAGAAAAGATGGAACAGCAGTTAAAAACTTTTTTTTTTAGTTGCCTTCTTCCCGAAATGATAAATCCTCAATACCCCAACAAGAGAAAAATTAAAGACTTAAGATCGCAATTTTTAAATATTTCTGGTAGCTAATAATATAGTTATTGTAGTATTTTTTATTTTAATAAGTATTTTTAATTTGTACCATGAAAGGACCAACTTTATTGCCTACCTGTATTTTTAATAAAAATTTACAATATTATGAATGTTTTTATTTAGGGTATACTACCTAATAATAAAACCTACCAACATAGGCACACATAGAGTGGAAGGGGGGTAGCCAAAAAAAGCGTGTAAGTTCTTAAAAGTGACTTAAATAAAATATGTAGCAGCCTTTTCAACACTTCCTCCACCGTTCAAAAGTGGCTACAAAAGAAAACAAAACGTTCGTTTTCAAGAACTTCTATCAAAAGTGATTCCTACAAAAAAAATGCCGCATTCGTTTCATAAACTCACCCTAACAAAAAGTAAAAACCTTATCTACGCCCTTGGTCAAGAGACGGGGGCCACTGCCGCCCTCTCTATGGGCGCCCAAGCCTAACAAAATATTGTATTTTATTACTCTGCCTGGCATACTGTCCAATTTTTATTTAGTACTTAGCTTCTTAGAAGCATTGTCACTATACAGGAGTCAGGCTGCACCAAATTATAGCTGCCAGCCAACAAGATGGACAGAGAAATCTCATGTGACCAACGCCAAATTCGTGCCTGAATACTACTTTTAAATCGGTAAACCATGGATAAAATAATAAACACATTTCACCTTTAAGATGAATTCATATTTTAACAGGTTCAGACAGAAGCTCACTACATAAGCAATATATAGATCCCGTATAATAAGCATAAAATATAAAAACAATCGAATATGCAACAGTTGGTTACTCACTAAGAAACGAAACAAAAAATTCAATATAGCCCATTTTTGATTGCAACAAATCGACCGGATTTCGTTCAATTCTTATCCTTACCTAACATGAATAAGAAATTTTGAAAGCCCAAACACCAGTTTTGACAAAATGGTGAACGCGCCTTGAACATTTTGCCCTGCGGCGCATTATAAACCATCCCGGTCTAAGCCGAAAAATGTATGGTAACCCGAAGTTAATAGCACAACTACTAGTTACGTCTTTTTAATATTAACGCTTAGATATTCTGTTATTGGCACAGACAATACAAAAAGGAAAACATAAAATTTAGCCCAAAATTACCCCCGAAATAACTTCTTGTTCGACCACCTATAATTTTTTTCAGTGTATCATTATTCTCTCTGGATGTAAATTGTTTCACGTCAGCCTAGAATAAATTCTGCTGTATATAGGCAACTTCTATAACATGACAACAAAATTTACCTAAAACATGAGTTGCGCGCTGCAAGATAACGGACTTATTACGACATTGTTTTGTCTCAATTTTTGAATTCTTAAAGATAAGACATGGAAGTTCTAAGGTACATGGCTATTTTTTTGAAAAAAAAATTCTTAGCTACGATATTAACCTTGGAAAAGTGCCTAAAATACGCACCTTTAGTGGGCATTTTCTTATACATATTCTTATTTTTTTCAAAAAAGGGCTTTGTACCTTAGAAATACAAACATTCCTTTATTAAATTTTAAATTGTCCCGACAAATATTTCAAATAGCCTTTGCAGAATCCTGCAGTAGCGAAACGGTGTTTTTCATCCTCTAAATTTGCGCGTGGTAGAGCCTTAAAGCTATTTTAAATCAACCAAAATTAAACCCAATGCAAAAAACCTTTACAAGAACAAATTTAATCCAACCATGCAGAGGGGGAGAGATAATAATTTAATTTTTGAAATTTGATAGTTATGTAAATTTTAAACGAGCTTTGGGCGCGGCCCCGATATTTTTTGGTCTGCGGCGCTTTTCCGCCTTTTTCACTAGTTACAATATCATAAAAAAAAAGTAATCTCGACTGTCCCTCTATCCAGGAAAAAAAAATGTCCTACTTGGTCCCACTGAGCTCCCTCGAGCATATTTTCTGGCTACATTCTACATAATGGACTTTTTCACTCATTTTTGATTTTGACACTATCGAATAGAGCAAGAAATATTAACTTTTCTTTGCTTTTAGTTTTTAAATTCTACAATGATTTACTGAGAAAAAAATGAAACAAAATACGCTTTCCAAAAAAAATACGCGAAACAACTTACCGACGTCACAACAGATTCCAACAATATCAGTAGCACATCTCTCTGTGAACGATGCACACTTACCTGACTGAGGTCTCAAGTCTGGTTTCCTGTTTCTAAATTGTCTTTGTTTACGTAAGTTATCGAATCAAAGATAACAATATAAACGGTCGCACGACTGGCAAATAAGAGTTGTGCGGTTAATAGGAAGACGTGCATTCTTCTCATCAAATGTTTTTAAACTTCCTACTTTCGCGCCGTGTTTTCAATTGTTTCTAGACAAGGTTTGTGATATTCTAGGAAGATTTTATTATTGGTTTTATTTTCATTAGGTGTTAGTTCAGGATGTTAGCGTTGGCTATGATTTTGAATTGATTATAGTGAAAAAGTCCAATATAATAACCAAAAAAAAACCGCAATATTTTGTGAGACTGAAATCAGTTTCTTTGAGACATACAAAATAAGAACTTGAAACATTGATTATAGATTGATCCTAAACATCTTAGCAGCTCAAAACTTAAGTTTTGGTTAAGTTTGGAGTCAAATCTGGTGAATGGGATGAACGAGGAAAAATTAAAAAATTTAATTCTGTCATTTTGTGTTAAGCATTAGCTGCACTTTAATTTAAAACATTTATATTAAGAGTGAAATTATGAAAATTTCCATTAAAAATTAGTACCCAATTTTCTCACCTTCATCTATCAAATACAACAAGAACCCCTTATACTGCTGCTTGTTCTCAGGATCGTTCGCGATGGCTTTTCTCGTCACCTCAATGATGTTGTAATACAATATTTTCCACACGTGTTGTTCCACGTTTTCCGTTTGACAAAACTTAATTGCCTTGCACAAAATGTATTCCAGGGCGCTATTCAGGAACTGCCTGAGGTTGTCGACGGTTTCGTAATTGACCAATAACATGCCGTTGTTGATGATAGACTGGAGCTCCATGTCAGCTCGTTTGATGTCTCGAAGGAGGTCTGGACAGTGACTTTGTTTGAATTCCTCCCTGTTAAATAAGTATGAGCAAAAGTTTATTCCTTGTTTTCAACCAAAAATTAACGAAAATTCCTACACAGTGTCCCAGTGTTAACAAAAATGAATTTGGAAAAATATAAATACGTCTTAAAAAGTATATATAAGGTGAAGTGGGGTAAGTGGGGATCTGGGGCAAGTGGGTTTTTTTGTAATAATTGTAAAAATAATTACTTTTAAAATAAAAAACTACAATAAATGTTTTTTTTGGACTGTTATAAATCCCAACATATTGTTTAAAAAGTTTTAATATATTTTTTAAAGTAACACAGCTTATGTCAAATATATCTAAACTTCGTCTATAGTTACAAGTTACGGCAAAATTTAAATTTTTTTACCTGTACTAACTTAAAACTTTGGTTCAAAGTTTTTACATCCTCAAAGTTGTAATCAATTACGTTATCTCTTGTATTTTTTTAACACTCCAATTTTTCAGGTTTTCAGTTTTGGTCCATAGTTCCCACTTGCCCCGCTTTTTTTGTCAGTGGGGTAAGTGGGGATTAGTTCCCACTTGTCCCATTTACATTTTTTATATTAATAAAATTCAAAGTGAAAAATTTTAAGAAGTTAAAAAGTGAGATTGTGCGAAATCTGCAAAAACTATAAAGTAAATAAAAACTTAAAAACGGTATTACGTAGTTTTAAAAAAAGTTATAGAAGAAGAAATGTCTAACATATAAACTTTTTTATTTTTAGGAATTTTTTAAATCTGAAAAAAGCCTGTTGTTGGTGAAGTCGCAATAGATTAACTCACTTGCTCCAGTTGAATATAACATTACTTAAACGCGATTTATAAGTTGAAAACCCACTTACCCAAGTACCTGGGGCAAGTGCATTCTATATGGGTACATTTTCATAACAATTTTTTGTTTAAATGAAATTCTTGGGTAAATAATTAAACAAATTTTGTTGTAATTGTAAATATCACTAATTACTTCCTGCCTAAAGCGCATCTCTGTAACTCGAATTTTAAAAAAGTTATGTAGTTTCAAAGGCAACCTTTTATATTTTTAATCCACACTTACCACACTTCACCTTATATATACTTATATACTTATATTAATATTAACAAAAACAAACAAAAAAACAAAAAAAAATATTTAACATGCTAACAATACTAGTTGATAGTCATAAAATAAGTTAATTCTCGTTATTAAATAAATCACGACGGAATAATAAAGATCAAAAATGATAATACTAAAAGTTTTCCAGTGCCATTGAAAATTATACACACCCAAACCAAAAATTGAACATTCTTAAATACAGAATGGAAAATATATGATAGAAATGCGTATGTGTTGTCATAGTGACATATTGCCATAGTGTTGTATTGTCGCAGTGTCATTTTTCGTAGTATTGTATTGTCAAAAACAATTTTTTTTTGGATTACAATAATTTTCCCTTACAAGAAAAATAATATCAAGATAGAAATGTGTAATAAAATTGTTTATGTAAATTGTAGTAAAATGAATTTACCTCGTTTCATCATACCAATTAGGTATCGCCTTCCCATACTGATCAGTGGTTATCTTTGGGGTCACACTTTCCGAGCTGCTCCCCGATAATCCCGGAACGGCAACCCGACTACCGGGCGCCTTAACCAAAATCGGCTTTTTAGGGTTGTTTGGGTCGAACAAAGTTTTCTGATTGGGACTTTTTCTGATTTCCGGAAATTTGGGGCGATCAGAGGTCAGTTGAGGCGGCACGGAGGTTCTGGAAGGGAGGACTAGAATCCCCGCTTGTTTAGAGGTGGTGTCGACGAGGTGGTCGTCGAGCTCCGAGTTTCTGCGACTGCGGTCTGAACTGGTTCTGCGACTCAGAACTAGATCTGTAAGGAAACGATGGGATTTGTGGTCAGGAGCCGTTTGTATGAGCTTATTTAGGCTTAAATCATGAGCCCATTTAAAACTATTAAGAAGTTACCAAATGACGTCACAACGGTGTAAACGTAGTAATAAAGTAATATAATGCAAATCAAAATGACAAATAATATACAGTGTCAGTGTGTCTACTTTAGTTGGCAGCTAATGGGAAACTTTTTTATTATTAACTTTACAAAAAAAGTTATTCTTCATAAAAAGTTCTGCATGGTCCAAAACCTAAAATGCAACCATCAGATGTTACATTTTTTCAGTAGTATTCGAGGTTTGTCAAAAAATATGAATTTTGCCCAAGAGTAAACTACCTTTATTTTTGACAATATCGAAAACTGTAATTATGAAAAGTTTTTCGGTATGAAAAACTATGTCATAACATGCAATTACAAAGTTAATAATAAAAAAGTTTCCCATATGTAGCCAACTTAAGTAGAGACACACTGTATACATACCTTCTCTCTCCGAGTTTTGTCTACTCCTTATAATCTCCTCCCTCCAATTCTCGCACATACCCGAAGAATGACTCCTATCGAAACTGACGTCCCTACTGGGCCCTCTAGATTTGTTATGGAACCTGTCAAAACTGGTGTCCCGTTGGTCTTTGGAAGATCGTCTACCCTTGCGGCCACGGTGGTGACCCGGACCTCCTGGCTCCTGCGGTACTCTAAGAAAAATATATGTAGTTAGCATAATTATATGGTTTTTTAAAGATAACTATGTATTAAAATTTACAGATATGCTTACTTAAAATTGTCCCTATCTCTACTTTCAATGCTTGCAACGGAGTCCTTTCGATTCCTGTTGTTATTCGTTGGGGTTTTATCTCTGTAGCCACTTCCGCTTCTAAAATAAATAATTTGTTGTATCCTTTTACACAGAGTGATAGAGCGTATGTTTTTTGTCAGTGCCGGTGAGCAGAAAATAATTTGTGTTAATTAGATATAAGCCAACTAACTACCTCTACTACGTTATGTTTGCACAAAATGCATCAAATTATTTAAAAAGTAATTAATAAACATATGCTTCTGCAAGAAAAAGCCGAGCTGCATCGTTGAAGAAAGAAATTTACAGTATGAGTTGCTCGAAGACGCGTTGAAGGCTTTGTTGGCCCATGCCTAGGCTAGGGATGCCTTAAGGCGTGCTCAGACGACTTAAGGCATCTATTACGGTTGTCCAAATTTGGTATTTTAAAGCCTTCCGTAGAGTTAGTTTTAAAAACAAATTAAAATTAGTAAGTTTCCAACAAGAAAAGCTTATCACTTACCTTTGCTTACTCTTCCTCCTTCCACTTTTCCTAGAAGTAATAACCACAAATGAGAGATGATGAGTGACATGATTTCAATACAGAACAACAATTTGCATTTTTATAGTGTGCAAACGGCCACTGCAGGCTTTCTTACGTTATCAAGTAAAAATCATGATAAAAAAAAGAACAGGTGAAATGAATGAAAAAAAAATGTTATTTGACAAACTCTTTTACAATCTACTTCCTACGGTAGTGAATTTTTTTTTATTTTGTATTTAAGAGGTAGGTCTAGTGACGGATTGGCCATTTCAGTTTTTGATCAATCCTATTCGCTTTATCCAAAAAGTGGACAAATTATCTCTCTTAAAAATGGGCGAGATACAGAAGTAAAAAATCTAAGTGCGGGCCTGGTCATCAAAACATAGCCCGATATACTTTATGTTGTTTGTCTTACTAGTCATGCAATTTACGGATCGGTGCCGGTGGTCAGTTATTTATTTGGCGATCTGCTGCGGTGTGTTTTTCTGAAGCAAGTTAATTTAAAATTGGTGACACGTGAAAATGGTAAAATTTGAAAACAATGAACTAGATATGGTGCTAATTTACTGTGAGTGTCGTCAAAACGCAGAACGCTTTCCCTTGCGGGCTCATCCTACACCCAGAAGTTTTCTTAATGTTATTCAACGGGCAAGTTAGGCAGGACCGTATTTGATCCAAAGTGTAATAAATGTATGTAAGTACCTTATTTTTGAGTTTTTTGAAAAAAGATATTTGAAAATGTTGTTTATTTTTATGCCTTCTATACACAGAAGTACCTAGCTAACCTAGGAATCACCCTGTATAACACATCTTGTAGAATTTTAATAGTAATTTAACCAACAAGTACATTAATCGCATTTTAATGTAAGAGTTGGTTACAATGTTTTTTCGTCGACCGTATTTTTTACTAAAGTGAAGAAAAACAGTTAACAACTTTTATTTTACAATCCAGATTTCACAATTCTACAAATACTAATAACAGCGGACGACGTTTTGGATTGACGTTTTATTATTTTGTTGATTGGTTTGCATGGCTGCCTTTAATTTTAATTACCAAAATCGTGCATTTACAGAAAATCATGCATTAATAGGGGTCATTAATGAATGATTTTGGGAAATCGTGCATTTACAGAAAATCATGCATTAATAGGGGTCATTAATGAATGAATTTGGGAAATCGTGCATTTACAGAAAATCATGCATTAATAGGGGTCATTAATGAATGATTTTGGGAAATCGTGCATTTACAGAAAATCATGCATTAATAGGGGTCATTAATGAATGATTTTGGGAAATCGTGCATTTACAGAAAATCATGCATTAGTAGGGGTCATTAATGAATGATTTTGGGAAATCGTGCATTTACAGAAAATCATGCATTAATAGGGGTCATTAATGAATGAATTTGGGAAATCGTGCATTTACAGAAAATCATGCATTAATAGGGGTCATTAATGAATGATTTTGGGAAATCGTGCATTTACAGAAAATCATGCATTAATAGGGGTCATTAATGAATGATTTTGGGAAATCGTGCATTTACAGAAAATCATGCATTAATAGGGGTCATTAATGAATGATTTTGGGAAATCGTGCATTTACAGAAAATCATGCATTAATAGGGGTCCGACATTAACGCGTTCGCTACGCTCACGCGTTAAATTATTTCGATCATTAATCGCCATTATTAATGTACTTGTTGGTTAAATTACTATTAAATTGTGAAAAATGTAGTACTCCTGAATGTATGGTTTTTAAATGGGCTACCCTGTTTATGGTAGAAGATCAGCAACCGTGGGAGAGGTCCCCTCCTTGTAAACCTTGTAAAATATGGAGGGGCCTCAATATAAATCAATCAATGTGGGCCTAGAATTTGTCCCTACGCCACTGCAGGGGATTGCCACAATGTAATATGGGTAAAGACGGGAAAATACCAAGGTTCTTGTAATTTCTAATAACACCCTTTTGTTATAAACAAAAACGGTTACAGTACTGAATGACGTAAGTAAACCTGCATTTCCGCGTATCATAACACACATAATATATACAAGCAAATATTTTTCAGCTTTAAAAGGAGCACTTTGCGCTCTGCAGAATTTGCCGAATTCAACATTTAAAAACGTTTGCTTATACATACCCCTTTGCCATGAAAGAAAAAGTTACAGTCTAAAATACTATCAAGCGAATTATTCACGGTAATTTCGCTTAGAATGTAAGAGTGAGATTACACTTTTTTTTTAACCAAAATTACTCAATATTTCATTCTCAGTAACATAGAACCTGAAAAAAAAGATTGAACAAAAAATTCATCATACCTCTTTTTCTTTGTATTAGGGGTGGTGGTAGTGGTGGTTGAAGGGGGCATCGACCTGGTGCTGATATCATGCAAGCTCGTCACAGAGGAACTTCTTGTCAGTGCGTCGCTAAACGCCTCAGCCTCTAGTTTATGGTCAAGCTCAACTTCTTCATTCCAATCCTAAAAAATCAATTTATAAAAATAAACCAGGTTAAAATGATGAACTTTGTATAATCAGTCAATTTCTTTACTTTACACCATCTCAAAAGCAATGCTTTAAACTCACCAGTATCTCCCTTTCCTCTTCTACACTCTCTCCCTGAACATCATGCGTATTGACGGCCGGCATAGGATTACTTTGCAAGCTTAACTTAGCAACGGAATCCAGCAAAACTGTATCGTTTTTGACTCCCTGGTGCTTCATTTGATTGGGCTGCGACTGAGACGGCTGCCTAACTTCAGCGTTACGTCTGAATTCAGAACTCTGCCTAACTTCAGGCATCTGTTTAACATCAAGGGCGAGTCGTTGTTGTAAGGATGATTGGTGGGGTTCATTTTGGAGTTGAGGTTTGGATTCCTCTCTAATGGTTCTACTGCTTTCTTGGCTAAAGTTTGAATCTCTCGAATCTTGTCTGATGTAGTCTCTGCTTGAGCTGCGTTTGTCTCTACCTATAGCAACAAACAGTTTCAAAAAAGGACATGAACAAAATTAACGCAGAATATTTTTTCAAAGGCAAAACTGTAGCTTATGTTCTACAATTTATTCTTTACCTCCACGCTTTCTTCTGTCGCCCCTTCTAGGTTCTTTTCTATCTCTCTCCAATCTATCTCGATCTCCTTCTCCTCGTCTCTCTTGGTTGAATTCGTTTCTTCGATTTCTATTCTCGTCTCCCCTTTTATTTCTGTTATCGTCCCCTCTTCGTTGCATGTTCATATCGTCGTTCCTTCTATTCCTATATAGATTTAATAATGTAAATTAAAGCTAAAGGGCTGATGATTAATCGAATGTTAAGAAATTAATTCAAAACTAAAAGGTTGATGAAATTTATAAGTAAAAAAATCAACACAAAGTTATGCAAAAAATTAATATTCTGTGGGACATAGTGAAAATTGTATATTCCCTTCATGTTATTATGTACTGCTAAGCAATTTTCTCAATGTCATTAGAAAAAGAGTTGATTAAACCATCTTAACACATTGCATACTCCACTCAACATTACACTACTCTACCTTTCTCTATCAGTTTGCCTGGGTTCACTTCCTCTAGGACCCACTCTATCGAAGACATTGGATTTATTGCCACCCCTGTCGTCCCTATACCCAGAACCTTGTTCCCTATAACCAGAACCTTGATCTCTATACCCAGACCCTTGCTCCCTATATCCGGAACCTTGCTCTCTATATCCGGACCCTTGTTCCCTATAGCCAGACCCTTGCTCTCTATAGCTAGACCCTTGCTCTCTATAGCCAGATCCATCCCTATTCCCAGACCCTTGATCCCTATACCCAGATCCTTGCTCCCTATACCCAGATCCTCTAGATTCGTTGTAGTATCTACTATTGTCTTCGTAATGGTTAACGGGGGTTTGGGAGCGACTGGGAGGACGACTCGGGGGTTTGCTATCGAATCTTCTTGTTGGGGTACCAGGGCGTGAGTTGCCGGGACTATGGGGCATGCTAAGTAATAATAAAAAAGAAACAAAAAATAAGAAAACAATAAAAAAGAAAAGAGTAAAACGTAAACATAAACATAAACAGCCGTATTCACTGAAGGGTTCTAAATTTAAAACCGTCCTAAATTCACAGTTCTAGGTTTAACATGACTATTGTCAGAATAAGTCGACTAAGTTTTGTATTGCAAATATTTTCTTGATTTTTCTTTAAATTTATAAAGGAAAAATTATATTAGTACGTACTGTGTTCTTTAATAGAACTAAAACTGTATTTGCAATAACATCCCGGTAAAATTATTTATCGGTGAAACGATTTAATTGCAAAAAAATCAAATAAACTTAATAGAGTCATATGGCATATCACAATAACGCCATGGTGAAAACATAACTGGGCGACAATAGAATCAATCAACAATTTTTTAGTGCAGTATGACAATAGCATTTTGTACCCATAAAACCATACATTTTTTGAGATTTTTATAAAAACGCTGATTCAGAGGGGCGCATTTTATTTAAAGCCCCCTGAAGAGGCTAGGCGACCTTTTGACGCTAAAAAGTACATAAAAAAATTATAACCTATACCATTTGATGAACTTTTTCATATCTGGAAAGTGGTTAAAACAGAAACTACCGATCATTATGAAAATACGGGATGGGTTGCAACCCTACGTTCGCTATAATTGATGATGCATCTGGATGAAAGATTATTGAATCTTAATTACTTGTAATCACATTTTTATAATCAGATTAACATTTGTTTTTTATTTGCTGACCTGACCTACTCAAAATTGTACCCAAAGAGACTGGGACAATGATGTAAGCATGAAAAGTGCCCAATCTTATACTGTTATTTCAACAAGATGTTATATTCTGTGATAGTAGCGATTCCTTTTATTAGTTATACCTATTTTTACGGAATCCGTATAATTACCTATATAATTAATAATATCATATTTTCTTAAATTTATTAAACCATTACATAAGTAAATTTAGTACCCCTTTGTTATAGGATGGGTATCGATTGTGCTTAGTCATCATCTCTAAATATTATTCCTTTTCCTTTTTGCTACGATGTATGCGAGTATGTTACAAAAGATGAGTCACGCTAAATAACCCTTTTTTTGAACAGCAGTAGAGTTTTGGACTTGCATTGTCTTTATTTGTTTAGAATCACTACGTTTCAACTGGTAAGCATCTCCAGTCGTCTTCAGGTGAATACTGTGTACCTGAAGACGACTGGAGATCCTTACCAGTTGAAACGTAGTGACTCTAAACAAATAAAGACAATGCAAGTCCAAAACTCTACTGCCGTTCAAGAAACGTCATTGTCTCCAACCTTTAAACAGAAACCCTTTTTTTTGTTAGAAGTCATTTTTTGGCTGTAGTGGAGAAAATAAATTGATTTCGATTGTTGACAAAGCAACAGCGTTTTTTCCTCCATCCATCGTAATATTATATATTAGCGAAAAAACGTATGGTTTTACGTAGCACCCAAGCGATAGATAACCCTTAATACTGCTGATTCCTGTTTTTCCTATCTTATCGAAGATATCGCGTCACACAGATAAGGCCCCTTAGCAACGGCAGCGTAAGTAAATATCATATTATTTTTATTGAAAAACAATGCTGTTATTTCTTATTTACACAACCTATTTTTTATTACAACATGTTATGGACTTAAAACGTTTTAGAGGATTTAAATGTAGTATATTTCGGTGACTCTTGATTTTTTTTCCATAGAAAAGAGTTTTCTTCCATTGTTATATTATTTATATGTTTTCTACTAGTTTTAGATGACAAGTTCTATACTGTATTGTATTTTTGACAGAACTAATAAAGAAATTATTATTATACTGAAAAAAAGTAAAATTTTAGCGCCCCCACCCCGCTAAACAAAAAAATGATCGTCTTTTTACACGTCGCGGTGTGAATATTTTCTACAAAAACTATGATTTTGTTCTTGTTTCACTGGATTTTATCAAATAAACAATGCCTTTATTTTATACTCGGCGGAGTCTAGTATGACTGCTCTACCTAACCGCGTACAGTAATAGATTTACATATAAGAACAAGGTACAAATAGATTAATATTAATAGTCATAGTACACAGTAGTACACACTATATTACCTTTTAATTTTATTCCTAGCTAATTTCTGCAAATTTTGCTGCGCTTTTGACGCTATTTTCGTAGTTATATCAGTGTATATTTTTTTAAATTAAAAGAAAAAAAAATATTTAAACTACAACTAAAATATTTTTAACATATTTTTGAAACAATTTTTCTCTACATCAATATTCCAATAAAAAAATGTTGTCCCCCTGGAAAAGTTTCTTCAGACGCTCATGCTACAGGAATTCATATTAATTAGATAGATAATACTTTGAACCGATTATTAAAGTAAAACCAAGTCCGCGTCAACATATTATACATAATTAAAGTAAATTAAATTAATAAAAATATAATTAACACAACTTGTAAGTTCTCGAAGGAGTAAACTAGTTAAATCAAGGACTGCAACTATATGTATTGTCGCCTACGCGCGATTTAGTTTATTTGGTATGAAAAAATCATGATAAATATAATACAGAGTAAAATTATTATGGTATAAAAATATATTAAATGTGCGTCAAGATTTTATTGTAATTTTATATTTTTTTAAATAATCTTCAATGTATATGGGTACCCATAAAGATTATGTATTTGTCTTTTTACCAGAATACAATTTCTGCCTTGCACAATAATTACACATACCGAATGCTTTTGATTAATGATTTTCATAAAATTAAAACAACTTTGATTACAAAAAATATGAATGCCTTTTACCCATAAATATATCTTGTGTGAAAACTAGTGGCATTTTCAAAATCTAAACACATGCACAACATTTTCTGCTTTATTAGCTATTGAATAATAATTCATTAACAAATAAAATTTCATTATTCACATGTTAATAATACATTACCTTGCTCTCTCAGGCGTCATAGACCGGAATGCTGGTCCTGGCTGGAACTCGGGGTCCTGATATAATCTACCCCTTCCACGAGGGCGACTAGGCAGCGTATGGTAACCCACATTCTGGTTTGTATTGTAGGTAGGCTGGGCAGCCGGGTGGGGCAAGGTGCTATATGCTTCTAGAGAATGATAACCCATGTTTTGCTGTGGTGGTGGTGCAGATGACTATAAGATAAATAAGACAAGTTAACTGCCATTAAAAAAAGAATAATAGCAGTAAGTAATAATGTAATAATAAAAGTAAAACTATTGGCCTTTATCTAAGAGCATGGTAACCTTTATATAAGGCTAAGAAATATCTCAAATAAAAATAGGTAGTTTTCAGTATTACTACTTGAACTGAACCTCCCAACTTTTGACCATAGATCTTGACTACTTTGTCTAGAAAAAATTGAGGTATGTTTTAAAAAAGTATGTAATAATTATTAACTAAAAAAAAAATTATTGATTGCTAAGAAAAAACTTATTTTGCTTGGCTCGAAACTTTCCTAGAAAAAGATAACTATCCTTTCCATACCTGATACACAGAAGTACTACCATCCCAACCAACATCATCCGGGGTTAACCCATTATCCTCCATGTACTTTTTCCTCAACCTTGGAGGCAAATTTTCCAAATTTTTCAACATGTTCCTCTTTCTCTCTTGTTCGTTATTAAATTGATAATTGCCCGTGGTACTATGTCGCCTACCGCTCGGTGGTTTTGCCTGAATTTTACCATCATTGTGGTTATTACGACTGCCCATTCCCGTGGGTTCCACACTTCTTGTGTCGCGTTCCCTGTGACGGTCTCTGTCACGGTCCCGGGACCAATTGGAACCATTGTTAACACCTAAATAATTTAAATTATCAAAATGTTTTTGAAATATCCGTTGTTATTATTTGAAAAGGCTTGGTTGAATAAGACTGCCCAATTTTATCTTCCAATAAAAAGAAATAATTGTTGTTTTCAGGAAAAATAATTGTCCACTGCTTAAAAAACAAAATTAAGTTTGTTGACCTCTACTACTACTTACAGGTTATCTATTTTCAGTATAGATATGAAGATAATAAAGGTACTTAAAAAAGCATTCCATTTCTATTTAACAAGATAATAAAATGAAAAACAATATACCTAAATATTTGACAAAGTTAGCTATTTATTAGGTATATTTAATACCACCTACGTCCTTATTATTTAACAGAAGGTACCACATAAAGATCAGTTGAAGGTACATTGTCAATAATAAACCAAGATTATTCTATTACAAATTACAATACATACCATAACTTTTAAATAAATATTCATGAGCAATAAACTATTTTATTTATTCACTAATATAGTTATTGTTATTTATAGTACCTACCTATTTTTCTACCCAAATTTAAAGAAAGAAAATAAAATTATAAAACACTTTAAAGGTTCACTTATCTATTTTGCAGAAAAGGACATCCATTTCAAATAAATTAATGCAAATTTAATATTGTAAGTTTATTCATCATCATCATAAAAGGCAGAAAATATAAATATGGTAAGTTAGTAGATAAGTATTTAAAACTTTAAAAATTTTACCTCTAGGTTCAGAACCCATTCTTATATTTCTAGTTGATCCTGATGGGGATTTATCTCTCCATTCATTATGATTATTGCCTCTACCACCATTGTCACCTTGATTATTTCTATTGCTTGAATATCGTTTTGATCTGTTCATTTTATCACTATTTAAAGAATTATCACTACCATTTACCACTGCTGTAAGAAAAATATTAAAGTAAATAACAGATAGAGCATAGAGCTATAAGAAAAATGAACTAAGTATGCTTTTTATTCGAGGGTTTTGGTACGCTTAATTTTTGAAATACCTCCAACCCACAAAGAGAACTTTACTATATACGTACCTGACTCCTGACCATAGCTTTGGGAATATTGAGGACTAAGTTGTTCTCTACCCTGAGTAAAAGGTCTGGGTACATAAAGCTCCCTTTCAGGCTTCTTAGTACGTTTTTGACTATCTCTACTACCTCCTAATTCTGTACTCGTTTCAGACTTACTCCGAAAATCGTCCTGAAATACACTACCCTGTGAATAGCTTGTACTTCCACATTCAGATACACTATCTTCAGCACCTTGATTTGATCGCCTCAATTTGCCACTTCCAGGTTTATATATTTCTTGCTGGGGCTTCCCACGTCTCATATTCTTTTGTTCTACAAGTTTGAAATCTAAAACCCAACATAAAAGCCGTTAGGACTTTGTTTATAAACATGCGTTTCTATATAGTGATAATAAAATGTAGGTTATGTCGCAATTTCCACATAATTACAAGGTCGGACACAGGTCGCGAAAATGGATTTTCAGTTATGTAACCGAGTGAAAAACGATTAAAATGTAAAGCAAATACGCGAAATCACGATTAAAAAAAGATTGTTATTCAACACCTACCAGCATCTACTTCCTTTTTGTGCTCTTCCATGACATTTATGACGTATGACATGACGTATATTGGATTTTTGACATTTTTAGTGCCATTTTTTTTGTCGAATTCTCGGTTTCAAAAAATCCTTTTGTGTTTATTTGGTTGCCTGTCTTACGATAAAATCAAAATCAATAACCTCAATCTTACAAAAAAAATCGTTGAACAAAATATTACCAGTTGCAACCGCTAAAGTTAATATAAATTTACTGCAAATTTATACTTTTATTTCACTCTAGTCGTTTACTGAATAGTTAATACGAAATGGACGGTAAGTAAAGAAGAATTTAGACCTATTTCTATCTACAAGTGTGCCTTGTTTGACTTTGTTCTTTATAAAATCATTAAAGTTAAAATAACATATTTGTTGTAGGTCAACTAAAAATTGAATTGATTCTACTAGTAGTAGTTTTGGTAATAGCTCGAATCACATATTTAATGCATAAAATCACAACTGGATTTAGCAAATACTCACCGAAGAGAAGCACTCCATGTAAAACCACTATATGCATTGGATCAGGTGGACATACAACTGAAATGCTACAATTAATTAAGAACATAAATTTTTCCAATTATTCACCAAGGTATTACATTATAGCCAAATCTGATGAGACTAGTTTTAATAAAGTAAAGAAATTAGAAGATAGTAGACATACCCAAGTGAACAAGGATTATTTTATTATAAAAATACCGAGAAGTCGTTCTGTGGGACAGTCCTATATCACGTCAGTATTTACAACTCTTCTATCAATCTTTTACTCCATTCCAGTTGTTTTCCAGTTACGGCCTGATGTAATTTTATGTAATGGGCCAGGCACTTGTATTCCCATTTGCATTTTAAGTTTTCTGCTAAAGTGTATGTTTATTTGTGATACTAAAATAGTATTTGTGGAAAGTTTTTGTAGAACGGAGACATTCTCGTTAACCGGTAAAATTTTGACTTATATAGCTGACAATTTTATTGTTCAGTGGCCTAGCCTTAAATTAAAACTAAAAAGAGCCGACTATATTGGGCAGTTAATATAAATTTTTTAAAATATATTTAATTTTTTTGATTATACTTATTTATTTAAATATTAAGATGATTTGTTTTTGCAATGTCATCATCTACACCTACAGGATCATTAAAACTATAGCATATCCAATAATTGTAATCTTAAGTCAGTGGAATACTTTAATGTAGTTTATTTAAAAATTTTGCAGACCATACACTCCATACACTATCAGTCGGAATGAGTCTTGAGAAGGGAACGCTAAGGCCAAACTTTGATTTTTTTGATTGAATGATAATGAAATTTTGATATAAATTCCCATAAGAAAAACACTGATGAGAGAATGACCAAGGATTGATATCATTCAGGACTGTCAGTCCTACCCTACCAATAGTGTAAGATCTGCTTATAACATCAGCTTACTTTAATAATACGAAACTGTACTTTGTACAACATTTGCATGACAATTTTTTCTGCTTTTTTTCGTAGCGAGTATCTCGAGCAACAAAAAAGGTTTGTGGATCATCTCAAGCCTTGATTCTTGATTTTTTCTGTTTGAAGAGATTAATGGTGACCATTTTTTTTTTTTAATTTGAAAAGAAATATACAATACTGAATTATTTTGCTTCTGGCTTCGGGGGCATATATAGGTTTTAGCGCAGCACTCGGTTTTAGTCTCTATTTGTCTTCGTTGGGTTTTATAATACAGTCACGATTTCACACCTGAACAAGGAGTCCCCCAGGGATCACCCCTTTCTCCACTTCTATTCAACATTCTCTGCTCAGACATATACAATCATATATATAACAATAACATTGACCTGACATCATACATACTCCAATTTGCCGACGACACAGCTCTCTTAGCACATGGAACCTCTATACAAAATGCAGTAAACAAGCTTCAACACCTCCTAAACCTAATAGTCCTCTGGATGCATAAATGGCGTATTCTACTTAACCCAACAAAATCACAATTTTTGATCTTTCACCACAAAGTCAAAGAAGAGGATCCCTCTATTAGTCTATACAATAACATAGTTAAACCAATGAACCACTGCAAATATCTTGGAATCACAATCGACAGTAAATTAAACTTTAAATTACACACAAACAGAACAAAACAGAAAGCTATTACCCGTGCAAAACATTTCAGGTCACTAACATATAAAGACTTAGGCATTACTGTACAAACCGCAACTAACATCTACTCAATGATATGCCGCCCGTTGCTGGAGTATGGACACATATTGTACAGTAACGCTAGAAAACCAACAGTACAGCCACTGGAAGTAGGTGAGAGAAGTTGTTTGCGTGTGATCACAAAAATCCGTCACCCCCAGAATCCACTCCATAATCCCTCAAACATTCTGCTCTACCAAAAAACAAAAATCGTTCCAATCGACCAACGCCTCCACAAGCTGAACCTGAAGTTCTCCAAACAACAACACAATAGAGAAATAATGCAAAAACTCATGATACCTCCCAGTGAAAACATCCAGCCAAGACGAAAATATCCTGCAATGAGTCTATTGGAAACAATCAACTTTTTACAAACCCAATAGGATCTCTCGTGATTGTTTTGAATTTCATAGTTTATAGTTTATTGTAAATATTTAGTATACTTGTTTTTTTTTATTTATTTTTTTGTGCTTATTTAGGTGCAATAGTATTGTTTAAGTTTTTTTTTTTTTTTTTTTTTTTTGTATAACTGAAGTTTGAAAAAATTAATTTTGGTATATATATTTCAAGCAACACCTACATATAATAGTAATCATCCTGGGCAGGAAGACCCCGGTCGTTAGCCCTTTGGCAGATGCCAATAAATTGTAATAAATAAATAATACAGTCACAGAATTCGAACAAGTACAGTTATACCGATTATACCCAACAAAGACAAACATAGAGTTATACCAAGGTAGAACCTTGAGTTATACGTTATACCATATTTATGAGTTATAAATACACTAAATTAGGCAATCCAACGATGTGTCAGAATGGCGGCTGGATGGCAAATACTGCTTTGTAATTGGTACATGTGACCCTAAAAATAATATTGCTGGTGGCATTTAACGGGTGACTCAATGCTTTTTGCCATCCAACCGCCATATTGAATCACGTGGTTTGGATTCCCTAATACAGAAAGTATTCGAGTTTAAAGCGCACTAATTTTAACAATGGAAAATATATTTACGTAGTCATGTATGGGATGGTTGCCTATATTACCGGCTACTTAACCGCAAGGATAAAACCTATTTTTCTTCTATGATTTTGGCTAAAAGAAGCAAAAAATTGACATGAGCTTTGTTGCCAATTTTATTTAACAGTTGTGTTTGGCGGGAAACTGCAATTGACGGCTATTTTTAAAAGCCACCATTTAAAAAAAAAAAGTATTTTGTCGGAATTCTAGCATAAATGTATTTTATAAGTTGATTTCCTTCCTTGTGGAATTGTTTTATTGATGAAAGGTTAACAGCTGCCATCCATAAAACACCTGATTTGACACAATAAGTCTCCAAAATTAAAAAAAAAATGATTGTTACATTTTATGTAGTTATAGTAAATAACAGTAAGTAATCATTTATTTTAAGTTCTGTTGCTGAATACATTTGTTAGTGCTTAAACACGATACTGGAGGTAGAAAGAGCAAGAGGCAAAAATATGGATTTTATATATATATTTATACCTGATTTACCACCTTCCCCTTACCTGCTATAGTGTTTTAAATTTATATTAGTTGCAAGTCAATGATTGTTTGTAAATATCCACAGCTATAAAATATAACTTATAGGTAGTAAAAATTTGTTTTACCATCATATCATTTTATTTATACTTAAAGATTATTAACTTTTGATGCACAGGGCCCTGCAACTTGCATCTGCCTCTGGGAAATATAATGTATACATATAAAATGTGTCTATATTTTTCTAGGTACTTAAATAAGTATTAATATGGAGAAACCAAAACTAACCAAGAAAGATGACCCTACATTGCTACCATCCTTTATTTCCGAAGCAACACAAATTACTAGGAAAATAAAATCTGGACCTTCAGCTGTAACGCCATCTATGTTATATCCACATGCATCTACAGGGGTATCAGCAGGAGGTAATATTTATTGTTTGTTAACTACAGTCGCAGGGTATAACACTTTAATTTACAACTCTCAATTTTATTTATTATGCCTATATAATCTCATACTTTTCTGTTATTATATACCCATATATACCTACTATAAATATATCAGTTTCTAAGCTGTAAGATGTATTTTGTAACATGAATGTCGCATAGTCTTTGGTTCTTTATATGCAAATTACATATATTTTTTAATTCTAGGCTCGAGTAAAGGTAGAGCAATGGATGACATCGTCCCCAGGCTTGATATTGAAGAAGAGGAAGAGACAGAGAAAAAGGTTGTGGAATCGTTAAAGGGCAAAGGACAACCGAAGGAGAATATTATCATGGACGGCAAGATCAGCATTATCTCAAAAATGTAAAGTAATCTAGTTTATTTTTAGTAGTAATATCTCACACATAAAGCTTTAAAAAAAATTTCTGGGAAAATTTATGTGGATCAACCTTCATTCTATTTTCATTGTACGAAAAAGAAGAGCTTTTTATATTAAACAGTTTGTTTTGATCCAAAAAAAAAAAATTAATTTGCATACTTATACAGGGTGTTTTTTAATTGAGTGCCAATACTTAAGGGTGTGAATCCTTGGGTGATGTTAAGAAGAAAAGTTAATATTAATATGTCCTAAATCTCGTTCATTTTTGAGTTACAAATTTCAACAAAATATTAAAAGCAGTCTCAATGAACCGAAGAAAAAAATTCTTTTTTTGTTTTTATTTTTTTATGCAAAAAGGGTGCATCATACGAAAGTAAGTTTATGAACCAAATTTGTTTCAAAATAAAGAGGATTTTAAATATAAATTTAGTTTTTAGAAAAATCAGTGGCGTACCATTTTTTCTTTAAAAATATTCAGTTAAAACCCCATAAGGACGTCACTGGTGAAAATTTAAAAAAATCTTTTAAGTCAAAAAATGCTCCTTAATAAGTGATATAATAATTATGATATGAAAGTCATATTTTTTAAAAAATGTTAACACCCTGTAGCTCAAAAATGAAGAGCTTTAGGACATATGTTAAAATTAAGTTTTCTTCTTAAAATCACCCAAGGATTCACAACCTTAAGTATCGGCACTTAATTAAAAAACACCCTGTATAGTACAAGAATTTTAGGTACAAGACAAGATTTTAATATACAGTGACCTGCAGAATTCCCGCTCCATATAAAGAACACTTTTATTATTGAGTTTACAGACAGTGACGGATCCAGGATTTTCCTGAGAGGGGGCGACAAAAAAAAAGTGACTTCTACAAAAAAGAGTTCTAAAAATCTTCTTACCTCAAAAGTGACTTCTAAAAAAAATTCTGACCTATCACACGCCCCACAATTTTCAAGGCTCACAGTACTCAGATGGTATGGCTCGGGGAGGGGGGGGGGGGGGGGCCCTCCCCGTATCTGAAAAATAAAATAAAATTATTTTTTTAAAGAGCGTAAAAAATTGTAACAAGTGCTCTTGGTTTTTTAAAATAGTCAATATTTTGTCGTGAAGAAAATTTAAGAGGACTCAGAAACTTTTATCAAAAATAGAATTTTCTGTGAAATCAGTTATAAAAAAAAGTTTTCCATATTCCACTTTGTTTATCTATTCCTTCTTTTGTAAGGTAATTTATAGTTTATAATTCTAAAAACATGTTTAATTAACTTAATTTTGATGCTAATATTTTCTCTTATAATTATTTTAATTTTTTTCTATTTATGTAGTAATGCAAGTTAAAATTTCTAAAAGCTTTGCTTTATCAATAAAGATGGTTTATCGGACATTGTGATACTATAATAGTTTAATTCGCAACCTTTATGTATCATAGTTTCTCTGGAGTTTCTGCATGAACCTTTTATAATAAACTTATATTATTAACTTGTTTTTATTTCATACAGAGAAGGTGCCAGGGAAGCCCTTTGCTGTAAATACAACGAAGAATACGACTATATCGCAGTGGGATACGCCGATGGAGTTATAAGGATGTACCAGAGTGCGACAGGGGAACCCGTTTTTACCCTGGCCGATTCGGACGTTAAGGAGAACAGGGCGCCCGTAACTTCGATCAAGCATCGACCTGTATCGAAGATTTATCCCATTACGAACTGTTACACTGGAACATGTAAGTAGTAATCGAACTTATTTGAATGTAGAGGTAGAAGTCGGCCTATACATGGTGTCCTTGAAATGACTGTACAACGCTTCACCACAAATTCCACAGACATTAAAGAAACAACATGTTAATTTTGAATATCTACTTTTTTTAATTAACATATTTTGGTCCAATTTCAGATAAAATCGCACACATAATCTCAAAAAACAACATAAAAATAGCATTCACACCAGCCCAAAAAATGTCTCAATTATTTTTTAATGCCAAACAAAAAACACCCCCACTTAAAAAATCAGGAGTTTATAGGCTAAGTTGTACAGAATGTAATAGCTCATATATAGGTCAAACAGGAAGAAATTTTAATATCCGATATAATGAACATAAGACTTCTTATTTGTCAAACAAAGAAAATTCCACTCTCGCTAAACACTGTTCGGATACAGGTCATTGTTTCTGAGATGTGAATAATTTAAAAATTTTACATACTGCACCAAAAAGCAAGAGGCTTAACATCTTAGAATCAATAGAAATTTACAAACATAATAAAAGCCCGACCATAAACCTACTAAATGACCAAACAGACTTGTGGAATTCCCCGCTATTTACATTACTATACAATAGGGATCAATTACTAGATTAAGGGATAAATATTCTATTTTTATTTTAATATTTATAAGCACCCTTTGCTAAAAACCTTTTTATAACTGTGAAACGTAGTTTAAGGTATTCAGTTTGATAATGTAGTAGTACTACGAAACTGCAGTAACTAATCAGTAAATAAAAAGTGATATTATAACAAAGTAAAATTACACAGATTGTATTTTTGTTAATATGCAATATCACAAAATAACAGACTACTCAATCCAATAGTTTGAATTTTATAACAATTGTTCGAAACTTTTTCATGTTTTGCATCGTAAATAATTTTTTTGTAGAGAAACTGCATGTCTGGCTAAATTTTTACTAGAGACAAAAAGTTTTAACGTGAAGTCAGCTAGTGTCAGAGAAACAATTTAAGTCATTTATACGGGGGGTAACAAAAAGAGGAACTTTTAATTACCAATACACGCCCTTTTTAAATTTGCAAAAAGATGGCGCATACATCAAAACACGCTATTAATAGTGGTCATACTTAGTTCTAAGATTAAGAGCGAAGACTACCCTAGAAGGATATCATGATTGACTGCATCGGCCTCTCTCGGTCAAAAATGTAAGCTAATGGAAATAATACTTTACGCCAAATCTGGCAAGAACGCCGATAACTTTCCTAATAATTATAATATTTAATATTTTATTTTAATTTTTAAATTCAAGACAAGCCGAGCCGGTACGAAGAGATGAGTCATCATCATCCAGGTAAGAAAATGGTCTATGGAGGTATAAAATATATTGGACGAGGCGCAGAGTTATTAAATTGGGCTTTTCATGTTTTGCACACTTTACCAGAGGACGCGTTTAAAAAAAATTTTTGATTATACAGGGTGTCCCAAAAAGTGTGACGTAATGATATATTTTTTAAAATTACATAGATATATATATTTTCTTGCTACTTTGGACACTATTTATTATTATATATTTATCCACATTAAACAAGTATTTTATAGAAGTCGGTTTAGTGATATCAGCGAAAAGAAAAGAAAAAAATAGATCTGAGCCACCAGTTTTAAGAATGTCATCATGATAGAGTTAAGATAATGGTCTATGGAGGTATAAAATATCTGGGACAAGGCGCAGAGTTATTAAGTTAGGCTTTTCATGTTTTGCAGACTCTACTAGTATCCTAGGAAGTGTTTCCAAAAAATATTTTTGATTATACAGGGTATCCCAAAAAGTGTGACGTCATGATATATTTTTTAAAATTACATGTCATATATTTTCTTGCTAATTTGGACACTTTATTTATTATTATATATTTACCCACATATAACAAGTATTTTATAGAAATCGGTTCAGTGATATCAGCGAAAAGAAAATAAAAAAGAACCACCATTTTAAAAATTATTGAAAAATAGAAATAAAGCTCCATTAAGAAAATTCTACAAGGTACTTAATAAATAAGGTCTAACTGCTTTGTCAACAAAGTTTGATTAATACGAATTATACAGAGTGTTCAAAATTAAGTGTCAAACTTTTACATCAATTTTTTTTTAATTTTCAATTGGAGCCCGGTATATTTTTATGTCATTCGATGCGGAATAACAAAAGTACCTTTGCGTGGTCAAGATTTTCTAATACCCGAGTTTTGACTTTATTATAGTTTTACTTTATTAAGGGGCGTTCATAGGACGTTGTTATAACGTTTTGTTTTTGCCCATCCTAAAAAACGTTTTATAGAAGCCCTTGATAACTTCCACTGTTTTCAATTATTTTTCTTATAATTTATTAGGAATCTATGTTTGAAAGGATTTATGCTGGCTATATCAACTTAACATGTTTTTTTATTTTTTTAAATTTTTTATTCTAATAACGAGCGAAAACAGCATTTAAAAAATTTATATTCTCTTCTAGGTACCCATTTTAATTTTTAAGGCATCAATAAGTAAAATGTTTTTACCTCTAACCTCAAAAACAACATATATAACTATGATAACTATTTCATAGGTACACATAAAAAAAGACGGGCGAAGCAAAATATATTTATTTACGCCTAAAAAGTTCAAGTTAACTGGTGTGAAGTTGGCAGAAAAAGTTAGCAGCCAAAATAACGAACATTGTCGAATGGGCAGTGGCGTCGGACCATTGAAATGAGGTATATACAAATACAAAACACCAAGATTTGAAATGAATTCCATTTTCGGCTTATAACTGCCACTGATGGAAAACTGTAGCACTAGTAGCACCCTACTTACAGTGGCGTAGCCAGCCTTTGGGGGCGGGAGGGGCAAACATATGGCAAACATTGGCTCCCCTCTTCATAAAAAGTGACTTCTAAAAAATAGGAGGTCGACACCTCCACCACGAACTTCCTCTTGCAAAAATGGACCTATATCAAATAATAAGGTTTATTATGATGTAGACTAGTAGACGGGCACCAAGCGCAAGGGGGGCGCCTGGCCCTCACCTGGCTACGCCATTGCCTACTTACCCTGTAAATATAAATAAGTTGCTATGTTTAGATTTCGAATTATTAATTATAATAAGACAGCAGTCAAAAATGGAAAACTTGAAACTGCTTGCGAGTGAACGCCACTGAATTTAATCTTTAGTGCTATTAGTGCTCAATTAGTCAATAGTGCGACGCCACTGATGCCCATGCGACAATGTTCGATATTTTGGCTTCTATCTTTTTCTGCAAACTTCACATCAGTTTCAAGTTAATTATTTTTTAGTTGCTTGAGTGGAGTTTGTTATAAACTACTATTATTTTTCCATAAATTCGTATTATGTCTGCCCACCCAATCGTACCTAGGTACTTACTTTACTGTACGACAGATTTGAAAAGAAAAATGCCTCGAACTTCTACACATGTCGCTCGAATTTCATTTAATATGTAGATACTCAGCTTGACATTTGATAAATATATAGTCCCTCTTACCCGCATCCTTTTCATTTTCTTTATACTGGGTATATCAAACTATTTTATTGGTCCTTTTTAACCACAAACTCTAAAACGACAACCGAATTTTTTTTCAAAACTTCTATTTAGACTTTATATTGTATTATAAAATAATTGTTTAGTATAATTCTTGCTAAGAATAACAAAAAATGATATTTTTCTCTTAAAGCATGTTTTCCTAAATTATTTACACCCTGTACATCTGTTTTATAACTTACATGGCATTTTCTTATCAAGCAGACATTTTTATAAATAATTGAATCTTTAATATTCATTTTAGGACCAAAAATAATAAAAAAAAAAATTTATTGTCAATTCCATCCAACATTTTGACAATTTTTTCTGAACACCATTTTATTCTCTCTCACCCTTTTACTTCTAAGAAATAGTAGCCCCTAGCCTATATCCCAGATAGCACAGACTGCAACACAACTGCTTAAATACTTACGGCCGACTAAGGAAAAAGAAGCGCTTAAAATCAATGATTCAAAAGTATTTCATAAGTACTATTTTATTATGGATATACTCAAAAAGTGCTTCGCAAGTACTGCATATTTTCAAATTTGTTCATATCAATTGAGTATGCTCTAGGAGTGCTTTATATTACATGCATTTTGCCACATAGCTAAGTGCAAATTTGCAGCGGTTTTAAAGCATGACCAGTACACTGTATCTAAACAGTCACTGCTTTCAAAGTTCTTGAGAGGTGCATTTGACCTAAAAACCGTTATTGGTTGTTTCTTAGACCAGGTACCTACCTAACGGTCCAAGGGTTGTTTCCTGTCCTCTGTCATGTCATCATAACGTTTAAGCGGTCTTTTAATGGCGTTCGCTCATGTGTATTTTTTCCTTACCACTTTGTGTTTGTTTTTTGAGGTGAGGTGTTAAAGTGCCTTTTTTCTTATTCAAGATAAAATATTCTGATGTGCCAGGTTGCTTGGATGAAAGGTAAGACTTATAATTTTTAAACTGTTTTTAAAAATGAAAAGCGTTGATTCTTGCTTCTCAAATAAAAAATATAATGGCGTCTATCAATAGAAGCCAGGTTTATTATCCAACTTCTTAGTAATTCTTTATACTGGAATAGTGTTATTTTTGCAATTCCCAGTTCTTTACGACTAAATTATATAACATAAAAAATGGTTTTTAGATTAAAAAGCTAAAAGAAGTAATTTTAATTTATTCCACTCCTTTTTAATTTAAAAAAAAAGTTAGAATAAACAACGGAGTTGTTAATTATCAATTATGAAGTTGAATAAACAGTCCTTATTTATATAATATCTATAATAGAATATTGATGGTATATCGGAATAAATTAGTAACATGTTTCCTAAATACCTTTTTATTTTTATTCTTTTACTACAAAAGCTAAAAGATTTAAAGTTCAGAATGGAGGTCCATTTTTAAATATCTGGCAAACAAATAAGCAACTTATTATTGCTTATTTGTCTATTTTTTTTGTGGTAGGAACCTGTAGTGTATTTCTGACAAGAATATAGAAAAACAACCTCTATAAGTGAATTTTTTGAATTTGAATATAATTACCTACATTTAGGTACCATATAAAAAAATATAATACAATTTGGCTGCATGATTTTTTTATCTGGAGTGTTTAAAAAGTCATAATGTTTTTGCACAATGAAAAGGTCATGTCATGTGATTTTAAATTAAATGAAAATAAAGGTATTTATTTAGTATTAAATTTACTTTTTAGTGTATACTCTTTCAAACCGTTGGTGAAGTGGATATTTTTGACACCACCAGAAAGCTGCTTGGCCTATTGATAAGTGATGACTTGGCAATACCCTATAATTGGACAGGGAGAAATAATAAACAATGCTTTAAGGAACTAACGAATATTATGAATCTATAACTAGGTAAGAGCAATGTTGCATTTTTTACTTTACTTGAAACGTTAGTAGTAAAGTTCTACTGGTTCTGGTTAATGGTAGGATGAATTATATATGTGAAATGACATATTTGTTTAAATTGTTAGTTGTAAAATGCAGAACATTTCTAAAAAAACTAACTAACGGTCTAATTTATTTTACTTTGTAAAATACTAAAATAAAATGAATTATATGCGAAGTATTGCGCCTCAACAAAGACCTGGAAGAAATTTTGGCTTGGGGTGACAGTAACCAAGTCGAATTTAATGCTAAGAAAACCCAGGCAGCAGTCTTCTCCAAAAAGGTTAACATTGCAGAATCGGATATAGTCATGGCAGGACAAGCAATTCCCCTGGCACCGTCTATTAATTTGCTGGGGGTCAATCTGGGAGGTAATATGTCTTGGCATGATCACGTTGCCGCAATTGCCAAGGCAGCTGTACAGAAACTTGGTGTACTTTTCCGCACCAAAAGGTTGTACACACCTCATCAACTTTTGACACTCTACAAAGCCCAGATTCGACCATCATTAGAATATTGCTCTCATGTCTGGAGCTCTGCACCCAAGCACACCCTTCGGCTACTGGATTCCATTCAAAGGAGAGCCATTCGTCTGATCGGCGACCCCGAGCTGACCAAGACCCTCGATAGCCTGGAGCATCGAAGACAGGTTGGTGATTTGGCTCTCTTTTACAGATATTTCCATGGCAGGTGTTCGACTGACATTGCCCACTTGATTCCACCTAGAGCAATTCAAAACAGAAATACACGGCAAACCACTGCCGCTCATCCATATGTTGTTCAGCTTAGTACTCCTCGAACTTCATTGTTCAAGAATTCTTTCATCTGGAGAACGTCATCTTTGTGGAATGATCTTCCTGAGGTCGTGTTTCCCAATGAATACAATCTTCAACGTTTCAAGACCAACGTTAATCGCTTTTTTCGCACTCGCACCGCTCCCAGAGCGCCTTAAAGGATTTTTCCTACAGTGCAGGTGTTTTATCATAAAAAAAAAAAAAAAAAAATATAGTATTTGTGGTAAAAAAAGATACCATTAACTGGAAAGTGTATGTGTATAGTAAATAGTATTAACATAAAATTAGGCATAATAGTCTCTATATAAATTAATTCTGAAGTAGAAAGATACGTGTTTCTTAATTTTAAACTTAAATCTAGGTTTTGCGGTATTAAGAGTAAGGTCTAGTTACGCATTCGCCATTTCGTTTTTTGATCAATATTTCGTTACTTTTTCCTTTTATCCAAAAATAGGCCAAATATGTACAGATATTTCAAGCATAATTACCTACAATTTAAAGTTAAACAAGTTTGAATGTTTAAAGAATTAAAAGTAGAAAAAGAAAAATGGACAAATTTTTGTTTTTTGCTTTTATTAATTCATTAATCAAAATTTCTTTATTTTAATAGGTAAAGGACAGCTATTTAGCGCCTTTTTGAATAAAGCGAAAAAGATAAGAAATATTGATCAAAAAATAAAATGGCGAATGCATGACTAGACTTCACTCTTAAGGAAGTCCAAATATAATATAATCAGAGACACAATTTAGCTATTCTAGTGATAGCAGAATTTTAAGAGATTTGTATTAGATATAAATGGTTTTAATTTTTCTTTTAGTGGCTATAAGACGAAATCCTATGTCCCGAAATGCTACAAGAACCAAAATGGAACAGATCACCAAAAAATATTTGAGAAATGTATTTGTAATGTACCTATTTAGTATCCTTTGTAGGCCGTGGCGTTAAGGCTTACCCTTCTTTCAATCTTTCTTAAAAAGAGCAATTATTAAATTGCTATAATATTGTCCCAATTGTTAAGTTATAAAAATGTTCTTTTGTATGTAAAGCTAACAAAATAAATATTTGAAATAAAATGCCATTTTATTTATCAAATAAATAGGGTGAAGCGTTTGTCGTTTTGTATTTTGAAAAATATTTCTTTATTTTTTTTGTTTTATTTAAAATAACTCACTAGCAGTCTTTGTAGCCCAATTACTTTTATTTTGTATATTATATAGAATAAAAAATATAATTTCAAATAAAAATACATTTTGGTTTGCATTTGTAAACTTCGCAATTTTAAAATCTGTAATTGGATTTGAAAAGCGGCTTATGGGTTGATATATAAAACAAAAAATATTGAAGTATTTCTCAAAAAATAAAATGACAAAGGCGTCACTGATGGTGAATGAGTATTTTATGCTCATCAATACCGCTCAAAAAGTAAATTATTAAAGCGCTTCAAAAGCACTGCAATAAAGCAAAAATTTGATCACTGGTAGAATGCACTCCTCAAGCACATTTATAGCACTAAGACGTTCGCGCACACTGCACTGCGCATACTGCTTATTTTGTTACGGCCGGCTGGCCACCGGGGTGCCCGACAGATGCTAAAAGCAAGTACTTATCCAGCAGTTCTTTGCTAAAAGTCATCGCTTTTTAAGCGCTTTTAAATACAGTTTGTGCTATCTGGGATGTACCATATGAACAAACACTAGAACGGCAGCAGAGTTTTGGTTTGTCTTTATTTTATTTATTAAATAAAGACAATGCAAGTCCAAAACTCTACTGCCGTTAAAGAAAAGTCTGTATTCAACCTTTAAAGTTTAAACAAACGAAGACTACTTATTCACAATCTATTTTAAAAGTTCTCCCTTATGATGAAAACATTTTATACTATTATGATTATGTTGAATTAGCAATCAATGTAATCAAATCAATCATCGTAATATTCACAATGAACCTCATAAAAATAACAAACCACAACAAATTATATGATATATATCATAATATTATAAAACGAGAAATGTTCAAATAATGCTCAAATGTTGCATCCTTCATCCTTCTGAAAAACCTATCCGACTCGACTCGACGTATTTAAATTGCCACGTTGCCAAGTTTTTGCAACATGGAAATGGCGCTAACAGAAACACAATAAGCTTCAATTTCATTTTATTAAAAAAATAATGGATTATTGGTAGAATAGAAGGTACAGAAGTAATAGTTATATATAAAAATATAGTGCTATTTCCAGTTCTTAATTTTTTTGCCTATAACATGGCCTAAATCGACTATTAAATAAAAAAAATACGATAACTAACACACGGTTTTGAATCTCGTAATGTGAAGCAAATACCATGGAGAAATATACAATTTTACAACTTTCAGCCAGAAAAAAAAATAACAAATAATTTAACGTAATTCTTAAAAATCAAATAATCTATCTGCCATAAGGTTTACACGGGAAATTGTTAAGCTGATAGAATGGCGAAGGTAAATTAATTATGTGTCTAGTCTTCGGTCTTAATGGAAATCGATAAAAGCGTTTAGAAATTATTCCGAAAAAACCATATTAATTTGAAAACTTTAGCGCCCTGTAGCGGCAAAACGAACCAACATTGGCAAACTCGAATCTAGTGTGCCGATCTAAACGCATCAGACGGAGATTATTAGTAGCTTTTAACACGTTAAACAGAGAACACGCTATTCTTTACCTCCCACCTTCCATTCTTTAGAACACGCGATCGAAGAATTCGATACGTCGACTGCTTCGACCGCGTGTTCTAAAGAATGGAAGGTGGGAGGTAGGGAATAGCGTGTTCTCTGTTTAACGTGTTAAAAGCTACTAATAATCTCCGTCTGATGCGTTTAGATCGGCACTCTAGATTCGAGTTTGCCAATAGTGTAGGTAAGTTTGCCTAGATCGCCTTATTTTTGGTTAAGGAAATTGTGGTGGAGCGTTGTACAGTCATTTCAAGGACATCCTGTATAAAAAATGTATTACATTTTTAGATGCTAACGGATGCGTGAAATGTTGGAGTTACAATTTCAATCAGTGCTTGTATACGATAAGAGAAAAGCGACAGACGTTCGGCATCGTCTATCATCCTCGGTTCCCGAAGTTTGTCACGTTCGGCGACGATCTGAAAGTTTATTTTTACGACGAAGAAACCAAAACTCAGGAAAGAGTTTTAACAAGTAGGTATGTACCGGGTGGTCAACTAAGAACGACCGCCGGCCATATTGTCATATATAGACATATATGAATATTCTATTTTATACAAAATTCCCTTTTTCTTATTATTTAAAGTTAATATTAAATATACCTACTGACCCAATTATTTGTTATTAAAACAAGCACACTACAAGAATGCTATCTAAGCATATTGCCGAGCTTGCATTTTGTTACCAATCAATAACTGGGTTAGTTTATTAATACTGATTGGTATAAATAGCAGGCCGGTACTATGCAAAAGAGACCATTCGGGTCTCGACCAGTTTGGTCAAGACCATTCAAGCCGATCATTTGGTTAGAAACCACTCGGTCGACACCATTTTGGGCAGATACGACTCGGTCTAGATAAGTAATATTGGGTCAGTAGCAGCGCAGAGTCCTGTTCCGGTTATCAGCCCTTTGCCCTAGAGAGCTCGTCCCTAGTTAATAATGTTGTAAGTAAAACCTAATTTTATGTAACCGTTCAACTGTCGTTTTATATTATATAATAAAGTAGGTGTTATGGAGACTTGTCGCCTTTAATTCTTCCCCACGTGACAATATCTCAGAAACTAGTAATCGTACAGCATCCGGGTACATTTTTTTAAGACAAAACTGTACTAGAGAAAATGCTGGAAATTATTATGCATCATTTTGGTCTTATGCTCATTGGCGTACCGACTTTAATAAGAGGGGGGGAAGCTGTTGAAAGTGTAATCAGTTAAATCGCTGTAACTTTTAAACGACTTATCCGATTTTAGCAAACTATAAAGACTGTTTGGAAGAGAAATGTATGCACTTTCACCAATCGTATTTAGTTGTCCATAATAGTTCGCAGAAAAAATGCTAGAGGGCGCAATTTGCAATAAAAACACTTTTTTGATTTTACTCCGAAAAAATAAATCATACGGTATAATTATGATACCATAATCGAAAAGAAGATGAAATTTGCTAGAACAAATATTAAAACCGCAGCTCGATATCTCCGTTCGTTTCAGCGTTATCGCCAATAGAATAATTTTTAAAACTTAGCGATTATATATTTTTTAGAAAAAAAGTGGGACGCCACTGATATTTTTTAATTTAATTATTTTAATTAGGAACGGTGTGCCTGAGGAGAAAAACGCAAGAGACCATTTTTATGCAGAATTGACCATGCTAATCAGAAATAATATCCACATGGAAAAATATCAGTTGGTACCACTTTTTTTCTAAAAAATATTCTTTATTTAAATTTTTAAAAATTATTCTATTGGCGATAACGCTAAAACGAACGGAGATATCGAGCTGCGGTTTTAATATTTTTTCTAGCAAATTTCATCTACTTTTCGATTATGGTATCAAATTATACCGTATGATTTATTTTTTCGGAGTAAAATCAAAAAATGTGTTATTATTGCAAATTGCGCCCTCTAGCATTTTTTTAGAACTATTATGGACAACTAAATACGATTGGTGAACGTGCATACATTTCTCTTGCAAACAGTCTTTAGTTTGCTAAAATCGGATAAGTCGTTTAAAAGTTACAGCGATTTTACTTATTTCACTTTCAACCCCCTCTTATTAAAGTCGGTACGCCAATGAGCATAAGACCAAAATGATGCATAATTGTCCAAGCTTTTTAATGGTGTTATCAAAGATGGATTGGAATGGAATTTTCGGAGATATGTAAAATTTTAAAATTTACTTTTCAATTACGCCCTCTTGCGGCAAAATGCGGAACTTAAAAATAATTTCCAGCATTTTCTTATGGACACTTTTGTCCTAAAAAAATTTACCCGAATGCTGTACGATTATTAGTTTTTGAGATATAGCCGGCGGTCATTCTTAGTTGACCACCCGCCACCCGGTACTTATTAGGATCAGTGGCGCATTCGCCATTTCATTTTACTGTTTCGTTTTCGTTTCTTTTATACCAGTGGCACAAGAAAAGTTGAGTTTCCTCTTTCTCAATAATAGGCGAAATCCGATTATAATGTTAGGGGCGAAAACTTTGCGATGGCGGAAATTTGTGCCCGGTTGTTTATTAGTTTCTTCACAATACTATACCTTTTAGCGACAATCCCGAGGTCCATGACGGCCACATGTCGCGTGTTTTCGCAGCCTGCTTCCATCCGAAGAACAACTACGAACTGTTGACGGGGGGCTGGGACAACACAGTGCAGTACTGGGATTTGAGGCAGCCCCACGCGACAAGACACGTGTCGGGTGTACATATGTGCGGAGAGGGACTCGATATTAATCAAAAAGGAACCGAGGTTTGTATTTTTGGTACTGTAATTTTCAGTTTAGCGAAAACAGTGTTTTAAATATTTTTATTTATTTATAATAATACATTACAGAAATAACAATTTAATTGGTAATACATAGAATTAACATTTTAAAACTATCTGCCATATAATTATTTGCATATTCGCTACTTAGGATTTGTAACACTCGTTCAAACTGCAATGCCAAAAACACCCACCAATATAGTACAATCGTTATTTACGCGTTGTAACATATGTATACATAGGCGAAAAATGTAAATTTTGCACGTTCGTGATTTTGGCATTGTACCTACAACTTAGGGTTGTCAACCGTTCTATAATGTATACTTTCTCAGATCCATTACCAGACCAACCAGAGGTTCTATGTCTAAATTTTATAGTTTCTGAGATATTGACATTTAAAGTATGGCATTTTAAAACTTTGAAAAGCTGTAACATTGGAATAGTTCATGAATGATAGAAGAGTTTTGGACTTGCATTGTTTATTTGTTTTACATCACTGTGATGTAAAACAAATAAAGACAATGCAAGTCCAAAACTCCTCTATCATATAAGAAACATCATTTTCAAACAGACATTGGAATAGTTCATCTTAGAGAAATAGTTATTTTCCTAACAAGTGCGCAAAGTGATACTTTTCCGCACGCAAGTACAGTTGGACGAACGACGCGAAGCGGAGTTCGGATAAGTTCTTGCGTGCGGAAAAGCACTTTGCGCACTTGTTAGGAACAACATTTTTCCTACGAGCTTCATATCAGATAACAACAAAAATAAAAATATGATAATTTATTTAACAGTGTTTAAGCCTTTTTATGATTTGATAAAAATAAAAGTGTCGGTGTTTGTAGATTCTTGTGGACATAGAAACTGAGGAAAAATCTGACATCATGTGTCAAAATCGACATGTACATTTATTGTTGCTTGGCAATATTATAATCATTTATCACTATACGAGGTACTTAAAAAATACAGTTTTTTTCGTTTTAAGCTGAAATACAAATATCGGGAATTACGATTAAAAGATAAAAGAGAATACTCTTGCAACGGCTTCTCACATTGCCATAAAATAGTTTACAGCTACTAAAATAAATATAAATATTCCCTACCAAGGAGATTTTTGAATAGTTTTACTTTTCCGCACCCAGTGCGGATAAAAGTCTTATCCGCACTAGTGCGGAAAAGTGTAACTTTGCACACAAAAATGCGTGCGCAAAGTACTACTTTGCGCACGCTCGTAGGAAAAATGGTTTTCACCTCCCTATCTTAATATTTTATTCTTTATCTAAAAGTTACAACTTCTGATTTAACAGTCAAAACAGGTTTTTTGGATTAACATGGTAATTCGAAAGTTGGTTTCTTTGGATAGAGATTAAAAAACTAAGATAGGGAGGTGAAAACCATTTTTCTCTAAGATGAACAGCCGGCAAAGTCTGAAAATGCCATATTTTAAACGTCAATATCACTAAGACAAATGAATTTAGACATTTACAAAATAAGCGTAGAATTTTCTGGGGAATCGGAAAATAATACTTTTGTATGGTCGAATGAGAAGGCTTAATCAGCCCTAACTAGAGCTCAGGAGCAGCCAAGCTGCCTACCTCTCATGTGTCGAATAAATCACCGACAACAATGAGCTAAGGAGTCTAGAGGATCAATATGATAACTAGACATCGAACTGGCTTTAACTAAGCTCACCAAAAGCCGACCCAGTCCGGATCCTTGAAGGGAGGTTCGTGAGTGTGGAGACTGATACCTTCCATGACGATGATGAATAACGCCAGTTGTCAGACGATTGACCATCTGTAGGCGCAGACCCTTTGCGGGCCGCGGCTTTAGGATGGTCGCGCGTCTCTGATGAGTCCCAGTACGACGAAACAACGAAAGGATTGAGATGTTAACGGAAGAAGACAGGGCATACCGTTGTTAGCAGTGAGTCTAAAACCTCCGTAAACTGCCATTCCCCACTGACAAGGTGAGGGGACAGCGGGTAATAGACGAAGGGGTGCACAGCGTGCAAACCCCGGACGCTCGATGCCGTGGATAGCTACCAATAAACGAATCGTTTACCGATAGGTACGTCCATCGGGTTTGTGTTGGTACCATGGCTAGCCTGTCATTTAATTTGATGTTAACATTCCTTGCCTCACTTAAAATGAAATGTGAGGTCATCCTTGTTTCTGATTCTGGGTGCTTATCAGTGATCTGGCTTGGCAATGTGACACGTTCGATGTCTAGTTAACAATACTTTTGTATTTTGGGTTTTATTTTTAAAAAACCCAAGTTATATTCGCCACGTTTTTTGGGCCACCCCGTATACTCCAGCATAATTTTATAATGTGCACCTCAATGGTCTCTACAACTTTTGTATTTTGAATTTTTATCTAATTCTTAAGATAAAGGAGAAAATGAACTTTGCTCTATCGTTGACTCATCCTGTATATATTGGAAAAATTATGAACAATTTTATTTTTCAGATATTGACCGTTTCCTGGCAAAAAGAAGATCCCATTCAAGTATTCGATTATGCAACTGCCAAAAGGCTGTACTGCCTCGAACCAGATATTTATAATGCAAAGGTAATAAATGTTTAATAAGAACTAGTGGAGAGTAACGAAACTTTCAAACATTTCATACCCTATTATTTTTTGGCACTAGTGGCGTATTAAGGAGTCTAATTACAACCTAATTTTTCATCTACTTTTGGACTCTTAATTTAAATTTTTATATAACGTATTTTGGGTTTAGATTACAAAGGTCTTGTAAGAAACGTTTAGTTTTGAAACTTATCCTTCTAAATGTAATGTTCTATATAGAGATTAAGGTTTCGGACTCATACTGTTTTAGTTATTGATTCATGACGCAATTTTAAAGGAAAGCGAGTAAAACGAATAATATTTTTCTATTATATACTTGTCTGTTTCGTTTTCTCTTTTTTAGGGCTATTTTAAACCAACAAAAATATAACCCAATGCAATAAAATATTTTTACAACACAAAACAATTAGGTAAGTATTTATTTTTAAAGAGAAAAATTAAAGTAAAAATTTTAATTGAAACATTTTTTATGGAAAAAGTGTGATAATTTATAATTTAAAAAATAGTGCGGGAGGGAACGAGAATACACTTATTATGAATATACAAAACGGCACTTAAGAAGAAGTATTTCAAAACCTAAGCATATGCACCAAAAACTGCTCTTGGATCTACGCTCCTAAAATACATGATTTATGAAAAAATCATCAATTTTGGCGTGGTGAGCGATATTTACTTTATTTTTTATCATAATAAACCGAGCCCGAAACACGCTGGTTAGAGTCATACATACGTCTTATGTTAAAATTTTGATTTGACACCAATATTCATATTTTTCACAAATATAAAAAATGTGTTTTTAAATAAAGAATAAAAAAAAATTACAAAAACAAATTTAATCCAGCCGCGCAGAGGGGGAGAAGTAATAGTTTAATTTTTGAAATTTGATAGTAGTTGGATGAATTTTAAACGAACTTTGGGTGTGGCCCCAAAAATTTTTCGCCTGCGACGCTTTTCTTCCTTCTTAACTAGGTACAATATCATGAAATACATGTAGCCCCGACTCCCCCTTTCCAGAAATAGAAATGTCCTACTTACGCCCACTGAGCCCCCCCCCCCCCCCCCCCCGAGCATATTTTCTGGCTACGCCACTGGCACTTGGCCCACACATATTTTTACCAAATGTACAGGGTGAGGACTTTAACTGGAGGAAAACCCCCATAAATTCAAAAATATGTGCAGTAACGTAGCTTGACATTTTTATTTTAATTAAAAAGCAGTACTATAATCAAACATACACATCAGGTCAAATACATACTGTCAAATTCAGAGCCGCACTCTCAATTTATATTGACCTCTGGGCTCTGGCATTATTCTAAGATCAAAAGCGGTAGGCGAGTTATATGCTTGTTGATTTTATATTAATGTTTATGTTTCAGCTTTATTGTGGAAAGTACGCAACAAAAGATTTTATAGTCTGTGCTGGATCTGATCCGAATCTTATAAGAATTGTTGACTTACAGACTACTGCGGTAAGTTTTTTCTTTTTACCATTTTTTTAACAAAGAAAGTCAGTATTTTACCTCCGTTATATTTTTTGCTATTTTTCTTTTGGCTACATGGCATTAACTACAGGCCAGAGCTGGTCAAAGCACTCGAAAAAAGTGCTTTAAACACCAAGCCCTCTGGGAAAGTAATTGCCAGCATGAAGCACTTTGGAAATTTTAAGTGCTTACAATTACCAATTACCGAAGAAAGTAATTGCTAGTGCTTGCAAGCACTTTAAATGGCTTGAAATGCGAAATTCAATTAACAATTATTGCCAAGCACTTCAATTACCGTGCACTGTATTGCAAGTACTGTGCCTAAAGCACTATTCGGTTGAAGCAATTTTTCAAGCACTTTTTAGGCAATTACTACCCAGCAGGGTGACCGAAATTGATAATGTGATCTAGGAAAGTTAAGAGATAGGAAAAGTTTTAGGCCATTATGTTAGTATAATAGTGGTGCATACTGATCAATTCTGGTTCTTTTGGTTTCTGAGATATTTTAAATAAACTAAAATGTTGCATGTAACGTTTTTATTTTCCAGTATTTTTTAAGTACGCATTTTTATCAACACTCAACATAGCATATGCCTTGTGAATCATTTTTTAGTTACAACGTTTTGGTTTCCTGGAACCATCATCAACTTTCTTTTTTCTTACGATCGCCGTCGTATTGGATTTTTTATTCATCGACCAAACACTAAAAAAATTATCAACGGCTTCCTAGTCATCTTCAAATTGTACAACTTTTTCCAATTTAACTTTCGCTGTATCTCTTACCGTTTAGAAGATCTTAATCGAATTTGAACACCCTGTATATAGAATCTTAAATACGGCAGTCGCTAGCGGATCACTTTTCGGACTTTTTAGTAAAATAAATATTACCTATTGATCATAGGTCCGCTGTGTACCGTAAAACTGACGAATGGAGTACAGGATTATTAGTACTTTTCTTACTGTCTAATTTATGTTACAAAGAAGCTTTTCAGGTTTCCGAGGATAATCTAAAATATATAGACTAATGCACCCCAGTAAAATAATTTTTAGACTTCCGCCTTTATAACCCAACTGCCAGGTGCGATATATGGAGTAGACTTGGGTCCCCCGAAAGCAAAAAAAGAGTCCAAGCAAGAGAAGTATAGCGTAAAGAATGACATAACTGTTGTCCCGAAAATCGCATTCGTCTCCGGGAAACGACTATATCAACTGGAGTTTACTTAAGTCGTTTTATTATTCCAAGTTCTGTTTTATTTTTTAAAAAGGTTCCATCAAATAAAACACGTTTTTGAAACAGTAAATGTTCTTTAATTTATATTTTGTGTTTTGAAACAATTTTTTCATATTTTTATAAGCGGTACATCGTAAAATAATTTACACCTAAGTAAAAAAAGTAATAACTATCACACAAATACACACAAAAGCAAAAAACGACAGCGCATGTATTTTAAACATAAGAAAAGTCTTACACTAATAATTAATAAGAGTCTATATTTTGTATTATTGGCAACAAAATATATGTAAATTGTCTATTTTAAAATATATTCTTTCTATTATGCATTTCTAAAATTTTAATATCTCATCTTAAAGGTACAAAAAGGCTTATAATATTGCGAAAAAGAGGTTAACAAAATAACCACTTAATAGGGCGGAAATTTACAAAAAGTTTTGCCTTTGGCCATTTTTCCGCGATTTTACGTCCCTTTAAGATCAGGGGTCACAACTTTAGAAATGGTTAGTATGATTTACTCATTATATTTTAGTCACAAAACCCTTTTTTAATAGAGGATAGTAAAAAAGTTTCAATCAAATTGAAACTTTTTTATTGTTTTATATTCGATTCAAACTTTTCCTCACATCCCGTTTCGTGTCTTATAGTGTCCCCTAATAAAGACTTATCAGGAGAGCAAGAATCTTAGCAACAAATAAGGGATATTTTTGCATTTTTTAACATTTTAGTATTTGGTTGACATTGCGCAAGTTTTAAGTGTGTTTTTTTACTTTAGATTAAAGTACTCACCGTACTTTTTTTACAATAATAATGGGTTCATCAAGAAATGTCAATGGCGTAGTTAATTTATTAGCAAGTTTTCTATATTTTTGACCACATATATTTTTATCTAACAAGATCTTGCGTAAGTAAAACGTATTTTCTTATGCCCGCTTACCACTAGAACACTCGGCCAAAATTGCACGCATGCTCATGTCTAAGTTTTGCCGCATCCTGAGGTTCGATTCTAATTTTATTTAATTAAACTTCTTGTCTCAGAGACTTGCCAAGTAGAAAACGGGTAAAACAGTTGTGATGAGTTAAAAAAAAATCACATTTTGGACTTTTATGAAATAAAAAATATTCTTTAATTTTTGTTGGGCATTTTCGGCCCATGTGTGATGATCCATAGATTTTTTAAATTATTAATAGCATTACAGCTGCTTCCTTCACAATTTCTTGTTTTGGCGCTTATTCTCTTATAGGCTTTTTACTTATCTTCGTAAAAATAAAATTACCCTCTGCCAGCGTTTAGAATCGTGCTATCAGCATCGGGGCCATTCTTTGTTTACATTTTGCATTACGGTGTTTTTGCACTGGCTATTCTATTTTGTGTTTTTATTGCCATTTGACTATTAAATTTAGCGTTTGTACGTTTAGTGATTGAATTGTGTTATTTGTTAATTTTTTGGTGGAGTTGATTGGATTATTTGAAGGCGTTAGTCATTACGAAGAACAGTACAAAGCCCGATTTTCATGAAAAACGTTCAAAATAAAACAATGAAATTGGCATGGTTGCCCAGCCCATGATGTAAATTTGACAATGGTCCACATTTTGTGCCCCTTTGTTTCTTTGAATACACCCAAAAATAGTTTTATTGATATTTCAACAATTTTGTTTTATTTACGGTATGCCAATACTATGATGTTACGGTCGAGTCTAGCGCCAATCAGCGCGCTTTAAACAACAGTTACAGAACGAATAAAAGTAATGACAATGGACCGGCAACGGGTGAAACGTAATGATTGAGCGACGCACGGCGATTTTCAAATTTTGGCTTGCTAATCGGCATATGCATAGAAACACAATGCAATGTAAAA